>OU744321.1:1583450-2183450 GCA_916610145.1 Eristalis arbustorum | reverse complement strand
AGAAGGGGTACCAGCTCCGTACTCCCGAAGCTTGAAACACAATTCGTAGATGGTCGACTGGCACCAAGTGTCTCATCACCTCCACACCTATGGCCTGCCATCGAGCAGCCTGAGCAGATTGAAGAGATGTAGAGAGTGGTGCGAGGACAGCCTGCCAGCCCTGCCAGATTAGGCCTTCCCCACAACGACTTCTGGCGAAGCTGCAGACACCACTGTACACCTTCTTTGCAGCTGCAGAGCTCTTTCCAATCGAAGGAAACGTGTCACTTAGACGAGACCTACCTACAAAGCCATAAAAGCATCAGTAAACTCCTCTGATCCGTGTGGGCCTTCTCTGGTCGAAGTTCCACTGTCACCTCGCAGCCCAATCCCACAGCTGCGACTCAGACAACTGTCCAATGGCCTATCGCAACAATGCGAGTGCTTTGTCACGTTCAGCGACTGTGGCCAGAGTCAATGTGGCGGTGGACGTCACCTTCAGTTCAGAATCTGCATATAACCATACACTTTCTTGAATCTCAACAGAACCACGGCACTTACCACGGCGTACCATTCATCCGTGCCAGGGATCCTAGTTTTCTGGAATCACACAGCCATGGCTCGACAGAGACACTTGTTCCTTTGTCGGCAGATTTTCCGTGAAGTCATGAGAAGAGATGTACCGAATCCCAGCCCAGGTAAACCTCGGTTGTCATGGTGAGATGAAATGAAAAATCCATAAATCAGTGCCTGCGCAAAACGACTTCACTTGGAAAAACAAACACACTCCATTTCAGTCAGCGGGCAGCCCACTGTCCCACTCTGGCATTAATCCCATCGTTCCAGGACTTGCCTGCTCCCCGCTGACTGAGAAGGAGATCTTAAAGGACTCCCTTGGTTGCCCAAGAAACCTAGAAGTCTGCCTAACTGCGTACTTTCTTGGCAGCACCCTACTTGTTGATTCTCACCCTGTTGAATAACGCTATTTGCGACGGAATTCAACGCGAGCGTGTGACAGGCTTGAGGTTTGGCCTCAAAATGTGATTGAATTTGAGAAAATGTGTGTGTTCTGGCACTGTTCAACGAAACCCCTCACTCGTAGTCTCGCAAGAAAATATGTCGCCAACCAGTCTGTTGCCATGCCGGCCACATTGAAAAATCAATTAGTCGGTGGCTGCGCAAAGCACCGCTCTCACATGAGTTCCACGATTCCAAGCCTCCCGCAGAGATTTTCACTCATTCCCCTCACTGCGAAGGACACCAAAGGCCTTCCCTTTGTTTCACCAAAAGACCCCGAAGTCTATCCACTTTCTTGAGCCCTTTGGTGGTTGTTACTGCCTAACCTAACTTGTTGATCCAACACTTGTTGAATGCCCCAACTTGCCGGCGGCCCTTGCCACCCAGTCGGGGCGCCTTGTTTCTTGTCCTTTCCATCGGTTGTCGTGGGTGACGGCAAAATATAGAATTCCTGGGGTACAGGGAAACTGCGTCGCATTTGCAAAATTCCCGGAGAGCCCCGCTGACTGCTGACTATCTGTTGCTGGGCCGGGTTCGTCACGATGGCCGCTTCGGTAAAAATCAATACATTGCCTATCCATGCGCAGACAAATCGAATGTACACACATTTTCCATTCGAGTGCACACTCGGTCTCGCTCTGGCCGCTCGTGGCATCTCACGCCGCTGCGGGTGCGAATTTTCACTCAATTTAAGTGTTGCTGAATCGCACCCAAAGATGGGGAGTTAAAGGGCTCGTAAATGTGCGCGGTCACTTGAACGGATTCAGGGTTCGCGTTTTTCAAACACAAAATAGACCGCCTTTGCACTGGTTGCCCATTTGATTGAATGCTTCTGTCGAATAGGAGGCAGCACACGCTTAAAGAACCCCCGACGAAATGGTAAACGCAGCCCATACAGACCACAAAATCAACGGCAAGCAACAATCTCTCATTCCTATTCAGCACCGCATACCGGCACACCAGCTGTTCCCGAAAACATTCGCCACATTCAGCCGACCAGAGCTCTTCTCCCATGCGCGCTCTCATCGCACGCATCGCACAAGCGAGACAACCCTCTCGGTCACTCTCACTCACGGCGACAGGGCGAATTTTTCTTATCTCTCACGAGTGTATACACAATTCTCTGTCAGCACTCAACCGGACCGGCAGCCATTCGCAGTAGTCTCCCCGTGAAAAGAAGAAAAGTGAATTTTTTATTCAACAAATCGAACTAAAACACCCAACAAATCGACTACCGCCACACCGGCAGCGTTGGTGTCTCAACGAACAGTGATCAATTCTGCATGCTTGCAGTCGACAGACCAACGCACTTCGAATCTCTTTCGGCGTCCGAAACTATGTCCCCCCTCACAAAGGGACATTCCGCAGTTGATCGTCTCGTGCAGTTGGAAAGAAAATAAAAACAGAAAAGAACCATACATTCGGTGTCGGTGGCAGTCGCTGTCTTCTACTTCCCGCAGTCCGCACTGGTGCACAGTCTAGGGGTGAGTTTTTTTGTTCTACCCATATCCCAGTCGAATTGGCATGTAAAACAATTGAAATTTTTGCAAAATTTGCCAACAAAAAGAGGGGAAGAGAAAATTCCTAGGAAAAGAACGTTCTTTTGTTCGGGTATGTATGTGCCGAGGAAAGGGAGAGAGCTGTGCTCGGGACAGATTTCTCATCGCTCCACAAGACCGAGTGCCTTCTCACTTGCCCACATCTCTCGGATGCGTGCGAAAAACTGATAGCTGTCCCCTTTGTTCTCTCCGATCGTGTTGGTGTCTTGCCTCCCGATTGGCAACAATAACAATAACATTCCGCCACCGCCGGCGCACATTTGTTGATGGCCTCACCATTCCCTCGGGATGCCTAGTGTGTTCAGTCGCAGTTGCAATTTGTTTTGGCTTCAATCGTGCTTGTTGTTTTCCAAACTATGTCAGCCCTTGCATTGGGACACTCCGTGTCGTGATCTTCTCGTGCAATCAGACCCAAAGTACGGTGGCCGCAGGAGGTGCTGGCCACTTATGCGCAGTCCATGCCGGTGCGCAGTCTCGGGGTGGGTTTTGTAAACGAAATTGTACCCATTTCTCTGCAAAATGATGCCAAAATTTTCCTCCAGAAGAACATTCTCTTTGTTCTTCCCTTCGGCGCCTGCGCATGTGTGTAGAGGGGGGGAGGGTTGTGCATTCCTCTCATCTCTCCACAACATTGCGTGTCTTCTCTCTCGCATCCCTTCAAGTGACTGACAGCTGTCCCACTTGTTCTCTCCGATCGTGTTGGTGGCTTCTCTAGTTTGCCTCCCGATTGGCAACAATAACATCCCACCACCACACCAGCCCGCCGGCGCACACTTGGAAAATGTTTGAAAATCCAAAAAGAAACGTTCTTTGTTCTTACTTCGGCTTCTGCGCATGTGTGTATGCGGCTAGAGAAGGCAGAGTGCCCGGCTCGGGTCAGATTTCTCATTTCTCCCTCATCTCACTCGCCGACGGGACGTTTTGTGTGACACATGTGGTCGAGAGGGATGCGTGTGTGTTGTTGTCGCTTCCTCAGTCGTGCGGCGAGTCCTGTCCACATCGGCTGATATTCGTCCCTCAATGGTTTCGTTCTCTGCTCTAGTCACCTTCCATACATTGCAGCCCATCAACCCCTCTGCCTGCTCGCCTTTCTTTTAACACTGCTTTTCCATCCACATCTCTCTCTCTCTCTCTGTTTCTCTCTCTCTCTTCCCGATGTAGATCACATTAACACATCCCTCGAGCCACTAACAGACGCGACGCAGTCGGAGTTTGCTTCACAAACTCACACTCGCCAAGCAAACCAAACCAAACCAAACCAAACCAGAAAAGCAAACACTCAGCCAATTTATTTCCACAATCAGGAAGCGTAAAAGCAGCACCCTGCCCGAGAACAATATAACAACCCACGGCGTCGGCGATCGCGGCGACGGGGACGGCGATAACGACGTCGACACCCTCTACGACCATATCACTCTGCAGCAAGGTGTCGATCTTCGTGAGGATATCGTTCAGGAGGAGATCAATACAATTGTTGAACTAGTATTGCAATTGGCAGCCCGTCCCCTAACCGCGGCCGCCCGCCTCTCCACCAACATTAGCAACATTCTGAGCGCGTCAACATCGACCGCAGCATCCACAGCGGTGTCAACGTTCATGATGGACAACAACATCATCACTTTCCTGCCGCCGCTCGAGCCAAGTCCAACGAACACAGAGGAGAATGCAGCGCAGCCCATTGAGCTGGTCACGAACGCCGCGATCGAGTATCCAGTCGCCGCCGCCGCCGCCGCCGCTGCTGAGAATCCCGTCGAGGCAATGGACACCCAAGAGGGCGACGCTATGCCGCCATCGACTGACCCACCAACACCGCCGGTCACGCCACCGCCCAGTCCGCCACAGGTGGTGCAGCCACTAGCCGCCCTCGATCTGATCGAACGCCAACAGTTGCAGCTGCTGCCGGAGAAGCCGCAGGAGGACGACGCCGAGACGAGGCAGATCGACGAGGACGCCAACATGCAGGTCGCGTCGCCCATTGTGGACTCGTCCACGCCCAATGAGCCTAGTGACATGGCCATCATGGACACGTCCTCGACACACCACCTCCACCTGGAGGCAGACGAGCTGCCCAGCTCGACCACAGCGCCCAAAACCGAGGTCGATGTCCGCTCTGAGGCCACGTTCTCGTACATCGTGCGCAACATCTCGAAGCTGAAGGAGACCGAGCTCTCGCCGCCGACGTACGTGCGCAATCTGCCCTGGCGCATCATGGTCATGATCAGGAGCAACAGGAACCAGCCGGAGGTGAAGTCGCTCGGCTTCTTCCTGCAGTGCAACGGGGAGAGCGACTCGACCACCTGGTCGTGCAATGCCACCGCAGAGCTGCGCATCAAGAGCTTCAAGCCCGGCCAGCACTACTTCGCCCAGAAGATCAAACACCTCTTCTACAGCAAGGAGAACGACTGGGGCTTCTCCCTGTTCATGTCGTGGAACGAGATCTTCAACCCCGAGAAGGGCTACGTCCAGAACGACTGCATCCTGCTCGAGGTGCACGTCATAGCCGAGGCACCGCACGGCGTCTTCTGGGACTCGAAGAAGCACACCGGCTACGTGGGCCTGAAGAACCAGGGCGCCACCTGCTACATGAACTCCCTACTGCAGACGCTCTACTTCACCAACCAGCTGCGCAAGGCCGTCTACAAGATGCCGACCGAGGCTGACGACAGCTCAAAGAGCGTCGGCCTGGCCCTCCAGAGGGTCTTCCACGATCTGCAGTTCGCCGATAAGCCCGTTGGAACCAAAAAGCTCACCAAGAGCTTCGGCTGGGAGACGCTGGACTCCTTCATGCAGCACGACGTGCAGGAGTTCCTGCGCGTCCTCCTCGACAAGTTGGAGTCAAAGATGAAGGGCACCTGCGTGGAGGGCACTGTGCCCCACCTGTTCGAGGGCAAGATGTCGTCGTACATCAAGTGCAAGAACGTCGACTGCAACAGCACCCGCTGCGAGACGTTCTACGACATCCAGCTGAACATCAAGGGCAAGAAGAACATCTACGACTCGTTCAAGGACTACATCACCGCCGAGACGCTCGACGGCGACAACAAATACGACGCCGGCATTCACGGCCTGCAGGAGGCCGAGAAGGGTGTGATCTTCACCTCGTTCCCACCGGTTCTGCATCTGCACTTGATGCGCTTCCAGTACGACCCGTTCACCGACAACTCGGTCAAGTTCAACGACCGCTTCGAGTTCTACGAGGAGATCAACCTGGACGCATTCCTGGCCGCAAAGGAGTCCACTCCGGCCACGTACAAGCTGCACGCAGTGCTCGTGCATTCCGGCGACAACCACGGCGGCCACTATGTCGTCTACATCAACACGAACGCCGACGGCAAGTGGTGCAAGTTCGACGACGACGTCGTCTCCAGCTGCCACAAGATCGAGGCCATCGAGCAGAACTACGGCGGCGTAGACGAAGAGGTGGCCAACGCTAAGAACTGCAGCAACGCCTACATGCTCGTCTACATTCGCGTGTCCGAGCTGCCCCGTGTCCTGCAGGACATCACCGAGGCCGATATTCCGATCGACTTGGTCGAGCGTCTGAACGAGGAGAAGCGCATGGAGCAGGTCCGTCGCAAAGATCGCGCCGAGGCCGGCCTGCACGTGACCGTTCATGTGGTCCTTGAGGAGTACTTCGAGAGCCACCAGGGGCCAGATATCTTCGACTTGGACAAGGTGGTCGTGCGTGCGTTCAAACTGAAGCGCAACCAGACTGTGGGCGAACTGGTGCAGAGCATGTCCAAGGCGTTCAGTGTCCAAGAGGAGCGCATGCGCATCTGGCCGCTGGCTCAGCGCTGCCAAGTGCAACGATTCACCTACTTCAACATCGTCGAGGACTACCATCGCTCGTTGAGCACCGTCGTCGACATGCAGGGACCGTGGGTGATTTTCCTCGAGCTGGCCAGTCCCATCTTGGTGGGGCCGCTGCCCGTGTTCGAGAGGAAGCGCGACATCTTGCTGTTCTTCAAGTACTACGATGCGGCCAACAAACGTCTGCACTACCTAAGCTGTGGCCAGTACACGCTGTCCATGCGGATAGTCGATCTCATTCCACACGTGAACTCGTTCCTCGGCTTCGACCCGGCCACCGAGTTGACGGTGTACGAGGAGTGCGGCACGAGTCCCATGCAACGGCTCACCAATCAGCTGGAGACGCTGGAGAGGATCCTCAATCTGACCAATCACGATAGTCTGCATGGCAACATACTGATCTTCGAGAAGAAGCACGTCGACGAGAAACTGGACCTACCCACCGTCGAGGACTTCTTCCGCGACCTGATGGCACGCGTCGAGGTGACCTTTTGCGACAAGAGCAATCCCAACGATCCAGGGTGGGTGTTTGAGTGGAGTGGAGTGGAGTTTGTGTGAGCTTCGTCTGATGTGTCCTTTCAGGTTCCTCTTGGAGCTGTCCAGCCGGCATACGTACGATCAGATGGCTCAAGCCGTGGCCCAGCGAATCAACACCGATCCGAATCGCATACAGTTCTTCAAGTGCATTGGGTGGGTGTTGGAGGTGGTGTGTGTTGAAATCGGGTGGGTGACTTCTGTTCTCTCTTTCTCCCCTGAAGGAACTACAAGGACACACCGGGCACAGCCCTGCGCAGCATGTACGACTGCACCGTCAAGGATCTCGTGTGCTTCACCAAGCCGAGGACACCGAAGAAACTCTTCTATCAGAGGCTGTCCATGAACATCCACGAGCTGGAGAATAAGAAGCAATTCCGTTGTCTATGGGTGAGTTGGGGGTGGGTGGTTGGTTGAGGGCGGGCACTAACGCATTACATTCGCCTCGAAGGTTTCATCGAATTTGAAGGAGGAACGGGAACTGATTCTCTATCCAAACAAGAACGGGACGATAAGGACTCTCCTCGAGGAGGCAGCCAAACAGGTTCCGTTCACCGAGGAGAGCACCAGGAAATTGCGTCTCGTCGAGGTGCAGGGACACAAAATGTTGCCAACCCCATCGGAGGACATACTTCTTGAATGTAAGCACAGGGACCGGACCCCCTGTTGACGGGACTAAATGTTGTGCTCTCTTTTTCTAGTCTATCCACCGCCAGAACCAATGCCGAACCAGTCGAACCCAAGGATCTACCGCATCGAGGAGGTGCCCACGGAGGAACTGCTGCTTATGGACACAGAAATGCTCCTTCCCATTGCGCACTTCAGCAAGGACATTTACAACGCCTTCGGTGTGCCGTTTTTCATAAAGGCCCACCAGGGCGAGACCTTCGGTTCGCTGAAGGAGCGCATTCAGAAGAAGCTGAATATTCCCGACAAGGAATGGGAAAAGGTATGCTTTTGCTGAGAGAGAGAAATGGTTTGATGTTTGATTTCCCTTGCGCAGTTCAAGTTCGCAACAGTTATCCTGGGAAGGGTGGAGTACATAATCGACGATCATCACGCCATCAATTTGGAGGCGTTCAAGCATGCCAATCCAGGTTTGTGGCTGTGTGGGTGTGTCTCTCTTGTTTGGCTGTATCTGACGGTATTCTTTTCTCTTCCTCTCCTCAGGAGGCGATCCACTGTCCTTCTTCGGCTTGGAGCACGTCAACAAGTCTCAAAAGCGCACGAGGTACAACTACTTGGAGAAGGCTATCAAGATCTATAATTAGCTTCACAGTAGTTACATCTGACGCTCTCTTCGTAAGACATTCGTGTAAAGGAAGTGAAAGAAAACAAAAAACAGTTCCTTTATTAAATTATACATATACATCTATATTTTGTTATAGACACTTAATTTTATTGAATTCTTTGCGCGTTCTTAGTTTGTGTTTGTTTCTTTTGTGTTTGAGCGAAGAGAACGATTTATTGCGAGAGAATGGGAAACGTGATGAAACAGTCCAAAAAACCACACAAAACAAAACAAAACAAAGCAAAAAAGAAAAGAAAAGAAAACACTTTAAACTAGCGTGTAAGAGAACAGAGAGATCTATATATTCTATATTACTTGTAAATGTAAACTACCTAGAGTAAGGAGAACAGCTATTTGATCAGCTCGCCCCGACCGACCCCCGTGCATCCGGAGACATGGAGTTTCCTTAATTCGTCCAGTTGTCTCCCTTTTGTTCTGTTGCTCCCCCCCCCCCTACTTCCTGTTGACTGATGGATTGTTTGTGATCCCCGCCTTAAAGGCCATTTTTTGTCCATCCATCTCCTCCATCCCCTCCTTCCCTCAAAGAGCTTGAATTAGATTCAAAAAAAACAAAAAAGAGAAAAAATCCTTATTTTTTTTAAAAATCAAATTTCGAAGACTGAAAATGTGAGAACAAAAATGATTTTATCGAGAAGAAAAGCGAACGAAAAAAGAAACCAAAAAAAAAACAAAAAAAAAGAACATTTTTTTGAAAAACGACATGAAAAACAAAGAAAACAAAATTCAACAAAACCCCTTGCCACCAACAAGACCATGACTATTTCGCATCACTGTTTTGCTTTGCCACTTCAGACCATCACAGGAACTCCTTGAAATAAGCCCGTAAATGTGTAAACTCTATCTATGTGTAAAAGTAAATGTGTAAACAAATGCCAACGAAGCAGAAACAAAAAGAAACCAACCGGTTTACGATGTTCGTTAAGTTGTGTTGACTTCCATTCGGTTCACGTCCGTTGCATCCGCCCGCCGCCCCATCCGAAGCGGGTGGGGGTGGTGGTGGATGGTCGTGAGCAAGAACAGCACTCATTTGTTCCTTTGTTTTCCCTTGGGATTCGTGTTATTTTAAGTGATTCATTAATACAACTGCAGAACCAAAAAGAAGAAGAAACAGAGAGAATGTGTAAAATTAAAGAAAATTAATTATATGTTTAAATAAATGTGAAATGGATTTAAAGTGCATGCCAACGCTTCCCCGACAATGTCTGTGTGTTTTACGAAGCGGTTGGCTATGCAGAAAATAAAGTATTAAATATATTTGTGTCGATAACGGATCGTCGTTTTATTTCGTCGGAGAGGGACGGAGGTGGTTCGTAGGGGAAGGGGACCGAGTGGACGGAGGAGGGCCAGTGGGTAAGGAAGGACAAGGACAGAGGAAGACCAGGAGAGAGAGAGAGAGGAGGGCCGGGGGATAGATTTGGACCAGCGGGCAGTGGATGGTTAGGGGATGAAGTAGGCCCAAGGGCCAGTAAGCGACAGTGGTGGGCCAGTAGATGGAGAAGGGCCAGAGGACAGAGTAGCGCCAGTGGACAGAGGAAGACCAAGAGAGAGAGAGGAGGGCCGGGGGACAGATTTGGACCAGCGAGCAGTGGATGGTTAGGGGATGAAGTAGGCCCAAGGGCCAGTAAGCGACAGTGGGAAGAGGAGGAGGGCCAGGAGACAGAGTAGCGCCAGTGGACAGAGTAGCGCTAGTGGACAGAGGAAGACCAAGAGAGAGAGGAGGGCCGGGGGACAGATTTGGACCGGCGGGCAGTGGATGGTTAGGGGATGAAGTAGGCCCAAGGGCCAGTAAGCGACAGTGGTGGGTCAGTAGATGGAGGAGGGCCAGGGGACAGAGTAGCGCCAGTGGACAGCGTAGCGCCAGTGGACAGAGGAAGACCAGAAGAGAGAGAGAGGAGGGCCGGGGGACAGATTTGGACCAGCGAGCAGTGGATGGTTAGGGGATGAAGTAGGCCCAAGGGCCAGTAAGCGACAGTGGGAAGAGGAGGAGGGCCAGGAGACAGAGTAGCGCCAGTGGACAGAGTAGCGCTAGTGGACAGAGGAAGACCAAGAGAGAGAGGAGGGCCGGGGGACAGATTTGGACCGGCGGGCAGTGGATGGTTAGGGGATGAAGTAGGCCCAAGGGCCAGTAAGCGACAGTGGTGGGTCAGTAGATGGAGGAGGGCCATGGGACAGAGTAGCGCCAGTGGACAGAGGAAGACCAAGAGAGAGAGAGAGGAGGGCCGGGGGATAGATTTGGACCAGCGGGCAGTGGATGGTTAGGGGATGAAGTAGGCCCAAGGGCCAGTAAGCGACAGTGGTGGGTCAGTAGATGGAGGGGAGCCAGGGGACAGAGTAGCGCCAGTGGACAGAGCAGCGCCAGTGGACAGAGGAAGACCAGGAGAGAGAGGAGGGCCAGTGGACAGAGTGGCGCCAGTGGACAGAGTGGCGCCAGTGGACAGAGTGGCGCCAGTGGACAGAGCAGCGCCAGTGGACAGAGGAAGACCAAGAGAGAGAGAGGAGGACCGGGGGACAGATTTGGACCAGCGGGCAGTGGATGGTTAGGGGATGAAGTAGGCCCAAGGGCCAGTAAGCGACAGTGGTGGGTCAGTAGATGGAGGAGGGCCAGGGGACAGAGCAGCGCCAGTGGACAGAGGAAGACCAGGAGAGAGAAATTAGGGCCGGGGAACAGATTTGGACCAGCGGGCAGTGGATGGTTAGGGGATGAAGTAGGCCCAAGGGCCAGTAAGCGACAGTGGTGGGTCAGTAGATGGAGGGGAGCCAGGGGACAGAGTAGCGCTAGTGGACAGAGGAAGACCAAGAGAGAGAGGAGGGCCAGGGGACAGATTTGAATCAGCGGGCAGTGGATGGTTAGGGGATGAAGTAGGCCCAAGGGCCAGTAAGCGACAGTGGTGGGTCAGTAGATGGAGGAGGGCCATGGAACAGAGTAGCGCCAGTACACGGCGAGAGCCAGAGAACAAAGGAGGTCCAGTGGACAGCAAGCGTGGTACGAGTGAACGGACAGGGCAACGGAATGCGAGCACGAGTGGACGGAGTAGGCCCAAGGGCCAGCAAACGTTGCTACGGAGCTCAGTGTATGTCCAGCAATTGTGGGCAGGAGTGGGCCAGCTAAAGTTTGCAGATGCCACCCCAAACCCCACTCCACATCGACGCATCACATACAGATGTCCGGTGGCCTTGAGGTCGAGTGTGTCTCTCTCTCGAGAGAGAATGCAAATCCTCCAAGGCGCATGTACCCCCTTCTGCTCGGCGAATTACCAACACACGCGCTCACATGCATGTGTTCGCTGCAGTTGCACAGGAAGTAGAACGATGACGTCATGCCCCGTGAGCTTCCCCATCGGTTGGGGGTGGTTTTGTACTTTTGTACTGCCTCTGGGCATGTACCTCCTTGTTCTCGGCGAATTACCAACACACACGCTCACTGTAGCCGCCGTGCATGTGTTCGCTTCAGTTGCACAGGAAATAGAGCGATGCGTGAGCTTTCCCCTCCATTGGGGGTGGTTTTGCACAGTCTGCCAGATGGAGGGGAAGATGCTATTGTTTCCCCTGTAATTCGTGAGAGATTTACTTGTCGAACGTACGTAGGCAACGGAGATGCTTCTGAAGATGGGAAAGAATTCCACAGTTTTGCTTGGGAGCTCGTTTCGTGGTCTAAATGGAGGTTCCAGCTTCACATCCATGTCCTCCCCCTCCACTCTTACCGTCGTTGCTTCAGATTGCTGAACAGGTTTTTTAATGACCGGTCGGTGGCTGTGATACTGGTTCTTTGACGATTACTCGTCGACTGTACCAGAAAGCCTAAACGATTGACATTTCAACATTTCAAAAATTTCACTTGATTTTGAAATGAATCACACCCCATCGACCAGTCACCTCACACACATTGCTTACCTTCTCCACAATGGGGTGGCAAATCCTCCCCATCATCCCCCCATTTACAGATCACAAAAATCTCTCCCCATTGCACCCTCTTGCAGGGCATCGCCTCATTTTCGCATTTCTGCGTCGATTTGCTTCAAATTTTCGATGCAGACTTCAGTCTGCCCCTCCACTCACTCCATCCCACCCAACTTTCATCCAAAAACCGCCCAAAATTCCCCAAAAATCGCGTTTCAAAAATTTGCACGCTCGCCGCGAAAAAAGTCGACTCGTAGGCTTTGCCAATTTACTGCATTTTTCGGGCGAAATCGTGCATTTTTTCGATTTTCCAAAAAACTGCGAATTTTTGAGTGCGGTTTTTTTTGGAGGCTCGCCTCGGGTGTCTCCTTGATGATTTCATCCACTTCGACCCGCTGGCCGGATGTTTTCGGGGAGAAATCAACGATTTTCGGTGAAAAATGCTCACTCTGACGGCTAAGTGGTCAGTTTTTCCATTGATGGCAGCGTATCTCAGCTCCTACTGCACGTAGCCTCGTGAATGAGCAGTGCTTAGATTTGTCTTTGGATCGTCTATCGATGTCCAAAGGCAACCACTAACTGCTTCGGTTTCCTTGGCTCCTGTTGGGGGTAGAGACAGTGGCCTCCTCAGCTGCGTCGTGAGATCCTCTATCGGCTTCGAGATAAGACAGGATGACCAAACACACGTCCACTAAGGACAGACTGACTCCGAGGGGAGTGCAGCCAGCAACGCGCCTGGTAAGTGTGCAGCAAGCAATGAGAATGAAGTTCTTGTCATCGAACAAGTAAAATTTAGCCAACTACTGCAGTACCTCACGCAGGCAGTCCTCCGCGACTTCGATGACGTCTCATTTTCCCATTTCCCCATCGATTCGCATCAAATTTTCGATGCAGACTTCAGTCACCCCTTCCACACACGCCACCCCAACCAGCTTTCACCCAAACCGCGGTCCAATTTCCTCGAAAATCGATTTTCCAAATACCGACTCGTCGGCTTCATTTTTTGCGGCGAAATCACGCATTTTCTCGTGAATCGTGAATTTCCCCGAAAAACTGCTCGTGGACCACGCGCTCGACCGCCCCATCAAGAGTTCCATAAATTTCCGGCCATTTCCTCGCACTTTTCCGCGGAAAATCAGTTTCAGTTGATTTCCCACCACCCTGACGTCATCCGCTGGCATCCGCTGCTGCGGTGAGTGTCTTCGCTAAGCGTGAGCATTTCCGGAGCCCTCCTGCGGGGAGATGCCCGAGATGGACAACAAAATCAGAAACCACCCATCGTTCTGCCTAGTAGCCAGTGTCTTTAATTCATCTAGATTTTGAAATACAATTCACTAAAGAGCTGCCCCCATCAGCGCGTCTGCGCGGACTCCCTTAGATGGATCTTCCTCGCGATGGCCGCGACTAGAGCTGCCCCCTTGCCGCTACCATCCTCGGCCAGCATGAACCGCGTCTGCAAGCAGAAGCCCGGAATGAGACCACGCGGGGGACACGAAGCCACACACACACTTACCCTCTTCGTCGGGGCCATCTTCGCGGTGTACTCGGCCATCCAGTGCCGCAGGCGCGGGTGGTGCTTGTACACGGACCCGTCAATGGCGATCGTGATCTCCGTCTCCTCCATGCGGTTCAGCAGGACCGACGTGTTGACGGCCAGCAGCTGTGCGGCCCGCTTCGAGATCAGTCCGCACACGTACCGAATGATCCGCAGGTCGTCGTCGCTGTAGTCCGTGCCGAGTGCCAGGCCCAGGCCCGCCATGACCTCCGTCAGCTTGTCGCTGCGCATGCTCACGGTGTCGCTAAGGGAAGAGAGACACATCAAATCTGCCCCCAGACAGGCGCTGCTCACCCTACTGCTCGATCTTGGAGACGTTGTCCGAGCCGAAGGTCCACGGCTTGGGGAACCGCTGCTTGTCCACACGCGGCAGGAACAAGCGCCGGTCGTGCAGGTCCGCCAGGATCACCCGGCACAGCTCGCCGAGGTACTTGCCGCTGATGTACTTCTCGAACCTGAAACGAGACCCCGGTCAGCGAGCGGCAGACCCCCCCCCGCGTTCCCAAACTCACGTGAACGAGTTCTTCAGCAGCGAACCCTCGTCGACCGCCCGGTCGAAGCGCGTCTTGATGAAGTCGATCACGCCGTTGTCCCCGAAGGCGCCCCACTCCACGTCGATGATCACATGGTCCCCGTGGCGCCGCGTCTCCCAGTGCTTCACGCGCCGCGCGTTCTCCATGTAGCACCCATTCGAGCCGGTGCCCAGCACGATGCCGATGCGCGTCTTCGCGTCCAGACGGGCCCCCTCGACCAGGGTGCCCGTGGTGTCGTTCAAAATCGCCAGGATCTCAATGTTCCGCCGGTTGCACTTGGCCAGAGACCCGCGCAGCTGCCTCACCGCGTCCCGGCCCACCATCGACGGGCAGTTGAACGACTTCGTCCACGTGACCAGGCTGCCCGAGTCCAGACTGTGCTGCTGCATCGGAAACGAGAACGTGAACCCCATCGGATAGACCTGGCCCGCGTCCAGTGCGTTCTTCGTCGCGAAGTCGTCCACGCACTCGGCCAGATAGTCGAACAGTGCCTCGCCGCAGCCGATGCGCAGCTCGTCCGATATGTGATAGTGCTGGACGCGCTCCTCCACGATGCTGCCACTGCGCAGGACCATGATGATGACCCGGAAGTTTGTGCCGCCCAGGTCGAGGGCCAGATAGACGCCTTCCTCTGAAAGATGGGAAAGCGGCGGAGGTGAATTAAGGAAGGGAGGGGCAGGGCCACTGACCTGTGCCGTCGGGCAGCTCGGGGATGTATGTGTTCTCCATTTGCAGCGACGACGGCTGCTCGTTGAGGGCCAGCTCCATTTCGGACACGAACACGTTCCGGATTCTCTCGAGCGCATCGTTGTCCAGGTAGAGTGGCTTCAGAATTTGGACAATCTGAAAGGAGGAGGGGAGGCGGTGAGTTGGGAGACAAGACAGACACACGGACGGTGGAAGGGGGCGGTCGCGAGGGGTGCTGAACGGCGAGGGAACGTCGTGGCAGCAGTAGAGCTAGAAGTAGAGCTAGAAGGCCCGTCTGCCGCGGGGGCTGCTGAACGGCGAGGGAACGTCGTGGCAGCAGTAGATCTAGAAGACCCGTCTGCCGCGAGGGATGCTGAACGGCGAGGGAACGTCGTGGCAGCAGTAGAGCTAGAGGGCCCGTCTGCCGCGAGGGATGCTGGACGGCGAGGGAACGTCGTGGCAGCAGTAGAGCTAGAAGGCCCGTCTGCCGAGAGGGATGCTGAACGGCGAGGGAACGTCGTGGCAGCAGTAGAGCTAGAAGGCCCGTCTATCGCGAGGGATGCTGAACGGCGAAGGAACGTCGTGGCAGCAATAGAGCTAGAAGGCCCGTCTGCCGCGAGGGATGCTGAACGGCGAGGGAACGTCGTGGCAGCAGTAGAGCTAGAAGGCCCGTCTGCCGCGAGGGATGCTGGACGGCGAGGGAACGTCGTGGCAGCAGTAGAGCTAGAGGGCCCGTCTGCCGCGAGGGATGCTGGACGGCGAGGGAACGTCGTGGCAGCAGTAGAGCTAGAGGGCCCGTCTGCCGCGAGGGATGCTGAACGGCGGGTGAACTTCGAGTTAGGAGGCTCGTTCGTCGAGAGGGATGCTTAAGAACAGAGGACGGGGCGAGTGGGGCTGGATGGCCCACCTGTCACAAGGAATGCTCAAGAATGGAGGAACATCGTGTCAGCCTGAACGAGTGGAACAAGATGCGCCCGTTGGAGATGACAGAGCGACGCGCGAATCCCCGCGATGACCTTGCGTCCAATTCGCCGCCCTGCCTGACCGACCGGCAACCATTGCCTGCCTAAGTGGGTCGACTAGACGCCCGCACTTGGTGCGCGCCCGCCAAGCCGAGTCCCCGCCCCCCGCCACGCTGTTCCAGATGCAGAACACAAACAAACAATTGCTTGCGTCTTAATTGAAAGATTTCGTAACAGTTAAGGTCGTTTTAATAGAAATGAGGCGAAAAAAAGAACCGAAAGGAAAACAACACAATTTTTATTATCCAAGCAGTCTACGTCTGGCCACGACAACGACGGCGCGGTCGGCTGGCAATCACAGCGTCTGTGCGCTGCGCTCTAAGCGAACAATGAACGTAACCACCGTAGATTTGCTCCAATAAAAAGTGTACTTAGTTTTAATTTAAATGCAGACACCGCCAAGATAAGCCTGTTTACGTCGTCAGTCGCACACGAAAATTCGTCATCCGGGGCTAGGGTGGGGAGGGGGGCACAACAACACATAAACCGACGTGTTTAATGTCTTCCTGAAGTCGACAAAGGCGCACACTGGTCGATGGGACCACTGATTCGTGGCGATCTCGGCTCTGGATGGGATTTGCTGTTGTTTTCTGTGTGCGATGCGAGATTATGCGCGCGCCACGAATTCGAAATGTTATTGTCAAGATGCTAATCTCGGCTGCAGTTGCATCTCTGACTCTGACCCTGACCCGGAGAGGCAGAGCGATTAGGGTGCTTCCCTTCCTGAGTCGATTATGCAAGCGGGCTCGTACGATGGGCTGTCGGTCTTACCTGCTGACACTGCACACTGTCGCTCAGGCTCAGATCGGCGATTTCGAACATGATGCTGGCGCGTCGGAGAACCAAAAAATTATCACTGAACTGTCACAGGCAGACACACACACACACTGAGGATCACAATCGAGCTCGCTGTTGAATTTTGAAAAACAAAACCGTGCCGTAATGCGGTCGCTGATCGTAACTGATACTGGCAACGAACAACAAGATCGTGTGTATTTATCGGTTTCAGCGGTCGAATTAGAATACGATTAATTGACTGACGATGCTCAAATGAAACCGAAGCCTAGCCCAGCCCAGCGAGCAGCTGCTTAACACTTAACCGCTCGGGCCAGCCTCAGAGCTTGGAGGGTTCGTTTTACGATCTTACGATCAGCGGACAGACACACAGAGAGTGCTCGCTCTCCCTCCAGTGATTGTGCTTAATGGCAACCTGGCGAGGCAGCGACTTAAAGTCGCGCGCCCAGATGGAGGAAGCGATAAATTTGTCGGCTGTGCGGGCACTGTGCACCCTGTGGCTTGAGAGCGTCGAATTCATCACCAGAGTGGCGGCACAGAGAGAGAGAGAGAGAGCGGATTTGAGTGTGTGGGGGGTGGCTTGGTGGTTTCCAAGGGGGTTTGCGATTTGCAGTGAGATGTGCTTCTGGGGGGGACTTGGTTGCATCGCGCGAGGAGAGGCCGGGTAACTTGCACTTGGTCGGGAATACGCATCGACATCATCGCTTCGGGACGATCGCCAGGCCGGTGGTTCTTGTGACAAGCCGCTGCTTGGTTGGCTATGGACCTGCGACCTTCTCGGAGAGTGTGACTAATCCACTGCCATTCGCGTCGTTGTAGCTGTTCTTTAGACGCCGACTTGGGCCGAATATCCATAAGATGTAGCTCACGGGCACGTATTGACGAACGCTTGCAGCTTCCCTGCGATAGTGACGGTCACCCCTTAGGATCGAACGTTGCAACGGAATAGTGGCAGCTTGCCTAAGCGGTTGGCTGCATCCGTTTCAGTTCGGCCATCGATGAGGCAATACTCCCAAGAAATTGGAAACTCTCTGCTGCCTGAAACGTCTGCCCAGTCCTCCTGCAACTCGCCACCATAGACATCGTCTCCTTTCCAAATTCTCGCATGGATTCGCTTCAAATTGTCGTCCAAGACAACATACTCCAACTTCCCTCAACCCCCTTCCAATCCGCATGAGGAAACCCGCAGAATTTGTGAAAAAAAACCAACAACACCCGAGCACATCCCCCGGCAAGCACAAAATGGACCCCGTCTCATTTTCGCAATTCTGCATCGATTTTCGTCAAATTTTCGATGCAGACTTCTTGTTCCCCCTCCACTCACTCCATCCCACCCAACTTTCACCCAAAAAACACTCAAAATTCCCCAAAAATCGATTTTCAAAATTTGGCCCTCACGCCGCGGAAAAAGTCGACTCGCCGGCTTCGCCAATTTACTGCGTTTTTCGGGCGAAATCGTGGATTTTTTCGATTTTCCAAAAAACTGCGAATTTTTGAGTGCGGTTTTTTTTGGAGGCTCGCCTCGGGTGTCTCCTCGATGGTTTCGTCCACTTCAACCCGTTGGGGGGCTGTTTTCGGGGAGAAATCAACGATTTTGTGCGACAACTCCACTCGCTGACGTCAGCTGCGCCCCGGCTGAGGGAGTGTGTCCACGCTAGACGGGTGTTCTTGGCTGTGCTCAGGTGCTCTTGGAGCAGGTCTTACTTTGCGGGGAGGGAGCTAAGGAGGTCGCGCTGGTCCGACTGGCGTGTGGGACCCAATGCCACGTTCGTTCGCTTTCTGCGAGCGGCTGCTGTTGGGCGACAGGTGAGCCAGTTTCTGCGGGCATCCGCTTACAACTTCGAGCGGACTTCGTGGGAGTAAGAGCGCATGTTTATGGCTGAATTTAATGGACTGGCCTTCAGAGTGGACGTGGGCCTGGCTGGCAGGGGACACGGATGTGGGCTTGGCTGGCAGGGGACATGGATGTGGGCTTGGCTGGCAGGGGACACGGATGTGGGCTTGGCTGGCAGGGGACAAGGATGTGGACTTGGCTGGCAGGGGACACGGATGTGGGCTTGGCTGGCAGGGGACATGGATGTGGGCTTGGCTCGCAGCACCGCGATTAAAGTGCTAGCCGGTGAGTGAGGGAGCCTCGAGGAGTTGTGAGTTATTGATTTGGACTCTGTGGCTAGACGGAGCCTGAAGGGTTGACTTTGATTTGTTGGCGGGGTCTTGTCAGGTCGGCCGACAAATGCTGTGCTTGGAAAAGGCATTAGCGGAACCACTTTGAGCTTGTCACAGAATGTGCATAGCTTGTTGGGGTTCCATCTTGGAAGTCAGTGGTCACATCGAGTACTTGTGTGCCTTGCTTACTAACTTATCCGGCAGACGACGGCATAATTTGTTCTTGCCTTGCACTCATCGCCGGGATGTGTCGTGTCCTTATAAGCCGACGAAAGTGTGCTGCTGGATGGTAAGTGAAGTCAGACAGTCGCCAGTGCGTGCTCATCACCAGGGCACCGGCGAAGATAAGGACGTGATTTAATTCACTCCCATCGGGGCGCACCACACCATCGGGGCGCACCACCCCATCGGGGCGCACCACCCCATCGGGGCGCACCACCCCACCGGGACAGCAGATGAGTCCGAATCTGTCACGCGGCACATACAGCGCCCGGGGGTGGTAGCACAGTGGACCGAATCTGGTCCCAACCTTGATGCCTTTCATTACCATTCCCCGGCGCCAGAGGTTGATGAACTCCTTGCGAATCATTACTCAGGATTCCAGAACGGACGTCCAACGATGTCCAACGATGTCCAACGATGTCCAACGATGTCCAACGATGTCCAACGATGTCCACGCGACGTCCACCATCTGGGGACAGACGAACTTCTAGGAAAGTGCATCCAACGACGCCACGTCCACCATCTGAGGACAGTCGAACTTCGACGCCACGTTCGACATCTGCGGACAGTCCATCGCCACCTGATGGAAGACTGCCCAACCCGCAGCGAAATGCCGTCTGCTCGCCAGCCAAGCACCCCCAGACCAACACTGTGTCCCCCCAGCAAACGTACACACACTCAAAGCGTCGTTAAGTAATTTGACTTTATTGCGTTCATAAACATACATATACATATACAATCTAGTGTGTCATTTAATCATAGTTCGTTATTTATAAATATCCCCGTGTGCACGGGGCGGGGGAGAAACGCACGACGACGACGACGACGGAGGGAAGCACTCTGAACCGACAAGCTTATTATAAGCCATCCCTTGATCCGTGTTCCAGCTCACTGCTCTCTCCCGCTCTCTCGTTCTCTCGTTGCGTGCAAAAGGATAGTAATTGTTTAGGCTTCGTCCGCGGGGGACGTGCGTCCGGCGACAGGGACGAGTGCTTATGTACAGGATCTCGTTCGGCTCGAGGGGCGGCCCCCCGCTCGGGGCACGCGCCTCCCAGGTGCGATGTGGGCGGTGTGCAGGTGTATTTAAAATGTACAAGTAAAAGTAGGCGTGTGATAAATATCGTGAAGGAACTGTTTTCTTTTCGCTTACTCGTCGAAACTCAATCCCTTGAGGTTGAGCGTCAGGGAAATGATCTGCCTCTGCGGCGGGCTGCTGCTGCGCTTGAGGATTCGCCGCTCGAGCAGGTCGGACTGGGTGTCGACGAGGCTGAGGCTGGCGTCGCCGTCGAGCGCGGCATCACGTCGGCGCCGCGACACGGAGTCCGGGTGATCCTGGACGATGTCGTCGTAGTCGAACACGTTGTTGGCGGTGAACGAGAGCCCGTTGATCTCGTCGAAGAGCGAGGAGAACTTCGAGTTCCTCACGATCCGGTCGCGGTTGGAGGTCTCGAAGGGCGGGAGGTAGGTGGGCGGCACCTTGCTGGTGCCGCGATAGCCCGAGTCCGGGCAGCGGGGGTCCAGCGAGCCCGGGAAGCAGTACGAGGGTGTGGTGGTGCGGAAGCTCTCCGGCGTTGGTTGGGGGCACCGGGGATCCGTGGAGCCGGGGTAACAGTTGAGCGCGGGCGTTGTGGGCGGAAGTGACGTCGTCACTTGGGGACAGTTCGGATCGCGCGAGCCGGGGTAGCACTTGGGCTCTGGCGGAGGCGTCTGCGGACAGCGGGGGTCCGTGGAGCCGGGGTAGCAACTGATTGGAGTTGTTGTTGTCCTCGTCGTGGTGACTTGCGGGCAGCTGGGGTCGCGAGAGCCTGGGTAGCACTTGGGCTCTGGCCGAGGCGTCTGCGGACAGCGGGGGTCCGTGGAGCCGGGGTAGCACTTGGCTGGCGGCGTGGTGGGTGGCAGATATGTGCGAGGTTGGCACCGCTCGTCTGTCGAGTCGGGGGTGCATCCGGGCGAGGTTGTGGGCTGCGGGCATCGCGGGTCTGGCGATCCGGGGTAGCAGCGTGGCGCTGGTGTGGTCACTGGAACTTCGGTTGTTGCCTGTGGACACCGTGGGTCCGAGGAGCCCGGGTAGCAGCGAGGACCTGGCGTCGTTGTCGGTCGGTCAGTCGTCTGCGGACAGCGGGGGTCTGTTGAGCCGGGGTAGCACCGTGGAGCGGGAGTCGTTGTTGGCAGCGGTCGCGTCGTCGTCTGAGGGCAGCGAGGGTCCTTCGATCCCGGGTAGCAGCTGAATGGCGTGGTTTGTGGTCTCTGTGTCGTCACCTGAGGACAGTTGGGGTCCCTCGATCCTGGGTAGCACTTGGGGCGTGACGTCGTGGGCGGCAAGTAGGTGCGCGGTTGGCACCGGTCGTCTGTTGAGTCTGGAGTACAACCTGAAGTCGTAGTCGGCTGTGGGCAGCGGGGATCCGGAGAGCCTGGGTAGCATTGTGGCGACGGGCTTGTGGTCGGAGCTGGTCTTGTCGTTTGCGGGCACCGAGGGTCCGATGAGCCCGGGTAGCACCGTGGAGCGGGTGTCGTTGTCGGTTGAGGTCTCGTCGTCGTCTGTGGACACCTGGGGTCCCTGGATCCAGGGTAGCAACTGAACGGCGTCGTTTGTGGTCTCTGCGTGGTCACCTGGGGGCAGCTAGGGTCTCGAGAGCCTGGATAGCACTTGGGTGTAGGCTTGGTCGTCTGGGGGCATCGGGGGTCTGTCGATCCGGGGTAGCACTTAGCTGGTGGCGTAGTGGGTGGTAGGTAGGTGCGTGGCTGACACCGTTCGTCGGTTGAATCAGGAGTGCATCCGGGCGAGGTTGTGGGCTGCGGGCACCTGGGGTCCTTCGATCCCGGATAGCACGACGGAGCCGAGGTGGTTGTTGGCTGTCGACGAGTCGTCGTCTGCGGGCATCGCGGGTCTGGTGATCCAGGGTAACAGCGTGGCGCTGGCGTGGTCACAGGAACCTCGGTTGTTGCCTGTGGACACCGGGGATCGGGCGAGCCTGGGAAGCAACTGAAGGCCTCCGTCGTTTGTGGTCTCTGAGTGGTTACTTGTGGACAGCTGGGGTCACGGGAGCCGGGGTAGCACTTAGGTGCCGTCGGCCTTGTCGTTCGGATTGGCGCCTTCGTGGTCTGTGGGCAGCGAGGGTCTGTTGAGCCGGGGTAACACCGTGGAGCGGGTGTCGTTGTTGGCTGCGGTCGCGTCGTAGTCTGAGGGCACCGAGGGTCCCTGGATCCGGGGTAACAGCTGAATGGCGTCGTCGTCGCCCTTGGAGTCGTCACTTGAGGACAGTTGGGGTCCCGTGAACCCGGATAGCACCTGGGCCCAGTTGTGGTGGGTGGCAAGTAAGTCCTGGGTTGGCACCGTTCATCCGTGGAGTCGGGAGTACAGCCGGGGGAGGTGGTGGGCTGTGGGCAGCGTGGGTCCGGCGATCCCGGGTAACATTGCGACGACTGGGTCGTGGTTGGCACCGGCCTTGTCGTTTGCGGGCACCGGGGATCGGTTGAGCCCGGATAACAGCGCGGAGCTGGCGTTGTGGTTGCCACGGGCCTAGTTGTCTGGGGACACCTTGGATCTGTGGATCCCGGGTAGCATCTCAATGTCGTGGGTGTTGTCGGCCGTAGCGTCGTCACCTGGGGACACGATGGATCGCGGGAACCTGGGTAGCACTTGGCTGGCGGCATGGTGGGTGGCAGGTAGGTGCGCGGCTGGCACCGTTCGTCCGTGGAATCTGGCGGGCATTCCGGTGACTCAGTGGTCACCCTCGGGCAGCGTGGGTCTGGGGAGCCGGGGTAGCAGCTGGGCGACGGGGTGGTCGTAGGTGCGGGTCTAGTCGTCTGGGGACACCTGGGGTCAGAGGAGCCCGGGTAGCACCGTGGAGCCTGAGTTGTGGTCGGCCTTGGCTGGGCTGTGGTCTGTGGGCAGCGGGGGTCGCTTGAGCCGGGGTAGCACCGTGGACCCGAGGTGGTCGTCTGCGGACATCTGGGATCTGACGAGCCCGGGTAGCAGCGCGGCGCCGGGGTGGTCACAGAAATTTGCGTGGTCGCTTGGGGACATCTGGGGTCTCGTGAGCCGGGATAGCACGCCAGAGTTGTGGTCACCGTGGGAGCCGCCGTGGTCTGGGGGCACCTGGGATCGGAAGAGCCGGGGTAGCAGTTCAGTCTTGTCGTCGTGTCCACTCGCTGCGTCGTCGTTTGGGGACAGTTCGGGTTGCGGGAGCCCGGGTAGCACTTGGGAGCAGCCGTGGTGGCCTGCGGACAGCGCGGGTCCTTCGATCCCGGGTAGCACTTGCCTGCCGTGGTTGTGGGCGGCAGGTATGTCCGTGGCTGACAGCGTTCCTCAGTCGAGTCTGGGGTGCAGCCTGGCGAGGTGGTGGGCTGTGGGCAGCGTGGGTCCGGCGAGCCGGGGTAGCACTGTGGCGACGGGGTGGTGGTCGGAGCTGGTCTTGTCGTTTGCGGGCAGCGAGGGTCCGATGAGCCCGGATAGCACCGTGGACCAGGTGTTGTCGTTGGTCGGTCAGTCGTCTGTGGGCAGCGTGGGTCTGTTGAGCCGGGGTAGCACCGTGGAGCGGGGGTCGTTGTTGGCTGCGGTCGCGTCGTCGTCTGTGGGCACCGAGGGTCCCTGGAACCAGGATAGCAGCTGAATGGTGTCGTCGTCGCCCTTGGAGTCGTCACTTGAGGACAGTTGGGGTCTCGTGAACCCGGATAGCACTTGGGTCGGGATGTCGTGGGCGGCAAGTAGGTTCGCGGTTGGCACCGTTCGTCGGTCGAGTCTGGAGTGCATTCTGTGGGTGGGGTGCTTATCTGCGGGCAGCGTGGATCTGGAGAACCCGGGTAACAGCGCGGAGACACGGTTGTGGTTGGGGCTGGTCTCGTTGTTTGCGGGCACCTGGGGTCCTTCGATCCCGGATAGCACGACGGAGCCGGGGTGGTTGTCGGCTGCCGACGCGTCGTTGTCTGCGGGCATCGCGGGTCTGGTGATCCGGGGTAGCAGCGTGGCGCTGGCGTGGTCACAGGAACCTCGGTTGTCGCCTGCGGACACCGGGGATCGGGTGAGCCCGGGAAGCAACTGAAGGCCGTCGTCGTTTGTGGTCTCTGAGTGGTTACTTGCGGGCAGCTGGGGTCACGGGAGCCGGGGTAGCACTTAGGTGCCGTCGGCCTTGTCGTTCGGATTGGCGCCTGCGTGGTCTGCGGGCAGCGTGGGTCGTTGGAGCCTGGGTAGCACTTGGGGCCAGTTGTGGTGGGTGGCAAGTAAGTCCTTGGTTGGCACCGCTCGTCCGTGGAGTCAGGGGTACAGCCTGGCGATGTAGTGGGCTGTGGGCAGCGAGGATCTGGTGATCCTGGGTAGCATCTAGGCGAGCCGGTGGTGGTTACCGTGGGTCTCGTCGTCTGTGGACACCTGGGGTCCGATGAGCCCGGGTAGCAACGAGGACCGGGCGTCGTTGTTGGTCGGCCGGTTGTCTGTGGACACCTGGGGTCTGTTGAGCCGGGGTAGCACCGCGGAGCGGGAGTCGTTGTTGGCTGCGGTCGCGTCGTCGTCTGAGGGCACCGAGGGTCCTTCGATCCCGGGTAACAGCTGAATGGCGTCGTTTGTGGTCTCTGAGTCGTCACCTGAGGACAGTTGGGGTCCCTCGATCCTGGGTAGCACTTGGGCCGTGACGTCGTGGGCGGCAAGTAGGTTCGCGGTTGGCACCGTTCGTCCGTGGAGTCGGGGGTACACTCCGGCGTCTCAGTGGTCACCCTTGAGCAGTTGGGATCGGGCGAGCCTGGGTAGCATCTGGGCGATGGGGTCGTTGTTGCGGCGGGTCTTGTCGTCTGGGGACACCTGGGGTCGGTCGATCCAGGATAGCAGCGCGGGCCAGTGGTCGTCGTTGGTATCTGAGTGGTTGCCTCTGGGCAGCGCGGGTCTGGTGAACCTGGGAAGCAGCTGACCTCAGTGGTCGTCGTCGGACATCTGGGATCGGTGGAGCCTGGGTAGCACTTCGGACCCGGTGTTCTCGTTGCAATGGGCCTCGTTGGTCTAGTCGTCCTGACGGGCGCCGCCGTCGTCGTCTGGGGACAGCGGGGGTCCCTTGATCCCGGATAGCACTTGGGGCCGAGTGTGGTGGGCGGTAGGTACGTGGGCCGCTGGCACTTCTCATCCGTCGAGTCCGGAGTGCAGCCCGGCTTGGGGGTGGTGGGTACCTTCGGGCACCGTGGGTCCGGTGAGCCGGGGAAGCAGTTCAGCGTGGACGACTGCGTCGTCGTCTGCGGACAGCGCGGGTCTTGTGAGCCCGGGTAGCAACGGGCCGGGGAGGTGGGCCGTGTTCCTCGTGACGGCTTAGTGGGCTGAGTGGGCTGAGTGCACCTGGGGTCGGTGGAGCCGGGGAAGCAGCGTGACGTCGTCGGTCTGATGGTCGTTGCAATGGCCTCCGTGGGCTGAGGGCAGCTGGGGTCCGGGGAGCCCGGGTAGCAGCCGGACGTGGTGGTCACCTGGGGGCAGCGCCTGTCCGTGGAGCCCGGGTAGCAGCGTGGCCTCGACGTGGTCGTCTGGGGGATCTCGGTCGGCCGCGTTGGCCGTTGGCAGCGCGGGTCCTTCGACCCTGGGCGGCAGAGCGGCGCTGTCGTGGTCTTTTGCACCGTGATCTCGTTGTCCGTGTCCGGCGGCAGCGTGGGCTCATCGCAGCGCGGCTCGTCGCACTTGCCGTTGCACAGCTCTATGTCGCACTTGAGGAAGACCTGGCTGCGGTCGGGGAACTTGAACGCGTTCAGGGTGTTGTACACCACCACCGTGGCGCCGTCCTTGTTCGGCTGGTCGTTCTTCTGCCAGCCGCCGAAGAGCTTCGGTTTCTTGGAGCAGCCGTTCTTGTCGGACAGCTGCAGCCGGCTGGTCGTCTTCGCCGTGTAGTCCTCGTTGTCGAACGCGTAGCAGTCGCGCACAATGATGTCGTACTCGCGGCTGGGATCGCGCAGGTAGATCAGAATCGTTATGTGCTCGCCTATCTTGACGATGCCCTCGATGGGCGTGTTCTTCGGGTAGTCGCCCTTGAGGATGTCCATCCAGCACTCCACGCCGCCGGTCAGCGTTGGCACCTGGACCACCTCCAGCATCTCGACGACGAACGGCTTGAAGATGACTGTCTTCTCCTGCTCGCCGCTGCGCGTGCACGTGATCCTGCGCGCCGTGTCCCAGATCTCCTGCACACTGGCGTCCGTCTGGAAGACCAGCGTGTTGTCGACCGACGCGCACACTCGGCACGAGGGTCTGCTGCCGCAGCCAGACACTGGCACCTGGAATGTGTAACTGTTCCGGTTGCTGCCTCCTTCCACGTACCTGTTGGCGAGAGGGACTCAGAGGTGAGACAAGCGATTGGTGGGCTGAGCGCCCTGCGGTACCCACCTGCACTTCGGATCGTGGAAGTAGCCCTGGCTGTATATGACCCCGTTGAAGGGCTCCTCGAATTCGACGGTCACCAGCATGCCATCGGCCTGGTCGCACTTCACGTCGATCTTCTCGACGTGCGCATGACCTCGGCCGCCCGCGGAAATCTCGTTTCGCTTGCCCGCGAATCCTCCGGAAACTGTTATGAGATCATTTTGACGATTTCGGCGACGCTTCGTCTCTGCAACATTAATCAATGATATCTGCGCGAGGGAATCAACATGATTGGTGAGCGGTCGGTGGATAGATGACTGCAAACAACTTACCGCAAGACAAACGAACACAAGTAGTACATGTGGTCTCATAACGACCAAGCTGCTGACGGGGGGGGACGAGGAGGACGACAACGATTTGGTTTATGTTTCTGCGATCTCAACTGGTGGGGGGAGAGAGAGATAAAGAGGAAAATAATTAGTCAATGTGGTTCAAGGAAGGCTTCTTAGTTCGTCTGCTGTCAGCTGTTCCTTGCGTTGGCCGCATGGCCTTCTGTTTCTACCACCTTCTGCCCTTAACGGCCTCATTGCACTGAAAACTGACCGCCTTGTGTGGGATATGACGAGTTCACAGCCATTGCCGACGTCGTTTGAGACGTTTGAGTCGATTCTGGGGAAGGGGCGCACCCAGTTTCATTGGCGGCTGCTGACTGACAAATCATGGTCATTCCCACTGATTCCTGGCATGCGAGGGCTTCCCCTTTCCCTTTATCCCTCTCGTGACACTCCTTCATTCCAGAATCGACCAGACTTTGCCGGAAAACCGATGAAATCGAGACGGATCCAGCGGGAGACAAATGGCTTGTGTTTGCACTCTACTCCGTGATTCTCATTCATCAAAGGGAGGGTGCCTGCTATGAAAACCGTGTGACGACGAGATTAGAGGATTGTGGGAAGTGTACGGGGGACGACAATTGGCCAGACAGGGACACTCTCAACCGACTCACGCGGTTATCTACTTCCACAGAGCATACACTGCATACAGCGAGGGACTCATAAAAGGCATCTGCCGACGATCACATTGTATCACAAAAAGTCTCCACATACTGATGATTGAGGGCCTCAACAAGCACTGTGCAAGAAGCCCTCTGAAGCATCACACCATAAGGCCAGACCTAGGCCTTACTTGCCCCAAACATCGAGCACAGTCATGTGGAAACACAGCAGAAGAATAAGCACCGACTCATCGAACGGAGATGCTTCAGGACTCCAACTCCCGCGTGTGCAGCTTCCGATGGGAAGAGCTACCACGCATCTGTGAGGTGCACATTTTTAGCGTCCTTCTGCTTTGGTGAAGAGACACCCACGACGTCTCAACGATCCCTCGCAGACTCTTCTAAACACCAGCTTGAGGTGGTTTCTTGTAAGCGACCATCCGTTCCATCTGTCGATGCAGGTGCATGGCTTGATTTCCACCACACTCCCGTATTTCCGGCTTCGCCGGATTGACTGTCTGTCGGCAACAAGCCGGCCACCAGACGTGCCTCTGGACAGACGCATCTTTTTGAACATACCATCGCGCCGGTGAGTTGTGGCAGAGTGGATCTTAGCGACCTCTTCAAACAGGCACTCCTCCCTAGGCCTTACGACTTGTGCAACCACCCGCCATCCATCGTGATTCACCTGCCGTCGCCCTGAACCCCACAATCGGCGTCCACCTCGCCCACGGTCTCATCCATGACCCGTCGTAAATCGTCTCGCAATCGCCAACCAACCAACCAACCAACCAACCAACCAACCAGCCAAGCAGCCCATCCATAAATCGCCAAAAGAAGGATGTGTGTGAACGGCGAACACTTTGAATACCATAAATTTCGATCACAATCATCATCGTCGACCCTGAACTTTTCGCCTGACCACATTACAAGTGGCCCCACCGCGCGCGCACACACAGCCGCGCGCAGTTAAGTCATAAGTTATGTCTCCCCAATCCTGTTTGCTGACCCAAACTGCCACCGACCACCGCCGACTGACATGTCAGAAGCGAGACGAAAATTCAGAACCGGTTTGCATCTAATGCACGTAACTTTGGTACAAGTACAGAGGAAACTGCGAGAAACAAAAAAAAAAGTGAAAACTGACATCATGCCACTTGTTGAGCCGGTCTTGTCGTCGTCGTCGTCGTCGTGGGTTCACAACATCACAATGTAAGCGGACGGATCCTTTCGCAGAGACCTTGAATTTTTGTTTTCGATTTTCACGTTAATTAACGCAAATCAAATGTGGGGAAATATAATGAGATAATGGGCGCGCGCATAACTCTCTTACGCGTCGACGGCGCAGAAGAAGGCGGTGCCGCGGCCCGGCCATCGCTGGCGGTATCGCTCGGCACTTGCACACACAGTCGAAAATGTCAATAATACGGAGTGGATTGCAAAACATCGTGAGTGTTGTCACTCCGCCGTCGCGGCCGCACCATGGGAAGAAACACGATGGCCCGGTGACGATGGACGATGAAGATGATGCCATGCCATGCCTGGCCATGCCATACGGTCTCGTCATCTCTTCGCCGGGTTATTCAACGAAATTCAAAGCGGTCGCGTCGCTCTCGTCGGTCTTCTGCTAATTTTTATCGTAAACTTAAGTGTTTCCCCTTTTTTTTGCATGAAGCCGCCCCACCACCGCCGAATGGGACAGCATTTAAAAATTCGGCTTTGCCGCTTCTCTCTTGACGGTTACACAGAGGGTCTCGTTTTCGTTGGTTGCATAACGTCAATCGGTTGACCTTTTGCGCGCCGCAGGGAGAGAGTGAGTGAAGATGTGCCGAGATGCGCTGCTGCTGCTGCTGCCGTGGTTGCATACAGCTGGGATGCTGCGGTGGTGAGACGATGATTGATTTAAGAGTCAATCGTGTTCGGAGCTTACGTGAGCTTTTCAGACGCGGGGGGCTCGGTTCGTGTCCGATGGGAGTTACGTCTTGTGTAATATTTCATAATGTTTATGAACTTTGTGAGCAGTTAATGTGTCACACAAGGAGGAAGTAGCCCACCGAGGCGGGCGTGATGTTAGAGGTTGAGGCGTCTGTGCACGATCGCGTCCTGAATTGAATTGAAATGTCACGATGAGTTGGTGTGGTTTTGTGGTTGCTGGCGGGTGGGTGGAACGGGCTCCACATCGCTGCATCTCCAGAAGAGGAGGATGATGCAATTCGTGACAGCGCATCGCCATGGGACGGTGAATGAGAGGTGGTTCGGGAATTTTCTTTGGTTTAGGATCGTCTTGTAACACATCTGTTCCTTTTATCAACAGTCGACTTGAACCACTCAATATCACCAGATTCTTCCTCTTGAAGCTGAGACTGTGGATCCCCAGCTGAGCGCGCTGAGCCCTTTTGAAACCGAGACAAAAATCTAAATGATCCTCGATCAAGGATGTTAGCTTCCCTCTGAAATTCACTGCGGCTTAGGTGAGGGCGAGCTCACAAGTTTCCTCGATCAGTTGGGGGCGCCGAGACACCGGACACCACTGTCTGAAAATGTGGGTCCATGGCTAGGGAGTACAGTCGGAATTTTTTCTTGATCAAGCTGGTCAGCTATGGGCCCTCCCTTTCCAAGCTGTCGTCCTCGGGGACTCTCTGAGACTGTCGACCCACTGTGGGTTAGGTAAGGCCAGTCTGCGTATTTTTTCTCAGCCAAAGGTGTGAGGATCGCAAGGTGGCACCACGGTAGTCCTTATTAGGCTACACTCGAAATTTGTGCTTCCTCAAGGAAAGCCGTGATCCCAGGTGACTGTCTGAGACTGTGGACCTACGGTGGATTAGGTGAGGCTAGCCCCAAAATTGTGCCTGATCAAGAGTGTCGATTGTGGACTCTCTTTGAAGCGGAGAAAAATTCTATGATGTTCCAGAAGATTCCTCGAGCGAGGATTGCAGACACTTTGTGTCCACCGTGATCCTCGGAAAGCTACACTCGGAATATTTCCTTGATCCAGCATGTGAGCTATGAAAGAATAGATCACCATCGATCCAGAACTCTTTTCGATCAAGGATGTCAGCCTCGGCCGTTGTCCTTGGAGAGCCTACACTCTTCCGCGCCCGATTTTTCAAGCAATATTCCCCATGATCTATGAAACCAGCTCCTGCCTGCCACGGTCGATCGTCAGGGGGTTCCTACCCGAAGTGATCTTTCGATCGACACACAACAACTGGATGTGATCCTTGATCAGAGGTGTCACGGTGACCTGTGAAAGGCGAAAAGGATTCAGCCTCGATCGACTGCAGTTTAGGATCCACATTCACACGATCGCAGCGATCGGTAAGAACTCCCGATCGACACGTACGAACGCGGCGTGGAATCACCGAAAGGACGATCAGGTTTTGGATAAATTTTCGATTCAGAGGAGGTTCCCGAGGTTGGACGAATAGGTGTCGAATTCTGGATCAAGTTAACATATTTTTTTTTTTCCAAATATTCCTATCGGGTCCAACCGACAATTCTGCACAGACTTCCTGTCGAAATTCTCGATCTGCTCAAGATCAGGACCGAAAGGGCCCATCGGACAACTCGACCGACACTTTTTTTCGCAATTCACGATCGAGTGAGGATCACTCTTTGAAAAAAAAGAGGACTAGCCAACTTTCTGTCGAAACTCGCCATCAACTCATGATCACAAAAAAAAAAACAAAAAAAAATGTACGAGGACTTGCCCAACTAAAGTATCCCGCCACATGTCCTTTCGGCCCCAAGAATCCTTCAACAAAAAATTTCGAAAAACATCACTAGAAAACTCCCAGCGAAATGAAAACCAAGAAAATGAAGTCCAAGAGCTTGTCAAAAAATTATCTTCACTTTTCCACTTCAACAGAACAGGAGAACAAGAAAGGATATCAATGCCCACTAACCGTTATTTTCGATAATTCCCACAAAACAATCCACACGCTACCGCCTGTAATCGGCTCCTTTGACCAGACGATTTTTGCTTCGTATCTTGTGATCTTTACACGGAAAGTAAAAAAACCAGAAGATACACGGTATTTGACGATGTCACACTAACTAAATGGAAAACTCATTTAATCTTACCTTAAATACCTGTATAGCCCATCCATCCAATCGGAGGGATGGTTAAGATTGAAGACAAAAAACGAGAAAAAAAAAACAAAATTATTTACAATACTTTTTTGTTTTTTTTTTTTTTTTGCTTCATCTTCTTCTTCGAGTCATAAAGCTGCGGTCGGGTCGGGTTGGGCTTTGGTTCGATGTTGGCTGCTCGGGGGTATGATGCTGTGCTAACGAGTTTCGTTGGTTGCGTTACTGTGTTGCCTGCTGTTTGATGCGATGTAAAAATGATCGTCTTCTTCTTCGTCTTGTCGTCCACTCCGTCTCTCTGCCTGTTCATGATCGGTGACGACGACGTCAGGCAGGGGGGTGGGAGTAACCCCAGAGTCCACAGAGTGCATCAAAGTTGAAGCAAAGCAAAAAAAAACCAAAAACAAAATAAAAATTGTGTGTAGATGCTGTTCGTTAACAATTGGCCACCTCTCGGTGGGGCGCAGGAGGTGGGGGCACGTTCATGTCCATCGATGTGTATTCACATGCTGGACAAGGAGGTTAACAAATCATCTCTCTAGAGGGAGCCGCTTCTTTATGGTTTGCTCTCTGACACCACCGGAGGGCGGGGACCGGCGACACCGACGACAGTCTTCACTAGTAAATTGCAATTTTGAGGAACGCACAAAACACAAAACACAAAGTGTTTATGTTTCATGTTCAACACAACAAGGTTGGCTATGAAAAATATTATTTCTTCGTTCGCTGAGTTTAATATGAGGTGCCATTGAATAGGTAAAAGTTCACGATTCAGCCGACTCTCGTGTGTAAGTGAGAATTCATGGCCGAAAGTGATGACTTCAAGGGAAGCTCGTCAGCCAGCTCGAGGAGGATATGAATATTTTGTTTATTTGCTGGGTTGTTGTTTTCCTCTTCTTCCTCTCGTCTGTCTATGAGCGGAGGCAAGTCTTTTGATTGATGGCTTATTCTATTGAGGGGCTTTAGACAAAAGGACGGATGAACGGTTGGGCAATGGGTGACTTCACGTATTTTCTTCTCGTTTTTTTTGCCAGTTTTTTCAGTCTGGCTGTTGTGAAAGGCAGGCACGGATGGGTCAAGAGGAGGAGATCAGCGCGAGGATTACGTCATTCGGTGGAGGAGCTTCGTGAGGCGAATGGGATGCAAAGGATGTCAGAGATGACGTTGAGTAGAGTATTTTGTGGGGGACTTGTGGCTGCTTGGCGGAGGACTACGTGGTCGGAGTTTGCTGAGTGGAGCCACTGGTGATGAAGTGGGACTTGAGGTCGAACCGAGGGACAATGGCGTCGGCGTTTAGTTGATGTTGAAAGACCATTGAATTGTGTTCCCGACGGGCTGTTCTTCTTTCGTGGTCTTTAGGTGATGCGAGGCTTCTTAGCGACGCTCGCAGGGCGCCCCTCAGCTAGGACGACGCCTTTCAGCTCGGACGGCGTTTGTCAACTCGAACGAAGGTCCTTAACCCGACCGACGCTCTTCAGCTTGGACTTTATGTCTCAGCTCGGACGTTGCTTCTCAGCTAGGACGACGCTTCGTAGCTCTAACCACGCTACTCAGCTAGAATGTCGCTCCTCGGCTTGGACGACGCTTTGAGAGCGCTTGTTAACTCGAACGATGGTCCTCAGCTAGGGCGACACTCAGGCGACCCTCCTCCGACGCTTCTTGGCTTTGACGACGCTTTCTAGCGCTGACAACGCTTCTCAGCTCGGACGACGCTTTCTATCTCAGACGACGCTTCCTAGCTCTAATCACGCTACTCAGCTAGAATGTCGCTTCTCAGCACGGACGACCCTCCTTAGCTCGGACGACGCTTTGACGGCGCTTGTAAACTCAAACGATGGTCCCCAGCTAGGGCGACACTCAGGCGACCCTCCTCAGCTCTGACGACGCTTCTTGGCTTTGACGACGCTTTCTAGCGCTGACAACACTTCTCAGCTCGGACGACGCTTCCCGGCTTGGACGACGCTTATCAACACGATCGAAGGTCCTTAGCTCGATCGACGCTCTTCAGCTCGGACGACGCTTCTTGGCTTCGATGACGCTTGCGAGCGCTGACGACGCTTCTTAGGTCGAACGACCCTCCTTAGCTCGGATGACGGTCCTCAGCTCTGACGACGGTCCTCAGCTCGGACGGCTCTTCCCCTTCAAATTCAATCCCCTTCGACTTTTGCGTCCAGATCTCCTCCTTTCATTCCTCCATCCTCTTGAAGTCTTGACTCCCAGAGGAGATGCGAAGTAGAGTCAGTTGCGTCGTCGTCATCAGCGCCCAATCCACTGTAGTTGCCAGAGTCCCACTGTCTCTAAATCGCTCTTCCACTTCCTGGGAGCCGGCCCACGGAGAGGGGAGAAATAACCATGCTCCTTCTTAGGTTTCAGGTCGGCACAAGGAATGCTGCATTCTGCCCGTATCCTCTCCTTGTGCCAACGACTCATAGCGCCTTCAAGGACCTTCCACATCTCCTCCTGACCTCAGCTTGAACTCGAACACCAGCCACCTCCACGCCACTCTCCACCAGCATCCCTCCAACCCAACCAACCAAAGCACCCCCATTTTGCTGCGAAAACATCTCGACCTTTCTCAACACCACGTCGTATCGATTTTCCCTCTTTGAACCATCGCTCATCCATCCCACCCTCTCGCGTGCAACCACAAGCATTCCCATCCAACCACCACGTCCTCTCTGTTCAGTGCTGAAGTCATGAACCCTTAAAGCCGCACATTTCTCGAATTGACGATTAAGATCTGAATTTGTGACTGAATCAGGTTCGGCCATCCTCCCCGCAACCAGGTCCTGGCATTCCGGTGGAAAACCGTGAGCAGCTACTGGAAAAAATCGATTTGTCAAAACGCCCCACACATCTGGCACGAAAAATACAGTAAATTGGCATCGCAGTTGGGTACGAGCACTAGGAGGGGTGGTGGCCTTGTGCCGGATGATGGGGGGTACGGGGATGGAAAGAAAATGATGATGAGTGGCGGCACATTGACGGGGTTGATGTGGGAGTGGGAAAAGAGACAAGAGCTGGAGGATCACATTTGCGAATCAAATAGCTCGGTAATTAGGACGCGGCCACGGCTGAGGGGTACCAGTGTGGATTGGATATGTCGTGTAGATGGGGAGGAAGGCGCGCACAGTGGTTACCGAGCTTGAAGCGAATACCCAGACGTCGCCGCGTTCACTGATTTCGATGCCATCGGCTTCCTCTGTCTTGCATCATAATTAATGCATATTCCAAGTCACTATGTGTCTTCCGTTGATAAATTGCCCGTTCGGCCGTGACCAGCGCAGTGAAAGTGAATTTCAATCAGAGGCGAGATGAAGCACAATGTCGCCCTTTTGCCCAGTGGTGTGTGTCATTTCTGCATTTTTCATCAATGATGCAGCGACTGTGGTGGAGGGAGGGGCAGGGGGAGGGGCAAGAGGAGCCAGAGCCAGCAGCCAGAGCCAGCAGCCAGAGCCAGCAGCCAGAGCCAGCAGCCAGAGCCAGAGCCAGAGCCAGAGCCAGAGCCAGAGCCAGAGCCAGAGCCAGAGCCAGAGCCAGAGCCAGAGCCAGAGCCAGAGCCAGAGCCAGAGCCAGAGCCAGAGCCAGAGCCAGAGCCAGAGCCAGAGCCAGAGCCAGAGCCAGAGCCAGAGCCAGAGCCAGAGCCAGAGCCAGAGCCAGAGCCAGGGCCAGAGCCAGAGCCAGAGCCAGAGCCAGAGCTAGAGCCAGAGCCAGAGCCAGAGCTAGAGCCAGAGCCAGAGCCAGAGCCAGAGCCAGAGCCAGAGCCAGAGCCAGAGCCAGAGCCAGAGCCAGAGCCAGAGCTAGAGCCAGAGCCAGAGCCAGAGCCAGAGCCAGAGCCAGAGCCAGAGCCAGAGCCAGAGCCAGAGCCAGAGCCAGAGACAGAGCCAGAGCCAGAGCCAGAGCCAGAGCCAGAGCCAGAGCCAGAGCCAGAGCCAGAGCCAGAGCCAGAGCCAGAGCCAGAGCCAGAGCCAGAGCCAGAGCCAGAGCCAGAGCCAGAGCCAGAGCCAGAGCCAGAGCCAGAGCCAGAGCCAGAGCCAGAGCCAGCAGCCAGAGCCAGAGCCAGAGCCAGAGCCAGAGCCAGAGCCAGAGCCAGCAGCCAGAGCCAGAGCCAGCAGCCAGAGCCAGCAGCCAGAGCCAGAGCCAGAGCCAGCAGCCAGAGCCAGCAGCCAGAGCCAGAGCCAGAGCCAGAGCCAGAGCCAGAGCCAGAGCCAGAGCCAGAGCCAGAGCCAGAGCCAGAGCCAGAGCCAGAGCCAGAGCCAGAGCCAGAGCCAGAGCCAGAGCCAGAGCCAGAGCCAGAGCCAGAGCCAGAGCCAGAGCCAGAGCCAGAGCCAGAGCCAGAGCCAGAGCCAGAGCCAGAGCCAGAGCCAGAGCCAGAGCCAGAGCCAGAGCCAGAGCCAGAGCCAGAGCCAGAGCCAGAGCCAGAGCCAGAGCCAGAGCCAGAGCCAGAGCCAGAGCCAGAGCCAGAGCCAGAGCCAGAGCCAGAGCCAGAGCCAGAGCCAGAGCCAGAGCCAGAGCCAGAGACAGAAACTGTGGCAGAGACCGTGGCAGATGGCAGCCAGAGCCAGAGCCAGAGCCAGAGCCAGAGATTGTGGCAGCCAGAGACTGTGGCAGCGGTAGCGTCAGCGACTACATCATCGATCAACGATTGATTATCGAATCGATTTAGAGGATATCCTGTTGGAAAGTCAAACATTCTCCACATTCTTGCCCTCACGGTGCGACAACCACTCGCGAGGCCCATACACAGCCAACCAGTCACGACCCAGCGGCTACACACGACGCCACAAACGCCCACAACAAGTGAATCCAACCATCCAATACCAGCTACGGCACATCTTCACGATCAGCATCGCCATAATGGGGCGCACCGGCTCATCATTTGCCCGTGTGTCCATCGCCCCGTCGCCTAATTAATTTTATCTCCTCCACAATGCTGCATCTGGAAATAAAACAGAAAAAAGGTGAACAAGTTCGCATAGATTTTACGTGCGGTTCATTGAGACAGCAACCGACCGACTCATCGAGACCACTTATAACCTCTCAAGGTTTCTGCCGTAAAAAATGGCTGGAAGAGGAACATCCCAAAAACCAAGTACAGTTCGACATCGATCATCGTTGCGAGAACGAACAGCAGTTACTGCCGATCTAGACTTTCTTGTTGGATCAGGAGGCGGGCCGCCACTCCGCCTCGTCGCCGACGGTCAGAGGTTCCGATTTAACATCCGAAAGTTCACAGTTCACCGAAGTGATCCGCCGCTTGTTTATTTTCTTCATACACTCGCTGCGAACAAACAATCTAAGCCGGATTCAGTGGATGACCTTTGAGGGTTATTTTTTTCCTCTTTTTTTTTTTAATAAATATGTACAATAAATGAGTGGGGGGACGGTGTGTTTGGGGGACGGGAGCGGGAATCCAGTTTGTCAAGTACAACGACGAAGATATCCAGTGGCGTTCTTGGTCGGGAGTGGTTTGAGTGGTTTTCAAATTCTTAATCAATTGCTAAGCTTCTGATGGAGATTCGTTTTGTTTTTGTCTGGTTTTTGCCTGGTTTTTGTCCGGTTTCCTCTGTGCGCGGACGGTCGCGCACAGTCTGTTGTTGCCACAGTGGGTTGCATCAGATGGATTTTAGGTCGTGATGGATGCAGGCATGACGGCGAGCGGTTGACGCGGCATGTCTGGTGCGGCGGTGTTCCTTTGTTGCGAGGAGATTCGCCCGAGACAGCAAGGGATCCCTTGTGACAATGGCTCTTGATAGCGTCCTTTGACGGCATCTTTGGGGTCCTTTATGAGCTGCCCTCTTTCCGCCACGTCATTCACTCGATGTTGAAGCTGCTGCCGACCAAGAAGGCAGTGGCCATTTGCTGCAAGCAGTGTTCCAAAAGCATCGCATGAGTCCATCCGTAGCATTCGCATGTGCAAAGGGGACGAAGGATCGTGGCAATGATCGTGGCAAGGATCGTGGCAAGGATCATGGCAAGGATCATGCCAAAAATTGGAGAACTGAAACAAAAGGAATGCCTACTCTTGACTAGGGCAGCGACGACGCTCTATGGGGGGCAATGAACAGCAAATCACACGTAAGTCAATAACAGAAGCAGTCCACACAGAATAGACGCATTGAGAGTATGCCGCGCCTTCCGAGCAAGGTCGTGCAAGCTGAAATGGTGCCAACTGCAATAAGTCGAAATGCGAGTGTGTTACAGCGAAGAACAGCCCTAGAAAGGTGGCAAGACAGGAACGGGCGCGAAACGCGGCACAAGTTGCCACTACGAACCGAAACGCAGAGTGCCGTGTGTAGCAGGAGTTGAAGGGGAGCTGGGTTTAGTTGGTGGAAGGCATACGCTCTTACTGGGTACGAACTCATTTTCGCCTTTCAAAGATCCCGACGAACTATGCTCTGCAGTCCGTTCAACTCGCCGTTCAGTCTCCTCCTTCACACACCATCCGTGCGCACGGAATCGAAGGACTTTTCTCTCGAAGCGACCAAGAATATCCTCGTCAAGGGGGGGGTTCTTGGTTAGTGTCCCAGCGAACTGGGACTATCAAGGCCTTATTCCTCAGTGGCCTTCCGTGTGCGAAGATGCAGCGATCGGCCAACGCTGTCATAGGCGGCCTTAACGACGGTCCCTAGACACTCATTGTCCCCTTCACAGAAGAGACCTGACGTGGAACCTCCCTTGACCGTGGTCAATCGAAGGCGATCGTCTCGACTCAGTTGGGACATGTTGGCCCAACCCTGAGGGAGAACGCGGTAAAGGAAGACCCCGCCGCCAATGGCATAACCAGCTAAGAAAGATACCCTAAACGGTGCTGGGCGTCGATCTGCTGGATCACACTGGTCGTTGTCGGCTTTAAATGTCTCGTAGGCGATGTTTAGAAGACTAGTGCCAGGGCAGTGGACCAAAGGCATGATCCTTCTCTGTCCACCTGAGAAGCCGGTGTTAGTCCCTTCTTCACTGCTAGTAGAGCTCGCGAGAAAGTCCAGTGGACAAACAATTTAGTGCCTCCGACCGTTTCGACTACCGGCTGCTGGTGGAGCGTTTGACTGACGCGTTCACGACGTATGCACACGGGTGCGATACGTGTGCGTGCCAAGCCTGAGAACTCATCGCCGACTGCACACCTTGTCATTCTTTGCTGGGCTGCGTTCGCCTGTCGACACTTGTCGTCAAAGTAGGGGCTTCGTTGTGGTCTTAGAGTGAAGCCCAGCACATCAAAGGCATCTCATTGATGGCCTTCATTGCTTGGTGTTGGCGGCCTAGGATTGGGCAGTCTGCCTGCAGCCTCGGCGGTGGTCAGGATATCCTTGCACAACAAGGCCGTGGTCAGAGACAATGTTGTCGCCTCGGAACGTTCAGCCATCTATGTGCCTTGCGTCGATCGCCATTTGATTTTCTCGCCGATTTAACCATAGCCAGTGGAAACTACACGCAAGTTCGTACTGGAACTGGTTATGTGTACGCTGATGCTCTTGACTCACATGTAGCATCCAACCGTGCCGATTGAGTGCCTTGTTTAGAGCGGTCCATCAAACTGAGGCATCGCGTGACACAATCGAGGTGAAGCGGTGCGATAGTCCCCAGATGCTGTCAATGCCTAAAGGGGGTTGTATGGGGGATCCTCTCCTTGAGGACCTTGAGTGTAGCTTCCCTACGAGTGAAGACACATCCACCACCTGCCGTGACCAAAAAAAAACTCCTCCAATTGTGCAACGATCTCACGCTCTCACGCTTGCAAAAACCAAAAAAAAACCAAAAACAAACCGAAGCAAAAACGAGATGATCACGAACAATGCGTGACCTCAATTGTGTCGTCTCATGCAGTCGAAAGAAGACATTCATGCGTCACAACCGACCAACTGACCGACAGGCAGACACCCGCCCGCCCTTCCATCGCCGAAAGAAGGCGTTCAGTTCCCACCACGATGTGCGATGAAATCTGTAAATTGATTGCTTAGATAATCGCTCGCACGCACGCATCGCCGAGAAAGGTGAGCCGAACAATTGATTGCAACAGCAACGGAAAAAGATCAGATCAAGCCTCTAAATGGATTTTGATTAAACCGGTTCTAAAATATGGTCGCTGTGTGGTGTGTGTGGTGTGCGCTGGCTGCTTTGTGTCGTTATGCCCACTCGCTGTCCGCCCCAAAAACGAAAGCGACACTGCAGCCCGCTCCGTCGGGCGATGCAACGTTTGCCGAAAAGGTCACGACCGGAACTGCGACATAGAAGGACTCGCCCGGCGAGGGCGCCTCGTTTTCCCCATCACCCGGCTGCCCATTTACGTGCGTCGCGGCGGCCACTCAATCGGCGGCGACACAGGCCCGACTAATGGATTACACGTTTGAAGAGTCTTTCCTCACTCACATCGAGTGGAGGTATTTTTTTGTCTGTTTTTGGCCCGTCGCTCGCTGCGGCGAAGCGTTGTGTTATTGAGATGTCGACTTTGATGCCTCTTTTCTTCTTCTTCTCATCTTTTTTGTCTTCATCCATTGTTTGCTCAGTCTTGACAGCGCGCCACCGGGCGAGGTGTGAAGTCGCCGATCAGTTCTCAGGCTTGGCACGCACACGTATCGCACCCGTGTGCATACGTCGCGAGCGCGATCGGGGCGGCGGCGAAGCGAGAGGGGCTATTAGCGGCAGTCAAACGCTCGACCAGCAGCCGGCAGTCGAAACGGTCGGAGGCACTAAATTGTCTGTCCATTCGTAATCGCCGCATGTGATGTAACGTGCCTTCGTCTTTCATTTCAGCTTTCAGCCTCAGCTTCCCATTTTCGTTTTTATGTGCTAAGCTCGATTGGGTAATGCAGAAGATGTGATTTTAACTAATCGTTTTGACTAGTTTTTGTTGTTTTTTTCGGCATTTTTTTATTGTTTCCCTGTTGGTCCATCGGCGGTGGCGATACGTCTCTGTAGCTTGGACAGAAATGCCGATCTATTCAGCATGTGGGGACGCTTCATTTGCGCGGCAGCACATGCCTGCCGACCAGAAGAACGAAGGAAAAAGATCGAAACGAGTGCTGTCCTACTTGTCGTAGCGGCATAGCTGATAGCTCAAAAGAAGCGTCTTTTCATGCCGGGGTGCATCCGGCAACTTTGAGATTTTGACCCCAAAATCCAAGCAGTGGTTAGTAAGGCATTTCTGATGGATTTCAACGCCCATCTTCCAACTGCCACAGCGGCCCTATTAGGGCTACCGGCGACTTGCGGACATTTTTCTGCATGTCCTGGAGTGTCTATTAATCGATCCTGAGAGTTTGGGGTGCATCCGGCAACATTGAGATTTTGACCCCAAAATCCAAGCAGTGGTTAGTAAGGCATTTCTGATGGATTTCAACGCTCAATGGATGTCAAGGTCACTTTCTCTGACAATTTTTCCTACTTTCTACCGATCGTAGCCGCATGGTAATCGGAGCCTAGGAGTGTTTTTTCATGCTGAATCCATTGCAATAAACGGCATTTGAAACAACCGCACGGTTTCGGAGATATGGCCGATTTTCCAAAAAATATACCTTTTCGGTCACTTTTTCCTACCTTCTACTGGTCGTAGCGGCATGAAATTGGGCTTAAAAGAAGCGTCTGACCATCGCGCATGTATTCCAAAAATACTGGAACAAAAGCAAAATCGCCGAAAAACGCTTAGTTTTCGAGATATGAGCGATTTTGTAAAATTTGTTATTTTTTGTCACTTTTACCCGTATTTTTCCCTACTTTCTTCTTACCGCAGCGGGACAAATATGGGCTCAAAAGAAGCGTGCTTGCGTGCTGAATCGTTTGCTTTTGAAATGAACTAAAACAAGCCAATACTTTCCGAGATATCACCGATTTCCCAAATTTTGTGACTTCAGGTTAAACATTCCACACATTCAAGCTAATATCTCCGGACCTACTGGTCGTAGCGGCATATATGAGCACTCAAAAGACGCGTCTTTGCGTGCTGAATAATTAGCATTTTAAATCAACTGAAACAAGGCAACCGTTTTCGAGATATGTCCGATTTTCGAAAATATGTGACTTCAAGTCACATTCTCACACTCTCAAGGGGGTATCTCCTAATCTACTGTTGGTAGCGACATGGGGGTAGGCTCTAAAGACGCGTCTTTTCAAGCAGAAAAAAACGGATTTTTGACTCAGCTCTCCAGCGCCCAGAACCATGCCAGTTGTCCGTTGAAGGTAGGTAAAGGCGCCCGAAAAGGTGACCTGAAGTTATTTAATTTGGAAATTGGCCAGGAACAGCTCGATTGTTTTTGATGCGGTTACTTGCGATGGATTCAGCATTCAAAAACGCTTCTTTCAAACTCAAGACACTACGGTCGGCAGAAGTTATGAAAACATTTCAAAGAATGTGCCCTGACATGACTTATCGTCTCAAAGTCGCCTCGAATTGACATTTACGCGCCGACTTTCTTCAAATTTTCGATACGCTCATCACACTCTGCCTCCACACATCCCATTCCACCCAACTTTTCCCGAAAAAACGAACGCAATTTCCCCAAAATCGATTTTCAAAAATTAGCACGCTCGCAGCAGAAAATCTCGACTCGGCGGCTTCACAATTTACTGCATTTTTCGCGTCGAAATAATACTTTTTTTGATTTTTCAAAAAAATATGCATTTTCGAGTGGGACTTCATTTGGATGTCGACCTCGGGTGCCCTGACTATGATTTCATCAACTTCGATCCGTTGGCCGGCTGTTTCGGCGATTCTTTGACGAACATTTCACACTCTCACGTCTCCCTGTACTCGGCTTCGCTAGAAGGTGACCTGCAATAGATAACTCAACGGTCTCCCTCTGGACTCAAAGAAAACCGGACTCCACGCTATTCGTAGCGTGTTTGAATCCGAAAAAGACAAGAAAACCACGAATGTTCCCCTTCAACCCTGAAACAGCTCATAAGTGCCACCAACGCCTGCACCCGCCCACGGCCGTCCCCGCCCTCTTCAAATGCGTCGACCACGGAAAACCGAAAAAAAATCCATAAACTAGTGAAAAAAAAAACAAATAACCCCCTCATCTCCCCGGGGGTGTCCGAGACTATAAAAGGGTGCTGTACGCTAGGAAAAAATGGCAGTCTGTTGGCGGTCGAGGAGAGGGAGAAGGCGACCTGGAAGAAGGACGTTGTTCTTTCTACTTTCCTTTATTTGGACTGTACGAGTCAAATTGACAGTTCTAAAAAGAACTTTTTGTGTGTGTTTTTTGACATTTAGATTGACTTTGGATGTTGCAGGCTTCTAGCATCTGTGAGGTCGAGCAGATTTATGCAACTGACCTCGACAGATGTGCCTCCATTTAATGTGAAAGCATACAATTGAATCATAAGATGAATAAGAGAATGAAATACGATACAATAGCCAGCACGAGAAAGCAATACCCAGGTCATATGACCTTCTTCAAAAATGGTTGAATATCACTGTTTGGTAAAATCAGTGATATCACCCGACAATATGCCACGAAATTTTGTACGGCCAGGTCATGTGACCCGCGTCAAAGATAGTTGCATACGCATGTGTGGTAAAATCAGCATATCACCCGGCGATATGCTACGGAATTTTACACGACCAGGTCATGTGACTCTCGCCATATATTGTTGCATATCCATGGGCCGAAAAATCAGCATCTCACCCGGCAATATGCAACGAAATTATGCACAACAAAGTCATGTGAAACTCGGTAAAAATTGTTGCATACCCATGTGCCGAAAAATTATCAAATCACCCGGCGATATGCCACGAAAATTCGCACAGCCAAGTCATGTGACACACGACAAAAATTGTTGCATGCACCTGGGTGGAAAAATCAGCATATCACCGGGTGATATGCCACGAAATTTTTGCGCGGCCATTTCAGCTCAGGCAAAAATCGTTGCATATCGTCCGGGCGTAAATTTCGGATACCTACTGCTTCTGCTGAGTTTCTGGTCGCCTAGTGTTTTGCGGGGATTTTACATGAAAACGAGTGATTTTTTCGCGGCTTCGATGTGGCATGGGGTCGAGATGATTTTTCGTGGATTTTGTTGCGGGGATGGAAAATTGATTTTGTGATGTCGTGGTGCTAAGTGCTTGGTTTTGCATGTGGTTTCTTGGGATAGACTCAGCTTGCAAAATCTGATTTTTTTTTGACAATCGGCGTAAGACATGTTTTTGCCCAGAAAATGCAGCAAATTGCGATGTCGACAAGCTATTCGATGGGGCCGTGCTGATTTTTGGTGGATTTTGTTGTTGGTTATGGGCGATGGTACGGGCGATGACCTTCTTCTCACATTACGCAGGCTAGAAGGACAGTTTACCTACCTACATACTTACCATGTTTTTGCATAAATTGCATATAGATGGTCCTGAAAAGGACCTTTGGAGTGTGTATTTGATTACATTTGGATTGACTTTATTTGTTGAAGGCTTCTAGCACCTACAGGATCGAACAGATTGAAACTGCTCGACCTGTAGATGTGCCGTCGTTTTAATTGGATCCTTAGAAGGAACTTTGCGGTTTTTTGGCAACTGCTATCTTATCGAGCAGAGCCATTCGTGATATTTTTTTTAATCGAATTAATACTGATTTCTTTAACGAATCGGTCAATTCTCTAGTTTTATTTCGCCGATTTAAAAGGTGTGTTTTTCAGCATGCATAGACACGGCTTAAGAGCCAACCGTCGTCAAGAGATGGTAGGTTTGAAAATGCGAAATTTGAACATTAAACACAGGCGCACCTGTTTGAGCCAGCAGCACACATCTGCTCGACTCGGCAGGTGCTAGAAGCCTGGTACAGAAAAGTAAACCTAAAAGTAAATCATAATCAATCACTCAATTTTAACAGCAGCGTCAGACGTCAAGGTCACATTCTCTGACAATTTTTCCTACTTTCTACCGATCGTAGCCGCGTGGTAGTCGGAGCCTGGGAGTGTTTTTTCATGATGAATCCATTGCAATAAACGGCATTTGAAACAACCGCACGGTTTCGGAGATATGGCCGATTTTCCAAAAAATATACCTTTTCGGTCACTTTTTCCTACCTTCTACTGGTCGTAGCGGCATGAAATTGGGCTTAAAAGAAGCGTCTGACCATCGCGCATGTATTCCAAAAATACTGGAACAAAAGCAAAATCGCCGAAAAACGCTTAGTTTTCGAGATATGAGCGATTTTGTAAAATTTGTTATTTTTTGTCACTTTTACCCGTATTTTTCCCTACTTTCTTCTTACCGCAGCGGGACAAATATGGGCTCAAAAGAAGCGTGCTTGCGTGCTGAATCGTTTGCTTTTGAAATGAACTAAAACAAGCCAATACTTTCCGAGATATCACCGATTTCCCAAATTTTGTGACTTCAGGTTAAACATTCCACACATTCAAGCTAATATCTCCGGACCTACTGGTCGTAGCGGCATGTATGAGCACTCAAAAGACGCGTCTTTGCGTGCTGAATAATTAGCATTTTAAATCAACTGAAACCAGTTAGCCGTTTTCGAGATATGTCCGATTTTCCAAAATAAACGACTTTAAGTCACGTTTCGGCACTCTTAAGCGGATATCTCCTGACCTACTTGTCGTAGCCTTATGCGGGTAGGCTCTAAAGACGCGTCTTTTCATGCAGAAAAAAACGGATTTTTGCCTCAGCTCTCCAACGCATTCCCACCCCCAAAATCCAAGCAGTGGTCAGTAAGGCATTTCTGATGGATTTCAACGCCCATCTTCCAACTGCCACAGCGGCCGTATTAGGGCTACCGGCGACTTGCGGACATTTTTCTGCATGTCCTGGAGTGTCTATTAATCGATCCTGAGAGTTTGGGGTGCATCCGGCAACTTTGAGATTTTGACCCCAAAATCCAAGCAGTGGTTAGTAAGGCATTTCTGATGGATTTCAACGCCCATCTTCCAACTGCCACAGCGGCCGTATTAGGGCTACCGGCGACTTGCGGACATTTTTCTGCATGTCCTGGAGTGTCTATTAATCGATCCTGAGAGTTTGGGGTGCATCCGGCAACATTGAGATTTTGACCCCAAAATCCAAGCAGTGGTTAGTAAGGCATTTCTGATGGATTTCAACGCCCATCTTCCAACTGCCACAGCGGCCCTATTAGGGCTACTAGCGACTTGCGGATATTTTTCTGCATGTCCTGGAGTGTCTATTAATCGATCCTGAGAGCTTGGGGTGCATCCGGCAACTTTGAGATTTTGACCCCAAAATCCAAGCAGTGGTTAGTAAGGCATTTTTGATGGATTTCAACGCCCATCTTCCAACTGCCACAGCGGCCCTATTAGGGCTACTAGCGACTTGCGGATATTTTTCTGCATGTCCTGGAGTGTCTATTAATCGATCCTGAGAGCTTGGGGTGCATCCGGCAACATTGAGATTTTGACCCCAAAATCCAAGCAGTGGTTAGTAAGGCATTTCTGATGGATTTCAACGCCCATCTTCCAACTGCCACAGCGGCCGTATTAGGGCTACCGGCGACTTGCGGACATTTTTCTGCATGTCCTGGAGTGTCTATTAATCGATCCTGAGAGTTTGGGGTGCATCCGGCAACATTGAGATTTTGACCCCAAAATCCAAGCAGTGGTTAGTAAGGCATTTCTGATGGATTTCAACGCCCATCTTCCAACTGCCACAGCGGCCCTATTAGGGCTACTAGCGACTTGCGGATATTTTTCTGCATGTCCTGGAGTGTCTATTAATCGATCCTGAGAGCTTGGGGTGCATCCGGCAACATTGAGATTTTGACCCCAAAATCCAAGCAGTGGTTAGTAAGGCATTTTTGATGGATTTCAACGCCCATCTTCCAACTGCCACAGCGGCCCTATTAGGGCTACTAGCGACTTGCGGATATTTTTCTGCATGTCCTGGAGTGTCTATTAATCGATCCTGAGAGTTTGGGGTGCATCCGGCAACATTGAGATTTTGACCCCAAAATCCAAGCAGTGGTTAGTAAGGCATTTTTGATGGATTTCAACGCCCATCTTCCAACTGCCACAGCGGCCCTATTAGGGCTACCAGCGACTTGCGGATATTTTTCTGCATGTCCTGGAGTGTCTATTAATCGATCCTGAGAGTTTGGGGTGCATCCGGCAACTTTGAGATTTTGACCCCAAAATCCAAGCAGTGGTTAGTAAGGCATTTTTGATGGATTTCAACGCCCATCTTCCAACTGCCACAGCGGCCCTATTAGGGCTACTAGCGACTTGCGGATATTTTTCTGCATGTCCTGGAGTGTCTATTAATCGATCCTGAGAGTTTGGGGTGCATCCGGCAACTTTGAGATTTTGACCCCAAAATCCAAGCAGTGGTTAGTAAGGCATTTCTGATGGATTTCAACGCTCAATGGATGTCAAGGTCACTTTCTCTGACAATTTTTCCTACTTTCTACCGATCGTAGCCGCGTGGTAATCGGAGCCTAGGAGTGTTTTTTCATGCTGAATCCATTGCAATAAACGGCATTTGAAACAACCGCACGGTTTCGGAGATATGGCCGATTTTCCAAAAAATATACCTTTTCGGTCACTTTTTCCTACCTTCTACTGGTCGTAGCGGCATGAAATTGGGCTTAAAAGAAGCGTCTGACCATCGCGCATGTATTCCAAAAATACTGGAACAAAAGCAAAATCGCCGAAAAACGCTTAGTTTTCGAGATATGAGCGATTTTGTAAAATTTGTTATTTTTTGTCACTTTTACCCGTATTTTTCCCTACTTTCTTCTTACCGCAGCGGGACAAATATGGGCTCAAAAGAAGCGTGCTTGCGTGCTGAATCGTTTGCTTTTGAAATGAACTAAAACAAGCCAATACTTTCCGAGATATCACCGATTTCCCAAATTTTGTGACTTCAGGTTAAACATTCCACACATTCAAGCTAATATCTCCGGACCTACTGGTCGTAGCGGCATGTATGAGCACTCAAAAGACGCGTCTTTGCGTGCCGAATAATTAGCATTTTAAATCAACTGAAACCAGGCAGCCGTTTTCGAGATATGTCCGATTTTCCAAAATAAACGACTTTAAGTCACGTTTCGGCACTCTTAAGCGGATATCTCCTGACCTACTTGTCGTAGCCTTATGCGGGTAGGCTCTAAAGACGCGTCTTTTCATGCAGAAAAAAACGGATTTTTGCCTCAGCTCTCCAACGCATTCCCACCCCCAAAATCCAAGCAGTGGTTAGTAAGGCATTTCTGATGGATTTCAACGCCCATCTTCCAACTGCCACAGCGGCCGTATTAGGGCTACCGGCGACTTGCGGACATTTTTCTGCATGTCCTGGAGTGTCTATTAATCGATCCTGAGAGTTTGGGGTGCATCCGGCAACTTTGAGATTTTGACCCCAAAATCCAAGCAGTGGTTAGTAAGGCATTTCTGATGGATTTCAACGCCCCTCTTCCAACTGCCACAGCGGCCCTATTAGGGCTACCGGCGACTTGCGGACATTTTTCTGCATGTCCTGGAGTGTCTATTAATCGATCCTGAGAGTTTGGGGTGCATCCGGCAACATTGAGATTTTGACCCCAAAATCCAAGCAGTGGTTAGTAAGGCATTTCTGATGGATTACAACGCCCATCTTCCAACTGCCACAGCGGCCGTATTAGGGCTACCGGCGACTTGCGGACATTTTTCTGCATGTCCTGGAGTGTCTATTAATCGATCCTGAGAGTTTGGGGTGCATCCGGCAACATTGAGATTTTGACCCCAAAATCCAAGCAGTGGTTAGTAAGGCATTTCTGATGGATTTCAACGCCCATCTTCCAACTGCCACAGCGGCCGTATTAGGGCTACCGGCGACTTGCGGACATTTTTCTGCATGTCCTGGAGTGTCTATTAATCGATCCTGAGAGTTTGGGGTGCATCCGGCAACTTTGAGATTTTGACCCCAAAATCCAAGCAGTGGTTAGTAAGGCATTTCTGATGGATTTCAACGCCCCTCTTCCAACTGCCACAGCGGCCCTATTAGGGCTACCGGCGACTTGCGGACATTTTTCTGCATGTCCTGGAGTGTCTATTAATCGATCCTGAGAGTTTGGGGTGCATCCGGCAACATTGAGATTTTGACCCCAAAATCCAAGCAGTGGTTAGTAAGGCATTTCTGATGGATTTCAACGCTCAATGCATGTCAAGGTCACTTTCTCTGACAATTTTTCCTACTTTCTACCGATCGTAGCCACGTGGTAATCGGAGCCTAGGAGTGTTTTTTCATGCTGAATCCATTGCAATAAACGGCATTTGAAACAACCGCACGGTTTCGGAGATATGGCCGATTTTCCAAAAAATATACCTTTTCGGTCACTTTTTCCTACCTTCTACTGGTCGTAGCGGCATGAAATTGGGCTTAAAAGAAGCGTCTGACCATCGCGCATGTATTCCAAAAATACTGGAACAAAAGCAAAATCGCCGAAAAACGCTTAGTTTTCGAGATATGAGCGATTTTGTAAAATTTGTTATTTTTTGTCACTTTTACCCGTATTTTTCCCTACTTTCTTCTTACCGCAGCGGGACAAATATGGGCTCAAAAGAAGCGTGCTTGCGTGCTGAATCGTTTGCTTTTGAAATGAACTAAAACAAGCCAATACTTTCCGAGATATCACCGATTTCCCAAATTTTGTGACTTCAGGTTAAACATTCCACACATTCAAGCTAATATCTCCGGACCTACTGGTCGTAGCGGCATGTATGAGCACTCAAAAGACGCGTCTTTGCGTGCCGAATAATTAGCATTTTAAATCAACTGAAACCAGGCAGCCGTTTTCGAGATATGTCCGATTTTCCAAAATAAACGACTTTAAGTCACGTTTCGGCACTCTTAAGCGGATATCTCCTGACCTACTTGTCGTAGCCTTATGCGGGTAGGCTCTAAAGACGCGTCTTTTCATGCAGAAAAAAACGGATTTTTGCCTCAGCTCTCCAACGCATTCCCACCCCCAAAATCCAAGCAGTGGTTAGTAAGGCATTTCTGATGGATTTCAACGCCCATCTTCCAACTGCCACAGCGGCCGTATTAGGGCTACCGGCGACTTGCGGACATTTTTCTGCATGTCCTGGAGTGTCTATTAATCGATCCTGAGAGTTTGGGGTGCATCCGGCAACTTTGAGATTTTGACCCCAAAATCCAAGCAGTGGTTAGTAAGGCATTTCTGATGGATTTCAACGCCCATCTTCCAACTGCCACAGCGGCCGTATTAGGGCTACTAGCGACTTGCGGATATTTTCCTGCATGTCCTGGAGTGTCTATTAATCGATCCTGAGAGTTTGGGGTGCATCCGGCAACATTGAGATTTTGACCCCAAAATCCAAGCAGTGGTTAGTAAGGCATTTCTGATGGATTTCAACGCCCATCTTCCAACTGCCACAGCGGCCGTATTAGGGCTACCGGCGACTTGCGGACATTTTTCTGCATGTCCTGGAGTGTCTATTAATCGATCCTGAGAGTTTGGGGTGCATCCGGCAACATTGAGATTTTGACCCCAAAATCCAAGCAGTGGTTAGTAAGGCATTTCTGATGGATTTCAACGCCCATCTTCCAACTGCCACAGCGGCCGTATTAGGGCTACCGGCGACTTGCGGACATTTTTCTGCATGTCCTGGAGTGTCTATTAATCGATCCTGAGAGTTTGGGGTGCATCCGGCAACTTTGAGATTTTGACCCCAAAATCCAAGCAGTGGTTAGTAAGGCATTTCTGATGGATTTCAACGCTCAATGGATGTCAAGGTCACTTTCTCTGACAATTTTTCCTACTTTCTACCGATCGTAGCCACGTGGTAATCGGAGCCTAGGAGTGTTTTTTCATGCTGAATCCATTGCAATAAACGGCATTTGAAACAACCGCACGGTTTCGGAGATATGGCCGATTTTCCAAAAAATATACCTTTTCGGTCACTTTTTCCTACCTTCTACTGGTCGTAGCGGCATGAAATTGGGCTTAAAAGAAGCGTCTGACCATCGCGCATGTATTCCAAAAATACTGGAACAAAAGCAAAATCGCCGAAAAACGCTTAGTTTTCGAGATATGAGCGATTTTGTAAAATTTGTTATTTTTTGTCACTTTCTCCCGTATTTTTCCCTACTTTCTTCTTACCGCAGCGGGACAAATATGGGCTCAAAAGAAGCGTGCTTGCGTGCTGAATCGTTTGCTTTTGAAATGAACTAAAACAAGCCAATACTTTCCGAGATATCACCGATTTCCCAAATTTTGTGACTTCAGGTTAAACATTCCACACATTCAAGCTAATATCTCCGGACCTACTGGTCGTAGCGGCATGTATGAGCACTCAAAAGACGCGTCTTTGCGTGCTGAATAATTAGCATTTTAAATCAACTGAAACCAGTCAGCCGTTTTCGAGATATGTCCGATTTTCCAAAATAAACGACTTTAAGTCACGTTTCGGCACTCTTAAGCGGATATCTCCTGACCTACTTGTCGTAGCCTTATGCGGGTAGGCTCTAAAGACGCGTCTTTTCATGCAGAAAAAAACGGATTTTTGCCTCAGCTCTCCAACGCATTCCCCCCCCCAAAATCCAAGCAGTGGTCAGTAAGGCATTTCTGATGGATTTCAACGCCCATCTTCCAACTGCCACAGCGGCCCTATTAGGGCTACCGGCGACTTGCGGACATTTTTCTGCATGTCCTGGAGTGTCTATTAATCGATCCTGAGAGTTTGGGGTGCATCCGGCAACTTTGAGATTTTGACCCCAAAATCCAAGCAGTGGTTAGTAAGGCATTTCTGATGGATTTCAACGCCCATCTTCCAACTGCCACAGCGGCCCTATTAGGGCTACTAGCGACTTGCGGATATTTTTCTGCATGTCCTGGAGTGTCTATTAATCGATCCTGAGAGTTTGGGGTGCATCCGGCAACATTGAGATTTTGACCCCAAAATCCAAGCAGTGGTTAGTAAGGCATTTCTGATGGATTTCAACGCCCATCTTCCAACTGCCACAGCGGCCGTATTAGGGCTACCGGCGACTTGCGGACATTTTTCTGCATGTCCTGGAGTGTCTATTAATCGATCCTGAGAGTTTGGGGTGCATCCGGCAACATTGAGATTTTGACCCCAAAATCCAAGCAGTGGTTAGTAAGGCATTTCTGATGGATTTCAACGCCCATCTTCCAACTGCCACAGCGGCCGTATTAGGGCTACCGGCGACTTGCGGACATTTTTCTGCATGTCCTGGAGTGTCTATTAATCGATCCTGAGAGTTTGGGGTGCATCCGGCAACTTTGAGATTTTGACCCCAAAATCCAAGCAGTGGTTAGTAAGGCATTTCTGATGGATTTCAACGCTCAATGGATGTCAAGGTCACTTTCTCTGACAATTTTTCCTACTTTCTACCGATCGTAGCCACGTGGTAATCGGAGCCTAGGAGTGTTTTTTCATGCTGAATCCATTGCAATAAACGGCATTTGAAACAACCGCACGGTTTCGGAGATATGGCCGATTTTCCAAAAAATATACCCTTTCGGTCACTTTTTCCTACCTTCTACTGGTCGTAGCGGCATGAAATTGGGCTTAAAAGAAGCGTCTGACCATCGCGCATGTATTCCAAAAATACTGGAACAAAAGCAAAATCGCCGAAAAACGCTTAGTTTTCGAGATATGAGCGATTTTGTAAAATTTGTTATTTTTTGTCACTTTTACCCGTATTTTTCCCTACTTTCTTCTTACCGCAGCGGGACAAATATGGGCTCAAAAGAAGCGCGCTTGCGTGCTGAATCGTTTGCTTTTGAAATGAACTAAAACAAGCCAATACTTTCCGAGATATCACCGATTTCCCAAATTTTGTGACTTCAGGTTAAACATTCCACACATTCAAGCTAATATCTCCGGACCTACTGGTCGTAGCGGCATGTATGAGCACTCAAAAGACGCGTCTTTGCGTGCTGAATAATTAGCACTTTAAATCAACTGAAACCAGTTAGCCGTTTTCGAGATATGTCCGATTTTCCAAAATAAACGACTTTAAGTCACGTTTCGGCACTCTTAAGCGGATATCTCCTGACCTACTTGTCGTAGCCTTATGCGGGTAGGCTCTAAAGACGCGTCTTTTCATGCAGAAAAAAACGGATTTTTGCCTCAGCTCTCCAACGCATTCCCACCCCCAAAATCCAAGCAGTGGTCAGTAAGGCATTTCTGATGGATTTCAACGCCCATCTTCCAACTGCCACAGCGGCCCTATTAGGGCTACCGGCGACTTGCGGACATTTTTCTGCATGTCCTGGAGTGTCTATTAATCGATCCTGAGAGTTTGGGGTGCATCCGGCAACATTGAGATTTTGACCCCAAAATCCAAGCAGTGGTTAGTAAGGCATTTCTGATGGATTACAACGCCCATCTTCCAACTGCCACAGCGGCCCTATTAGGGCTACCGGCGACTTGCGGACATTTTTCTGCATGTCCTGGAGTGTCTATTAATCGATCCTGAGAGTTTGGGGTGCATCCGGCAACATTGAGATTTTGACCCCAAAATCCAAGCAGTGGTTAGTAAGGCATTTCTGATGGATTACAACGCCCATCTTCCAACTGCCACAGCGGCCGTATTAGGGCTACCGGCGACTTGCGGACATTTTTCTGCATGTCCTGGAGTGTCTATTAATCGATCCTGAGAGTTTGGGGTGCATCCGGCAACATTGAGATTTTGACCCCAAAATCCAAGCAGTGGTTAGTAAGGCATTTCTGATGGATTTCAACGCCCATCTTCCAACTGCCACAGCGGCCGTATTAGGGCTACCGGCGACTTGCGGACATTTTTCTGCATGTCCTGGAGTGTCTATTAATCGATCCTGAGAGTTTGGGGTGCATCCGGCAACATTGAGATTTTGACCCCAAAATCCAAGCAGTGGTTAGTAAGGCATTTCTGATGGATTACAACGCCCATCTTCCAACTGCCACAGCGGCCGTATTAGGGCTACCGGCGACTTGCGGACATTTTTCTGCATGTCCTGGAGTGTCTATTAATCGATCCTGAGAGTTTGGGGTGCATCCGGCAACATTGAGATTTTGACCCCAAAATCCAAGCAGTGGTTAGTAAGGCATTTCTGATGGATTTCAACGCCCATCTTCCAACTGCCACAGCGGCCGTATTAGGGCTACCGGCGACTTGCGGACATTTTTCTGCATGTCCTGGAGTGTCTATTAATCGATCCTGAGAGTTTGGGGTGCATCCGGCAACTTTGAGATTTTGACCCCAAAATCCAAGCAGTGGTTAGTAAGGCATTTCTGATGGATTTCAACGCCCATCTTCCAACTGCCACAGCGGCCGTATTAGGGCTACCGGCGACTTGCGGACATTTTTCTGCATGTCCTGGAGTGTCTATTAATCGATCCTGAGAGTTTGGGGTGCATCCGGCAACTTTGAGATTTTGACCCCAAAATCCAAGCAGTGGTTAGTAAGGCATTTTTGATGGATTTCAACGCCCATCTTCCAACTGCCACAGCGGCCGTATTAGGGCTACCGGCGACTTGCGGACATTTTTCTGCATGTCCTGGAGTGTCTATTAATCGATCCTGAGAGTTTGGGGTGCATCCGGCAACATTGAGATTTTGACCCCAAAATCCAAGCAGTGGTTAGTAAGGCATTTCTGATGGATTTCAACGCCCATCTTCCAACTGCCACAGCGGCCGTATTAGGGCTACCGGCGACTTGCGGACATTTTTCTGCATGTCCTGGAGTGTCTATTAATCGATCCCGAGAGTTTGGGGTGCATCCGGCAACATTGAGATTTTGACCCCAAAATCCAAGCAGTGGTTAGTAAGGCATTTTTGATGGATTTCAACGCCCATCTTCCAACTGCCACAGCGGCCCTATTAGGGCTACTAGCGACTTGCGGATATTTTTCTGCATGTCCTGGAGTGTCTATTAATCGATCCTGAGAGTTTGGGGTGCATCCGGCAACATTGAGATTTTGACCCCAAAATCCAAGCAGTGGTTAGTAAGGCATTTCTGATGGATTTCAACGCCCCTCTTCCAACTGCCACAGCGGCCCTATTAGGGCTACCGGCGACTTGCGGACATTTTTCTGCATGTCCTGGAGTGTCTATTAATCGATCCTGAGAGTTTGGGGTGCATCCGGCAACATTGAGATTTTGACCCCAAAATCCAAGCAGTGGTTAGTAAGGCATTTCTGATGGATTTCAACGCCCCTCTTCCAACTGCCACAGCGGCCCTATTAGGGCTACCGGCGACTTGCGGACATTTTTCTGCATGTCCTGGAGTGTCTATTAATCGATCCTGAGAGTTTGGGGTGCATCCGGCAACATTGAGATTTTGACCCCAAAATCCAAGCAGTGGTTAGTAAGGCATTTCTGATGGATTTCAACGCCCCTCTTCCAACTGCCACAGCGGCCCTATTAGGGCTACCGGCGACTTGTGGACATTTTTCTGCATGTCCTGGAGTGTCTATTAATCGATCCTGAGAGTTTGGGGTGCATCCGGCAACATTGAGATTTTGACCCCAAGATCCAAGCAGTGGTTAGTAAGGCATTTCTGATGGATTTCAACGCCCATCTTCCAACTGCCACAGCGGCCGTATTAGGGCTACCGGCGACTTGCGGACATTTTTCTGCATGTCCTGGAGTGTCTATTAATCGATCCTGAGAGTTTGGGGTGCATCCGGCAACATTGAGATTTTGACCCCAAAATCCAAGCAGTGGTTAGTAAGGCATTTCTGATGGATTTCAACGCTCAATGGATGTCAAGGTCACTTTCTCTGACAATTTTTCCTACTTTCTACCGATCGTAGCCGCGTGGTAATCGGAGCCTACGAGTGTTTTTTCATGCTGAATCCATTGCAATAAACGGCATTTGAAACAACCGCACGGTTTCGGAGATATGGCCGATTTTCCAAAAAATATACCTTTTCGGTCACTTTTTCCTACCTTCTACTGGTCGTAGCGGCATGAAATTGGGCTTAAAAGAAGCGTCTGACCATCGCGCATGTATTCCAAAAATACTGGAACAAAAGCAAAATCGCCGAAAAACGCTTAGTTTTCGAGATATGAGCGATTTTGTAAAATTTGTTATTTTTTGTCACTTTTACCCGTATTTTTCCCTACTTTCTTCTTACCGCAGCGGGACAAATATGGGCTCAAAAGAAGCGTGCTTGCGTGCTGAATCGTTTGCTTTTGAAATGAACTAAAACAAGCCAATACTTTCCGAGATATCACCGATTTCCCAAATTTTGTGACTTCAGGTTAAACATTCCACACATTCAAGCTAATATCTCCGGACCTACTGGTCGTAGCGGCATGTATGAGCACTCAAAAGACGCGTCTTTGCGTGCTGAATAATTAGCATTTTAAATCAACTGAAACAAGGCAGCCGTTTTCGAGATATGTCCGATTTTCCAAAATAAACGACTTTAAGTCACGTTTCGGCACTCTTAAGCGGATATCTCCTGACCTACTTGTCGTAGCCTTATGCGGGTAGGCTCTAAAGACGCGTCTTTTCATGCAGAAAAAAACGGATTTTTGCCTCAGCTCTCCAACGCATTCTCCCCCCCAAAATCCAAGCAGTGGTCAGTAAGGCATTTCTGATGGATTTCAACGCCCATCTTCCAACTGCCACAGCGGCCCTGTTAGGGCTACCGGCGACTTGCGGACATTTTTCTGCATGTCCTGGAGTGTCTATTAATCGATCCTGAGAGTTTGGGGTGCATCCGGCAACATTGAGATTTTGACCCCAAAATCCAAGCAGTGGTTAGTAAGGCATTTCTGATGGATTTCAACGCCCATCTTCCAACTGCCACAGCGGCCCTATTAGGGCTACCGGCGACTTGCGGACATTTTTCTGCATGTCCTGGAGTGTCTATTAATCGATCCTGAGAGTTTGGGGTGCATCCGGCAACATTGAGATTTTGACCCCAAAATCCAAGCAGTGGTCAGTAAGGCATTTCTGATGGATTTCAACGCCCATCTTCCAACTGCCACAGCGGCCCTATTAGAGCTACCGGCGACTTGTGGACATTTTTTTGCATGTCCTGGAGTGTCTATTAATCGATCCTGAGAGTTTGGGGTGCATCCGGCAACATTGAGATTTTGACCCCAAAATCCAAACAGTGGTCAGTAAGGCATTTCTGATGGATTTCAACGCCCATCTTCCAACTGCCACAGCGGCCCTGTTAGGGCTACCGGCGACTTGCGGACATTTTTCTGCATGTCCTGGAGTGTCTATTAATCGATCCTGAGAGTTTGGGGTGCATCCGGCAACATTGAGATTTTGACCCCAAAATCCAAGCAGTGGTCAGTAAGGCATTTCTGATGGATTTCAACGCCCATCTTCCAACTGCCACAGCGGCCCTGTTAGGGCTACCGGCGACTTGCGGACATTTTTCTGCATGTCCTGGAGTGTCTATTAATCGATCCTGAGAGTTTGGGGTGCATCCGGCAACATTGAGATTTTGACCCCAAAATCCAAGCAGTGGTTAGTAAGGCATTTCTGATGGATTTCAACGCCCATCTTCCAACTGCCACAGCGGCCCTATTAGGGCTACCAGCGACTTGCGGATATTTTTCTGCATGTCCTGGAGTGTCTATTAATCGATCCTGAGAGTTTGGGGTGCATCCGGCAACATTGAGATTTTGACCCCAAAATCCAAGCAGTGGTTAGTAAGGCATTTCTGATGGATTTCAACGCCCATCTTCCAACTGCCACAGCAGCCCTATTAGAGCTACCGGGGACTTGCGGACATTTTTCTGCATGTCCTGGAGTGTCTATTAATCGATCCTGAGAGTTTGGGGTGCATCCGGCAACATTGAGATTTTGACCCCAAAATCCAAGCAGTGGTTAGTAAGGCATTTCTGATGGATTTCAACGCCCATCTTCCAACTGCCACAGCGGCCCTATTAGGGCTACCAGCGACTTGCGGATATTTTTCTGCATGTCCTGGAGTGTCTATTAATCGATCCTGAGAGTTTGGGGTGCATCCGGCAACATTGAGATTTTGACCCCAAAATCCAAGCAGTGGTTAGTAAGGCATTTCTGATGGATTTCAACGCTCAATGGATGTCAAGGTCACTTTCTCTGACAATTTTTCCTACTTTCTACCGATCGTAGCCGCGTGGTAATCGGAGCCTAGGAGTGTTTTTTCATGCTGAATCCATTGCAATAAACGGCATTTGAAACAACCGCACGGTTTCGGAGATATGGCCGATTTTCCAAAAAATATACCTTTTCGGTCACTTTTTCCTACCTTCTACTGGTCGTAGCGGCATGAAATTGGGCTTAAAAGAAGCGTCTGACCATCGCGCATGTATTCCAAAAATACTGGAATAAAAGCAAAATCGCCGAAAAACGCTTAGTTTTCGAGATATGAGCGATTTTGTATAATTTGTTATTTTTTGTCACTTTTACCCGTATTTTTCCCTACTTTCTTCTTACCGCAGCGGGACAAATATGGGCTCAAAAGAAGCGTGCTTGCGTGCTGAATCGTTTGCTTTTGAAATGAACTAAAACAAGCCAATACTTTCCGAGATATCACCGATTTCCCAAATTTTGTGACTTCAGGTTAAACATTCCACACATTCAAGCTAATATCTCCGGACCTACTGGTCGTAGCGGCATGTATGAGCACTCAAAAGACGCGTCTTTGCGTGCTGAATAATTAGCATTTTAAATCAACTGAAACCAGGCAGCCGTTTTCGAGATATGTCCGATTTTCCAAAATAAACGACTTTAAGTCACGTTTCGGCACTCTTAAGCGGATATCTCCTGACCTACTTGTCGTAGCCTTATGCGGGTAGGCTCTAAAGACGCGTCTTTTCATGCAGAAAAAAACGGATTTTTGCCTCAGCTCTCCAGCGCAACCCCTTCACACCGCCGCTGTTCTTAGAAAGAGGGTGAAAATCAACTTTAAACCGTCGAATTTTCCACGCAAAGTGCCCACCATTCACTTCGAATCGATGGAATCGTGGATGGGACAGTCGAACCTGTGATCCGAAAGCATTTTCCGTGAAAAACTGAGGAAAATCGGAAAACGCATCATTTCGCCCCAAAAAATGCAGTAAAAAGCAAAGCCGGCGGGTCGACTTTTTTTGCTGCGAGCGTGCACATTTTTGAAAATCGATTTGTGGGAAATTTTGACCGTGTTTTGGGTGAAAGTTGGATGGAATGGAGTGAGTGGAGGTGGAGACTGAAGTCTGCATCGAAAATTTGAAGCAAATCGACGGGGAAATGCGATCATGAGATGACGCCGAAGTCGAGGTGCCTGCGTGCATGTCGTCACCTCGGAATTTCTGAATTTGTTCCTTCAATTTGGTGACGTTGTGATGAGGCTCTGGGTACAATAGAGTGGAGAGAGAAGGAACTGAAAGCGGAGTGTGGCCACCTTGTTGGTGGAAGCAACACCATCAGTTCGCGAGATGCGCGGCAGAATACCTTGGGACTACTGTCCGCAATTCAACTGTCCACTCATTTTGGTAGCAAATAAGTGTCTAGAGGTGAATTGCGATTTTAATATCCTGCTTCGATTGCAGTTTGTGCCCAAAGAGGGCGGGCTACCGACGTACCGACGCGTACGCGGACTGCTTCCGAGAACGATTGCGATTACGAGTTCGGTTTCGATACACAAATGCGATGTCGAGTACAAAAGGGAACCTAGCTACCTATCTAACCTAGCTACCTAGCTAACCTAGCTACCTATCTAACCTAGCTACCCTAGCTAACCTAGCTACCTAGCTAACCTAGCTAACCTAGCTACCCTAGCTAACCTAGCTACCTATCTAACCTATCTAACCTAGCTAACCTAGCTACCCTAGCTAACCTAGCTACCTATCTAACCTAGCTACCCTAGCTAACCTAGCTACCTAGCTAACCTAGCTAACCTAGCTACCCTAGCTAACCTAGCTACCTATCTAACCTATCTAACCTAGCTAACCTAGCTACCCTAGCTAACCTAGCTACCTATCTAACCTAGCTACCCTAGCTAACCTAGCTAACCTAGCTACCTATCTAACCTATCTAACCTAGCTAACCTAGCTACCTAGCTAACCTGACTAACCTAGCTAACCTAGCTAACCTAGCTACCTATCTAACCTATCTAACCTAGCTAACCTAGCTACCCTAGCTAACCTAGCTACCTATCTAACCTATCTAACCTAGCTAACCTAGCTACCTAGCTAACCTGACTAACCTAGCTAACCTAGCTAACCTAGCTACCTATCTAACCTTTCTAACCTAGCTACCTATCTAACCTAGCTACCTAGCTAACCTAGCTAACCTAGCTACCTATCTAACCTATCTAACCTAGCTAACCTAGCTACCCTAGCTAACCTAGCTACCTATCTAACCTATCTAACCTAGCTAACCTAGCTACCCTAGCTAACCTAGCTACCTAGCTAACCTAGCTAACCTAGCTACCCTAGCTAACCTAGCTACCTATCTAACCTATCTAACCTAGCTAACCTAGCTACCTATCTAACCTAGCTACCTAGCTAACCTAGCTACCTATCTAACCTAGCTAACCTGACTAACCTAGCTACCTATCTAACCTAGCTACCCTAGCTAACCTAGCTAACCTAGCTACCTATCTAACCTAGCTACCTATGTAACCTGACTAGCGTGTCTACCCTAGCTCATCTGTGTTACCTATCGTCTATGTATCCCTGATCCCTGTAGTCCCTACCCGTTAACAGAAATCGCGGATCTGCGCGTCGTTTCGATTGCAAACCGTGAGAGACTACGTGCGTAAGATTCCCGATTCGCGGTTCGCGACTAGGCTTCGATGCCTGCTGCACCTGCACGAGACTGAGCTCAGAGCCAAGACGTCCGTCCAAGAAGCTACTCTGCATTGGGCCATGGCCGTGCGTACCTGAAATGAAAGGAAAAAAACCCTGAAAAGAGAAGAGCAGAGGCACCGCCTATCCTTGTGGACAGCTGGATCCGGAGAGCTGGTCTGCTCGGTGCATCGTCTGCTGCGCTCTCCTAAACTCCTCCTAGATCCTAAATGGAAGGGATGAGAAGAAAAAAATATTTAGTTCAGGAGGGGTCATCTGTTGGTTTCACGTTAGACCGTCGCGCCGGAAGCCGGAGTCGAATTTAAGGACTATGCCATGCGATACGGGGGAGAAGACGATAAGACGATGGAGACGAGGACGACCGAGAGGACGAAGATGGCGGGACGGAACCCGAGGCCAAAGCTGAGACCGAAACCAAAACCGAAACCGATTCATTCCCCTTTCAAACCCGGACCAACAGATGACCCGTCCCTCAAAATGAAAAAAAAAAACAACAAAGAGCCTCTGTTCCTCGACTCCACTCTTGCCACTCGTGCCTGGCCCACGTCCAGGTGTCGCATCGGTGAGTGCGAAGCACTCTAACAACCGACGGGCGAAATGGGTGAGCACAAGCCGAGAGCAGAGCGGCGCCCTGACGCAAGAAGCAACGGAAATCCTTCAAGCTGCGAGTGCTTTCGAAGCGAGTTCTGAAGGAGCAGCCGCGCGAAAAGAGTCCGAACCGAGGCTCTGCCTGCAAACGCCTAGGAAGACGGTCAAATTTGAAGCGACGCCGACTTTCATTGAACTGCCATGGATTTCGAAAAATAATAGTTTAGAAAGATCGTGCCTCAAAATCGGAACCGACGCTTCCATGGGCAAGGGAAGGGAAAAAGACAAACGACTCACGATTGCTGCCTCCGCTGCACACTCTCTGCTCAAGAGCTTCTTCATGGACGGACCGATAGAACGACAGAACCGACCGACCGACAGGGCGAACCGACCGACAGAGCGAACCGACCGACAGAGCGAACCGACCGACCGAACCGACAGACCGACCGAACCGACAGACCGACAGACCGACCGACGAACCGACCGACGAACCGACCGACGAACCGACCGACAGAACCGACCGACAAAGCGAACCGACTGACAGACCGACGGACCGACAGACCGACAGAACCGACAGAACCGACCGATACGCGGGAAGACAAAGCGAGCGTCTTCACTCCCAGACAGTCCAAGCCGACGCGACAGAGCTGTGAGCAGAGAGGTTTCCGCCCGGGGGTGTTCCTGAAAAGAGAAGAGCAGAACTGGACCTGGAAAGGAAAAAAGAAACCTGAAAAGAGAAGAGAGAGAAAGCCCTGCCTAACCCCAGGACACCTGTTCGGCGCCCCGGGGGGTTGCCCTACCTAACCCCAGGATGCCTGTTCGGCGCCCTGGGGGGTTGCCCTACCTAGCCTCAGGACACCTGTTCGGGTCCTGAGGGGTCCCCTACCTAGCCTCAGAGACACCTGTTCGGTGTCCCGAGGGGGTTAATGGAACAAATATGAAATGCAAATAAAAAGCCAAGTGTGCACTGGCAGGTGAACCGAAACCGCGAACCCGAGACCGTATTCATGCTAGCATGTCAGTTTGCGAACGAGAGTCATGACTCTTAGATCGGTTTTCGAAACACAAGAGTATTCAAAATAAAATACAATCAAATACATGCTTGATGGGAAAAATAGAGAAAATAAATGAAAAATAAACCTGGCATGCATTCAGTGCTGCCCCTTGTGTGTGGCCTTCGGTGGGCCTTGGGCCTTGTCCTTGTGGTGCTTGTGGTGGGTCGCTTGTGACCATCGATCTGCTTGCCTGCTGCTTCTGGGGATGTGCCCTAAACGCGAATGCGAACGCGAACGCGAACCGTAATCCAAGACGGGCAGGAGGTGGCCCAAAAATAAATCGAAATCGAAATCGACCGAACCGCGGAGTGTGGGGCTGAGGTGGACCCCGAGAAAAGAAACCGCGAACGCGAACCGGACCGAACCGTAATCCAGGCGGGCAGGAGGTGGCCCCAAATCGAAAGCGCTTCACCGAATCAAGTGTGCGTGCGTGCGTGCGTAGGCCGTCGTCAGAGACTTGAGCGAAAAGTCCGCGGAGGGTGTGCATGTCCCGAACCGATTCATGCTTGCAACCGATCATGAACTTGAGCAGACGGTGGACATTCTTGAAGCGCATGCACGCCCCAGGTACATTCGAGACGAGAGCCCAATAGATCGAAGGGTGATGGGAGACGTGCCTCAACGAACGAACGAACGACCGACGAAGGAAACGATTCCAGAAGTCGACCCATCACAAAAAAAAAAAAAAACCCGAGATATATGCACAAGACCATTTCGAAGCATGTACCCGCGCCCCCGTGCCCCTCCACCGGCAGCATGCGTTGTCCCAACATCCCTCAGAGTGGCCAACATCCATCAGCTTCTCCACAACTGGTCAGCATTTCGGAGAAAGAGAGCGAAAAAGTCCCAAAAAATGTGCCTGAGTGCTCGTGGGTGGAGGGGGGAGGGGGAGGGGTTCCCTCTCTCTCACACGAGGGTGGGTGCACACCAAAAAAAATCACAACAACAAATTCGAAAAAAAAAATTCACTTCACTTTACTCCCGACTCCCGACTCCCCGACGCGCACTCCACGACGATCACCGAAAGACTGAAAATTTTCCCCCCGCGGGGCACCCCTTTATAACCTCGGTCACCCGTACGGAGGATCAGCCGAAATTTTTCGGTTTTCTTGTTTTTTTTTTCTTTTTCGCGGGTTTATGGATTTTCTTCGGTTTTTTGCGGTCGACGCGTGTGGTGGGCGTGGACGGCGGTGGGCGGGAGGCGTCTGAAGGCGTCTGCAGGCGTTCGTGGCGTTTTTAAGGTGTTTTCGAGTGGTTTTTGGCGGTTTGAAGTGGGAAACTCGTGGTTTTCTTGTTAATTTCGACTTCAAATACCGATCGTAGCCGCGTGGTAATCGGAGCCTAGGAGTGTTTTTTCATGCTGAATTTTTGCAATAAACGGCATTTGAAACAACCGCACGGTTTCGGAGATATGGCCGATTTTCCAAAAAATATACCTTTTCGGTCACTTTTTCCTACCTTCTACCGGTCGTAGCGGCATGAAATTGGGCTCAAAAGAAGCGTCTGACCATCGCGCATGTATTTCAAAAATACTGGAACAAAAGCAAAATCGCCGAAAAACGCTTAGTTTTCGAGATATGAGCGATTTTGTAAAATTTGTTATTTTTTGTCACTTTTACCCGTATTTTTTCCTACTTTCTTCTTACCGCAGCGGGACAAATATGGGCTCAAAAGAAGCGTGCTTGCGTGCTGAATCGTTTGCTTTTGAAATGAACTAAAACAAGCCAATACTTTCCGAGATATCACCGATTTCCCAAATTTTGTGACTTCAGGTTAAACATTCCACACATTCAAGCTAATATCTCCGGACCTACTGGTCGTAGCGGCATGTATGAGCACTCAAAAGACGCGTCTTTGCGTGCTGAATAATTAGCATTTTAAATCAACTGAAACCAGTCAGCCGTTTTCGAGATATGTCCGATTTTCCAAAATAAACGACTTTAAGTCACGTTTCGGCACTCTTAAGCGGATATCTCCTGACCTACTTGTCGTAGCCTTATGCGGGTAGGCTCTAAAGACGCGTCTTTTCATGCAGAAAAAAACGGATTTTTGCCTCAGCTCTCCAACGCATTCCCCCCCCCCAAAATCCAAGCAGTGGTCAGTAAGGCATTTCTGATGGATTTCAACGCCCATCTTCCAACTGCCACAGCGGCCCTGTTAGGGCTACCGGCGACTTGCGGACATTTTTCTGCATGTCCTGGAGTGTCTATTAATCGATCCTGAGAGTTTGGGGTGCATCCGGCAACATTGAGATTTTGACCCCAAAATCCAAGCAGTGGTTAGTAAGGCATTTCTGATGGATTTCAACGCCCATCTTCAAACTGCCACAGCAGCCCTATTAGAGCTACCGGCGACTTGCGGACATTTTTCTGCATGTCCTGGAGTGTCTATTAATCGATCCTGAGAGTTTGGGGTGCATCCGGCAACATTGAGATTTTGACCCCAAAATCCAAGCAGTGGTTAGTAAGGCATTTCTGATGGATTTCAACGCCCATCTGCCAACTGCCACAGCGGCCGTATTAGGGCTACCGGCGACTTGCGGACATTTTTCTGCATGTCCTGGAGTGTCTATTAATCGATCCTGAGAGTTTGGGGTGCATCCGGCAACATTGAGATTTAGACCCCAAAATCCAAGCAGTGGTTAGTAAGGCATTTCTGATGGATTTCAACGCCCATCTTCCAACTGCCACAGCGGCCGTATTAGGGCTACCGGCGACTTGCGGACATTTTTCTGCATGTCCTGGAGTGTCTATTAATCGATCCTGAGAGTTTGGGGTGCATCCGGCAACTTTGAGATTTTGACCCCAAAATCCAAGCAGTGGTTAGTAAGGCATTTCTGATGGATTTCAACGCTCAATGGATGTCAAGGTCACTTTCTCTGACAATTTTTCCTACTTTCTACCGATCGTAGCCGCGTGGTAATCGGAGCCTAGGAGTGTTTTTTCATGCTGAATCCATTGCAATAAACGGCATTTGAAACAACCGCACGGTTTCGGAGATATGGCCGATTTTCCAAAAAATATACCTTTTCGGTCACTTTTTCCTACCTTCTACTGGTCGTAGCGGCATGAAATTGGGCTTAAAAGAAGCGTCTGACCATCGCGCATGTATTCCAAAAATACTGGAACAAAAGCAAAATCGCCGAAAAACGCTTAGTTTTCGAGATATGAGCGATTTTGTAAAATTTGTTATTTTTTGTCACTTTTACCCGTATTTTTTCCTACTTTCTTCTTACCGCAGCGGGACAAATATGGGCTCAAAAGAAGCGTGCTTGCGTGCTGAATCGTTTGCTTTTGAAATGAACTAAAACAAGCCAATACTTTCCGAGATATCACCGATTTCCCAAATTTTGTGACTTCAGGTTAAACATTCCACACATTCAAGCTAATATCTCCGGACCTACTGGTCGTAGCGGCATGTATGAGCACTCAAAAGACACATCTTTGAGATATGTCCGATTTTCCAAAATAAACGACTTTAAGTCACGTTTCGGCACTCTTAAGCGGATATCTCCTGACCTACTTGTCGTAGCCTTATGCGGGTAGGCTCTAAAGACGCGTCTTTTCATGCAGAAAAAAACGGATTTTTGCCTCAGCTCTCCAACGCATTCCCCCCCCCCAAAATCCAAGCAGTGGTCAGTAAGGCATTTCTGATGGATTTCAACGCCCATCTTCCAACTGCCACAGCGGCCCTGTTAGGGCTACCGGCGACCTGCGGACATTTTTCTGCATGTCCTGGAGTGTCTATTAATCGATCCTGAGAGTTTGGGGTGCATCCGGCAACATTGAGATTTTGACCCCAAAATACAAGCAGTGGTCAGTAAGGCGTTTCTGATGGATTTCAACGCCCATCTTCCAACTGCCACAGCGGCCCTATTAGGGCTACCGGCGACTTGCGGATATTTTTCTGCATGTCCTGGAGTGTCTATTAATCGATCCTGAGAGTTCGGGGTGCATCCGGCAACTTTGAGATTTTGACCCCAAAATCGCTGTTCCGCATAGTCAGCGTGTACAGATTGTCTTGACCACATCCTCTTATGGCCATCCACGCGAAAGAAAACAACCCTCAATTTATTTTGTATATTCATAGATTTTTTTTATTTCGTTTTTCTTTGTTTTTTGTTTTGTTTGGTTTTTGTTATAAATTGTTGAGTTCAGATTTAGAAAAAAAAAATGTTCAGTTTATAGTTTGAAGTTGTTCCGTTTTTTGTTTTTTTTTTTTTTTGTTTTTTGTAACATCGATAATAATATATATGTTTTTTAATGTATATTGTGATTTCTTTACAAGTTTGTTTTTATATTCCCACCATCTACTTCGGCTTGTTCTTCATCATTACCTTTGGTTTTTGTTTTGGAACTTATGTGACTAGTATTTTTTTTTTGTTTTTTATATATTCAAGGTTTAATATGTTAACATTTAGTTTTTGTTTTGCTTTGCTTTGCTTGTTTAATGTAATTTTATGTAAAAATGTACACATGAATTATTGATGAAGTACAATATTGCAAATATGTTGTCATTATTATTACTTTTTTTTTGGTTTTTTTTTAGGATGAAAATGAGTAGTAATGAGGTCTACGGGTAGAAAGAGTAATTGAGTGCAATGATGATAGGTTTGATTTGTGTGGATGGGGTGTGTCTTTATAAGAAGAAATGGGGCTTTAAGTCTATAGCTAACCAATATGAAAGTGCGTGAGTGTTTTTTTTTTGTTTGCAAATGTACAGAGCAGGAATTCAGAAAGAAAAATCGTATGAGAGAGAGGGGGCAATAACATGGACAAAATAAGGCGTCTACCATATATTTTGTATCTTGCTCAACAGCAGCCGAGACAGGATGAACAAACATGGATTATATCCAAAAAGAAAAAAGAGGGAAAAAGGAACTCAATCAATATACCCAAGCACAGCTAATGGTCCAGTATGGAATTACGATTTAATGTTAACTTCAATTTTGATTACTTTATTAGAAAAAAACAAAAAAAAAACTCTCCTTAAGTTTACCCTAATCTACGAGAAAGAAAAAATATATATATTCATATTATGTATATTTTTAGGTTACATCGTCATGCACACGCGGACAAAATGTTGGAATTCAATACTATCATAAACACCAGCATCATTTAATCATCATGTATTTTTTTTTTTTTTGTTTTTTTGTTTTTGGTTTCTTTGAAATTTCTTTTTTTAGTACACTTTTAGTACACATTTAGTACAAATTTAGTACAAATTTAGTACACATTTAGTACACATTTCTTAAGTCTCCTCAGAATGAGAAATGACATAACAAAATCGAATAAGGAAATTTTCGCTTACAAAATGTTGGTTTTTAGCACTGAGTTAATTGATGTGGAGCTGCTTGTTTAGGTTTTCATTTATTTTTCTCATGGTTAAGTTAGAAGTTTTTGTGCGCTTAAGTTGCTGTTGTTATATTTATTTCTTATAGATTATATGTATAATAAATACGCTTGGCCCCCCAGAAACTTGAAAATGTTCAGAAAAAAGATGGTTTCCTCTTCTGTTCTATTTAAAATGTATCTATTTCCTTATAATTGTAAAGGTTGTTTGTTTGTTTTTTTTTTCTTCTCATCATTTGTGCTGCTGCTCTCTGATTGGTTGGTTGTGTGTATTTTTTGGTTTTTTGGTTTTTTTTTGTAATTTGGTTTGTAGATTCGGGCACATTTGGTGGCGGTTGTGTATAAAGGCAGAGAAGAAGAAAATTAAAGTCTGTCATGTGCTTGAAAACAATTCAGATTATCATCACACTGGACGTGAGTGAGAGCGAGAGAGAGAGACAGACAGAGCTAAAGAGAGAGATAGAGCATATTTATTTCATGCGAGAACGGGCGGAGATATTTGCTTTAATGTTTTTTTTTTTCTTGCAGTCCAATTTGTTTTGACAAAATTTAAAATAAAATTAAACATTCGCTTCTAAAAAATACAGAAATTTTGTTTTTTTGAATTTTTATACATATATAGTATTTTTTTTACCTTTTTCTTTTGTTACGATTTGCCTAGTTATTTATTTAATTTTTTTTTCTCTACTTCATGCATAACGTTCATTAGTGCATTTCGCGGTTTAATTACAATGGTTTTTGGTTTTTGGTTTTTGGGTTTTTTTTCTAAATTCACAATCATATCACAATCAAGTACACAATGAAAAAAATGTTGCTTAATTTTTTAATGTTTTTTTGTATATATTTACTGATTTTTTTTCTTATTTAGTTTTTGCCTTTTTTTTTGTTTTTTGTTGGGTTGGATTAACTTTACGTTGACTTGGCAGAGATTTCTAGTACGACTTGCACCTAATGTATATTTGGTTGATGATGTGAAAAATCTTAAGTGTATATTTTTGTTTTTTAGTAAGGAACTGCCTTTTCTACTCGTGATCTAGACCGAAAAGCTGTCGTTTTATTTTCCCTTCCTTTGCCCAAAAGAAAACGAAACCAAACAACAAAACAGACAATATTCGGTGGATAGGCACGCACGCATAGAGGGCCTATGGAGCAAACCGAAAAACAAACAAAAAACGGGTGTCTGGTCTAGAAACACTATGTAAAGATATCATAGAAAAAAATTCAATGATGTCCTGGAGCATTGAATGCGAATGCGAATGTCAATGGCAATGCCATCGGTTTTGAAATCGTTTGTTTACTTTCTAGGATTATTTACTTCTTGTTTGCTTTGGCATGCGAGAGGACTCTGTGTTTGTGAGTGAGTTTGATGCCGCAGCTTAAACTCTGTCGGATTTCTGTTTCTTCTTTATTTCTTTCATGTTTTATCTTTAGGCACTTAGTTTCTTGTTAAATCTTATTTCTTATTATCTTATATCATGTTTTCATATTTTTTTTCTCTTGTTAATTTTTCCACCGTAGATTTGGTTTTTTTTTTTGAAAAAAAAAAAAACTCAAAAAACAAGGAATTATGTCTTGTTTTTTTGTTTTTCTTGACTCTTATCAACATATGCAATAACAATTAAACTACAAATAAGAATACAAAGTTTTTTTTCTTGTCTTAGGTTTCTGAATAAATTTATGTTAGTTTTTTTTTTTTTTTTTGGTTTTTTTTAAAACGCTTAAGGTTTGATTAATTTAATTTAAGTTTTTTTTTGCTTAAAAATATATATTCTTGTGTATATACTCTACATCATTTTTCTTGTTTTTCTTATCAAAAAAAAAAAATGCTAAGACAATGAGAAGAACGACAAAATCAACTCAAAGTCAAAGAAAACAAAAAAAAACCATAAAACTCTTAAAAATCAAAAAAATTAAACACGCCTAAGGATCTTCTTCCGGGGGATTAGTTTCCTTTTCTTCAAGTTTTTTGTGTTTGTTTATTTTATTTTTCAACGATTGTCAAAGGTGGGATACAGCAAGTCTGAAGGTTGAACAAAAACAAAAGAAATGTTGTTGTTTTTTCTCAATAACAACAAGAGAATTAAATTATGTCTAAATTAAGCCCTACATAGTTTTTGTGGTTTACAATTCTTGTATATAGTTTCATTTTGTTCAATTCAAAACCGTTTGTTTTTATTTGGAAAAAATATATGTTTGTGTTTGAATATTTTTTTTGTTTGCTTTAGTTGTTTTTTTTTATCTAAAAAAAATTCTTACAAAATCTTATCTAGTCATCATATTTTTCTTCTTTCTCTTCAAGGTGCCATTTAAAAATAAAATTCCGCATTTGCATGTATTTTTTCTGCAAGGTTAATTATTTCCAAAAAAACAACTACAATTAAGCACAAATTAAGTTGTTGTTTTGTTTTGTTGTTTTTTTTAAACAAACTTGAAGTAAAGTCACAATTCCTTGTCAATACTCACCAAATGCTATGAGTTACGGCCTCTATTGGTATTGTTGTTATTATTATTATTGTTAGTACTGAATCTTCGCGGAGAAGATATTGTTGAAATGCCCCCATCGGGTGCATTGGGACCTCGGGTACTGCCCGTGCTGCGATTGCCAATGCTACCGGTCGATGTGGCTGATAAATTATGCGGTGACTGCTGCTGATGCTGATGATGCGACGACGGCTGCTGATGATGATGATTGGAGGCGGGCGATGACATCGGCGACAGCAATTGCGATTGGCGACGATTCACAGCGTTCACCGGACTGTATTGCATCGATGGTGAGGTGAAATTCGACAGGACACGACTGCTATTGTCGTTGCTGCTGCTCTTCAGGCCGTTGCCGCTGTGTATGCTGCCCGAACGCTCGTGCAGCAGGATCTGATGGGCGGCCATGTCCATTTCTTCGCGTGTCATATCGAGGGCCTCTTGCATTTCACGCGATGTATACGCGACGAAATCTGGATCACAATATTTTCCAAGTCCTTCTGCTACGAGAACCTTTAAGAAGGAAACAAAAAATGTGAACAACCCATAAATTCCCTGCTTGTCATCGGGGACGGGAGTGTATCGTCGCTTACCCTGCCGACAAGGCTCTCAGCCGAGCCGATGACCTCGAATGAGGTCGGTCGCCGCTGATCGAATGGACTGCCCGGCGTCGACTGCACCATACGCTCCTGTCCGATACCACCGTTCTGTTCATTTCCCGAAGGAACTGCATTTTTTTTTTTTGCATTTTTTTTTTGAAAAAAAAAATAAATTAAATGAATACACGACCGACCATAATTGCACGGGTAATGTGAAAATAAAAAGAAATAAACAATCGGATAGACACACGAAAACAAGTGAGATTCGTGATCAGAGGAAAAATAGAGAACAGAAACAAACAACGGAAAAACGGAACAACTCTCCCAACAAGCAGTCAGTCAGGGCATGCAAGCAAGCAGCAACCGGATGGAACACAAACACAACAACAAGATGCTAACTACAAGCTCCTCAGATATGTGATCGGAACAAGCGATGAGAAATGAGCAAAAACATAGAAAACAAAACGTAGAATCTTCTCTCCCGTCATATCCAGCGCAGGGAAGCTCTCATCAAGGTTATTCAGCGCCAAGCGATTAGAAAAGCAAAAGAAAAAGTAAAGGCCTATCTACAGTGGCGCAAAAAAAAAACAAAAAAAAACATAGAATAAGCAGAAAAAGAAAGAGAGTTAAATTTAATTTGAGTGTTTTTTTTTCGACTTCTTTTGATTTTTGCTTCTTAAAGGACCAACCGAATTGAGAGTGGCAGAGGCACAGAGAGATGGAGGGGGGCGCTTTAAAAAACTTCAAATGTGCGGGTTTTTTTGTTTTTGAGAGAAAAGTGCTTTGAAGGAAAAAAAAAATAAAAATAACGATGAGAAGAAAAAACAGACACCGAAGGATACACAAAACACATTTTTATTTTTTTTTTTGAGGAACACCTTCAATCGAGACTCAAATCATAATGAAGATGAGATTGTGATGCGAGATGTGTGGTACCTGGAGAGATTTAACATCACGGACAACGATGATGATGATGATGGTGATGGTGACGTGGATGATGCTACGGATGGTGGTGGTTGATGATCAAACTACATTAGAACTTCCCTTTTGATGAATGAAAGTAGGTGGGGTCGGTGGGCGGTGTGGGGTGGGGTGAGGGGATGGGGGTTTGATTGTAAAATTGTCAAAATCAACAAAAAAAAGGTCAGACACATATAAAACAGAGAGAGAGTGATAGATAGACAGTTACATAGAGAGATGAGAAAAAGTTTTATTTTTTTTGCCAAGTGACATTTATTTTCTATGTTTTTTGACATACAGACAAAAAAACTGGTGAGACGTATTTGTTTTGAAAAAAAAAAAAAATAAAGGAAAAATAAAAAAAAATGAAGAAGAAGAAGAGAAAGAAGAAGAAGAAGAAGAATTTAACCCTAACCTCCTTCGCCGTGATAGGATGATCTGTGGCGGACTTTTGCCTGGCAACTGCTACTGATGGCCGCAGTGTGTGGCCGAAATTGTATGTTATCCATAAATGTTAGCGGTGTCGGTGCGAGATTTGTATCTGAATAGCAAGCGATTGTTGGTTTTGCTTTGCTGCTGCTGATGTTTCTGCCGCGTCCACCATCATCATCATCATCGCCACCACCAGCACCACGGTAGTCAATGTCACCAATTGCGACGCTAATGCCCACAACCCGACCAATGTTGTTATCATCGTCATCGTCGTCATCGTCGTCCTCCTCCTCCTCCTCATCGTTGCCGCTATCGTATATACAGATAATGTCGTCTAATTGAGCTATTTGCAGAGAGCAGCTACTACTTATGTCAAGGATTTCACCACAATCACGATCACCAACATCAACCATCGCGTCCAGATCATCCATGGCATCGGCACCGTTTTGCGTGTCCATCGTATCGGGCAGGAAACCGGCGACGGCCATCGCTTGAGACTGTGCCAGACGCAGGCCACTGGCGATGCGTCGCATGCGGCCACCGTTTGGCTTGCCCATCACCGGATTGGGCGCCATCAGGTGCGGTGACCGGTTCAGCGGCGACGATGGTCCGTAGTCTGAGGTGGCGCCGTACGGGCTCTGATGGACGACGGCGCGGGTGAAGGTCACATGCTCGGGAGTGCTATGCGGCTGGTACTTGTGCGGCGTGGTACACTGGCCGAGTGATCCGCTCTGGTTGTCCAGCGTCGTCGACTGTGTCATGGTGGTGATGATGGAGCCGGCCCCGTCGGAGTCTTCGACGCTGCTGTTGCGACCGACAAACGGAATGATCACATCGTCGCTGGGCGGCCCGAAGGCACAGTCGTCGCCGCTGGGTCGCCGATAGGAGCACATCTCGAGGAGGCGATTGGAAAAGCGACGCGGCGGAGGAGTCGGTGGGATTAGTTCATCGCTTAGGCTATCGGTTTTCTGGCCGGTCATGGGGAAACGCTTGTGCACGGCGGCCGGTGCCCCAGTCACGTTCGCCGAGTACGGCGGCGACAGTGACAATGGCGACAGCGTTGTGGTCGTGGTTGAGATTGAGCTGATCTGACTGCGTCGCACTCGAGCGAGGGACGCGACATGCGGAATGGGGATGTCAACCGTCGGAATGGGACGATCGTCGATAACCTCGTCGTCGTCGAAGAACTTCCAGTTCGGATCGTCTAGCGTTATGGACGCGGGAAATACCTCGACTTCGACGTTCTGCTGCAGCGGCGAGTCCGGCGATGAGTTCCCCTCGCAGCCGGGGAAGTACCGAAGATGGGCCTTCGCATGGAAGTGATTCTGACCGGACTGCTCGTGGATTTGTACACGATGTAGTTGCTGGTGCTGTTGCTGTTGCTGCTGGTGCTGTTGCTGCTGGTGCGGATGCAAGTGGTGCAAATGATGATGATCATTGGGCTGGCGATGCTGAAGCATCTGGTGATGATCATGCTGATGGTGATGCCGATGCCTATGATAAGCATGATGATGGTGATGATGGTGGTGGTGATGATGGTGATGGTGGTGGTGTGGATAGTAGTAACATGATGATGTATCCTTTTCGTCTCCATTCTGTGATGAGGACGATGAGGACGTTACAAGTCCTTCTCTCATTCTAAAATTGTAAGTAAAACAAAGAACGGTTTTTTGTTGTCTTTTTTTTTGAGTGTTTTTTTTTTTTTTTGGTCTTTTCTATGTTTCTATGAGTTTTCTTTTTTTTTTTTTTTGAAAGTTTGCCGTCAAATAAATAAAATTCTATAAACAAACGTTTTCAAAAAGACACAATCTCACTGCAGCTAGGAAGAAAATGTTGTCTGGGGATGGCTACGAGTGAAGCAAACATTTTTAATTTTCTTTTTTTTTTTAAATTAAGAAACAAAATTTATGTATATTCTAGAAATTTTACACTAAAATAAAGTCAACAGGAACTAGTTGAAGGGAAATTAATGTTAATATATGGTTAAACATGTATGTATATCTAAACTGTTGCAGAAAAAAAATAAATACATATTTTATGGAAGGAATATGCGATTTTTTGCTTTTGGAACTCTATAAGAAATGTTATAACGAATATGTATGTTTTTTTACAAACAAAAAAAAAATCTGTACACAAAATTTGCACATGTAAGGGAAGAGATTAATAATTGGAAAAAAATTGTGTTAATTGAATGAATTCGGAGGAATAATTATAAGAAAAGCAATCATCAGCTTCATCGTGTTTAGTACGAAAGTAAAATGAGATGTACAAAGGAAAATACAAATGCGTCGTCATTTAGTAAGATTACACAAGTGAGGAGAGGATAAAGGGGAACTTGTTTAAAGCTAGAGCAGAAAGTGGAACAACTTCCCAAAAATAATTAAGTGTGTAAGAAAAAATAACCATATAAAATAACATAGAATTTTGCGATATACAAGTAAATGCATTTTGTACGCAGCATTTTCCCCTCGGATGTCCACGGGGTATCTCAACGATACACATGCACAGTCAAAATAAGATTCTATGTTTTTTTTTTCTTGTTCGAGATGCAACCATTATGGAATTCGATGTCCATACGAAGTCCTATTTCTGTTGTTTTTTTTTTTCGCTCGGCCAATTTAAAATAACCCTTAAAAGTCTATTTTTTGTAAACTAAATATATCGTGAACAAAAGGAATAAAGATTAATTAACGAAATTAAAGTGCGTACTTCGCAAAATGTATGCAAATGTCTAAGTTGTGTGAAGAGATTAGTAAGAAACTTACTTAAAGAGAGAGAAAAAAAAAAAGAAATAGTAACGCAATCGATAAAGGGTATATTTCAATTTAATTTATAATCGATCTGCTTGTATCCAAGTATACATATGAACGAGAAAAAAAAAAGTATCGAAAAACTGTTCAAATTCAACTTTCGTTAGTAAGCAAGAAAACAGAAAAAAAAAACAAGTAACTAAACCAACAAGTTAGTATTAGATCTGCCATTCAGCACTTCAAGAAACTAAATTACTTTCAAACTAAAAAAAGAACCAAAAAAAAAAAAAATAAGTTCAAAATTAGAAAATCTGTTCATCTAAGCGGTTGTTAGGGGGAAACTCAAGAAAAGAAAACGAAACACGTTTCTGTTAACGAGAAAAATCTATTGGCATTTTTTTTCTTCTTCTTAAATTTCATTTTTAAAATTATCATATTTTTTTATTATTTAAAATTAAGAGATAAAAAGTATAAAAAACAAAAAGGAAACGGAAAAAATGAAGAAGACAAAAGTAAAAGAACCAACTCCTAATACCTCTGTGTTGGGCCTGTTTTCATATTCTTACCGTTGTAAAAAGGATGTAATAAGATACCACGATTTGATTTGCTGAAAGGAAAATTTTATGTTTACAAAGAGTAAAGTAAAAAAAACCAAACAGAAAAGAGGTGAAAAGAAAACAACAAAAAATTCAAAATAAATCACAGGAGGGAACGTAAAAATTTTGCATTTTGTATATATTTTTTTTCGTTTTTTTTTTTTTTTTTTGTTGTTCCTAATTTCCACAGAGAGCGGAGGCGGGCGCTCTCTAAAAACTATTCATACACCGTATCAATGTCATCATCCGTTAATCGCACACACAAGTGATTGTTTTTCGTACTTACTCATATGACTGACTGCTGAGGAGATTTGAGCTGCCACCGTCGGGGGCGGCCACAAGGCCGCCGCTGCTGCTGCCGTTCTTCATCATCAGCGGTCGCATGGGGATGTTCTCGCTGAACGTTCGCAGCTCGCCGCTGCCACTCAGTTCGGTGTTGTAGCCGAGCGGGCCGCTGCCCACTCGAGTCTGCATGATGGTCTTTGTGATATGATTGATGCCATCGGCGACGCTGCGATGCATCGAATTGTACAGCTGATCGTTGGAGAGTGACGGCAATTGGAGGCCATTGCTGGCGTTACCCTGCGCCTTGCGGGTACGTGCAAATGGCCCGGTGCCGTGCCGTCGTAGGGACGACCAGACGCTACCGAATAGCGTGTGGTTTCGCTGCAGAAGGGAGAGCGGGTACCGTGATCTGAGGTCTCAGTGGGACAGGACACTGTGACTTACCCTGTGCATGGGCTCGGGCTCCTCCAGCAACTCGTCCAGATTTCCAGAGATGGCACGCTTCAGCGCCGGCCCGGCGTCGTGCAGCGTCCTCAGGCCGGCCTGCAGGGTCACCGTGTTGTTGTTGTCCATCTGGCCCTCCTTGCCCTCTTGCTCCTTGCGCTTCTTGAACCTCCTGAAGTAGTCCTGGATGAGGTATGTCGCGTAGAACTTACCCACGGTGACCTCATCGTCGTTGCCCGGCGGCGGCACAACCTGATCCAGCAGCTTCGGACTGGTTCGCTTCCAGATCTGCTTGATCACCGCTCGCAGCTCCGCGTTCGCCTCGTCGATGTTGCCCTCGGTCTTGATGCTCAGCGACGTCCGCACCACCGCGAACAGCGTCGCATTGAACAGCACCGTGCCGTCACTGTTCAGGGGCATGTTCATCGAAACCAGACGCTTGCACGCCATCCGATGGGGACACAGCTTCCCGAAGCCCAGCGGCGGCGATATCTTCCGCAGCAGCGTCACCACGTCCAGATGCTTGATCCGTCCCTTCGCGTCCGGATCGTACTCGCTCCAGAGACGAATGAACTCGTCCAAGTGATGCGGCCCCAGAATCGACCAATCCCTGGTCAGGTAGTCAAAGTTGTCCATAATGACGGCCACGAACAAATTGATGATCTGCCAGAGGATGAGAATGTGGGGGGGATAGGGAGTCTTGTGGCACCGCTGACAGACTGAGACTTACCAAAAACGAGCACAACACGTAAAACGATATGAAGTAGGGGAACGCAATGTTCGATCCGCAGTTCTTGTTGTCCGGATCGTCCGAGTTCGCGTCGCACACCACGATATCCGGCCGCACCGAGCAGTCCATCATGATGTCCTGCCAGGCCTCACCGGTGGCCGACCGGAAGAGGACCAGCACCGCCTGGGGGAACGTTTGAAAATTGTTGTTCCTATGTATGGCCGTCTCATCGTCCAGGGCGATCTTCCCGAATACCTTGTGTGTGCGGGTGTTTGGTTTGTTGGGTGTTAACATGAGTGTAAAACAATTGAAATGATTTGTCAAAGAGAGAGAACCACAGTGCGCTGGTGTTCTCTTTCTTTTTTTTTTTGAATTTTCGTTTCATACCTGCATACCAATAACAGCATAAATAAAGAATAACATTACAATCAGGAGGGCGACGTAGGGCAGCGCTTGAAATGACTTTATGAACGTCCACAGAAGCGTACGGATGCCCTCGCCCTTGCTGAGTAGCTTAACCAAACGCATGACACGGAATAGTCGAAAGAAATTTATTGAAATTATATTGCTTCCAGGCTGTGTTGTTGTTTTTCCCAAAAAATGTGTGTGTGTTTTTTTTCGAGTTTGAAATAAAGAGAAATAAGAGAGAAAATATACAATTTTGGTTTTGCCAAATTTTGCTTGAGTGTGTAATTGTTTTAGGAAAACAAAGAATAACTAAACAAAAAAAATTCTAAGCGAAGTGTGAATGTAAATGCATGGCCTACAGGTGGTGTATCTTAGAACAAGAGATTAGAGTAAAATCAAAAAAAAAGTCGAAAGCATAGCCGATTAATAAGAAGTGTACACATCTAGACACAGAGAGAGAGCTACTTTTTGTTATGGACGTCCCCTCTAATGGACGGACGCGGCGTTGTTATTCAATAGTTATACGTTATTTATATTGCAAGTACTAGTCAATGATGTGAAACAATGAATCGTTCGCACTCCACTACAGGTGTTCTGTTTTTTTTTGCTAAAAATTAAAAATGTTCCTCCCTTAAACCGTCCATCATCTTCGGCGGATGTTTACATCGGAGCACGTATTGATTTCTGAGTGGAATGCATAAAACTGGGTCAGCGTCGAAGGGCAAGGCCGTCAGCGAAGGGATTCCTTAAAGCCTGTCGTTTGAATGTGATTCCCATCGTCGGTGTCATGGTGGAACAACAGCGATTCAGAGGAGCCGTTCAACCCCGTCTGGTAGCCATCGTCAACGCCGCCATTGATGCAGTTGCCATAGTCGCCGCCATCACCGTCGCCATGGCAACAGGAAGGCGTGACCTACTCTCATCCATCCTCCAATTCTTCTCGACACAAATCTCTGACCAATGGGACAGACATTGCATCATCCAGCGGCGAAGAAATGCACCAACAACCCGAGTACACGCAGGCAAACGTTCCCCTTCGAAAAATCATCCCCTTCAAGACACATCCCCCAGCGAAGCAGCAGTTTCCCCTCATTTTTTATCGATTTATACCAGTTCATCGATGACGAACTGAGAGCCCCCTGCTGAGTGAGTTTTGACTATGCTCCCCCCGGCAGGTGGGGTAAATTTTCCGTCTGAGAGGGAAATGTGCAGTAAATTGAAAATATAACAGTTTTCATGGGAGTGCGCTTTGAGGGGAGATGACCTTGTGAAGCGAACTCGATGACGTGGGGAATCAGGCTGATACCCCACGTCGGATTGAGGGGCGCCACCTTGACGGCGGTGATGGGCTCGGTGTGTGAGAGGCAAAATGCGGGGCGACCTGTTTTTGCTCTGTAACGTGGAGGAATCTCATTTGTGAAAGAAATTCCTGGGTAATCAGGGCGCGGACAGGGTTGAGGAATGCAAGGATGGATTGGAGATTGCAGGTAGATGGGGGTGCCGAGTTTCGAGCAAGAAACAGGACGTCCTCCTATGGCCGCAGCGAATGAATTGAAATGAATCCTTGGTCTCTTGCCGGACAGCCTAAGGAGGGTAGGTCGCACCTTGGTTCTGGAGGCTAGCTAGAGGAAACTTAACACAACAGGAGGCGAGGTGACGACGGCTCTATCCACGTTATCCGAGGGGGTCTTGTAGTCTTGAGCTGTTTTTAAGGTTCTTACAAGAGAGCCCGAACATCTTGGGGCATCAATCGGCACTTCGTTGTGGAGGCTTTGAAACAGAGGAAGAGGAACTCGGATTGAATTTTGGAGCCCAGTTGGTAGTCTGTCTACCGAGGGACCTTTGTCAACTTAGACAACGAAGAATAGCTCCTGTCAATCGCTGCGTCTTTCGACTAGGAGGGCTAAGACAATCGAACTCTACACTCCTTTATAAGAGCTCCTGACATCGTCCTTGCCCCGAGACATGGACTTTGGCAAAAGCGGATGAGGTTGCTCTTGGGGCCGTGAATGAAGAAGGAGATGTGACCTTATGTAGGCGAGTTGGACAAAGTAGACGACGCCTGAGACAAGACGCGACAGAGGGTCTAGATACGACTGAGGGACCAGATCCGACTGATGGACCAGATCCGACAGAGGGACCAAATCCGACCGAAGGACCCGGCTCGACTGAAGGCTGAGACTGGGCTACGGGACCGAATTCAACTCTGACTCTTAAGCGCAACCAAGTGCACCTTCGAATGCACTCCGCGACGCTGTAATTATGTTGCCGCAGGCACGTATAACGTGACACCAACCAACTCCCCATCCCAGAGCACGTTGTGGCCCAGATCCATCCTCCCAGCGATGGCGTCACGTAGTCAGACATTCCAAAGAGCTTTCGCCGCACAATTGAATTCGCCGCCAACTCCATGCAAAGCCCTCTCTTCGAAGTTCCCCCCAGGAAAACGTGCGCGCGTCCACTCCAGTTTCCCCTCGTACTGCTGCGAACTTTTTATGCATCCCACCCACTAGCCAGACATCCCTGGAAAGCTCAAAAACCACACACAGTAAGCGAGGACACTTCTAAAAAAAAACACAAACACTCACACGTTACAAAAACGAGACACAAGTAAAGAAGTAAATTAATTTTAAGAAAAGAACTAGACTCAAACAGGGATTAGCGGTGATTAAGGCTCAAAAAGAAAAAAAAATTCACACACACAGACCAAAAAAATAGATTTGATTGAAGGTGCATCTCAGTTTTCTTACTTTTTTCACTTTGATGTACTCATCGATATCTAGATGCGAATTAATGTTCGATGGGTTTTTGCTCTGCGAAACACAATCAATCGGTTGTGGGTGGGCGGAAGGGGTGAACAAAAAAAAGAAAAGGAAGACCACAGGATCGGCATCGGGATCGGACGGAGAGTGGGGGAAATGAAATAAAAAAAATACACAAAAAAAAATGAAATGTAAGTGAATTTTGAAATTATTCTGCTTCTGTCCATATTTCATCTGCAATCAGATGCTGTGCTGTGGCGAAAGTGAGAAGGAGGTAAGTTTGTTCTGTTTCGCTAGGCTTTGATCAAACCGATGCTATTTCTTAGGCTAGAGTGAACTGTTGTCCTTGTGGGAGATTGAGGGGCGGGGGGAGGTCTTAAACACGATGTGATACCTACATGCATGGAGTTTATGTTTTCTTTGTTTGGTTGGAAAGAGGTCATTGCAAGCAGATGCGTGGAGTGGTGAGGGGGTTTTTTTCCATCAAATCCGACAAGGCGATGTTCCGGCAGGTCCGGCATATCTGCTGCGACAGACGATCGTGCAGCGATCGTGCAGCGATCACTCGCCAGCTGTGGAGACACGATCGTCTGGGAATCCGTCCAGTTGTTGGCGTGATCGGTAGAAATCAGTGGGACGTCAAGGTGGCGGTGTCAGATCGGTCGCTGGCTCAGCACTAAACAGACATCAGGGGGCAAGATCAGTCGACGTTTCGAAGGAATGACTACGAATCTCTCGAAGGACCCAATTAAACCGTGGCAATTCTGCGGTTTGAAAGTCTTAAGAGCAGACCTGCTTGGTTGCATCGACTGCGATCGTTGGACTGCATCGGGGAGAGACTCAACTGCGATCTGAACGGGCTATGCAGCGACGTGAGACTAGTCAGGCATCCACCGATCGACAGCAGGAAACTCAGACGCCAGCACATGGAATGAGTTCATCCACTCGGGAGGCAGTTGTCCCTTACACGCCAAGGCGTAGTCAAATTCAAAGTCAACCGCCCCTCAATTCAGACAGACACACGGACACTTACTCGCACGGAGTCCACTTGAAGATGTGAGCAAACTGTTTCTCTACAGTTGATGACACGAAAGCCAACAACAGCTGAACGTGACGGTGGCTTCTAAGAATCTCATCGGACTACTGCGACCTCCTCAATCCCCATTCACACCATCCCCGGAAGTGAAACTCGCTCCAACAGCATCTGACCACTCATCTAGCGAAGACACACACCCTCAGCCGAGCCCAGTCAGACGGCAGAGTGTGAAATTTTCACACGAAATCGTTGATTTCTCCCCGAAAACACCCGGTCAACGGGTCGAAGTGGATGAAATCTTCAAGAGGACATCCAAGACCATCATCCAAAAAAAACCGCACTCAAAAATTCGCATTTTTTTGGAAAATCGAAAAAATGCATGATTTCGCCGAAAAAATGCACTAAAATGCGAAACCATTTTAGTCGACTTTTTCTGCTGCGAGCGTGCAAATTTTTGAAAATCGATTTTTGGCGAATTTGGGCCGGATTTTTTGTAATAAATGGATGGAATGGAGTGAGTGGAGGTCGAGACTGAAGTCTGCATCGAAAATTTGAAGAGAATCGGTGCGGAAATGCGAAAATGAGACGGGGTCGAAGTTGGGACTAAGTGCTTGAGTGCTTGCCGTGGGGTCTGCTCGGGTTTTGTGGTATTTTTTTAAAATTCAGCGGGTCCTTGGGTGTAAAGTGGATGGAATGGAGTGAGGGCAGATGGAGTATGTTGTTTGGGACGGAAAATTTGAGGAAAATCGACGCAGAAATGCGAAATTGAAGCGATGTCGGGGTCGGACAGATCGCATTTGCTGAAGAGGCTTGCGAGGCGGGTTTTAGACTTCACAGCAACGGTGCTAAAAGAGAGATACTCTCGTTGTTTTGGCTTCAGATTCTGTTCTAGGCTGAGGTCTGACATGTCGTGAGGGATACCAGTCTTGGCAAGCTGAAGCATTTTCCGGCTTGTGGAAGCATCAATGGAGCCCAATGAGACACTGTCTGTGTTTGCCTGTGGACGCTTGACACGACGTTTCTTGGCAAAAAAGGCTGTGAGGCCAGATAAAATACAGGAAGGACAGAAATGAAGCACAAAGGGACTGTCGTGGACGGGTTTAAGAACAGAGATCTTGTCTAGTTTTGACCATGATGCCGTACCACGACAAAGCTTCATCTCTGATCAAGTGAGACGAGCTGTCGAACATAAGCGGCGACAGAATGATTCACATTTTGATGTTTGGTTTAAAGATCTGCTCACAAGATCACTGAGATCCCTGACGACTGCCCACAAGATCACTAAGATCCCTGACGACTGCCCACAAGAACCCTGAGATCCCTGAAGACTGCGCACAAGATCACTGAGATCCCTGACGACTGCGCACAAGATCACTGAGATCCCTGACGACTGCGTACAAGATCACTGAGATCCCTGACGACTGCGTACAAGATCACTGAGATCCCTGACGACTGCGTACAAGATCACTGAGATCCCTGACGACTGCTCACAAGATCACTGAGATCCCTGACGACTGATCGCAAGATCACTGAGATCCCTGGCGACTGCCCACAAGATCACTGAGATCCCTGGCGACTGCCCACAAGATCACTGAGATCCCTGACGACTGCTCACAAGATCACTGAGATCCCTGACGACTGCGTACAAGATCCCTGAGATCCCTGACGACTGCTCACAAGATCACTGAGATCCCTGGCGACTGCCCACAAGATCACTAAGATCCCTGACGACTGCCCACAAGATCACTGAGATCCCTGACGACTGCCCACAAGATCACTGAGATCCCTGACGACTGCTCACAAGATCACTGAGATCCCTGGCGACTGCCCACAAGATCACTGAGATCCCTGACGACTGCGTACTAGGTCACCTTCTCGAAAAAAGACGACGATCAAGAGCCTTACTCGTTACATTAAAAACCCCCTCCAATCCACAGATCTGCTATCAAGGACAATGCCAACGAAACGCGCTTAGCGACTTTGAAACACTCGCCACATGCAATCCTGGAAAATTTAAGAACGTTACTCGGGAAGGAAGGCTCTGTTGTGAAAGTGAACAAAATAAACAGACATGAACGAACGAACGAACAACAAAAAATAAACTATACACATAAGAGTATACTCTGTCTCTCATATTTGGGTACAAACTTTCTTCGACGCTCCAGCACTTTCAGCCCCAGTATCTGATTTCAGACCTTTGCTTACTTTTATCTCCGAATAAACAATATCAATAAAACTACCAAGAACAATGATGAAGTCGAAGACATTCCACGCGTCTCCGAAGTAGTTCTGCAACGAGAAAATAAAATGAGCATGACAGAGAGGCACAGAGCCACGTTTGATCAGATCAGAGACCAACCTTAAATCGAAACGCGGCCAATTTGAAGACAAACTCCAGCGCAAAGACCGCCGTGAACATCATGTTCATGGCGTCCAGCAGTTCGGTGTACCATTCGGGTTGCTTGTAGAACTTCATCGCCAGCGTTATCGTGTTTATCATGATCAGGATGAAGATCGTGTACTCAAACGAGGACGAGGTGACAAACCACCACACCTTGTACTGTATCCCGTGCTTCGGGATGTAGCGTCGCACCGGTTTCGCCTTCAGCGCAAACTCAATGCAGTTCCTCTGGTTCTTGTCCAGTTCGCAGTTCTTGTACTCCTGCTCGCCCTCATTCTGGAATGTAACAATGACGAAACCCACGAAGATGTTCACCATAAAGAACGCGATGATGATGATGTAGATGATGTAGTAGGCGGCGACAATCGGCCGGAAATTGTGTATCGGACCACTGTTCTCCTTGTTCGAGTCGATCGACACGTACAGCAGGCTACGAGGAGAGAGAATGAGCGCCGCTCAACGGGTGTCCTCTCGCCAGTCGGAGTGTTTAACTTACCCAGGCCAGCCCTCGAAGGTGGACACCGTGAAGAGGGTCAGCATCGCCTTGGCCACGTCGTCAAAGTGAAACTTATTCGGCACCCATTCGCGCTCCTTCAGCCGAGGCTTTGTCACGTCACCGCTCTCGTAGACGAGATATGTTCCACTAAAAGGGAGAAACTAAAATTAAGCCAAAAAACCACCCAGATCGCCGATCAACTTACTGGCACTCAGCTTGGACCATCTTCGAGCCGTCGGTGCATTTGAAAAATTTACCCTATTCGAATGTGGCAGAGGGGATGACATTAGAAATTTGTTTCTCTTTAAATTTGCTTGTTTCTAATCTATTCCCCGCATACATGTCTATCTAGTCGATCGTCAAGGAAGGGCGTACATGCGCGCGAGTGTGTGTCATGCTCTTCGTCAACGATGCCCTCGATGAGATGTATGTGAACGGAGTCAAAAAATAAAACGGATATGTATAATTTCTCGTTTGTACAAATCGTTTAGGATATTCTAGGAAAACACACTAAAATTTCACTGTTTGTCGTATTTTGATGGGAAGGACGTATAAAACGGCAAATGCGTGAGAGAACATGTAGACAATCGTTTTTGTGGACGCACAAGGATACAAATTTTACAAGGAACACAGTTGCACAGACATGACAGAGGTGTTGGATAAGTTACAAGAGATTTTCTATTCGATGTCGATGGTGATGTGTGTGTGTGTGTTGTGTGGGTGTCGGGTGTGTGGTGACGATGAGTAGCGAGTGGATTTTTCAAAAAAAAAGAAAAAAACGAAAGAGGGACAAGCCGGGAAGGTGGCTCGTGGAGACGACTGCAGGTGGGGGTGGTAGGGGTTGCTTCCACTGCCAGTTAGAGTTCACAGTCAGTGCAATCACTCGAAGGGAGCGACAGGAAAAGGCGTCTGTTTCGTGGGAAGGCACAGGACGATGGTGCTTCGCAGGGCACCGGCTCGAACCATTGATGGTTCAGAGGTCCGTTCTTTTGGACGAGAATTTAGGCGGTATTGGAAGTGCCACAGGCGACTGAGGGAACAGAGTCGACTGATGGACCAGAGTCGACTGAGGGACCAGAGTCGACTGAGGGACCAGATCCGACTGAGCGACCAGAGTCGACTGAGGGACCAGAGTCGACTGAGGGACCAGATTCGACTGAGGGACCAGATCCGACTGATGGACCAGGTCCGACTGAGGGACCAGACTCGACTGGGGGACTAGACCCAATGGAAATTTGTTCCCCATCCTCTCCTGTTGCCGCTTTGTCTTAAATCTGCCAGTCTAGGTTAAGCGTCGTTCGTCCCAGCCACAGCAATGTTAGTAGGGCCAGTATTAGTACAATGCGTTAAGCAGCCTAACGACCCTACAAACAAGCCCACCTACCACCCCAAGACTTCATTTCTTTCTGAAAAATCCATTGCCGTGAAATAAAATAAAATTTACATCTAATCAAATGTTTTGTACAAAATATGTTCATATGACAGGTCTGAGAAACACAAACAGAGCACGGAGGACGGCTAGGATTAAAAAGTTGCACAAAATATGTTAATTTTAGATATACACGAACGTATATACACATGAGTAGTAAACAAAAAAAAATCAAAAAAACAAGAAAAATTGAACACAAAAACAGTCGTTAATTATGAGAAGAGAGAGAGAGAGAGAGAAAGAGAACAAACATAAAAATCACAAAAAATAGAAGAAAAACTTTACAATTTTCGTTTTCAAAACAGAAAGCCGGTAAATTAGAGGAGGTTTGGTGTTTTTTTCTTTCGCTCCAGATTTTGGTGGAGTTCTGTTGCTCGAGGCGGTGAGAATGGAACGAACACGAGGGAGGAAACAAGAAGAAACAAAAAGCTGTCCTAATGCCTTCATATTTTTGAAGTTTGTCGATGTGTTCATCAGTTTTTGTTCGTTTTTTTGCAACATGGACGATGGGGAAAAATCAAAAAAAGGGGATAAATTAAAATTTTGTTTGCTGGATTTGTGTTTTTTTTTTTCATTTGTTATCGACAACACCGAGTACATGGCATTTATTTTGATTTTGATTTTGATTTTGATTTCATTGTATTTTCCCTTGACATCCTTGTATGGCAGTTGTTTAATTAATGTTTTGAAATTAAAAGAGTTAAGAAAATAAATGATTACCTTAAAAAGTTGCACTCCAATAACAGCAAACATGAATTGTAGCAAATAGGTAACCAACATTATATTACCAATGGTCTTAATAGCAACTATCACGCATTTAACAACATACTACAAGTTTTTTTGGTTTTTTTTTGGATTTTTTTTTTGTCATTTAGCGGGTCGTTTTGTTGGATTTTGGATTGTTGGTTTTTTTTTTTCATTATTATTACAGATTGTTAATTTCAGGAGGAATAGAATAAAAGAAAGAAAATATATTCAAAGCAGGTATGTTTTTTTTATATGATCCAAGGTTGGGAGCGGTTTTTTTTTGTTTTTTTTTTCATTTTTTTTTCGAGTTGATGTGAACGTTTTGTATATGTACATTGGAATCATAAGTATTCAAAGACAGAGAGATATATGATTTGTATTTTTTTTTTGATTGTGCATGTATGGAAAGAAACAAAAAAATAAGAAATTATTTATTTGTCATGTGGTTTTTTTTTTGGATAAGACATTAGTTTGATTGGTTCTTTTCTTAATGGAAATGAATACGTATTTTTTTTGATTTTACTAAGACGAAAGAAAATGTTGATTTAGTAAAGGTTAAGTAAATATATATATTTTTATTTATTTATTTATATTTATCACTATATAGATATTCGTTAAAAATAAAAAAAAATAAAAATTAAAATAACTAAAAACTTCTGTATACTAACGAACGAAACAAAAAAAAATAATAAGAAGAAGATTAAATGCGTGGGGCTCACTTGAGTTGTGATTATATTAATATTGATGTTCTAAAAATTTTGGAATCAAATTCTACGAGTGTAAATGTAAAAGTATTCGCTACAAAACAAAAAAAAACGAAAAAAAAAATAAGAGGAGACAAAATTCTCATGAAGTTTCAGCGGCATCAATCAAAGAAAAAAAAAAAAGAACTAAACCAGAGCAAGAGAGGAAAAAAAGGATACGATTCAGAGATTCTTTTGAGGGCGATTCATGTGTCTCTAAGAAAGGAGGAAATAAAAGTGTGATTGAATGGAAAATTTGCTGCTACTGCTTGTTACCTAGATAGACTATCAATGAGGTGGTCTTGGGGGCGGGGGAGTCTTTCACATAAAAAAAAGAAAAGCACACACTACTAGCCACTAGTTGTTGGTGTACGGGCACATGGGTCAGGGCACATGGGGTGTTATTGGCGGGCGTGTACATTTTTGCTCTTATTCATATTTGTTGTACGTTTCTGATGTGTGTCGTGAAAAAAAAAAAAAACCGAGATAGATGTTCCATCTGCTGAGAGGCGAGCAGAGAAGGGGTCTTGTCTCAACGAAAATTGCAATTAAATCTCAAATCAAAACAAAACAACAAAAAGGGGGGAAGAAAAAAATGTGTATTTATTTACAAGGCTATCTCGTGGTGAGACAACTCAAGGCACACCACACGAGCATGGAAAGCAAAAAAAAAAAAACAAATATCATCTGACAATCATTTGATAAACGCCTTCTCTCTCTCGATGCTTCGATGCTTGATAGGGATATCACAAACAAACAAAAGAAAACACATGATTGCCAAATGTTCCAAATACACTTTGTCCAAGCAAACAAAAAATAAAGAAGCTTGTGCAACGAATCTCCTCACCCGTCTAAGCTGGTCAAAAACAAAACATTTACCTATGATCTGTGGGTTAGTTAAAAACTAAAGTGTTGCACTGGTTTTTCAAAAGCTTAGCAAAATGTCACAGCACACGATCACAAAATATATGTCAATTCGCTTGTCGATTCGAGATACGGGTGATATTTCTTCGGTTAAATAAAAACAAAACAAAACAAGGAAACGTTTCAAGCAAAAAAAAAAAAATCACAAAACAAAACCAAAAAAAAAAAAAAGGAAAGAAAATATATATAGACCGGAAGCATGAGCTTGCAAGAGTAGAATAGGGCGGGAGGTCATTGTGAAGATTCGAATATACATTTCTAATTTATATACCATTTATATATAAGTCTCTTACAAACAATATATATTTTTTTTGTTCTCGCAACAAGACATGAACAGAAAAAAAACAAAAACAAAACAAAACGAAAACGAAAAAGAAAAACAAAATCCACAATGCCTACCTTAAATAACTGGACTCCTATAACGGCAAACATGAATTGTAGAAGGCATGTCACAAGGACAATATTTCCGATAGTCTTAACAGCGACTATAACACATTGCACTACATGCTATAATATAATAGAATTTGTTTGTTGTTTGTTGTTGTAGATTTGTTTGTTTCGATATAAAAATTAAGAGAGAAAAAAAAATATATGAAAAAAAACATGAAATGATAAGTTTAACAAAACAAAAAATGATTACATTTGTTTTCAAATTAGTAACGAACAAGGAAGGAAACAAAACTGTCAAACGAAACCAGACAGAAGTGAGAGAAAAACGGTTATAAACGAAAATTTTCACTGAACAGGTACGAAATTTTGAAAAAAAAAACAAAAAAAAAACGTACAACACAACCAAGTTCCAAACAAAAACAGAAAAAAAACCAAAACCAACGCAAGACAAAAAAAAATAAGGGACTGCATTGTGTGCTCTCATTTTGAAAATCAAAAATTTAAATTTAAATTTAAAACAAATAAAGAAAAAATAAAAAAAAAAAATCAAGAGGGAAGACGTGGTGTATATGCGTTTGTGAGTGTCTCGTGTGTTGAAAAGAAAATGAATAAAGTACAAAAAAACGACTGTATTCCTTCCTGAGCCGACCAGAAAGAGTGTCTTGATTTTCAGTCTTGATTTTTTTTCTTTTTTCGTCAAAAAAAAATAAGAACTTGTTTTTGTTTAGCTTTAGATGATGATCGCTCTCTTGAGTGTGGCAGGTGATCCACTTCCAAGAAGAGGGACACAACAGACAGAGAGTAGAGAGAGACAGAGAGTGTGAGAGAGAGAGAGTGACAGAGAGTGAGAGAGAGATATACAGAGAGTGAAGAAAAAAAAAAACAGAAAGCAGCAGTTTAGTCGGTAACAACTCACAAAAAAAAAAAAAAAAGACTAGATAAAACTTGTTTTAGCCCTTCACATTAGAAAACTCTTTTTTTTGTTTTGAGAAAAAAACGTATTTAATTTTGTTTTAATTTATACAAGTAGCCCCTTGCATCTTATCGCACAGTTCGGGTATTAATCCGTAAAATCACCAAAAAAAAAGACTCATTTTAAATTCGCTTTAGTTTTGAAAAAAAAAAATAAAAAACACAAGAAATCAATTAAAACTCACAAAATAAAATTAAAAAAAAATAAAAATTCTCGCCAGTGACATCTGTAAGATTAGACTCTTTTTTCGATTTTTGGTTAGTAGCACTTTCACGAAGTTTTGCTATTTTTTTGAAAAAAATAAGTTATATTTATTTTTTTCTTGTTTTTCCTTAATTTTAATTTAAGATTAAGAAAAACAATGGTTTTTATTTAATTTTATTTTCTCGGAATTAAATAAGCTTGAAAGTATTAAAAGAAAATCAAAAAAAAAGGAACGAAAAAATTGTGAAAAAAAAAAAAAGGAAATTTCAAAAAGCATAGTCAACATGTGCAGAACATACCTTGAGTCCTTTGGCCCGATTGATTGCCCTAAGAGGTCTCAAGACTCGGAGTACACGAAGAATTTTCACGACCGAAATCGCATTCGAACTGTGAAGTGGACGAGAAGAAGCAGAGAATGGCGGATGTTGAATGAGAGGCGTTGATTGACCAGAGGGACTTATCGACTGGGGTTGAGTGTGGTAAGGGCTCGATTCGAGGTGTCTCACATCCATGTTGTCCCCAGACAAGAGTCCCTCGCACCGAGTCCCACCACCAAGCAACCCCCGACAACAGTGACAGTAAACTCACCTGAAACCAATTGATATTAACGACACGCAGACCACGAGTAAATCAAGCAAATTAAATGCGGATCTGCAAAAGGCTCCGTTGTGTAAAACGAAGCCATACGAAATCAATTTGAGAAGCAGTTCCATTGTAAAAACAGCCGTGAAAAAGTAATCAAAATAATTAAGAATCTGAAAGAAAAAACAAACCAAATCATGTCCTCCCCTATCCCACCAACAAGCACACATTCAAAGGACAACCCACCTTATTTCTAGGTGCCTCCGAGTCCAGTGGATCCTCTGCGGCTAACATTGCTGATGAGAACATGATGCAGCACAAAATGATGTTCCCAAAGTAACTATGATTGCACAGCCAGTGACAGAAGACTCGAAACCTATCAAGAACATTCGACATCACGAACGAAACAAACAGAAAATAGTATTTATCTTGTTTTTTTGGTTTTCTCTCGAAATCGAATTTTTGCAACATGAAACACAGTATTTATCAATTTGATCAAATTATTTGATTTGCTTCTTTTTTTGAAGGAAAAAAAAAACAACAAAAACAATGTTCTACTAACAAGAAGCCCATGGTACGAGAATATTTCTGTTTTAACTGCGTAGCGCCTTAGTTTTACTTTACAACAAAAACAAAATAATCAAACCAAAAAAAATTCGAAAAAACACCGCGACAACCTAGAAGGGGGAACAACTCAAAAGCAGCGTGCACAATACAACATGCCGAGTTTCTACAAAAAAAAAGGGGAAACATTGAAGGGAATGGTCTCTATCGATTTGCCATGATGCCATGGTCGGACTTGCCGAGTGTGGGGAATGCTTGAAATGCAACCGAGTGAGAGATCGAAACTTGGGATGCAGCAGTTGCTACGAGGGAAGTTTAGACGAAGGGGATGAGGTCAAGACATCGAGAGCCACTTCGTTGTCGAAGCTCGTGGAGGATCTTTTAAAAGAACCCGTGGCTACCAGTGTCCAGAGGACGAGATCACCGGATAGAGAAGACATCGAGAGCTACTTCGACGTCGAAATATATTTCATGGCTACCAGCCCCCGGAAGACAAGATTAAGACATCGAGAGCACTTCGATGTCGACGCCCGAGTAGGGCCTTTAAAAAGAGCCACTGGCTACCAGATGGTCATCGAGAGCTATTTCGACGTTGAATCTCAAGGAGGACCATAAAACACAGCTCGTGACTGCCAGTCCAAAGATGACGACGCTACTTCGACGTCGAAGCCCAAGAGGACCATGAAGGACAGCCCAAGGAGGAGCATGACAGAGAGCCAGTGGTTACCAGTCCACAATCACGAGATCGAGTGTTGGACGTCAAGAGCCACTTCGATGTCAAAGCCCGAGGAAATATAGCTCATGACTACCAGCCCCCAGAAGACAAGATCAAGCCATCAACAGCTACTTCGATGTCGACGCACTAGGAGGTCCTTTAAAAAGAGCCAATGGCTACCAGTGCCCAGAGGAGGAGATCACGGGATCGAGAGCTACTTCGATGTCGACGCACTAGGAGGTCCTTTAAAAAGAGCCACTGGCTACCAGTGCCCAGGGGAGGAGATCACGGGATCGAGAGCTACTTCGATGTCGAAGCACTAGGAGGTCCTTTAAAAAGAGCCACTGGCTACCAGTGCCCAGAGGAGGAGATCACGGGATCGAGAGCTACTTCGATGTCGAAGCACTAGCAGGTCCTTTAAAAAGAGCCACTGGCTACCAGTGCCCAGAGGAGAAGATCACGGGATCGAGAGCTACTTCGATGTCAACGCACTAGGAGGTCCTTTAAAAAGAGCCACTGGCTACCAGTGCTCAGAGGAGAAGATCACAAGATCGAGAGATGGTCATCGAGAGCTATTTCGACGTTGAATCTCAAGGAGGACCATAAAACACAGCTCGTGACTGCCAGTCCAAAGATGACGAGATCAGTACATTGAGAGCTACTTCGACGTCGAAGCCCAAGGAGGACCATGAAAGAAAGCTCGTGGATACCAGTCCCAACGAAACATGAGAATCCACAAGATGTTTAGAGTCTCTGGTGAATCGCTAGAGAAGATGGCTCAGACCACGGCCAGTTTCAGAAGACACCTCGCAGAGTCGCAGCCAGTCACAAGGACACATGAGAATCAACAAGTAGTCTCATCTCCCCAAACAATGCACTGGACCCTTCGCTTGATGAACCTCTGTTTTTTTGGCGTCGATTTCATTCCGGCTTCTCAATCTTTCACTCAGTCGCCAGCTTGTTAAAATTTCCGCTTAGTTTTAGTCAAGATAAGGGCAACAGCAACAAAAAAAAAATACGTAAACTCGCCAATTGGGGGGTAAATGCATGCCGAAATTTTGTATCGAATGCGATTAGATCATATTCATTCCATTAACAAACGCCGAGGTTAGAGAGCGCATCTCATAAGTGAAATACAACGAAACAACAACGCCTGTACACACGTTCAGTACGAGAGGCAATGCTTACTAAACAAAGTGTACACAACAAAAAATAAATTGATACAAGGTATATGCTTGTTCGAGGCGGGACCGTGGTGGAGATTTATTAAGAGAAGACGTTTTGATTCTTGTGTTAGTTGAGAGACCCGAAGGTTCGGGATGGAATATTCAATCAGTTTCAGAGCCAATTCGAGTTAAACGGATATTCACACTGTGAATAACGGGGAACAATCATATACGCAGGGATACGTCAGGCATTCAAAAAAAAAAAAAAAAAAATACAAATTAACAACGAATAAAATGAAAAAGAAAAAGAAAAATAAAAATAATTGTTGAACTAAAAACCTGTTCGTTTGTGACATTATGAAGAAGGATGACGCTGGCGGGATTGGTTGAATTTTTGTTGGTGCATTATTTAAATCTGACATACGTCTTGGCCTTGCTGAAACGATACCTTCTTCTGTTCACCCGGGGCGGGGGAGGGAGGAGCGTTCAAGGGAGAGATACAAGTTTAGTTTATTGGATGGTAATCGCGATGTGTGTATACGATTGTATTTCATGAGATTGTTTGTTGTTAGGATTTATTTTTTTAGTTTTTTTTTTTTGTTTTCAGTGAAGATCAAATTTACAAAAGGATACAGAGAGAGAGAAAGAAAGAGTGGGAGAGAGAGAGAGAGAGAGAGAGAGAGAAAGAAGAAGAAGAAGAAAAAGATAGAAGATAAATCATCGTTACCACATTGAATAAGAAAGGTAAGACATTTGTTCGTTTTTTTTTCTCTTCTTGGTAAGTCTAGATGTGTACAAATGAAGCGGATTAGATATGAGATAAGGAAACCAAACTAAACGTCCACATGGTGATTCTGACGTGAGAACACAAGAAAAATAAATTATAAGACTGGAAAAAGAAAACCCCCAAACGAATGCGCGTTAAGTCGTCACTTTTACTCTGTTTCTCAAATTGATTGTTTTTTTTTTTTTTGTTGCAAAAATTGATCGATCAATTTTTACCTGTTCTTATGTGTAAATATAAAAAACGCTGTGCCACGTGGTATCGGTTTTTTCGTCTTCTTAACGCTGATTTCGGATATACGCCGCGGACGTGCTGTTGCTTGGTCATGTACCACTTCTGTATTATAATCTAATTATTTGTATTTTTTTCTCTTTTTGAAAATTTTTGTTTGATTTTGTGTGTTAAGTTTTACCTTTCTTTAATTTTTGTTTTAAACTTAAGATTAAAATTGAAATTTAAGAAATAAAATGAAAAACAAACATACATACAACCAGAACGAAAAAAAAAAAAAGAAAACATGTAACATTCGAACAGAAACGTTTACCTTCTTGCTCTTCTTCGTAGAAATCACGCTCCTCATTGTCCAAACGTATCTTCATCTCAGACAACGTCTCGTCGTCCTCCCTAAACGAAAGCATATTGAGTTCTCTCTAAGAAACTCAACCGAACAACAGAAACCCCAACCCAACTCCTCGCAGGCAGCTCGGCACAACGAAAAACCACCACAAAAGCAACTTCCAACACTTACATATTCTCCTCGTCGTCCATGTCCCTACCATCACCGTCCATGCCGTCCTCGTCTTCGCCCTCATTGATCGGCGTCGGACTGTGCGACTTCTGCTTGTTCTCATCCTCCTGTCAACGCGAAATGTCTCAGAACACAGCTCAACCGATGGAGACTGGGATTCCTTACCTCGTCCTCCTTGTCGATCGCAGTCAGGGAATCAGCATCGGCCAGATTGTCCACGGCAATGGCCAAGAACACATTTAACAGGATATAGTTACCACAGATGAATAGGATTATAAAATAAATGCACGCCAGGATGCCGGGCGATGCAACGCCACCGTGCGCTCGGATGCCATCGTACATCACTGTGTTCCAATCCTCACCGGTCAGTATCTGAAGGGATTTGTTTTTTGACTCGTTAAGGGCTACCCAATTGCTTGATCTTCGCTCACCTGAAACACGGTCAGCAGACTCTGCCAGAAGCTGTCGAAGTTCGAGCGGGGCTTCTCCTCCTCGGGATTGAAGTTGAACTTGCCGCCGAAGACCTGCATGCCCAGCAGGGCGAAGATGACAATGAACAGAAAGAGAAGCAACAACAGCGAAGCGATCGACTGAATCGAGTTCAACAGCGACGCGACCAGATTCGACAGGGAACGCCAGTATCTGCAAGAGGGACACATGAGAGATCAGACACCATTACGTCCATCCGCAAGCTCACTTGGTGACTTTGAAGACCCTCAGCAGACGGACACACCGCAGCACGGACACGCCCAGCGGCGGCATGATGTGCGTGTTCGTCAGAATCATTTCGGTGATACTGCCGATGACCACGAAACAATCGAACCGATTGAACAGCGACACAAAGTACCCCTGAAAGCCGAGACTGTACATCTTCAGGACCATTTCGCACGTGAACAACGCCACGAAGAATATATTCGTCCATTCTGAAAGTTCATGATGATGACACCGCCACCAACCCATGATGCAGCCACGCGGCCAACCGCTTACCTTGAAACTCATCCAGCCACGGTGGCTGCTTGTAGTGCTCTGTTGCCAGGACACCCGTATTTAGGAACACTAACACAATGATCAGCCAGTAGAACGCCTGCGACTTGACCGCCTTTCGACACGCGCGTCGCATCCGACGATTCACCCGATCCAGGTCTTTTTTCTTCTTTCGAAACCACGATTCGGCGACCTGCTCTTGGCCCTCGTCGCCCAGCTGATCGTTCGAATCCATTTCGTTCGGTTGCTTCTGCTTGCCATCTTGTATTAGATTGCCATCAGCCTCGGGCTCAATGTCCTCGGCCTGGGTAATCCAATCCAAGTAGCCGCGCAGATCCTCTTCAATTTGCTGACGTTCGCGTAACTTTTGAAAATCACCGCGATTTTTCGCTTTCGTACGCTCCTTTGAGAACTCACCAGAGAGGACACCAAGAATTAGATTCATCACAAAGAATGCGCCCAGTATGACCATGGATATGAAGTAGATCCACTGCCATGTACTGCCCATGGCATCTTGAATCTGAAAGGAGTGAGGGGAAGGGGAGAGTGTGAGTGTGTAAAGTGGGCATTTGTGCACAGTCCTACATCGTAAAGGACGTCCGTCCATCCCTCCAGTGTGACACACTGAAAGACGGTCAACATGGCCAGGCCGAAGTTGTCGAAGTTCGTGATGCCAAAGTTGGGACCCTCCCACTTGTCGTAGCACTCGAAGCCGGCCGGACAATGATAGCCGGAACTGCCACACGGATTTGGATCCTCCATGTATTCTCCTAAGGAAGAAAAGGAAAAGCGCACATAAACAATATCGCGGTGCTCCTCGTCGAGAGTGTGTTCTTTTGCACATCTAGCGGTGCTATCAATGGATTGACGTTGCCGATGGAACAAGAAAACGCGAGTACTTTGAATGGCATCTCTTCTGCTGATGGCCTGGCAGCTGGCACCTGGCACCTGGCACCTGGCACCTGGCACCTGGCACCTGGAACCTGGCACCTAGCACCTGGCACCTGGCACCTGGCACCTGGCACCTGGCACCTGGCACCTGGCACCTGAGTCACGCTTGATCTTCTAAATGTGCAAAAGGACCACACGTCCCGGGGGGAAGCTGTTAACACACTCACCTGTGACATTATTCTGACATGTCTTGTGCATTTTTCCCGAAAACAATTCCAATCCAATAATCGCATAAATAATAATCACAAACAAGACCAATAGAGCAATATGCAATAAAGGCACCATGGCACGGAGAATTGAATTAAGTACAACCTGGAGACCTTGTTTTTTTCACCGTGGGAGGAAGGTGATCACGATTAGTGGATGCATGTGAGTGTCGGACGAGAGATCGTTTACTTACTTGGCACACCCGATACCAATCTCAGTGGGCGCAGTACTCTAAATGCTCTTAAAGCTTTCACATCGAATCCCTCCTTCATTATATTTGACAACACCGTACTTATCATACTGCAAATGAACGATTGATTGTTCTCAATAATGGTGAACAAATAAGACAAAATGAATGACATTCCATTTTTTTTGTTTCTGTTCGGTTTCAACATACCCTATAACAACAATAAAAAAATCTAACAAATTCCATCCATTTCTTAGATATGCACCATTATGTAACATAAATCCATATGCTATGATTTTCATAACACACTCCGCAGTAAATATTACTAAAAAAACGTATTCAATTTTTTCCTGCAAAAAAAAAAGAGGCAAAGAAATGTTTCAGATTCAAAGACGGCTGGAGGGGGGCGCAGAGATCTGCAGCGATACACATTCGTACGTTCCTGTGACTGCAAGTCAGCCAGCCCATCGCATTTGGCCAACAAGCCCGTCCGGTGTTGTGCTCATGCATCAGATTCTTCGAAAGCACCGTGCGATGTTTGATCGGTTTAACTGCGATCGAGTGAAGGAGATGTGATGCGAGTGTACCATTTGCGATGCATTTGCAAGTCTATTTATAGTCCGTCCGAGTGAGTCAATGCATCCTGCACTGCCGCGTGGTCGTGTTTACTCAGCTGAGGCGGCGGTATGCGCGATCGCCCGAATGCTGATGCCTCTGGAAATGCACGGTTTATCGCCACGCCTTGAGTTAATTTCTCAGATAAATCGAAAACTGACCAGCTGTTGCTGGTTTGAAGTTGAAAATGAAACTGTGTCGGTTATCCGGACACAGGACATTAAGGACCCTCAGAGGAGTCACAACCGGGCGCTGTGCAATTGGCATGCTCGCAGGATGGGTGCTCCATTTTTGCAGAAGCTGCATGGATGACGAGGAGGAAGAGAACACTCATCACCTCCTCTGCTCCTGCAGTGCTCTTGTCAGGTTCCTGCACCTAGGTCCTGGACCAGACGAGCATTGGCCAACTAAATCGGTTCATCAGCAGCACCGACTGGTTCCAGCGTTAGAAGAAGTCAATCCGCGTGGTCTCACAATGGGCCTACTCCGGCCTAAGTGTGACTGCTCTGCAGCAGTTCCAGCACTGGTTCCAGCGTTAGAAGAAGTCAATCCGCGTGGTCTCACAATGGGCCTACTCTGGCCTAAGTGTGACTGCTCTGCAGCAGTTCCAGCACTGGTTCCAGCGTCAGAAGAAGTCAATCCGCGTGGTCTCACAATGGGCCTACTCTGGCCTAAGTGTGACTGCTCTGCAGCCGTCAGCCACTACAACCTAACCGAACCTATCCGGACACAGAACTGAGACCAAGGGTGGTTCGGATAATCAAATTCTCGGGATAATCAATCACGCGAGTGAATCGAGTACAAGTGAGGTGTGTAGTCGATGTCATGCAACTTCTTCCACTCTCGTTTCGGTTTTGTTTATCGGTATTGGCGCGGGCACCCTTATTTATCCGGAATCAAGACACAGCACGGGCCGAAGGTATAGAGGGAGAGGAGGTACCTGTGCAAGCTATTTGAGCTGGGAAGAGCGTTCCATAAATTCCATAAATTTCACTGTGCTTCCGATAGCAGGCTTAAGGGCAAACCGATGTGCCTTCCTGGCGATACGTGTATTGCGGGTGAATTCCAGGATCGGAGGGATGCAGTTGGCTAGCTCACTTGAGCAGAGTTTGTTGAAATAACGATTAAACGCGGACAAAGAAGACACGGTACCTCGATGTTCGACTAATGAACCAGCTCTATTGTTGTCTTCCAGAAGACTGATGGCTCACTTTTGGAGTCGGGTGGTCTTGGGACACCGCTGGATTAAAGCCAAATCACAGGGAGTGAACTATTTGCTTGCATCGACTAAGGAAACCTAAACACTTCGCAGCATTGTTTGCGACCTCGTTCCAAGTAAGTCTTGAAAGGTTTCCGGTCATTCATGGAAAATGGCTGATCAGGGGTTCGCTTTAGACACAGCAGACAGCGTTGAGTTTTGGAAGCCACTCTGTTCGTCTCACCCCGGTTAAGCATCCTGTCAAGATCGGAATTGAAAAACGCCACCGTTCTGAAGGCTACGTCTGAAGGGCAGGGTCGTGCATTCTGGAACGAATATGAGAAGCTGAGGGTGCTGTCATCAGCGAAGGGGTTGATGAAGTAGCAGACAGGAGATCCATAAGAAAGATCAGAACAGAGCCTTGGGGGACACCAGACTCAAGCCCATCCACAGCACCTTCAATTGAACGGTTCGAAAGGTAGTCTCTAATCCAATCCTCTTTCTTAAGGGCGGCATCTAAAAACCTCTTCTTGACTGAATCACAAGGCACACACGAGCTCGTAAGTATTCATGTGTTAAAGTAGACCGTTAATATAGGCAAGCTCAATTAATTTTGTTTCCCCATTTTAAGGGTTTATTCCGATAGTTGACCTTGCGACTGATTGAAATTCGGACACCTGACGTTTCGGATGGCTAGGGACAACACTGCTCCAGCCCGAAGAGTCCAGTGGGACAACGCAATAGAGGACGACCACGAACGCGATGGCGCACTCAAGTGGAGAAGGACCTCAACCAACTTGGAGTGCGAAATTGGAGGCAGCTGGCTAAAGAACGTGCCAGCTGGAGAGGATTGTTGACCGGGGCCCAGGTTCACCCCGGACTGTAGCGCCACAAGAAGAAGACGTTTCGGATGACGCTCTGCTTCACCAAGATCATTTCCGACCACAGACATTCCCATTGCTACCCCCTTGCAGTAAAGCAATTCGAGTGAATTTAGAAACTCATGAAGTTCCAATTTTGTCTTGTGACGGAGCCAAGGCACGCGAAGTAACGATGGCCGATGCACTCGCTGTCATAAACTCGTCGTCATCGCTTGTATGTTGACCCATTAAAGCGTGTTCGGAAATAGAACCGTCTACCCAACGCATTGGGTGGACGCATGGAAAATGTGAACACAAACAAATGAATTGCCAACTCCAGAATGGCGATGAAGTGGGTGGTCGTTTGTACATTCGTGGAACTTTTTTCTGTAATTTAGTTGCGAAGATCAGGAATCGAACAGGAAGGACAGCAGTGACTATGTGACACATCGTAGTCATCCCCTGCGGAACGAAAGGACGCTTGAGTGTAAAATGCTTATAGCATGACCATCGCTACAGACCACTTAGAGGGACAGGGCCTAGCTTCTCAGCCACCACTCGTATTATGCGTGCTTCCTTAACGAGTGGAAGGGACCTACAGTTTCATGCCGACTCCGATCGGCCAAGTTTGAGAAGCCTCTTGTAGACGGTGGTTACTCTCTGAGCATTGACTCTAAAGAGGGGGTTCCGTGAGAAGTCTTTTGCCGTACAGAGGAAAGATGAAGCCTAGACGGCGAGGTGCGGCTCCGTGAGAAGTCTTTTGTCGTACAGAGGAAAGATTAAGCCTAGACGGCGAGGTGCGGCTCCGTGAGAAGTCTTTTGTCGTACAGAGCAAAGATTAAGCCTAGACGGCGAGGTGCGGCTCCGTGAGAAGTCTTTTGTCGTACAGAGGAAAGATGAAGCCTAGACGGCGAGGTGCGGCTCCGTGAGAAGTCTTTTGTCGTACAGAGCAAAGATGAAGCCTAGACGGCGAGGTGCGGCTCCGTGAGAAGTCTTTTGTCGTACAGAGCAAAGATGAAGCCTAGACGGCGAGGTGCGGCTCCGTGAGAAGTCTTTTGTCGTACAGAGCAAAGATGAAGCCTAGACGTCGAGGTGCGGCTCCGTGAGAAGTCTTTTGTCGTACAGAGGAAAGATGAAGCCTAGACGTCGAGGTTGAAGAGCCTTGAGATCGAAGCACATACCCACAACGCCACGGGCGACCACTCAGACCTGACACTTTATTGTAAACTCATTTCCATGCTCACCGCAACTATGTATAGCGACCGCACTGCTTCGGCCAGTTCATGATGCATTGACTCACCGACGACGTAATCGACTGCTTTGCACAGAAGTAGAGTATGATCGCATGCCGATCTCTGCCATGGGGACACAAACACACACAAGCAAAAGGATACACTTACCAAATATGCATTGGTTTGATTCGAATCACTAAAAGGATACGGCGTATATACGGCTAAGGCAACACAGTTGGCAAATATGGTTAAAAGAATTAAATATTCGAATGGTCTAAACAGAGAGAGAAGAGAAAGAGATATCTTCGAGTTAAGGAAAACAACACACCCAGGCACACACACACAAACATTGCGTTAGCTTAAGTTCAAAGCAAAAAAGGATACTTCCATTCAACAACACTAATACACAGGCTTCGTAGTGGATTCTTCACACCCAGACAGAATAGGGCGCGAACCGGCCGATCCGGTTGCGGTTTGCCGCCCCGTCGCACCGGACGCTTTTGTGTGCCGGTTGTTGTCTTTTGTGCCGGCCCAATTGCTGTGCCATTTATTGTTTCTGCTATATTGGGTGTCCCGATGCCACCGCCGCCCATAACACTGGCAGTGCCATCGCCTGGAACAAGACAAAAATTCGATTAAAGTGCCCCTCAGCAGCCCCACTCACTCAGTGCTTACCAATGCCACCGTTCATGTGCTCAATCCCGTCGACTCCGTCATCCTGTGACATCCCGCCGTCGTCGTCTCGATTCCTCAGTCCGGCATCGCCACCACTGCCGCCGCCACCGCCGGGAACAGCACCGGATCCCTGAACCGTGCTCATAGCTGTGGCCGCATTAATTGACGTCTGCCAGACACCAGCACCGCCGGTTAGCGATGAATTCTTGCGATGATGCAAGAACGACGACGAACGTCTGGTCGTGTGCTGACACACGCCACTGGTACTGCTGCGCCTCACCAGCGGCGGTTTGCCGCCGTGCGTTGATGCGTCGATTGAATCACACTCCTGGATGCACGGCAAGGGATGCTCCGCGCTGACGTACTTCTTCGAATTGACACGATTGATGCGGCCCACACCGATTGCCTGGCTGTACTCTATATCACTTTGACATTTGCGTCGTCGCGTCGAGTTTTTGCTTTGCTGCTTCTCCTTTCCGTCCTCGTCGTCTTCGTCTTCCTCCAAGTCCTCCTCGTCGTCGTCGCCTAGCTCCCGTTCGATGCGATCCTCGTCCAGGATCTCATCCGGCAAGCACTCGGGATCGGACAAATTATGCTGCTCACTGAAACTGTCACAGTCGGTGATCAGTTCGTCGACGCGACCGATGTCCTCCTTGTCAAGGACAATATCGTCGACGTCGTCGTCGTCCTCGTTGTAATAGTCACTGCCGATGAAACTGGATATCACGCCAACGCCGAAACCGCAAATTGTACTATTCTCTCCGGTGATGCTGCAATTGCTGCTGTTGCTGCTGCTGCCGCCGGCAATTGGGCCACCATCAGCACTGCTGCTTCCGCCGTTGCCGGTTGCGCCACTATGCCGTCGCGAGTGCGTATGCTGCTGGCAGTCACTGTTTGTGGTCGCGTTGCTCTTCACCGAGCTCTTGCGCTGTTGCGCGGCTGCGAGTCCGCCGGCCTTCAGTGAGGTGCTGTCGAAGTTTACACTTCGGCTTGTTGGCAGGCCGCAGCTGCTGCCACTTACGCTCAGCCGGTTGCTGTTGCCGTTCGACTTGCACTGGTTGCAAGTGGTGGGCTGGCTACAGCTAGTTCGTCTACTGCAAATATTTATAAACTGCCTACAACTGCCGCTACTGCTGTACTCAGGTGGTGCTTGTGGCTGGTTTTGTTGACTATGGACGTTTTCTTTGTGCTTCCGGTTGGATTTGCCCGCCTTGCTGCTGCCTTTGCTGGCCGGCTCCTTTAGCCTCGGCCTCGACTGGATGGATGCGTCGCGATCGTTGTGATCCTTGTCCTCGTCGTCGTCGTTACTGTTCTCCGGGCGGTCTGCGTCGACTTCCTGATCGGCGCGTGGTCCTAGCTGTGCGTCAGCCGGAAGTAGCTCCTCGGTGCACAGGCCGCAGTTGCACACGCAATTGCAGACGCTGCTCGATGAGCAACAGCAGCAGCTACTGCTACTGCTGGCGCTGCTGTACCTGATGTGGCTGTTGCTGGATTTGGCAAAGAGGGTCCGTTCGTCGTCACTCTCACTCGAATTGTTCGGCTGGCCAGCAACGCCGGGCGCCTGCTGCTCGTCGTCCGCTGGCGCTTGACTGTCGTCGCTCCTCGGATGACGACGCCGTGAACTTCTCGATTTCTTCCTCTTGCTCTGGCCGCACTCAACAGCGATCGGTTCAAGATCCCGCTTCGATCTATGACCGCCGCACCATTTGCACTTGCAGCAGACGGTCGCTGTTGACTCCTCTGGCGATGCGACTGCGCCTGCAACTGGTGCCGAATCGGCGCTGTGACGCTTCTCCTGATGGTAGCGATGTGTGCGTTGACGTCGCTTCGACGCTGGCGACTCTCGATCAGCGGCCGGCTGCTGTGGCTCACACGGTGTGAACAATAGTGGCGATTCCGTGCGCACCGGAAACAATGGACTGCCGTTCGAACTGATATTCTGCTGGCGATGCGATTGAAATTGTCGCTGTCGCTGCTGTTGCAAATTGCTGACACCGCCGCTGCCACTGACCGCGGTAAAGCTGGAACTGCAGATGCTCTTGTTGCTGCTGCTTCTGTCGATGTTATTCGATTTTGTTGTCGCCTCGCTATCGACCGAGTGCGGATGGTTTGACTTGTTCGCCTTGTTCGCCTGTGTTGCTGATGCTTTTGATGTGCTTTTCTGAGCCCGATTGAGTTGGAGTTCATACTGGTCCCCTAGGAGATAGACAAAAATGTTTTGCTTTCAGATTAGGAGGGAGATACACGCGCGTAGATACACGGTATCTTTTTTTCTCCTTCTTCTTCTGCCAGTGACGTGATGTGGAAACACGTGAGAGGATGATGTCTGGATCTGAGAGATGGTGGTGTTTCTCTGGCGAAGGACATGGATGCTGTCACCAGCAGCACCATCGAACCCCCTCCTGTGGAGAGCGACATGCGTGTATCGTGTTTCAGACTCGTAAAACCAGACCGAGTAGTGAAGTGCCATTTGAGAGAAAATTAGATTAATGGTTATCTTGTGGGTGGATGCAATATAATCCACTCACCCGACCGAACGACCCACCCACCCACCGTATGGAGGACGTCCGTCCCGCTGAGTGACAAAGTGACTATAAGCTAATTAGTGAACAAAAAAACCATAAGAGACAACCAAGAAAAATCAATAAAATCCATTGTCGTCACGACGGAAAACAAGAAAAGCTCGTCCCCCCACTTGGTGTGCGTGTGTATCTGCTTACGGGGTACACCACAACTTAATTGCTCATCAATGCCTCACGTTATTACATTTAATTTACGATAAGATATCCCATCCCATGCCGTGCCACCCCTGAAGTGGAACATCTTCACTCTTCCACCATCAAAGTGACTAGAACAAGTGGGCGCAAAAAATGCAGAAAAAAAATTAATTGAACGATAAGCCGTCATCCCCGAGGTGATGAGGACGAGATTAAAAACACAGAATCTTTTGTTTCGAGGGAAATGCGGCGTTTTTCTGTTCATTGTTGTGTAATCCGATTATTGACACTCGAGTTAATTGAATCCCGTGGGAATGCCTGTTCAAATGGATGAATGGATGGATGGATAAATGATGGAGATTTCGATCGATTTCGTGTGAAGGCCTAAAATTAAAATCGTGCCCACCTTCGACTGGTTTCGGTTCGCATTTAGATTAAGGCAAGCTGATTGAAGTGGAAGAACGTCGTTCGGGGCGGCCCCCAGTTGCGGAAATGATTGTCAAAAGACTTTTCCTAATTCCGAACGAAGGGGTTCTTGAAACAACTTTTAAGACCCCTGTGCAACCTCTCTCCCCCTGCCGTGTCATTCATTGAGTCAAAGCAAAAGGAGCTGGATGCCCATCGCATCCATTCTCCCCCGTCGGGTCTTGCATTAACGACATAATTAAGTTACTCTCAACTTATGATGAGATTCAATTCATTAGAATGCCTGACAAATGGAAGTCGCACTTACCGGGGAAATGAGGCGTTGCCACACGAACGATGGAGGGAGCCGTCAGTCGACTGACTACTTGCTGAACGAATTAATTAGAAGTGAAGAGGACGCTCGGAGGAAAGCCCGTGTGGCCTGTCGATGGGTGAAACGTGGCACTTCGACGGAGAGCTTTGTTTGTTTTTGCTTTGCTGCGTCTTATTTCTATTTTTGGTCGAGGAACTCAGGGGATTAAGCTGATCCTGATCACGTTGGATTGGGTGGACGGGACAGGACAGCTTGCTTGTGGTTCCTCTTCAGTGGCTGGGTCCACTTGAATTCCCTGGATGGGGACCGGGAGCATCTCTTGAATTCCTTGGATAGATGGGTGGATGGTCCCTGGTGGTGGCTGCTCCTCTACCGAGTTTTCTGATCGTTGGGCTTCGTGGGACGTTGGTGAACAGTTGTTGAGGGTACGACTAGTGCTGACCAATGCCTTTCCTCGACTGCTATTCAGTCGTTCAGTCGTTGATTAGTAGAACAACTTGAGGAACCACCACCTCATCACCTACATCCTCGTCCTAGCCTCCTAATCCAACCTCAACCCACGCCCCTCCCACCAATCACAGACACCTCCCTCCCCAATGACGTCAGAAACTGCGAGACTCTCACACAAATTCGTTGATTTCTCCCCGAAAACACCCGGTCAACGGGTCGAAGTGGATGAAATCTTCAAGAGGACATCCAAGACCATCATCCAAAAAAAACCGCACTCAAAAATTCGCATTTTTTTGGAAAATCCAAAAAATGCATGTTTTCGCCCCAAAAAATGCAGTAAAATGCGAAACCATCTTAGTCGACTTTTTCTGCTGCGAGCGTGCAAGTTTTTGAAAATCGATTTTTGGGGAATTTGGGCCGGATTTTTTGTAATAAATGGATGGAATGGAGTGAGTGGAGGTCGAGACTGAAGTCTGCATCGAAAATTTGGTGGGAATCGGTGCGGAAATGCGAAAATGAGACGGGGTCGAAGTTGGGACTAAGTGCTTGAGTGCTTGCCGTGGGGTCTGCTCGGGTTTTGTGGTATTTTTCCAAAATTCAGCGGGTCTTTGGGTGTAGGTGGATGGAATGGAGTGAGTGGAGGTCGAGACTGAAGTCTGCATCGAAAATTTGAAGAGAATCGATGCGGAAATGCGAAAATGAGACGCGATCGAAGTTGGGGCTAAGTGCTGGAGTGGCTGCTGTGGGATCTAGTGCGGTTCTGGTGATTTTTTCGAAAACTCTGCTGGTTCTTGGGTGTGGATTTGTTAAAATGGGGTGAGGGGAGATGAAACAAGTTATTTTGAATGAAAATTGGAAGCGAATCCACGCGGGAATGCGAAAATGAGGTGATGTCGAAGTTGAGAGGCATGCAGGCAGAAGGACTGCTCGGGATTTCTTGAGTTTTCCAAAATTTCGACCGCGTTTTGGACCGAGTTTGGATGGAATCAAGTGTTTGGAGATACAACAAGAAGTGTACTTCAAAAATAAAAAAAAAATCGAAGTCAGTAAGACGCGCCTGAGAGGCGTAGAGCCTTAGGCAAGCTACCCTAGATGGGATTCCCCAGCTTTCTGCATTCCAGAAGATTCTTCGTTCAAGTGAGAGGCAGCCAATCAACTGAGCGGAGCAGCATGGCAGGAGTTGCACCGATGCCCTTCATCATCTTCACAGCAGATCAACCGGAGATCATGGGCCTGGGCATCCAGGGCAACGTTGTTGACTGCTCTCAACTTGGCGACTGATTCTACTTCGATCTCGCAACTCCTGACCAAAGTCATGCTCTACAAGACTCTTCTTGTGCCAGTCCTGCTTTATGGAGCGGAAGGCTGGGCGATAAACAGAACTGAAGAGCTGCTTCTTGATGCTGATGATTCTATGGTCCCATCTCCGAGCAAGGCGAAGGGAAGAAGCTGATGTCCGTCGACTCGGCCACATCGAGCGCATGGACAACAACGCTCCAGCTAAGAGGCTCTTTGAATCCGAGCCTCCTGGTCCGAGGAGGAGAGGAAGATCGAACGTTTGACTGGAAGCAAAGTGCCTAGGGCCACTTGGGTCGCCGGGCTCTGAAGTAGGTACGTTTGTAAGTAACTCCTGACCCACTTGTCGCAACGGCATGATTGAGGGCTCAAAAGACAAAACGATTTCTTGACACAGCTCCAGCTCAGCCAGCGACTGTTCTTACATTCTCGCATTGCTACACCTGTGTGTTGTCTTGCTGTGGCTATTTCTTGGTTGGGGGCTTAAAAGAAGCGTCCTTTCATCTTCTTCTCCTTCTTTGGCTGGTGCTACAGTCCCGTGTGGACCTGGCCCTCAGTCAACATGCCTCTAGTTGCTTCCAGCCACGCAGGTTCAACTAATTGAAGTGCCACCGAAGGCGTTGTCTTTCCTTACCACTTTGTCCCTCAGGGCTGGAGTCGAAGAGTTTCCTGCCGCTGTCCATTCGCTCTACGAGACCTAGCCATCTGAGACAACTCGTTGACCAGAAAGATGTCACTGCACAGTCCGCACAGTTAGACGTTCAGTCTCCTCCAAACACCTTCAGGGACCGGAGATAATTCGACGAACGACCCAGAGTATCCTCGTCCGCTTTAGTTAATGGCCATGCTTCTGCGCCATACCGCAAACCTGACACCGTCAGGTCTAGGTTCTCAAGCTCGCGCCCAAGAGCTGCAGAGATTGACAAGCGTGATCCTTCGTTTTATGCCATCTCACACTTGCGACACCTCACTTCCCAGGCAACTTTGAAAGTCGAGCGGCCGTTTGTGTTGGTGGACCTTACTTCTGCCTTACTCTCATTGACCGCAAGTCTCATCATGGCTGCTTCCTTCTCGATGCTCACAAGCGCCCCACTGACAGTCCATTGCGAGCAGTTGCACAGTCGATTATGGAGGAGCGTGCGTCTGTTGTTGACGTGTCGCACGATCTTCTCGAAACCGCACGACAGTGCATCGCCTTCTCGGTTAAATCCTAACCCAAATACTTGAACAAGCCCCCAAAAATGCTTAGTGTTCGATTTTGTAGAATGAACCACTTCTGGTCACTTCTGTTGGTCCCAGCGTGTTGCTAGCTCAAAAGACCCCCGACCAGCTGCACTTGCTCCCATTCTCTGCGCCAGCATCGATCGATTGGCAACTTCGATTGATACTGCCTCCCCCACCGATGACCGGCTCCGCCCAAAGGAACCACCAGATGTCCCACCGTCTGTCGACCGCAGCACAAGCAACCACGGACACTAAGCAAACAAAAAGCAAACGCCGCACACTCACTCTGAAGCTGAGTTTCATTTGCAAACAGGCCATGGTCTCTGATAATTATCCACTTGCATTCGAAAACAGCGCTCAGCGTGTGTCATGTGTGCTCGAACTCAAACGAAAGGCAAACGAAAAAAGAAAATGAATAAAGACATCTCAAGCCAGTAAGCGACACCATTCGCAGACCGTTTACGATAACGTGTGCGATCCACTTCCCGAGCGGAAGGAGTCCATTTGTAATTAGTGCTGTCACTTACCTGCCACTTGCAGGCGTGCACGCAACCCCGTAGGACCGTCGACCGTTCGTGTTCTCGTTTTTAAGCGATTCGGGGGCCAAAAGTGTGCGCTGAGTGGCCGCCGGCCGTTCATCTGGAGTGCCCTTCGCCGGCGCATCGCATCGCAAAGTGATATGGTCAATTTGCGTGTCCGGCTAGAGTTATGATTAAGTCCGCTCGTCACCTCATAATTTTTGCTTTTGAATGCAATTCGAGAGGACGTTAAGTGCTTTAAGGTCTTTAAGCCGCCGCACACGCGACACGGTCTCCCCCAGCCGTCGGATGGGGAGATTGAGTATCCATAACAGCAGAATGTGCACGGTACACGGGGGAGACACACGTTGCACGACATTTCCATGTTTGTCAAAAAAAAAAAATGGAGAAAAAAAAACGAGCTATCTCGCTCACCTCGAACAAGGGAAGAATGCTTATGGCGTCCTTAATCCAATTTTCCCTCGTCCTCCCCGTCGTGGTGGTGCGCGTCAGCACACTTAAACAATACGTATGCTAATCGCTGGCATTTTTTCGCCTCGGTACCTCTCCGCCAGCATCCACGGTGAGCAGAGGCGCAATAAATTCTGTGTGTGCTCTTGCGAGGGGAGCCGCTGTGGGTGATGCTGCTGGTGACGCTGCTGGTGACGCTGCTGGTGACGCTGCTGGTGATGCTGCTGGTGGTGGTGTTGCGGATGTGTTTAGCATAACCGCACCCTAATCATGATTTTCATTTCGTTTTCCCCGCGGAGGGAGAGAAAATTCGAGACACACCAGCCAACTGAGTGAAGGAAGGAACGTTTTGTGCTCATGGCGGGCTTAAACCAGTTGAAACGTAATTAGATACTGCTCTGCGGACGGAAGAGTGAACTGCGTTGTCGCTGTCGAGGCGGACGGACAGACAGATGGACGTGATGGGAGACACAGTCTTCCTGTGTGCATGGCGGTGCATACTAATGACGGCAGAAGTGGGCTATCTTTTCGTGGCATTCATCAGCATGTCGCAAGCACATTGCGTGGACAGTGGCTACGCGGGGGCAAGTTATTAGAAATAAGAAGTGCCACTGGTTCTCGGTTAATGGACTCAGAGCGGTGAACTAGAAGTGGTCTCTAATTGATCACAGTTCGACCAGGCATCCATTCATTCACTCGCGCGACTGAGGGCAGTTGGTCGAGCAATTCCCTCGGGTCTCTGGGCACACAGCCCCGACATTACAACGTCACAACGCCTGATCATTGACTATCGTCGCGGCCACAAAATAGTCGCGGTGGAGCTGAACGAGGCATCTAGTGGATCTGTGGATCAGGGACGGTGAGTGGCGGCACACACAGAGAATGTGAAGTCCTCTACGGCACCAGACGACTCCACGTAGTAGCTCTACCCAGACCTCCATTTGGGTGGTCGTTGGTTGAAATGGAGTGTGTGGAGGCGGACTGAGAAGTGCGCATCGAAAATTAAGATGGAATCGACGCTGAAGTACGAAGATGAGACGAGAATGCCAGAAATGATGGGCAATGGCATACTTGAGGAGGAATGACCTGAAAGTCCTCTCCTTGCTGTCTCGAGGCTCATCTTCATTGCATTTCATCGCGCACTCCATCGCGCCCGTCTTCGCTCTCAACCACCAGAAAGTGCTTGTGCTAAGTTCAGTTAAGTAAATCTCCAGCTCATCATGACTCCGCCCCCATACCCCGCGACTAAAGACACGACGACAGCTGGCAAGTGACTACTCCTCTGAGACCTGAGACCCATGTCCAGCCACGGCACTCACTCGCCTGACCCCTCCCCGTCCCGACTGAAGCTGACCACCGACACGTTCCGATGCCACGTTCTGTTAAGTAAACCCTCACACTTTCTTTTCACCTTCTCCCGCTCCAGACACAACCCCGCGTTGTCCGCTCGCCTGAAACACGTCGCCCACATCCTCCTCCAGCGAAGTAATCCACTCCCATGCCGCATCCGAAGAGGATTCACCAGACTTTGGCCAAAAAACCACACTCGTCCACCTGAGCAGAGTCTCAATCTAGCAGAGACACTCACCGCAACTACTCGTCTGATGACGTCACAGCATGAAAATTCAACCTTAAATCGATGATTTTTCACAGAAAACTGCTGGGAAATCACTTCGAATGGCTGGAATCGTTAATGGGACACCCGACCCCTTCGTCCACAAGAGGTCCCATCCAAAAATTCGCATTTTTTTGGAAAATCGAGAAAATGCATGTTTTCGCCCAAAAAATGCAGTAAAATGCGAAACCATCTTAGTCGACTTTTTCTGCTGCGAGCGTGCAAATTTTTGAAAATCGATTTTTGGCTAATTTTGGGCGGATTTTGGGGAATAAATGGATGGAATGGAGTGAGTGGAGGAGGGGACTGAAGTCTGCATCGAAAATTTGGTGGGAATCGGTGCGGAAATGCGAAAATGAGACGGGGTCGAAGTTGGGGCTGAGTGTTTGATGGGTTTGCTCGGGTTTTGGGAATTTTTTCGAAAAATCTGTGGATTCCAGCATGCGGGGTGATGGAAGGGGTTGAGGGGAGTGGGATTATGTTGATTTTGGCGAAAATTTGAAGGGAATCGGTTGAGGAGTGACGACAAGAGACGGGGTTGAGCATGGCAAGTGGTTCGACGGGTGTTCTGTAAAAGGTTGCATTCGTCTGTGAGGATAGAAATGCAATCTGGACGGATTTGCTTGATCTGATAATTGGGGAATGTTGGGGAGAGGTTGCCGTTTTGTAGTGGGGAAGGTCAGTATCGTGTGTGAAGGGGAAGTGGTTGCTTTTTTGTACTTCGCAAGTGACTGTCTGGTTGGCTGGACCAGCATCATCCTCTAAGAGGGTCGTGGGGACAAGGCGGGCACTAGAGAAGTCCATGACACTCGATCTTTTGCTATCAACTCTACCTCATCAGGACGTATGCCTAGGTGCATCCAGCTCGTCCTGGGGCTGCCACGACAACGCCTATATGATGGAATCATGTCTCATCGCCACATAGCCCTTTCCGTTCGGAGATGGAGGTGCTCGACATTGAGCACAAAAAAAAAACTGTAGACCCTGCAAGCAATCAGGGGGATCTGAGGAACGTCGTCGAAGTCGTTAAAGTCGCCGACTCTCCAATTGCCTTCAATTCAATTTGATTCACGGGATCTGTGAGTCCTGGCATTTTGCCAACGCGCCCGAGTGGATAGAGAACAGCGAGATGAGCCAATTTGTTGCGGGTAACAGTGCCCGACTTCGACTTCCCTCTTGGACCACTCCAAGCCCTACCTCTTCGTCGGGGTTCAGAGGAACCTCCAGTAGGTCTCCGATTTAGACCTTCTTCCTTGATCCAAGCCTCCGATCGAGACCTTCTTCCAGCCCTCGGCCTTGATCCAAGCCTCCGATCGGAACCTTCTTTCCAGCCCTCGGCCTTGATCTGAGCCTCCGATCGAGCCCTTCTTCCCAGCCCTCGACCTTGATCTGAGCCTCCGGTCGGGACCTTCTTCCCAGCCCTCGGCCTTGATCTGAGCCTCCGATCGAGACCTTCTTTCCAGCCCTCGGCCTTGATCCAAGCCTCCGATCGAGACCTTCTTTCCAGCCCTCGGCCTTGATCTGAGCCTCCGATCGAGACCTTCTTTCCAGCCCTCGGCCTTGATCCAAGCCTCCGATCGAGACCTTCTTTCCAGCCCTCGGCCTTGATCTAAGCCTCCGATCGAGACCTTCTTCCCAGCCCTCGGCCTTGATCTGAGCCACCGGTCGAGGCCTTCTTTCCAGCCCTCGACCTTGATCTGAGCCTCCGATCGAGACCTTCTTTCCAGCCCTCGGCCTTGATCCAAGCCTCCGATCGAGACCTTCTTCCCAGCCCTCGGCCTTGATCTGAGCCTCCGGTCGTAACTTCCATCCCAGTACCACCACCACCCCCTTTTGGGACTCCTGCACTTGCCTTGGAGGCGACGCCCCAAAAAAACTACACAAACGTGTCCCTTAAAACCCACCGTCGGACATGTGCTGCTCTTACATCATCACGAAATGCCTCTCTCCAAGGATTAACAATTAACAAGCGACTAGGGACTTTCAGTTTGTTTTGTTTTCCCTCTTGTAGTGGTGTGTGTGTATTTTTTACAATCTATCACCAAGGGAGCACACACACACAAGCCCACAAACAGTCCCCACAAGTTGGGCGTTACGATGATGAATCTTAATTCAATTAAACCGAGAATATGCTGGCAATTATGACCTCAAAAAAAACTGTAAGCCTGTTTGAGTTAATTGAATTCTCTCTCTCTCAGTGAACAATGGGGACACCCAGCACACCCTTCAATTTGGGGCGAAGGCGGATGCCGCCGATCAGACTCCAAAGCGACCCTTTGTTCGCGTTCAATAGTAAATCCACGTCTCTCCGAGTTGACTGAACTCGATAGAGTTGATGACCGCGCGATGCACACACACAGCCCGAGGAACCCACAGAGTCCACAAGACCAAACAAATGATGTCTAAAAATAGACGATAAATATGGAATGCGCCCCACATTCATGCTCCCAGCCCACCGTCCACCGTGCAGGCTGTGAAAAGGGTACGCTCCCAAAGGGGAGCCGATGGAAAATGAATTTTAAAGCCACTGCCAGCGACGGAGACAGAGGCACGTGCTTCGTCCTAACAAAAGCATCACGGCTCGTCTTGTCGCGCCTCTGGGATAAGCTAAACGTAATAGTTTCTCGTGAGAACTTCAACACAGGCCCGAAGCCCGGGCCCTTTTGTGGATAAATGAGTGATGTGCGGTTGAATGGATGGCAGTGGGGGCGCAGCGCAGCGCAGCACCTGAACCGGTGGCAAAGTGCCAAAAAGTGTACACAAACATCCGAACGGAGGCCAAATGATCATCCTCTCCACATGGCCTCACGGGCATGTGCAGGAATTTTAAGTCCTTTTTTTTTTGCTCAAGCGATGTTCGTGTTTAGTGATGCCATCAAGTGGTGCTCAAGGGAGTAACAAAGAGAAGGAAAAACAGACAGAATGCCCTCATTCATGTATACCATGCACCTGGGCTGTAGTTTGAATTGTTTTGGGGATACGATTGAGAACCACTAGTTGACTGAAAGGGGACCACCATCCCCGTGTGTGTGTGTGGGGGGGATGTGTTCAAGGTTCAAGGAGGAGGCATGAATGAAAGTGGCAACACAAATTAGTTGAATAACAAATTCCGTCAGGCTAGCCGGCCAGTCGGTGAGTCAGTCAGTTAGGCTCTACCCCACCCCACGGGCCCGCACCAATATCGATCATTCGAAATGTCCGTCGAGTGAGTGGCACACACACACACGCTCGAGTGTGTGACGCGATGTCAACACCTAGTGGCTGGTGGGGTCCTTTTCAGTCTCTGTTATTTTTGTCTATATTTCATTGAAATGAACGAACAAAAAAACACATATCTATACCGCCCCGCTCCAGGGTGAGTGTGTGTTAAAACTGAATGGCCTCATTGTATTGAGTGGGTGGGTGGGGTGGGTGGTTGGGGGGTTGGAGGGTTGAAAGGGGGGAGGTGCAAGGAATTCTACATGATATATGTACACCAAACGAACGGGTGTGTGTCCTTTTCCATCGATTTTCTTTTCTCGTTTTGGATGACACTGTTTTTTTGTTTCTCCTTCGACGTGAGTACACACGAATGTCTGTCGTATGGTCGAACTTGAATGGTGTTTGGCGCGTTCAATTTCCACGCCTTCATCGAAATTCTCTCACACACAAGCACGCGTTGAGAGTTTGTGTATACGTTGATGAAATAATTACAATGACGACAAGTTAGTCAATTTTTTTTTTCTTTTTTGAAAATAAATTCCAAAGGACACCACATCATCGTGTCTGACGTGCAGCTTTTGTACTTAACGGTGATGGATGGTGGACGTGGGAAATCCACTGGTAAAGGTGGGAATTTTGGTGGAACTTGTATATTTCAACAGTTAAATGGTCCGTCCTGTACATCACAGGATCAGACTAGCAAGCTGCGTGCGAACACAAAATCTGGCCGCCTTATGGATCCTCCTTGACCACGGATAAGGCCGTCAGAGGGTTGATCGAGTACTTCGAGGAGACCTGTCCGCGAAAGTTGTCCGTTCGCACAAAGGTCTGTTCGCCAAGAGATCTATTCGCAAAGAGGTCTGTTCGCGAGAGGTCTGTTAGGCAAGAGGTCTGTTCGTCAAGAGGTCTGTTCGCACAGAGGTCTGTTCGCACAAAGGTCTGTTCGCACAGAGGACTGTTCGCCCAGAGGTCTGTTCGCCAAGAGGTCTGTTCGCCAAGAGGTCTGTTCGCCAAGAGGTCTGGTCGCCAAGAGGTCTGGTCGCCAAGAGGTCTGTTCGCACAGAGGTCTGTTCGTCAAGAGGTCTGTTCGCACAGAGGTCTGTTCGTCAAGAGGCCTGTTCGCACAGAGGTCTGTTCGTCAAGAGGCCTGTTCGCACAGAGGTCTGTTCGCACAGAGGTCTGTTCGCACAGAGGACTGTTCGCCCAGAGGTCTGTTCGCCAAGAGGTCTGTTCGTCAAGAGGTCTGTTCGCACAGAGGTCTGGTCGCCAAGAGGTCTGGTCGCCAAGAGGTCTGTTCGCCAAGAGGTCTGTTCGCCAAGAGGTCTGTTCGTCAAGAGGTCTGTTTGCCAAGAGGTCTGTTCGCCAAGAGGTCTGTTCGCCCAGAGGTCTGTTCGCCAAGAGGTCTGTTCGCCAAGAGGTCTGTTCGCCAAGAGGTCTGTTCGTCAAGAGGCCTGTTCGCCAAGAGGTCTGGTCGCCAAGAGGACTGTTCGCCCAGAGGTCTGGTCGCCAAGAGGTCTGTTCGCCAAGAGGTCTATTCGCCCAAAGTGTGTTCCTCCAGCAGTCTTTTGGCCGAGAGACTTGTTACCCACTAGCTGTGCATCTCATTCGTTCTAGCGACCGCCTGTTGGATTAGTCCACGTACGGTCCTAAGGCACCTAAGGCAGCCGTCCACCCAAGTGACTTGACCGACTCATGGACCAGTCCGCTTAAGGGACGCGCTCACCAACAAGGTCTGTCCCCTCTACTGGCTTCGAGACCAATTCCTGGTCCGCCAACGGAGGAGAAGGCGCCTTCGAAGCAAGACGAAAATATGCACCGCCCTAAAGACCGTCTCAAAGACGGACCACACCGCCTACAGAAGAGCCCTTAGATCCATCCCCTCCATCCAGAGCCATCCACAAAATGACAAAGAAACAACAAACGCAGCATCACACTTAATTTGCAATTCCAGCGAAATGGCAGTCGTTTTTGTTGCACAAGGCGGTGATTCGGTGACAATAAACCTTGAAACTTTCGACGCAGGCAGACACACGCACGCTCGCACCCACCCGCACCCGCACACAGCCTCATCAAAAATCTTTGCTCTACACGGGATCACATCATCCATCAACGTCACACATATGGTCTCCCTGTGCCCGTCGGGCGCCAACCGGCGACCAATTGTATGCATGTTCGATGGGGCAGAACAAATTCCAGGATCGGCTTTCATTCAAAAATTTGTTGTCACATCCTTTTTTCTATTTTGTTGTTCGTTTTGAAACCCAGTGAACTGTGTGATTTGTTGTTTGCTTGTGCGAGGGATATCCAGCAAGGCAGAAGGATAACACCAAGAAATTGGTTTCCCCTTTCTGCAGGGGCTGAGGGATGATAATGATGATAATAGATATGTTTCAGGATTGAAAGGATTATTTGTGTTCGCCTTTTTTTTGTGCCCACCCATTCAGTCGGTCTCGGTGTGGACGCAACCGTGCTGTGCTCTTGTGGGTACGCATTTTCTGGTTCTGGCGCTGAGAAATGACGGTAATCCAGGGGAAAGAAAAAACAAGTCTTATTTGCTTTTTTTGCTTCTTCTTCAAAACGAAAACTTAATGAGGTCCTTTGAAGAAGAAGATGGAGTTGGAAGTGGAACGACAATAGGGACAGTAGTTGGGCCTGAGATGTGGGATGGAGATGGACGTGGAACGACGCTAGGGACAGTAGTTGGGCCTGAGATGGGAGATGGAGTTGGAAGTGGAACGATGCATGGGACAGTAGTTGGGCCTGAAATAGAGGATAAGGATGGACGTAGAACAACGCTTGGGACAGTAGTTGGGCCTGAGATGGGAGATGGAGATGGACGTGGAACGACGCTAGGGACAGTACTTGGGCCTGAGATGGGAACGATACAAGTTACAGCAGTTAGGCCGTTTTCACAAGAGGAAATCTATCCGAAGTTGATGGACCCGTGAGAAATGTGATGGATTTTAAGGAAACAGAGTAGAAGGCTGTGAACTGTGAGCTGCCAACTCTGGCAATTCCCGCCAATCTTAGGCTTTCAATCACTTGTCCGTCGGGTTTCTGTTGGAACTCGATGCGCATTTTAAGGCTCCATCCACATCCATTCAAACTTAAGCTCCCTCCCCACATGTCCGTCGGGACACTCGACTGCTGTTGGACTTTGGCATTTTTGAAGCTCCATCCACATCCATCAATGTCCCACTTGGAACACTTGGCTTCTGTTGGACTGTGTGCATGTTTAAGGCTCCATCACATGTCCGTCGGGGCACTCAATTTCTCCTCGAACTCTGATAAATGCCGGGCATGTTCATGACTCGTGCAGGGGGGTCTGATTTTTGCCATCCCCGTCCGATCCTGAGGCTTCATCCACATGACCGTCGAACGGGGATGTCCCTTGTCCAATTTGTACCATCCCCGTGCGGAGTGGACACGTCCGTCAACACACTCCCTCTTGTCCGGGAGTATGTTCATCAGCACTGTTCCCAACATTTCTGACCTAGCTTAACCAGGTTGCTGCAGATGATGATGCAAAAATAAAACGCAAAAAAAAACGCAAAAAAAGACTCAAAAAAATGCTCGCAAAAAAGCTTCAAACCGGACGTGAACAGACAGACACACAGAGTCTACGGACGGACTGTGCTGTGAATGACTGACGGTCTGTTGTCACGGTACACAGGTCAAGATATAGTGTGGTTACAGCTTACCCTTGCTTTCCAAAAGATCACACCTCAAGTGATGGATTTTCGGGTTTTTTTTTTTTTCAAATTTTTTGCCACCCATTTTGTTAAACAAGATACACATCCGGTTTTTTTTTTTCTTCTTTTTAAAGCACTAATTACTCACTTTAAACTCTCAGTTGGTTGGCTGGTATTTACACACAGCCAAGTGATGTTGAGATGAGGCACTTCACTTTGTCATGGGAGGGGGGATTATTTTTATTTTTTTTGGTATCACAAATGTTAATGAGATCAGGCCCCACACACGGAGGGAGACACTAGATTTTTTGCCGAATTTTGGGCGGATTTTTTGGGCATTTTTTGGGAACTTTGTGTTGATGATGGGTGCACTTTGCCGCCACGATAAGAAACATCAGAATAACCCCGTCAATCGTACACAAAAACACGCGAGAGATCGAAATTTTTTTCGCAAAAAAGGATTTTCATGGAATTTTTTGGAACTCTTCTGGCTTGTCGTTGTTTTTTTTTTTTTGGGAGGGAAATAAGGGTTAAGTAAAAAAATAAAAAAAAATTAAAAGCTAATTAATAACAAAAGTGTGTAGTTAATTTTTTTTTTGTTAACCAAAATCCACATACACACAGTCGCACACACAGGGGGTGAGTAGAAGGAGGAGAAGAAGAAGAAGAAGAAGAAGTACAAGATGATGATGATATTGATGATGATGATAATCAAGATGATGGGTGTTGTTAGTTTGTATGTACCTTCATGGTCGTCGTTATCGTGGTCGGAATTGTTAGAGCAAATTGAAGATCTACCGTACCGACTCATAGCGCAGAGAAGACTACTAGCTAAGGGTATTTTGAAAAGTTCTCTAAGTTCAAAACATCATATCGTTTCGTCCGCAAGGACTTTCCGTTTCGCACCCCCAAAAAGCCACCACCACCACCACCACCACCAGCAGCAGCACCATCGGCAGTACACGGAGAGTGTGATGGAATCTCCCCCGTCCTTTCAATGTTGTTGTTATTTTGTTTGTGTGTTTTTTTTTTTTTTTTGTTCCCTCTGTGGGTCTCTGTCTTTCTGCTTTTGTCTCCTGTATCATCGTCCTGTCGTCGCCGTCGACACGGGACCTATACCTCGGGTGGGGTTATACTGAAATTGTTGTTTTTATTGACGCGCATGGGGCCTCAATCGTTCCTGTATACTGATTTTTATCTTAATATTTTGTTTTTCTGTTTTTTTGGACTCTTTTTATCCAGATATCATGTTGGGGTGAGCGCTTAAGCGGCGATGGGGTGGGTTGGGTAGAGGGAATAAAAACACACCCAATTTGAAAGTGATTCTGTGCAATGTAAGCACACGCACACACATCCACATTCTCTCGGGATCTCGTTCAATTTAATGGTTAATTTAATGTTTCTCTTTCAATGTGTGATCTCTGGCTGTGTGTGTCTTGTGGGTGGCTTTGGTAGAAAACAGGTGGACTCGTCTGTATGGATTCGTTTTTTCTCCAAAACTGAAATCAATCAGTTCATTCAGATTGCATTGAATTCGTTTGAAAAGGGATTTCTGCCATTCAAATGGATTCAATTGTGTGGTCGTTCGTTGGCATTGTACGCAGCCAACTGAAAGGACCCCGCACACTCGCAGGAGAGTCCCACAGAGAGCGAGAGAGCGAGAGAGAGAGAGAGACGTATTGAATGCCGGTGTAGAAGCGACCAATACGAAAATGGCTTCTAGGGAAATTCAATTCGAACTTTTGTTCGTCATTTTTTTTTTCCGAGAAATTCTACCGCCGGTTGGGGAGGTTGCATGGAGCACCCTACGTTTCCTAGTAATCCACGTGCACAGGGATGCTGCTGCTGTTGGGGAGATTTCTGGGAAAATGCTTGTCATTTCAAGGATTATCCGATTCCAGGAATGAGCTCACGTTGGATGGGATTTATTCCGTGGAAAAGGCTTTCGGATGCTCCAGCAGTCTCCGTTTTCCGGACTTGCTCTGATTCCTCATCAGAGTCCGCTCCCTTCGACTGTCCTGCGGCTGGAGCGTCCGTCGTGGCTCAGTTTTGCTCTTAAAGGGGAGTCCTTTACCCGCTTTTGGTTCTGATTCCTCATCAGAGTCCACTGTTCGCGAAGAACACAGGTGGACTGTCCAGACGTGAGTTTGCCTCTTTCTGAAAGGTCCTTGTCCAAGCGTGGGTTTGCCTCATCCGACTTACTGGCGTGAGTTTGGCTCATTCTGAGACTTGCTCCGACTGCTCAAGCTTGAGTTTGCCTCGTGGCCAGACTCTGATGGTGAGTCTGCTTCGTACCCAGAGATGCTCCGACGTCCTGGCGTGATTTTCCCTCGTGGCCTCTAGGCGTGAGTCTGCTTCGTACCCAGACATGCTCCGTCGTCCTGGCGTGAGCTTGCATCGTGGCCAGGCCTCTAGGCGTGAGTCTGCTTCGTACCCAGACATGCTCCGACGTCCACGCGTGAGTTTGCATCGTGGCTAGACCTCTAGGCGTGAGTTTGCTTCGTACCCAGAGATGCTCCGACGTCCTGGCGTGAGTTTGCCTCGTGGCCAGGCCTCTAGGCGTGAGTCTTATTCGTACCCAGACCTGCTCCGTCGTCCAGGCGTGAGTCTGGCTCGTGGCCAGGCCTCTAGGCGTGAGTCTGCTTCGTGGCCAGACCTCTAGGCGTGAGTCTGCTTCGTACCCAGACATGCTCCGACGTCCTAGCGTGATTTTGCATCGTGGCTAGACCTCTAGGCGTGAGTTTGCTTCGTACCCAGAGATGCTCCGACGTCCTGGCGTGAGTTTGCCTCGTGGCCAGGCCTCTAGGCGTGAGTCTTATTCGTATCCAGACCTGCTCCGTCGTCCAGGCGTGAGTCTGGCTCGTGGCCAGGCCTCTAGGCGTGAGTCTGCTTCGTGGCCAGGCCTCTAGGCGTGAGCCTGCTTCGTACCCAGACATGCTCCGTCGTCCAGGCTTGAGTTTGCCTCGTGGGCAGGCCTCTAGGCGTGAGTCTGCTTCGTGGCCAGGCCTCTAGGCGTGAGTCTGCTTCATACCCAGAGATGCTCCGTCGTCCTGGCGTGAGTTTGCCTCGTGGGCAGATCTACTTCGACTGTCCAAGCGTGAGTTTGTTGCGTACGCAGGCTTCTTCTGATGTCCAGGCGTGAGTTTGCCTCGGGCACAGGCTCTACGTCATTTCAAATCCATCCACCACCCTGCCTCCCGTCACACCACCAGCTCGTGGCGACGCCAGGATCCGTCCAAGAATCCTCCAAAACCTCAGGAAGCACCATTGGCCGTACCATTTCCGGGCGCATTACACTCTTTGGAGACGAAATGAAAAAACATAAACGAGACCACCTTACAAGGCGAGTCAATGACACAGTAGCTTTCAAGTTTCGCACAAAGGTGTGAGGAAACGAGAGAGAACAGAGCGAGTGAGCGCAGACACGTACACGCAGAGAGACCGCGGACAATTTGTTTATGAACACAAGAATTCGTAAAGCTCCCCGGAGTATTGCAGTCATGCTGGAATTCGTAACCCAACGACCTCATTCTGTGTTCATCTTTAAAGCGGCTGATTTTTTTCCTCGGTTTTTCCCTTTAAAACGTGACTCAGAGTTTGCAGAGGAACAAAAAAAAAACGGACAGCTGGGTGGGCGAATAAATAGAATTGTAACACCAACACAACAGGTGTCACACATCACGTCACTGGCCCGATAAACGGGCAGCGTTCTCTGAAAACAAAAGAAATCAAAAGGAATAAAGGCAAAACACTCACCGCATCACAGCAGGAACAAACGTCGCCATAATTACAGGATCATCCGCTGGTCAAGAGATCAATCAGAACCGATCAATCGACGAAGATCAAAGCGATCGCTTTTGCACTGTTTTACACAATTGTACACGACTGCGGTGCGAATCAAAGGCCGTGTTGAGCGGTGTACTCGTGTGTTCGAACATCAACCGCAACAAGCGCACGGGAAAAGGAAAATGTTTCAAGTATACCAGGCGATGGCCGAATGACTAACCTAAAAATGAACATAGATACACTTCTTCGCTTACATTCGTACTCGTAGCACATTGTAAATAATTATTTAATTCTTATTTTGAATTTTATTTTTATTTTTTCTTCCGTCTGACGTCGGCAAAGTGAAGTGCTCTGGTCGGTGAGCACGACGACTAACGGTGTGGAATGGAAGGGGACGTGGCGAGGGGTTGGTATTAAGTCATTTTCCAACCGAAGGCACGTTTCGATTATTTTTAACAAAAGAAATTTTGGGCTCGTTGGGGGCCGGGGAGGAGGTGGAACGGGAGCAGGAGGAGGAGGGGTTGGACTTGCGGAGCAATGGCGGAGTTTTCTTAAGGGAACAAATTTCGAATTGAAGCTGCCCCACAAACGATCGCGTGTGGAAAACACTGTGTCACCGTGTTGAAAGTTACGTGGTGGTGTCACGATTTTCTTTTTTCGGTGGGGGGGGGGAACGTATGCATATGCATATGTGTGTGCGAGTTGATATTATAATTAGTTATAAAAAAAGAAAATTATCATCGTTGAGTGCTTCTCTCTTTTCCCGGATTTTTGTGGCATGATCAATTTAGAAGAGACTGTGGCACGATAATTCACTCGATCGTCAACGTCACCTGCATCGCGACACCACCGTCGTCCCTTTTCAGGCTTTTGCAACACCCATCCCACCGCACATTAGATCACTAAGCCAAGTCGAAGGAGGAGCAGAACAGCGAGTCGCCTTATTTTTTTCTTCTTCTTCTTCTTCGCCCTATTTTCGAGCTTGGTTATATATAATTTTTTTTTGAAATTGAAATTTTATATGTTTGCAGGTGGAGATGCATCAGTTGAGTGTCTCCATCGTCTCCTCGAATGTTGGCGATGAAGAGGAGAACAAAAAAAAAAACACGAAACAAGGTGGTTTTTTTGGGGAAAAATGCTTAAAAAATTTAATTTTGAAAAACCAACGACCGCGTCAGGGATTAAGGGACATTTTTTTTTAAACCAGGCTTGGTTCACAGTTCACACTGCCTTTTTTTTTGTAAAAAAAAAATATATAATTTAAACGAAGAAAAAAAACAAACGTTTTTCTTTGAAATACCCGCCGAACACGAACCGATCACCAACCGACGAGAAAATACTGAAAGCTGAGGAAAAGAAAAATACCGAAAAATTCGTATTTCCCTCGTTCGAAAAATCGTTGCTTCTTTCGACAAATAATTTATTTCAAATGAGAGAGAGAGGTTTGTTGATCGTTTTTCATTCCTGCTGCCCTCACGGGAAATCAAAAAAAAAAATCCACCCTACTCATACGTCCCCATGAACTACGTGTGTGTGTTCAACTGACGACACACGGTCATCATCCACGGGCGCAGACCATCGTCGGATTGAACGTGTGCTCTCAGATGCTCTCTGGCATCCTCGTTGCTCGCTTTTTTTGAATGTTTATTATTCGGGCTTACATTACACGGTTGTGGAATTTAATTCGTTTTTTGTGCTGCAATGACGAACGCCAACAACACCACCATTCGGTCGTCTCTCGAAGAAAGAAAAAAAACCACCTATAAATATACCCACACACGTAAGACCATCACCAGAAGACCCCAGAGTCGTCGTCGTCGCGGAGGAAGTAGATTCGAAGCAGCGCGGTAGGAGCAACAGACTCTCAGCCAGCGGTTCGCTTTAGCGACACACAGTCCGCTGAAGCAGTAGAAGAGGAAAACAACAGTCAAGCCAACTAGAATTTCCTTAAAATAGATCGATTAAAGATTTCGGGTGAAATGAGCACAAGTCGCGACGAAGAATACAGAAGCACCAGCAGCACACCAGGCCACAGCAGCTTCTCTCACGGACACACTCAAAGAGCCGACAAATACAGAAAAATTTAAATATCGGCAGTTCCGCGTCTAGCAGAGAAGAAGCTTTCCGGTCAAGAGAAAAAATGAGAATTTCCCGATGCTTCACCTAGTCGCGGCGTTTCCGGACTCGGACATGTGACTGGAGTCTTTATTTCACTCTGAAGGCGTCCGCATATCCTGCCAGTGAATGCCGAGGATCAGATGCAAGCGTCATTCCGTGCTGGGGCTACAGAAGGTGGAACACGGTTGTCCCTCTGGTGCGGAGTCAAAGACTCTTCAGGGTGCAGCAGGAGCTTGGAATAATGCAACCCAAGCACCACTAGTTGCTGACCTTCCCCGCCATGAAACGGCAAACTCACTCCAACCCTCCTCCATCTAGAGATCGACAAATATCTGTCCCCACTGCAACCTCTTAAAGAACACCCGTCCAGCCACTTGCCATGCTCAACCGCGCCTCTTTTCGGCACTCCTCAACCGATTCTCTTCAAATTTTCGCCGAAATCAACATGATCACTCTCCCCTCAACCCCTTCCATCCCCCCGCATGCAGGAAACCACAGATTTTTCGAAAAAATTCCCAAAACCCGAGCAAACCCATCAAACACTTAGCCCCGACTTCGATCCCGTCTCATTTTCGCATTTCCGCACCGATTCCCACCAATTTTTCGATGCAGACTTCAGTCTCCCCCTCCACTCACTCCATTCCATCCATTTATTCGCCAAAAACCGCCCAAAATTAGCCAAAAATCGATTTTCAAAAATTTGCACGCTCGCAGCAGAAAAAGTCGACTAAGATGGTTTCGCATTTTACTGCATTTTTTGGGCGAAAACATGCATTTTCTCGATTTTCCAAAAAAATGCGAATTTTTGGATGGGACCTCTTGTGGACGAAGGGGTCGGGTGTCCCATTAACGATTCCAGCCATTCGAAGTGATTTCCCAGCAGTTTTCTGTGAAAAATCATCGATTTAAGGTTGAATTTTCATGCTGTGACGTCATCAGACGAGTAGTTGCGGTGAGTGTCTCTGCTAGATTGAGACTCTGCTCAGGTGGACGAGTGTGGTTTCTTGGCCAAAGTCTGGTGAATCCTCTTCGGATGCGGCATGGGAGTGGATTACTTCGCTGGAGGACGATGTGGGCGAAGTGTTTCAGGCGAGCGGACAACGCGGGGTTGTGTGTGGAGCGGGAGTAGGTGAAAAGAAAGTGTGCGAGTTTACTTAACAGAACGTGGCTTCAGAACTTGTCGGTGGTCAGCTTCAGTCGGGACGGGGAGTGGTCAGGCGAGTGAGTGCCGTGGCTGGACATGGGTCTCAGGTCTCAGAGGAGTAGTCACTTGCCAGCTGTCGTCGTGTCTTCAGTCACGAGGCATGGGGGCGGAGTCATGATGAGCTGGAGATTTACTTAACAGAACTTAGCGCAAGCACTTGTCAGTGGTAGAGAGTGGAGACTCGCTCGAAACAGCGACTGCTGTGGACGCATGTGGTGCCGTAGATGACTTCGCATTCTCTAATCTGCCCCTCACACAGAGGACCTCCGAACAGAGGTTTTCGTCTCTGATCAACAGACGGCTCACCTCGACCTCAAGTCCGAGGGTTTTGTAGCCACGATCATGGTCGATGATTCAATGAATCAGGCGAGTGCGATGGAGACTGTGAGCCCAGGGACCGAAGGCAATGCCTTGACTGCATGACTGTCTGACTGAAAGTGTGGATTGATGTCTGATGATGATGATCAACCAGTTCTAGTTACACGCCTGCTCCTCTGCTGGTCACCAGTCCTAGATGAGCTGTCTCCGACACAGAGTCGTTGCTTAAAATGCCACGGTCTTTGGCATCGGCCTCAAGGCCAGCATTTGATCGACACGCTTCTGCTACGGTTCCCGTAGTCCTTCTCTACTCCGACTCCTTTGTCATCATTGTTCACTCGCTCGGTCATCTCGTGAGTGAGTGTGTGACTGAGACTGACTTCACCGTCGCCTCAATCGATGTGTCAAGAGAGGAGTGAAGGAAGCTGGATTTTGCGAACATGCCCGCACAAGTGTACAAGCACCTTGTTGCCGTCGTCGCAGTTGTCAAGCTTCTTAGATAACCAATCCCACCGAGCATCGATAATGACTGCAAAACAAACATCACGGGACTAGGTTCCCTCGCGAGTTGTGACGAAACATGGTGACGACCTTCGCGAGCATCTCTCTCTTTTTTTTCACCAAAAAACCGTCTTATCTGCCCTCATGGCCACTCTATCCCCTCGAGCCACCTCGCTCCTCCTTCCAAGCTCGTTCGCTCTCTCTCCCTCTCTGTCGCGGCACAAGATCGCAGCCATGGACGACTTCCAAAAGTCAGTCGCGTGTCGTCCGACGTTTGGGCATCTGTTTAAGTCGTGTCGCGGAATCGGATGTCTTTTGTTTGCGCCTCGCGTTGAATGCATCCCAGCCGGAGCTGAGATGACTTAATTTTTGACGTCCTTAGGGATTTCATCGCGATTTTCTTCATTTTTTCCCGGTTTTTTTTTCTTTTGTGTTTTGGATTTGTCGGAGATTATTCCTTCAGAGCTTCAGGGGAACGATGCATGGTTCCGCCGAGCCACGTGCGCGCGTACCTCGATCGAGTTAGCTTTCTTGCCGAAACGTCGTTCGTTTGTTTTGTTTTTTTCTTCTTTTTTTGCGCCCATTTCATTCGATTGCGTTGCGGGACAACCTCAGGATGTACATGATAAGGATCATCATAATGCTGACCACAATTATCCCCAGTCTAGGTTGTGTCACCGCTTCAAGGACACCCGCTTTTGTTTACATTGCTCACCTTCTCTCTCTCTCTCTTTCTGTCAACGCCGACAGACTGCTGCTCCACCCGGACCCTGAGTGACAGGAATCCCATCGACCTCCACCGCATGATGGACCTCTCGATGGAGAAGCCGAGCGGCACCCAGTTCCCCCAGGAGGCGCCCTCCTCCACACCGGCCACCCCGCTGACCACTGCCGCTCAGGGCGGCCTCTCGCACGGCAAACATCATCGGCACTCGCATGCGAACAGCGGCAATGGTGTACCTGGCGGCGGCACCGACGACGAGGGGGGGAATTTAAAATTAAACCGCTCGCACGGGCCCACCATGCAGCAGATCGGCGAACAGCAGCTCGTCGAGCAGCAGCCTCCGGCCCAGGACCGGCGGCCAGGTAACGGCTCGACGGCCCCCGCCGATGATGGCCCGTACAAGTTCATGGATGAGATAATCGTGCTCGAGTGCGTCGACTGGTACCGCCTGGAGTTCTGCCTAAACGGCGGTCGATGCTTTCTCTACCCCATCATGAATCATACGCTGCTCTCTTGCGAATGCGCCGGGGACTATGTCGGTGAACGTTGCGAGGCGAAGACTCCTGGTGAGTAAATCAAAACAAACGAACAAAATAAAAAACACCCACCATATGCGTATGCTTTCAGAGAAAATTCCACCCACCATTCGTCCGCGTTTCGTCTTGGCCAAGACCATTGGTGGACCGCTGGTTTTCGGATTGGCCTTCATGGACATACTGCTTCTTTTGTTTTTGTTCTGCAAAAATTCTAATAGAAACTAGAATGTATGTACACACGCTGCACACATGACGTACTTGATGGTTTTCGCGATTTTTTTCGTATTTTTTTCGGTCACACAGTAGCCGTCGGAATTATTCATACACTTTGTATTAATTACAAATGTTAGTTTATTTTTTTTTTTTGCTTTGGAATTTACAAAGACAACGCGTTGTATTTGTAACTTGACTTATGATTATCAGATTGTATTTATATGCCCAGATCATTTCTCTTCTTCTTGATTTTTTCGTTGTTGCTGTTTTAATTAATTCACGCACTCAATTTTTTTGGAAATAAAACGATATCCGTGGAAAACGTGGTACGAACGTGAATGATGTGGTTTTTGTTTTTCAATGAAAGCGGGGGAAAATGGTAAGTGTTCTGTGGAGGCTGTCACACGGGCAGACCCGACCGACAGGCCTGTTGGTGGGTGCCTTTCAATGAAGACTGTAGGCACGGAGGTAGGTGGCTAGGTTTAGACACTCTGTTATGGCCTCACCTTCTCCGTTCCACGTTGCTCCTAGCACTGGCCTTGCACCCTCTTCAGTCACCCCAATGCCTTAATGAACCTGAAAAACTGACTAAGGAGGGAGGACAGAGTTCTGTACCTCAATTGACGGAAAGTCTTCGACTCGAACGCCGACGGACAGCGCGGTAAGGGCAGACCACGCCCCCCGCTGGCGCACACACCAGGTAAGGGCCCTCAATCAGCTGAACGTGCGTGACTGGATGTAGATGTAGCGGCATCTTGACTGAGGCCCAGGTTCAATCCGGACTGTATATTCCATCAACTGCTTATGTAAACCTCCAGTCGAGCAACAGAGAAGCGAGCGTTCTACTAGAAGTGGTGACCAGCAGTGGAGTGGTCACTAGAACTCTTGAACGCTCTCACCACAGTTTAGATATTCACTACAATTCAAATCCGAGCTATTGCTTCAGGTCCCTGTGCCCTTAATCCCGACAGCCCTCCGTCACAACGCCTGGCCATGAGCGGTGGGCGTGGCCACAAACCCACGCGCTTGAGATCGAGCCAAAAGAGGCATCGTGAGGATCAGGCAAGGTTTGGGTGATGCTCTGACTGGGGGTACATTAGGGAATGTGAGGTCCTCTACGGCACCAGAGGAGTTCACGTAGTAGCTGTTCCCAGACCTACTTTGATAGCTGGTTAAAATGGAGTGTGTGAAGGCGGACTGAGAAGTGCGCATCGAAAATTAAGAGGGAATCGACGCTGAAGTGCGAGGATGAGACGAGAATGCCAGAAATGATGGGCAATGACATACTTGAAGAGGAATGACCTGAAAGTCCTTTCCTTGCTGTCCCGAGGCACACTCCATCGCGCCCGTCTTCGCTCTCCACCACCAGAAAGTGCTTGCGCTAAGTTCAGTTAAGTAAATCTCCAGCTCATCATGACTCCGCCCCCATGCCTCGTGACTGAAGACAGGACGATAGCTGGCAAGTGACTACTCCTTTGAGACCTGAGACCCATGTCGAGCCGCGGCACTCACTCGCCTGACCCCTCCCCGTCCCGACTGAAGCTGACCACCGACACGTTCCGATGCCACGTTCTGTTAAGTAAACCCTCACACTTTCTTTTCACCTTCTCCCGCTCCAGACACAACCCCGCGTTGTCCGCTTGCCTGAAACACGTCGCCCACATCCTCCTCCAGCGAAGTAATCCACTCCCATGCCGCATCCGAAGAGGATTCACCAGACTTTGGCCAAGAAACCACACTCGTCCACCTGAGCGGAGTCTCAATCTAGCAGAGACACTCACCGCAACTACTCGTCTGATGACGTCACAGCAAGAAAATTCAACCTTAAATCGATGATTTTTCACAGAAAACTGCTGGGAAATCACTTCGAATGGCTGGAATCGTTAATGGGACACCCGACCCCTTCGTCCACAAGAGGTCCCATCCAAAAATTCGCATTTTTTTGGAAAATCGAGAAAATGCATGTTTTCGCCCAAAAAATGCAGTAAAATGCGAAACCATCTTAGTCGACTTTTTCTGCTGCGAGCGTGCAAATTTTTGAAAATCGATTTTTGGCTAATTTTGGGCGGTTTTTGGGGAATAAATGGATGGAATGGAGTGAGTGGAGGGCGGGACTGAAGTCTGCATCGAAAATTTGGTGGGAATCGGTGCGGAAATGCGAAAATGAGACGGGATCGAAGTCGGGGCTGAGAGTTTGATGGGTTTGCTCGGGTTTTGGGAATTTTTTCGAAAAATCTGTGGATTCCTGCATGCGGGGGGATGGAAGGGGCTGAGGGGAGTGGGATTATGTTGATTTTGGCGAAAATTTGAAGGGAATCGGTTGAGCAGTGCCGACAAGAGACGGGGTTGAGCATGGCAAGTGGCTGGACGGGTGTTCTGCAAGAGGTTGCAGTGGGGACAGATATTTGTCGATCTCTAGATGGAGGAGGGTTGGAGTGAGTTTCCCGCAACTAGTGGTGCTTGGGTGACAATATTTCAACCTCCTGTTGCACCCTGAAGAGTCTTTGACTCCGCACCAGAGGGACAACGCAATAGAGGACGCCCACGAAACCGATGGTGCACACAGATGGAGAAGAACCGCAACCAGCTTGACGTGCGAGATAGGAGGCAGTTGGCTAAGGATCGTGCCAGTTGGAGAAGCCTGTTGGCTGAGGGCCAGGTTCACCACGAACTGTAAACAAAGAAGTTACGTCATCATCGTGACAAGTTTCACAAGAGTCCATTTAGGAGCAACATTTGCCACCAGCATGTGGTGGCCCGTGGCGTTGTGGGTATGTGCGTCGACCCCAACCTCGACGTCGCAGGTTCGATTCCAGCTCTTTAGAGTTACTGACAATGCTCAAAGAGTATTTCCTGTCTAGAAAGAGCTTCTCAAATCTGGCCGTTCGGATTCGGCATAAAACTGCACGCACAACACGAGTGGTTGCTGAGAAGCTAGGCCCTGGCACTCCATGGGCTGTAGCGCCACCCATATTATATTATTGTTATATTTGCCAATCAAGACGCATCACAGTCGTTAGACTGAGGTTAGTCCAAGGGAGATAGAAGATACGGACTGTGTCCTTTGTCCCCAACAATGACGTGTCCTTTGCTTTGTCACTTCTATCGGGCGGGCTGCAACAGGATGTCCTGGAGAAAGAACAGATCCAGTGACTATGGAACGGGATGAGTGTGGCGGAGGCACCTGAGAAACCATCGATGAGCGGTAGTTCCAGCAATCCAGAGCTTCGTAAGAAGTTGCAACGAGTCCAAGAGAAACCAACGAAGATGTTGACCCATTCGGCGGATGCGACAGAGGATACGATGCGAGAAGCTGATGTCCACAAGGAATAAGGAACCACGAACAGATGAATGAAAGAAAACACATGTCCACTTGTTAATTGTTTAAACATATTGTATGTACATGAATACCATTCTTAAATCAGTCTACAATAAAAACATTTTCCGTTTCCGTTCCATACGTATCTGTAGTTCCACAAACAACTCAATAACTTTATTTTAATTTTTTGTTTCGTTCGTTTTGTTTTTCCTTCATGCACAAGTATGTTAATAATAATTTGATGTTTTTTTTTTGTCATTTTTTATTCAATTTTTTTTTTGTTCTCTAGGAAGATTAAATATCATAATATAATGGGATGTACTTTACGTTTAACAAACATATTTTTTTTTTATTAATAATTAATTCTTTGTGTAGGTGAGGGTGAGTGAGTGTCTTGAATTCGAAAGGAGTGAGAGTTAAAGGATGATCCTGTGGGTGTTTTGTGTGTACTTTGTGTGTGATCTCTAGAGGAAGGAAGAGAGAGAGACAGGAGTTTTTGTTTCCTTGTTATTTTTGCTGAGAGACAGAGAGAGAAGTTTAACGTTATATCACATTAATTCAATTAGAATATTCATACAATCCTAATCGTTTATCAATATTCTCGTGGTTTTTTCTTCTTTCATTTATTCTAGATAATCTTAATAATAATACACATTTAACAGTACAAATAAATGCATTTTTTTGTTACTTATTTCGAGATTGTTTGTTAGCTAGCTTCAAGACAAAAAAAGAGAAACATATGGAATAACGCAACAGAATATTGTTTGCTTGTTGTTTTGTGTTTATTTAATTTAACTAATCAACTAAAGGAGTTCCACAGAGTTTGTGTGCGTGTGTGTGTGACAGAGTGAGTGAATCTTAGAATTAATAAGGTGTACAGTGGTCTCTCGATAAGTCGAATTTCTGACGCGTCAGTTAGACCTCCACTTACGGAGAGTCCACTGTATAGCTAAGACGTTTTGCTTTGACCTAACGCTATGACGAAAATGTGTGTTCGTTATTCTGCCCTGGCGAGGTAACCCTTCGGAACGCGTACTCCAATCGGAAATATGAATTATGGGCTAGACAAAGTACACACTCGATTTACGCAAGCTGTTGCACGTACCGGGTGACATTGGCGGCGCTACAGCCTATAGAGGGCCAGGGTCTAGCTTCTCAGCAACCAGTCGTGTTGTGCGTGCCATTGTTCACACACGAGTGGAAGGGACCTGCAGTTTTATGCCGAATCCGAACGGCCAAGTTTGAGAAGCTTTCTCTAGACAGAAAATACTCTTTGACCCATTGACTCGAGAGAGGTGGGCTCGTGACAATTATTTTTGTCCCTCAGAGCTGGAATTGAGGGACACATACCCACAACGCCAAGGAATTGACCGGTTGGCGACGGCTTCTATTCCTGATTCAGCTTGATGTGTGTAAAGCAAGATCCTTAACGCCACAAAGTGGTCCGAGCGATCGCCAATATTTGAGAACGCCGTGGAATTGACTGATGTGGATCGTTTGCTACTGACGCAGCACTGTCCGTTGTCTCACTGACGCAGCAACATCACACAACGAATATTTAGTCTCGACTGGGCATACTCATGAGGATGAGTTGAAGTCGTTGGAGAAAGATCGAGTGGCCTAGAGATCTCTAGTGCGGGCTATCATGAGGGCCAGCAAGGAAAAGGAAACAATGTTCGAATGGCTTTTGAGGATGCAGATACGATTTCTTTCAGTGCAAGTAATTTGCCTTTAGTGTCTATCTGTGAATTGGGAGACTACGTTGATTTTAGCACGATAAAGAGGGTATTTAATAAATAATAAGTCTTTCGGTGACACCTCTGCTTCACAGTGGCACGGTTGATCGGTTGATCGGTTGATCGGTTGATCGGTTGGCTGATGTGCTAGAGGTGCACATGAACAAACACCAGGAGTTGCCCTAATCGAGGTAACTTCTTTGACAAGTGGCACGTGTTGCGAGACGAAGGACGACTTAGAATGGGAATAATAGGGCCGGCGCCATATTCCGTGAAGGACCAGGGCCTAGCACTCCTCAGCCACCAGTCGTGTTGTGCGTGCTTATTGATCTCTCATGAGTGAAAGGGACTTTCAGTTTCATGCCGACTCCGAAGGGCCAAGTTTTAGAAGCTTCTTCCGAGCACTTGTCAGTGAATCGAAAGTGGTGGGGCCGTGTCGTCGCACAGACCTGTGATCGAACGTAGATGTCGAGGTTCCAATGCGTTGAGGACGACGCACTTAACCTCCAGCGACACGAGACGACTTTAGTGTTGCGAGCAACGACTGGATGGCACAGTTGAAGCTAATGTGTCACCATTTGCCTTTGGGATCAAATTAAAGGTCCAACAACGATCTTAGTGCGATCCTCAACAAAACCCAGCCTTAGTGTTGCCTGAAATCGATGGATTGCTCGAATCGGCGGTCGCGTAAATTGAGTTTGTACTGTTTTGAAACATTTGCCGTTTGACTGACTGGCACTGGTGCGTTACAAAATGCTCCAATCAGAGCAAAAGATTCCATTCCGCGGAGTCACCTCGCCAGCGCAGATTACATAGACAGAAAAAAAATATAGTTTTGCAATAAAATATGACACGACATGTGTTACAGTAGGTGTGTGGTGTATTGTGTGTTTTATTTTTAAGCAATCCAACTAAGGACCATGAGGTTTGTTACTTCTTCTTTCTGAATAAATCTAACATCAAAGAGATGTACCATCTTCTTCAGGACCATCTAATCCTGACCCAACAACATTCCACATCGACATCTCAAGAAAAACGGACAAAAAAACTAAACAAAAGCCAGTGTCTTCTTTATTCTTCCCCACTTTACAAACGTGGCTGAATGACTCTGCTGCTGTCCAGAATGGTTTGGAACTATGGACCACGAGGGAGATACCATCAGATTATTAGCAAAATATTCATTAATTCATTCATCATTTTGTTCTACTGTTTGTTTTTGTTTCTTTCTAATCAATTTAAACCACCACCACCCATCAAGACAAAAAAAAATGTAACCAAAAATGTAACGAATTTTGCGTGATTCTACTTTTTTTCGCTCAAACAGTTGTAACAGAAAGTAGACCTACCATTTTGCTTCCACTAGACGCCGATGCCGATGCAGCCGCTGCGGTTTTCATCGTTCCTCCGCCGCCAGCAACACTGGTCACAATCGAAAGACTATTCACCTCCACCGGACTGTTGCTAACGGTCGTCTGCTGCTTGGTCTTCGCCAGTTTCTTGGTGAAGCAATTCTGTCCGCTCGCCATGGGCGTCGTATTCTGACGATAGATCTTCGGTGTTAGTATCGCATTCGATTGCTTCGTCTGAGGTATGTCGGCGGTTAGTTTGTCATTCTGGGACTTTTGCGCAAGTTCGACGGGCTTTGCTTGCTGCAGTGCACAACCATTGTTCGACGGTAGGAGTTCATTGTTTTTATTCGTTATGATTATCTGCTGACGTTGACGTCGTTCGCGGGCGCGTTCGATGTGTTTCTTGCGCTCCTCCTTTGTCCAGTAGCGACCGGTTTTGATCTCAGATATTGTATCGTCTTCGGTCGTCTGATCGTTGCGCTCGGCGCTAATGCGGAGCGCCCGGTTGCGCAGGAAACGACTGCGTGCCGGACGACGGACGATGTAGCGTGTGCCGTCTTGGCGGCGTTTCACCTTCCACACCATGTGCTCTTCGCTGGGATGCGTGTTCAACTTAACCGTGCTGACCTAGAACACAAAACCTTGTGTGAGCCTGAGTTGATGGGGCAAAAGAACTCACCTCTTGACTGCTCACGAAGTGGTACTGACTCAAGTTGGGCGCCGTGAACTGCGGACAGGGCACAGAATTTGAGGGCACTCGCTGATGGATCAGCGCCTGACGGAAGAGCTGCTGTTGCAGGAGCATTGTCTGCTGGAGATTTGCCACGTTCGTGTACATCGTGTTCGTGGCTGAGATCGGCGCTGCTGCGGCAGCTTGAGGATTCGACTTTGATGCATCTGCTTGAAAATGGAGATGAGATGGGTACAAGAATGCGGGCGTTTCAGTTTACTCACCACTCTTCTGGGGCACAGTCAACAGCTTGTGCTTGCCGGATGGGTTCTGTGACACTTTCCACGAGTGCGTCGGACTTGGGTTCTTCTCCTTCGCGTACCGATGGCCTGAGGCGGACTTCTGACTGTCGGCCATTATTGTGTCCGGTTGCATCGGCAGTCGACTGTGACTGGGTGGCGTTTCAAGCGTCGGATGCTTCGCCGGGCAGAGGACCAGTGTGGACGTATTGTAGTGCTCACGATCGCGACAATTCGAGTTCAGCTCCAGCGTAAGTGGGGTCATTGTGTTGCTGTTGCACGAGCCCCCCGTATTGTATGCACTTGAGCTGTTCTCATGATCGTCGCCGGCACTTGAGTTTGTGCTGCGAACCGTGCCGTTCTTGGTCTTTGTCCAAATCGATAAAGTGTCATTATGTGCGGGCTTCGCTTGAAGGGAACGGACACGGGCGTCGGTCATTTCGGCTGTGTCCTGCATGCCAAGCCACTGCTCGACACGGGTCTGATGTTCGGAGCTCTCGTAGGGCGAGCAGTAGAATGGCTCTGATTCGGAATCTTCCGGGATTGTCTCATAGATGTGCTCCGTGTCGTAGTCCATGACTTGGGTAGAGCTGGGCAGGGCGGCTGCGGAGTCAGCCTTTCCGTGCGATTCGACGATCTTGAGAGGCTTCGCGTGCTGCGACATCATGTTCTCCACTCGCGAGTCAAGAATGGCGATCTCCTGGTTCACTTGCTCCAAGTGCGCTCGGATGTTCTGATGGTGGAGTGGATCCCGCGACGAGCTGGATGTGGATGGTGGCGCAACAACATCGGGAACCGTACGAACAACAGGTGGTTCCACAGTCTCAATTGATGGCTTCTCCTCAATCGCCGCGATGGCCTTCTTTTCCGGCGAATTGTTCTGACTACTCTTGCCCGACTTGGGCAGGTCCTCGGTGAATATGTAGTTTCCCAGAAAACAGTTTGCGTACGCCATATTCGGCTCGTCGTCATCGTAAAAGTCTCCGGTTTCATTGAACTCATCGTCCTCCTAAACAAGGGCAGGGAAAAAAAACGGGAAAACCGACAAAAGAAATGTGAATTGTGCACATTTTTCTCAAGAAACTCACCCCGTAGAGGTAACGACTGACTAGCAGCGTCACAGCGTTATTATTCTCAGCGATAAGGGTTTCGGTTTCCTCCTTATTCGAGACATCCTTGCCATTCACTTGAAGTATCTGATCGCCTTGACGCAAGCGGCCGTCTCTACCTGCGATACTATCGGGTACAATGTCACTGATGTACACTTCAGTGCATGTGTCCGTATCGTCTGATCCCGATCCATTGCCGCCGCCCGAACTGTAACACACGGTCAGTCCGAGACGTTCGTTACTGTCCGATTTTCTAAGGGTGATTTCCTGAAGGATGGGCAACAAATGTGTGTCATTGAACAGAAACAACAAACGATGGGATGAAGAACGACACAACTGCAAACGAAACACTTTTCAATCAACCCCCATTTAAGGCAGCTGTCTTCGAATGTGCGAGTGGGCGAGTGGGGGAGGATGGCGAATGAATAATTCAACTCCCTTCAGAAAGGATGTCAAATCTAGATGTAAGGCATTCTTGGATAAGAGAGGGTGCAAGTGCAAACAAGGCTCACAATCGCACACAAGAAAACCGCTGCCACGTTGGTGTGAATGAAATGTGTTCGTTCTTGGATGAATTGAAAAAAAAAAAAACAAAACGTGGCCTTATTCTCGTTCTGCTGGTGTGTTTGGTTCGTTTGTTTGTTTGGTTTTCAAGAAGACATTCAAATGCTTAAGGAGTCAACCGCCTCGTGTTCAAATAACTCACCTCTATGTCAATTTCCGGTGCTATACACTCGCTAAATAAATTATGATCATTCTCAATAATTTGCTCCGAGTTAAGCATCGTCGAACCGCTGAATATGAAGTCGGCTGTATACGAATCGGTTTGTACGCCAATTGAAACGTGTCCCTTACTATTCGCCGCATCATCACTCTCATCGTCAGCAGCAGCAGCCGCGACGACGGCGATTGTTCCGGGTGTCCCGTGTGCCTCCTTAAATGGCGACGATCCAGCCGACGGATGTTGTTGTTGACTCTTCGTCGGTGATGGCGTTGCACTTTTTGGCGACTGTCCTGCCACCGATTGTGAGGCACTACTCTCGTGGGTTCTCATCATTCCAACAGCCGGCAGTGAACCACCACCACCACCGCCACCAGAATTAGGATTTCTCTGTTTTGCATTACAACTATCAAGGCCAATGGAATTTTGACTGGACGATATAATCAAACTATGGAATTTAAGCGAATCAACCGAATGGGAGGGAGGATTCGGATCACTGAGGGTCTTCTGATTTTTAACCGGTGACGTTAGCTGGGACTTTGTGGGTGATTGTCTGCGTAGGGTTTGATTATCATTTTGATTGTTTTGTCTATCACTGCGTAGGGGCTTGTCTACACATTCAATATTTTCATCACTATTTAGATTGTAGGATCGACGTCGAACTTCAACTAAGATTGGTTCGGACGCTTTTAGGAACATTTGTACTGCTTCTTCATGAGGCATTTCACTCACATCGACACCGTTGATCTAAAGAAAGACAGACAGACATGCACACGCAATTAGAAGGGTTTCATTACCCATTCGCTGTGAATTTTGAAGAGATTGACGATGGTGCTCACTTGAAATGCAATTGAAACGTCAGCTGACACAGTTTCTTCGTTCGAGCGTGAAATGCATTCACAAGCAGACGGATGCATCGGATGGTGCCTGAAACCGTGTCAATCTCTTCAAATTCGATATTTTCACACAAGAGCACTGTAGCGAGAGAGTGAACATTTTGCACCACAACTTACCTTCAAAATGATAAAGTGCATTCCCGCCATATTCGATCGCGTGGTGGACTCGTCGTGGTTTGTCTGGAAAGAATGATGATTTTGGGTTTGGGTACACAAAGAAAGCAAAGAGGGATCCACTCGAATCACACAATCCTTTCTGATAACACGAAAAACCACACAACACTCTTTGTGGTGCACGAGTGTCGTGCGCGTCGTCGACTGCACAAGAGTGTGAAAATTGATACGAAAAAAAAAAAATGCGGTCAAGAAAACGAAACCACACACAATCGTCTCAATTTTTCAGAGATAACAGCCAAACAACAAGAGAAGAAAAAAAAAACCCGCTGAGTGAGTGTAATTGCTTTCGATCCCGAGATGAAAACGAACAAGAAACACCAACCTCTTCTCGTATGGATGCCAGATGTATACTTTAAGTCAACGAAAAGACGATACACACCTCATACAAAAATCCATCATTGACTGGAAGAAAAAAGCTGAATTTATTTCGTGTTTACTCATTTAGAATAAACATACACTGTACGGTGTGTGTACGTGATGCATCGTTCTTTTCTTGTTTTCCCACACCATTGACCATTCAATTGAGCACAGAAATCAAACAGAAGAAAATCTGAAGGAAATGGGTGTACAAATTTAAGGCTGCACAGCACACCTCTTTTCTTTTTTTTTTTGTTCTGTCCCTTCCTCCTCGTTGAATGGAATGCAAAAAAAAAGAAGAAGTGTGTTCGTGTTTTTTTTTTTCCATCTACAGTCCATCAGAATTTGGATGGATTCAATGGGGAAGAGGTGCATGTGTGATAAGAGAAGGCACAGACGATTCAATTGAATGTACATACTTAAGGGTCGTGGTGGGTTTTTTCTTTCCCTCCTCACACTTACCTACTCGAAATGTTGGACTTCTCTGCTGTGTGGCTGGCTGGGATATATTTTTTCCTCTGTTTTTTTTTACAATAACATTTCATTGAGTAATTTGTTTAAAACAATTTGTTTTCACACACAACACACTCTCTCCCTCTCTCTCGATCGCTTTCGTAACGACAAAAATAACTACAAACATTCAGAGAGATACAGCATATCTATATGCACTGCCAGGCGCACACCATACCACTTTGAACATAACAAAAACAGAAGAAGAAACAAAAAAACATAAAGAAACTAATATATATCGGGTATGAATCGTTTTCACATATCTTTCATCGTACAACAAGAATTCGTATTCACTTTATTTGATTTTTAATTTTTTCCTGAGTGAGAAGAAGATTTTACGAGAACTTTGCCAAACAACATTTGAAATCAAAAAATCATCCCTCGTCGCACCACATCCCCGGATGAAGTGCCAAACGAAGGCCAAAAAAATAACAAAAAAAAAATCAAGAAAATTAAATGAACTCTGATTTTAAGTGAACATTTGAGACACCATCAGTATTTTTTTTTATTTTTTTTTTCTATTATCAAACACAAGATTCAACGAGAGAACGAACCAAAGAAATTTCGGATAACCACAAACCACCCACACATATCACACACTACACAGGCGGAGAGCAATAAACACTGGACGTGAGTCCATTGAGCGTACAACAAAAAAAAAAACAGGAAAAAAGAAAGCTCGTGGTGATTTTATTTTTCCCTCTCTCGTTGTTGTTGTGCTGTTCATCGGAGGACCCTCTTGTGTGCGACGAGGACGGCGATTGGTGTCGATGTGATAAAAATGAATCCTGCAGGAGACCCACTTTTCCCATGTTCACCACACTCTGACAGATGCGAGGTGCCTCGTCCACAGACTGACAGGAGCGAGGTGAATATGGTAAGTCTGTGCGAGTCGAAACGAAACAAACACCCATTCTTTTTTCCTTTTTACTGTATAAATATATTTCATCACTTTAAATTAAGAAAGCAAACACAAGAGAAAAAAAAAATGGGAAAAGAAGAGTGCATGGTTGTTCACTTCTGCGAGTCACTTTCACTCGAATGACTGTGATAGCTGAGCAAGGTACCGGCATGATTTGGCTTCAATTCATGTGCGTTGACGTCGACGATTTTCTCGTGTATTCGATCGGGTTCAATGACTAAGGCGCCATGTGGTCCCCGGGTTAAGTGACCATGTGCGACGATATTATCATTCACATGATGATGCTGATGCGTGTGCGTGTGCTGACCGTGATGATGCTTAACCTGATCATCATCGACGGCGACAGCAGGAGCGCCCCCATCATCCGCAGCATCTTTCAGTTTATCCTCGGCCGGATGTTCGTCATGGTGTCCAGTGGATGCGGTCAAAGTGTCGAAATTCTCCTTGTGCTGACGATGCTCATGGCTGTGATGTGACGTGACCGCCGCATCGCCCATCGATGCATCGCTCTGTTCGGTCTTTGAATTCAATGCGCTGTGCATCCAAGCGGGAATCGTCAGATCGAGGGGACTCTTATCGCGTGCACTTGACTCGTCGCGTTCACGGTCACCGCCCGCGATCGTTGGCTCGTCAAATGCCTCCGCACTCGACTCGTAGATCTTCGCCTTTTGATTCTTCTCGTATGTCAATAGAATCTCCGCCAAGAGTGCCGCATTCAAATCGGTCGCGTTTTGCGGCAGTGCCTCAATGAATTCGATGATATTCTTGGTCTTCACCTTGTGCTTGTGCGGCTCCTGAACGATGTTGAACAGCTCGAAGAGTTTCTCCTTGTCCTGCTCGGTATTGTTCACCTGAATGTTGCGCAGTGTATTCACGATCTCCTGATTCAGCAGCGAGTGTATCTTCTTCCAGTGCTCGCCGTCCACACGGCCGGTCACGGTCGATTCGTTGCGCACATGCAGCGCATTCAGTATCTCACTATCCACATTGGTTTGCTGCGACAAATCGTCGCTGCTATCCGGGAATTTCGTCATTCTTAGGCTGTCCTTCTCGCAGGGGGTGCACGAACAATTTTGTATTATCTGAACGTTCTTTATCATCTGATGGGCTGTGTCGGCATTATCGGCGTTGCACTGCAAGGTTATCTGTTGGGGGGAGAGATAAGTGAATTGACGGGGGTGGGCGGAGAGGGTTGAATTTTCGGGGTGAGTGTTACCTGATGCCATGTAGTTTCTGACGGTTGACAGCTATCGCAATACGGCACGATCACCTTCAAAAAAAATCAAGTGGACAAATCAAGGAAACAAAAAAGAGAAGACGAAAGAAGGTGCTGCCTACCTCGCCCGGATCTGAGGGCTCTGTCTGGGGTATTGAGTAGCTAAAGCATGCTCCAACGCACACATTATTATTAATCTCAACCGATGTGCAGCCCGGATAGCTTATCACTTGTTTTATAATCGTTGTCTTGCACCACGAATGCTTGTCTGGATACAAAACAATATTGTGAACCTAAAAAAGAAAAACAAAACACGGCAGTCAGAGAGGGCTGGGAGGCGGGAAATCAAGAAGAAAAACAAAAACGAACCTTATGCTCGCGATAAGATTGCACCATCAACAACTGATCCGTCATGAGTCGAAGTATCGCATAAATAACCGCGATTTTATTCATCTTTTTCGTTTTTCTTCTCTCGAAAATGAAACAGAAGAAGAAGACAATTTGAATTAACGACACACAACACAGAAAGAAACTCGATTCGGATTAACAATCTCTATGACAACATTGGCCTAATCGTTGAATAAACAAAATCTAATCGATTTTTTTTTTTGCTTTTCGTTTTGCAAAACCAAAGCACATTCACACACGGTTCTCGATGCTAGCTTGATCTGCGTACGTACGAGGGGACACTGAGTGGGGAAAAAAATGTATACATATCATACCTAATATTTGTTTTGCGCGAGAACTGACGATACAACACCTGATGGCGATTTTTTTTTTGTTTTTTTTTTACACAATTAAATTATTGCTACCAATTCCAGTTTGTTGTGTTGTTTTTCTTTTTCTGATTGTTGTTGGGGGGTTTTTTTTGGTGTTGTTGTTGTTTTTTTTGCAGTTCTGGGAGGGGAGGGGGAGGCGGTGTGTCTCACATGACCTCAAAACGAACTCTTACTGCATTCCAAGCTCGATCGGGGATTTGTTGGTGGCTGGTTTTTTTTCAACAAAATCTGAATATACCCGTGAGTCTGAGTCAGAGTCAGAGTCAGAGCTTCCAGCCCCAAAAAAAAAAAAAAAAAACACTTCAGTGTAACCAAAACCAATCTCTCCCAACTAACCACCGACCCACCACTTGTTCAAGCGAAAAAAACAACACAAAAAAACAACCACAAAGAGATGAAATTCTAGTTTGCAAAAACCGATAGATAGGTCAACCTGCACTTGATTTTGTTTTTCAAAAAAAATACCTGATCCCCTCCAGCAAACGACGAGTAACAAAAAAAAAATTCTTGCAGTGTGGCAAAACTAAGCATCGAAAAAAGAAAACAACAAATTTTACAAAAGATGACAAATAACAATTTTTTTTTTGTGTTAACTCATTTCACTGCTCACAAGAACGATAAAGAGGAAGAAGAAGAATAAGGAAGTACAATCAAGGAACAACACCACATTAAACTCGAAAGAAAAAAAAATGTATAAAAAAAAACTACCACACGATCAGTTCCAAATCATCGATCGAATTGTGTTGTTTGATCAACAAAACAAAAGTCTTCGCAAAAAAAAAAAAAATAACAAAAACCAAACTAAACTTCACAATAAACATCCGACTAAGTTACCAAACAACCAAGCAATATAAAGTCAAGATCTACAGAGAGGGCTCTCTAGCATCTATCTCTGGGCACTAGCAATAGTTGTTGTCCGTTTTTTTTTTTGTGTTTTTTTTTTTTGCCTGCTTTCTTGGTTGGTTTTTTGTATAAGCCAACAATAAGTTGAATATCTATTTATCTATTCGTGTTGAATGTAAGAGACGATGCAAAGAAGAGAGAGGTCTAACACAAGGAGGCAAGAATAGTGTCTTAACACAGACACCAACTAATCAATGTTTTGTTGTACCTCTCTGTCTCTTGTGTAGGGGCATACATGCCGATGATGACTTGTATGTAAATCTGAACGAAAATTAATTAATTTCCATCCGCTGTCGTGTGCGAAAATCGATTACATCACATAACAACATCTTGGTGGTGGCACGGCAGCCGGTGACTCCTTGAGAGAACACCCCACAAGCGATGGTGTAGGGCCTGAACCTTGGGCGCGCAGGAATGCGAACAGATGCAAAATAAACAACGCCTCTATGACTAGAGAGGGTCCAATTGGTCAGCCTCTCTCTCCACCATCATGCACGGCTTCGTGATATGGACTTGATTATTCGCAACACCGGCAAGAGAACCACAACGACGACGACAACCAAAAAGAACCACAACACCAACCCAGCAGAGAATCTCAGAAACTGGGAGAAGCAAAAAATATGCAGAAACATGTTCAGCGGGGCGAGGGCAAAACGCGGCAGCAGCAAAAATGTATGCACATATATTATTTAAGCTGCGGTTTGAAGCTTTGTTTCAAAGCAAAACTAATCTCTTTTTCACCTTTCCTACGTCACTTGGCCAGTCTCGCTCGTTCGCTCGCTCGCTCTGTCTATCGCGTGTCGCCTGTGCGCGCTGAGACTGGTGGCGATCGACGGTGGTTAGCTTTGAGGCGCACTCATTTGAATAGAATGTTGCTTTTTTGATAAATGGAACTGGGTACTTATTATATTTCGCGCAGGCAATACACACGCGCGAGCACACACGGCGACTGTTTGAAGGTGTGGATGTTTAAAGGCCATTGCCATGCAGTTGATAGCTGGGCTTATCACTTATTGGGGTTATTTTTTTGTTTGCGGCATGAATGGGACTAGATGTGGACGGGGCAAGACCTTGACGTCAGTGGGCAGGTTTAGCTGGAAATGAATGAGTTGGCGACGAAGAGCTAGTTGTTTCGAAGACGGGCAGAGCAATGAGCGGCAATCGTTCTTTGAATCTTCTTCTTGACCAACTAGGCTAGTCGTCCTCATTTTTGCAGTTGGATGCGTTATCTGAAACGCGGTCGTCCTCTGTTGCCTTGCCCCACAGGTCCGGATTGGAGATGAGTTGTCCATGCTCTCTACATGACCCAGCCGCTTGATAGACCTCCACGTCTATCCTACATGACCTCTGCCACCACAGACCTCCACGCCAATCCTGATCTGCATTCGATTCTGAGCTCTACTGGGCTCTAGTTGAAGCTGGTTAACCAATCGTCGCTCCGCTCTTCAAGCGCATGTTTCTACTTCTTGATTCTCACAGCGTCGGGTACCTGTTCCCCTTAGGCGACGATGATTGTTGTCACAGTCCGTGCTCTTGGGAATAGCTCTTCCATCACTAGATACAAGTCTCTGAGGAATTATGTTGCCCGCGAGACATACTCCTCAGGTCCCTGAGGTGGTTGCCGATGTAGAGTAGTGCAAGGCGACGCGATGTCAGGTAATTGATTCAACGTGCAAAATTCACTTGCCAACACTAGGGACACGACCGATGCGCCAATGACACTGGCATTATTGGCAGAACTCAGCGAGCCGGCAATACAATTAGACAGAAGCGGCTAAAATGTTTCTGGCGGTGAATGAGGGCAAATTGAAGTACATGCTGTCGACAAGAAAGCACATACAACATCGACGTCATGGACAGAGCGTCAGAATGGAGAGCTCAAAGAGAACTTGGCCGTTCGGGTTCGGCGTAAAACTGTAGGTCCCTTCCACTCGTGAGAGAACAATAGCACGCACAACACGAGTGGTTGCTGAGAAGCTAGGCCCTGGCCACCTACGGGCTGTGTAGAGCCATCCATATTATTGTTATAGTCTAGGACTTCATCCATAGTACATCAGCTCAGCAGTGAATAGGGGCTAAAACATCAGTACCGAGGCCAAAGGCAGAGTGTTTCTTTGTGCTCATGAACCAATGGTCCTCCACTACAACCAATTTCACTGCGGGGAGACATGAACAATCTCAAGAGCGGGTGAAAAAGTCCTTGATCTCTTTGGGCGAAAAGTTCTGCGTGCTATCGTTGATCCAGTTTGCGTTGCCGGATTCTGGAGGAGATTATTCAACCAGAGACATGGGCCCAGCACGATGGGTGAGACAGACAGCAGTTACTTTGGCAGGAGACCATCCCGATGTGGACGCAGATGTCAGCAGCCATTGGTGCAAGTGAAAAGTGATAAAAAAAGAGACACTTTAAGCACCGTACTCGTCATACGGACTTAACATTTCCGAATATGCACCAAAAGACCGCCAGAAGGAGTGCAGCAAGAGAAGATTTCACGCAGATGACAGATGACACTGTTCCAGAGTGTACATCAGCAACCACCACGTTGACCCTAGAGGTGGCCAAGACCATCGATAAACACGGACTGTGACAACAAGCATCGTCGCCCGAAAGAGGAACAGGTACCCGACGCCGTGAGAATCAAGCAGTAGGCATGCATTTGAATCACAGAAGACGAAAGCCAGCGCCTTTCAGGAGGAGACTCTTCTGACGCCTACGCAGCCAACTGAGTCCCGTCAGGGGATTCGAATCGAAGTGTTCAACGCATTGTTGTCGCATTGCCCCTCTCGTCGAATGTTGAGCACACAAGTGAAGAAAGACATCAGCCAACTTGGCAAGCAAGCTGGTCTTGCTGGCTTGAGCTTAAGGCGGCTGGTCTGTTAGAGCGTGTTGCTGGCTGTTGCCCAGAACACGATTGCCTCTGCGGTTGAGCGCCTCGCCAGGCATCTGTTACCATCAATGGCTCCGCTGTCATGACTCAATGATTTTGTGGAAAAATAAATAAAAATCACCCGGCAACATAGCCTCTCCCATATCTCTTGCCCCCAGATGATAACACAAAGCAGCTAAAAAAAAACGCACCAACCAACAAGCACGACAAGATTACTCCCTGTAATCGCGCAGTAATCAAGTGAAATCATATGTGTTTCTTTCTTCAGTTAAAACAAAAAAAGAAGAAAAAACCCACCAACGTATTAATTAATTGTCCACAACCCGTACCCGTCGTAACCGTCGTACCGTCGTAACCGTCCGTCACCGTGTAGTCTTTTCATTTTTTCTTTTCTGCATCGCATATGATTGGGAGAATTTATTTATTGTCTGTCTTGTGTTTGCTAAGGCCGTCTTGGCCACTTGACGGTGTCCACACGAGGGAATGCCACTTCTCTTGACCAAGAAAGAAAAATATAATAAATTACGACAGCGTTGGGAAATAAAAACAAAAACCGAAACAGAGAGTTGCGCGCGCGCCCCGTTCCGTAGTCAAAGTTAATCACAAACCGTCTCCTCGATTGTGGGGTTTTTTCAAAGAAAAGAAAAACACGACAACGAGACGAGACCGTTTTTGTTTTCACAATTTTCATTCGAACGACACATTTTTCTGATTTTCTATTAATTGAGATTGCTTAAGAGCGGAATTTTGTTTTTTTGTTTTTCTTGTTCATGAAGATAAATCATGATCAATTATGTGTCTCTGATGAAATCCAAAAATGGTCCAGTGAATTGAGTACTTTGATTGGGAAGAAGAAAACAGAACAGACGAAGAAGCCTCTGGCAATCGGCAATCGAAAGGGATCTGAATCTGAATCTGAAGAAGGGACTCTACGGTTGTGTGTAGACACACATTTGATCTCGATCAAAACACCCAACAAACGAGTTTGCAAAAAATAAAATAAAAGAAATGACAGTGAATCGGAAAGTTTAAAACGTGTTTGTTTTTTGTTTTTTATTTGTTTGTGATTTATTTATTTTCTGGCAAGCGATTGTAGCTGCTGCGTGTCAACGCTCCGGATAATCTACTCAAAAAATGGGTAAGTCTTGCGTGAAAGAGAGTGTGTGTGTGTGTTTTGAATAAAGCCAACATTACTTGTACCGTGTGCCGTGTCTTGGCTGTTGTACGCTGTGTTCCACCAAATTGACGTTGTTCTATTCTCACAAGAGTTCTATGCCGACTATAGATGAGTTTCACCATCGTGAGGGGTTTTTATAGCTGCCTAGGCTATTTTCATCTTCTCACTGTTGATTTGTGCTGCAAGCAGCTGCTTAACCTGTTCATTTGAGTAACAAACTCAAACACCAGGCATGTCCATCGAGGGAGGGTTGCATTTTTGATAGTTTCAAATTCAAATTACCCAAAAATTACACAAAATAAAAATTTACAACGCACAACAGGACACAGACACACTGTACCCAATGGTGACTGTGTCGAAAAGGGAAATTTTCAAAAAAGAAAAAAAAAAAACTTCCCCCCTGTAGGAAATGTACTAGAGGACTCAACGGAGAACAGTCAAGCCGTGTGCTCACGCCAGAACGAAACCGACGACACAATCCGCTCACTCTTGTGCGCGAAAATGAGACACCCAATCACAGTGTAGCCGCACATACAGTGGTGTACGGATGAATTCTCGGTTGTTTCCTTTTATAGTCTGGAATGGGCATATTTTTTTCCCATTCTAACCCTGTTGTATGCGAATTCGGTGTCCGTGATTATTGTCTAACCGTGTGTTGTGCTTGTAATGTGGCGTTTTCATATCGGCTGTCGCGTTTTCAATTAGATCATATATATATATATGTATAGTGATTTTTTTTTTCCTTCCTGCTCATTAAAACACGAACAAAAATCCCAGAGATTTCCGACGGAAAACCAATCACGTGGAGTACGAATTGTGTGGGCTTAAAACGAAATACATTCTGAGTGAAAAATCAAAAAAAAAAAAAAAAAGAAACCAAGCAAAAGTAATTAACCTTCAGTTTCAACGTGTACTTCTGCTGACAGTCGCCAGGTATCATGGAAAAAACAAAACAACGTGCATCAGTTCTTTAGATGTGATCTTGCAAGGATAACGATACACGCCGTCATCATTTCTGTCTCCGTCTTAGTCAGTCTAGTCAGTTTTTTTTTCTTCTTCAAGAAACACAAAACATTTCCCTTAATTGATGAAATGATTTTCAATTATTTTCCTCGTTTGTTCACCACCGTCCCTATGCCACCCTTCGATGGTGGTAGGACTGTGTGTGACCAAGATTGATGACTCCATGAAATTAAAATCACATGGGGCTGTTGAAAAGAAAAAACACATACCAAGCTTAACTCAAATTTCGCCCAAGAATTTCGAGCAAAAAAAAAAAAGTGCAAGCACATTGTGTCAAGAAAACCAACAACAAGACAGGAAAATGAAAGCCGACTCACATTGCAATTTCGTGTGCAATTTCATACTCGGTCTCGCCAGCCGCACCGAGTGACGGTGAATCATTCACGGAATCTGTCTGTATAACCTTCCAATTACATAATGTACCTAAATATTTTTTCTTGTTTCTGAGCTTCTGAGTTATTAATACAGATTTTCTTCAAACGAGACCAAGGTCTCCCGATGAGATGGTATCAATAAATCATTTGAATTCGCAGCGAAAATTCCTTGAGCGCCGCTGACAATCAATTGATATCAATCATGCGTCTGTGCTTATATGCATCCGATTGTGATTGTGTGCGCGTCTCTGTTTGACTGTGTGTGTGTGTGGCACAAATTGGGCTTCATTATTTGAAATTTATGAATGGATAGCATCTTGTTGTTTTTTCGGGGTAATTTATTCAATAATCTGGGACACGGCACAGCACTGGAATTGATTTTAATTGGTGTCAGCGTGGACGTTTTTTCCCCCCTTTCGGCTTTCACATGAACGAAGGCAGCAGGAACATATTTTGTGCGTCTAGTCAAATGTCTCTCCCCACAAGTGTTTAGTCATTGCATCCTCGACTTTGCTGCGCAGACGCTAAAGAACACACAAAAAAAAAATCCAGTACACAGCGCCCCCCTTCAGAAGACATGATTCCCTATTGATTTGTCGACGGAATACCGACTCGTGTCTCGACATTTATTGTTTGAATTGAAATGCTGATGAAGCGGCACTGTCCTGCATCGCAATCAATCATTGTCCGGCGCCTCGAATCGCACATTCTCTGAGAGATTTGTTCACTTAAAGTCAAAAAAGCCGATCCAACACAAGGGCATTTGTTGTGACGTCTTGTCTCGAGTGAGTTCCTCATCTCAGTCAGTCAGTCAGTCAGTCGGAGGGAAAATAATTGAAAATGATTTCCATCTTCACGCGTAACAACTAAGTGAAATTTTGCAACAATTTTCTTCTTTTATTTTTAGACGCATATTTTTTGTGGGTTGAACTTTTTGTGCGAAGGAACAGTAATAATCGGGGAAATTTTGCAATGAATATGAAGCATCGTAATAGCGAACAAATTAAATTGTTACTTAATGAAAAATGTTTACAACAAATCAGTGTTGTTGTTAAAACACGTTCCAGCAGTTTTTAAGTTTATATTTTACACATTTCCATACGTATTGTTGTGTTGAAGAAGCGGAAACACACGAGGGGGTGAAAAAAAAAGAGAACAAAAAAATCCACAGGAAACCTATAACACATCGGTCGAGTTACTTAAGTGAAGAGCCTTCCAACAAACAGTGATAAAGCCTAACGAAAAAATCTCAAACAAAGACTTTCAATCAAACTTTAAAAAAAAACCGTCATATAAAGCATATATTTGCTTTTTTTTTTTCCACTTGCTCTTTGAAAAGCGTAATGATTTCAGGAAACGCCTATAAATATAATCTAAGTGAAAGATATTCAGTCCGACGATCAACATCAATTGAATTGTTGCTGAATCTGATCCAAAAGGAATACATTGAACAGTTCATTTTTGAAAAAGGCACCGGAGGTGGAGGAGCCGCCATCATTGTTGTTGCAGTCAACGCATCGAATCGTAATCAAAGTGTGCTTGATTTAGCAGGATGATGATTGAAATTGAATTCATTATTAATTGATGTTTCATGTATGCGAATACGTTTACTTAATATACACAATTCATATATACACACAAAAGAGAAGAGAATAAAAAGGGAGACAGCGAGAAACAAACACTGATCAGAAGAACGACAACGTCTGTGGCTTGTGGTGGTCTGTGCCGGAGGATTGATGGGGAGGGGATAGAAGTACATAACGCATGTATATGTGACAAAATAGGACTTTCGAAGAAGAAGCTAATTGAACTGCCAAACTTGTTCAATCATTTGTTGTTGCATGTTGTTTTGAGAGACATCGTTACGTGGTCATACTGTTGCTGTGACTTGCTGTTACTTGCTGCCAATCAATTCATCAGATTGAACATAAAATCAATTAAAATCGAAGAGAAACTACAACAGACACCAGTCAATGGCTGATTTCAATCGAAACATGGCTGAGGTGAAAGGATCCATCTACAAATCTCGGAGCTGACATCCAATTGTTGCAGTCGTCTTGAGCTATCATCTACAGCATACTATAACAATTTGATACGACGTTACACATTTTTTATTCTTCTCGTTTTCTATTTTTCTCCAACAAAAAAAAACAACGCATACGCGGAAAAAAACCGAAAATAACAACAAGTGCTTTTTTGTCAATCTAAGGTCCCCTGCTATTTCGATCAATTTTTGTTTCATTCTTTGCTTATTCTTTGTCCATTTTGAGTTGGAATTTTCGCATTTGTTCCTCCGCCAGAAGCAAAGAAGTTAAAGCTTTGTCGAGCTGCCTTGTGATTTCAGTTATTTGAATAAGAAATCTCCTAAATCAAGCGAATATCAACCGTAACTCCCCCCCAAAAAAAAGAAGAATAACTTTATACACTAGTGTAACAAAACAAAAAACGATTACTAAAAGAGCTAAAAACCAAAAGCCTTCGTCGCAATTTACATGCATATGTATTTTTTTCTTAATTTTATATATAATCTAATCCTACGAATTTAAACTAATTATAGTCCATAAGTAATTAAAACGAAAAAAAAACCCTAAAAACAAGCAAAACCAGCCCCCTTACTGCATAATACTTAAAATAAATGTAAACACATTTCATTTCCTTTCTGTTTGTTGTTCATTCATTTCGTTTCGGTTTTTGTGTTGAACAAATATATTTTTTTTCCTTTCGTAACCGGCGCGTACTTAACTTGAAAACTCAAAATATCATCGCTCTCGCGTCCACGTCAAACTGTCATCATGAATCAACCGGAATACTGTGCAACAACGCCGAATTCAAATAAATTCCACACGCAATTGTGGCCACAGCACAAGCATGTACACAGTAGATACCATCATTATCAGAATCCGAATCAGCCGACCTTGCAACAGAATTCGGTCTATGATGATCTGTACAGTTCGTTATCGAATGTTCAAGATTCCAATCAGCAATTGTCGTCGCGTAAACTTGACACGGCCGAGGATGAGATTACGTTGGAGGGGATCATTGAGAATACATCGCAGAATTCTAAATTGCTCGAGCATGGTAAGTTGATTGATTGAATTTGTGTGGTATTTGCTTGGTTTTTGTTTTTTGAAATATTTTTGCATAAGTGTATCTGTCGATCAGTCGATCAGTACCCCATCTTCAGTCGAAGGTGCTCGGCTCCCGGATTTCACCACGGGGAGGTGAGAGTAGGAGTTCATTGACAGAGGCTAAGTGCAGACGCCTGTGCCTTCGAAATCCATCAGTCGTTGGTCTGTACAGTTGAAACGTGAGCAGTGTTCTGTACACGTCGACGATGTGTTCGAACACGTCACTAGAGTGGTAGATCTCCCGACAAACTTTGCTTCTGTGTGGATGATGCACGGTCAATATGTGCTCGACTAAGTTCCCCAGTACCCTGATCATCCCAGTCCTGCTCTATGGCGCAGAGACATGGACGCTATTGAAAGCGGATGAAGAAGCTCTTGGTTGTTTTGAGAGAAAAGTTCTGCGTATGATCTTTGGTCCTGTTTGCGTTGATGGCGTTTGGAGGAGAATGTTCAACCACGAACTATACGGGCTGTACAGCGGCATGCACCTAGTCAAGCGTCCCCGGATCCAACGCTTAAGATGGCTAGGTCTTGTAGAGCGGATGGACACCACAGCTCCGGCCCGAAGAGTCTTCGACACCGAGCCATTGGGACAGCGCAACAGAGGACGTCCTCGCACTAGATGGCGCACACAAGTGGAAAAGGACCTCAACCAACTTGGTGTGCGCAACTGGAGGCAGCTGGCGAAAGATCTTGCTGGCTGGAGAGGCATGTTGGTTGAGGCCCAGGTCCACTCCGGACTGTAGCGCCAATCGAAGAAGAAGAAGAAGTTCCTCAGAAGTCGGGGGAAATCTCTTCTGGATCATGTTGAAGCATTCGCCCAAGAACGCAACCTACACTTCGTTTGACATTCGCTCCAAGTCCTTCATCAAGTCTCTCCATCGTCCAACGGACGTCTAATCAACTCAGAAACTGGAAAAAAATCCCTTCAAACTCCTCCTCTCCTCCTAACAAACAACCTCCAAATTCGGAGGTCATGTGCCCCTAACTCGTCAACCCCAGGACTCCCGTCAAGGAATACTCTCATTCCACGCATCTACATCAAATATCCCATCCATCGAGGTACGTTCCCGAGAACGGCCTTTTACAAGCCAAAAGGGAGATTATCTCACATATTGCCTCGAAGAATCCTACCCCTACGCACATCTACATTATGCTTCCCATCCATCGATGAACCCTTCAGTCCTAGACTCGTCCCTGTTACCGAGAACATCGCTTCACAAGCCTCCATGCCTGGATTTCCATGAAAAAAGGAAGATTATCTCAAATTATGCCTCTAACTCAGCAACCACGGCACTCCCTTCGAAGAATCCTACCCCTACACACATCTCCATCAGATTTCCTATCGACGTACCTCGCATCCCTGGACTCGACCTGGTTTCTCAGAAATTCGCTTCACCAGATTCACAGTGAGTGTGAATGAAAGGGCGCCATCGATTCGGTGCTGTTGTTCGAGAGAGGGGATGGGTGGACTTTGTGCCCGGCTCCCCACGAACTGCCAGCACTGTTCCGTGAAGACAGACGGACATTGCAAGGAGTTATTGGTCGCAGTGCACATCGAGACCCACGTTAAGTTACAGAGTTTCCACCGGACGCTCAAAAGCAACCTTTGCTGTGTCACTTGTTCAGAAAGTGCACGCTTCATCTCGTATCAATCTTTTATTCAAGAGAAAAAGGTGGTCATAGGACCTGGACGCTCCTCGTAGACCACTGAATCCTCTTGTCAGCCACCTTCCCAGCTCGTGACTGCCTACTCAGATGGCGCCTTTGATTCCTCCACCGACGAACCAGAAGCAACCTCCACTGTCAGCTGCACCCTTGTCAAGATACACCATGAACTTGTGTACTTCTCCTATGCACCTACTGCTTTTGGTGGTCTGGTGTAACAAATACACATTTTGGGGCTTCTGCTTCAACTTACCCATTGTGGCCCTGACACGGACCGCTTGTGTATGGTTTGGTTGTGCTGACAGGGAGAGGCGTGCCTGCGTTTCCACGCACCAACTCACGTAGAATTTCACAAGAATTCCCCCTCCGGCCGGGTGGGGCTGAGCGAACGTGCACTGTGCGACCGTCCGCTCTATTTGACGGCTCAAAACTGAACCGCGAACAACAAATACACCCACTTATACGGCGCTCGCTGCTGGCATAAATGCTGATTCGGCACTTTTGCAGGTGCGTAGAAAAATGATCCTGGAGTGGGTGCGTTCTTTCAGCATCAGCAGGTGAGCAGTCAAAGTCGGTGTTGGTTTCAGCTGGAGGGGATGTCATTGTGTTTTCGGAGTGCTGCTTGGTGATTATGTCTTCTTCTCGCTGTTCCAAGGTTCACCTTCATTCGTTTGCATCGGACACTCCAACGAGGTAGTCACCATTCTCCATCACTGACAAGTGCTTGTGCTAAGTTCTGTTAAGTAAATCTCCAGCTCGTCATGACTCCGCCTCCATGCCTCGTGGCTGAAGACATGACTACAGCTGGCCAGAGGCTACTCCTCTGAGACCTGAGACTCATGTCCAGCCACGGCACTCACTCGCCTGACCACTCCCCGTCCCGACTGAAGCTGACCACCGACAAGTTCTGAAGACAAGTTCTGTTAAGTAAACTCGCACAGCTTCTTTTCACCTACTCCCGCTCCACACACAACCCCGCGTTGTCCGCTCGCCTGAAACACATCGCCCACATCCTCCTCCAGCGAAGTAATCCACTCCCATGCCGCATCCGAAGAGGATTCACTTGACTTTGGCCAAGAAACCACACTCGTCCACCTGAGCAGAGTCTCAATCTAGCAAAGACATTCACCGCAACTACTCGTCTGATGACGTCACAGCATGAAAATTCAACCTTAAATCGATGATTTTTCACAGAAAACTGCTGGGAAATCACTTCGAATGGATGGAATCGTTAATGGGACACCCGACCCCTTCGTCCACAAGAGGTCCCATCCAAAAATTCGCATTTTTTTGGAAAATCGAGAAAATGCATGTTTTCGCCCAAAAAATGCAGTAAAATGCGAAACCATCTCAGTCGACTTTTTCTGCTGCGAGCGTGCAAATTTTTGAAAATCAATTTTTGGGGAATTTTGGGCGGTTTTTGGGGAATAAATGGATGGAATGGAGTGAGTGGAGGAGGGGACTGAAGTCTGCATCGAAAATTTGGTGGGAATCGGTGCGGAAATGCGAAAATGAGACGGGATCGAAGTCGGGGCTGAGTGTTTGATGGGTTTGCTCGGGTTTTGGGAATTTTTTCGAAAACTCTGCGTGTTCCTGCGTGCAGGGTGGATGGAATGGGTTGAGGGGAGTGGGATTATGTTGATTTTGGCGAAAATTTGAAGGGAATCGGTTGAGGAGTGCCGAAAATAGGCGGGGTTGAGCATGGCAAGTGGTTCGACGAGTGTTCTGTAAGAGGTTGTAATTGTGGATGAGGATAGAAATGCAACGGGGAACGGTTTTTGTGATCTGTAAATGAGAAAGTGTTGGTGATGGTCTGCCGTTTTATGGTGCGGAAGATCAAGAATGTGTGTGCAAGGGTGGGCCGACGGTGGCTACATATATACCAGAGTTCACAAATTTCAGTCAACTGGGCACTTCCTTGCAATGTGAGTCAGGGAAGGACCTCCGCCTTAGACAGCATGCCTCTCTATCATGGCTGGTCTTGTATACATGGAAATATTTTGCAAGCTACCCACTGCTTCCTTTAGGTGGCCCGGTTGGGGCACACTAGGTTCAGCTGCTACTTACCACTTGTGGCCCTGACAAGGACCTTTAAGTGGCCCAGCTGGAGCATGCTGTGTTCAGCTGCTACTTACCACTTGTGGCCCTGACAAGGACCGTTTGTGTTTGGTTTTCTTGTGGTTTGACTGTTTCTGTTGCAGGCCTCTAGCACCCGCCTTGTCGAGCAGATTGAAGCTGCTGACTCGGACGGGCGTGCCTGCGTTTAGTGAAATTGCAAACTGTGTCCACGCACGTCAGTCAATTTCTATTCCCCTTGAGATGCATCGAGTCCAAAAACGTGCCACCGTCCCTCCAAGGTCGGCACGTCGTCGTGGAACGCACACTACACTCGAAAACGTCTCAAGTGTCAACTTGGACAACTCAAATCCAATCACTTCGCAGCAATTGAACAATTAATTCCATTTCCACCTCAACAAGGTGCTCTTGATTGAAATTCCACTCGTCGGTCACGCACCTAACCGTCGATTCATATTCAATTGCTTCTCTGCTCTTTACCACTTCAATGCTAACAATTCCACGGTTGTTCCACGACGTTGACGTTGCGTCAGTGGCGAACAGAAAAAAAAAAGGGTATGGGTCGTAGTTTGTCGCAGCAATTAAATCGAGAGTGGTCGGTTAGTCATCCGGTTTTTAGAGGAAAACATATCTCGTTACAAACTGCAATCAGTTCTGGTTTTATCTTGTGCTGTGGTGGAACGTCATCTGTGCGACGATAATCAAAGCCACAGAGTAGAGCATTTCTTTGGAATTAAAAAAAAAAAAAAATTCTAACCACAGAAAAAAAACATTGTTTATCACAAATCAACTACATTGCAACCTTGTCGCGTCGCGTTGTAACTCTCGATAAAGAAAACAGTTCATAGCCAAGCAGTGTCATAAATTCCGCCCGTCGGCCGATGATATCATACATCCGTGCGCCCGTTTCTAGCCACTAATTTGCGTTGATTTAAAAGGGTGCTTGCATTTTTTTTTATTTAAAGAACGAATTATTGTTTTTGCTTCGACGAGCGTGTTGTGCATTCTAAGTAGGCTACGCCACCCCTCCATCATTGCGACACTCGAGTGCATTTAAATGATGATAAAAATCTCTCGTTCAATCTAAATGATGTTCTATTTGCCTCTAGGTGCAATCATTTTAAACCAACAATTCAGCAAATCTCTTCAAATTGATGCACAACACTTAAACAAACAGAAGCGGATAGAATGGCGGCGAGGTGACTGCGTGTGCAAATGGCAGAATTGAACACGACTACGATGATAAATGGTCATAGTTTTTGGAGTGAACAAATAGATTATTAACCATATTGCTTCTACGGCGAGGCCCAATCGTAGGAAATCATGGTGTGCACGGCTTAAGGCCACAAAATGAAGCGCAAAACGCAAACGAAAATCACAAACGACTCAACTCTCCATTGTTATTAATGAACGTCGAAAGTTGCTTGGTCATGCTTGAAACTTGTTTTTCTTCTCTTCTAATGACGCTACAGTCCAGCCAGGGCCTCAGCCACAAGCCTCTCCAGTTGGCACGATCCTTCGCCAGCTGCGCCAGGGTTGGTTGCTTGAGGTCCCTCTTCAGTTGTGTGGGCAATGGTCATGTTTAAGACTTCTTCTTCTTCCAATGGCAGTCCGTGGTGAGCCAAGGCCTCACCCAACAAGCCTCTCCTGTTGGCACGATCCTTCGCCAGCAAGTTGCTTTAGGTGCTTCATCAGTTGTGTGCACTGTGTGTGTCGTTCGAGGACGTGCTCCATTGAGTTGTCGCACCTCGGTTCGGAGTCGATGACTCTTCGGGCTGCAGTCTGACTAGACTCATGTCGCTGTACAGCCCGAGTTCGCAGTTCGTGGTTGAATCATCTGCAGAACCCATCAACGCAACAACAGGACCAAATATTGAGTGTACAACTCTTCTTCCGTGCCATTGAGCAGGACAGGGTCATCCCTGAGCAAGGCCTTCTCTAGAAGTTGTCTCGGGCAGTTCTGTGTCGAAAACCATGTTTTTTGTGTTTAAAGTGTTAATCTCCAAGCCCCACAAGTTTCAGTAGCAGTTGAAGGGCTTCTGGGCTTTTAGAAAACATAGCCAGATCGTCGTCACTTCTACATCACACCTCTCGGTTGATAACCTGCTCTGGATATCCTGCCTCCTTGCACGGTCCTTTAATTTTGACGACAAACAATCGTAAGCTGCGTAAACTGCCACTGCAATTGCTTTCAAATTTTGTTGTGTGGTCTATTGGAGGCTTGGTAGATCGCTCTAGCTTTGGTTACTCAGACAAATTGTTTGACTTCCCCATGTCGTTAGATCCACACCCACGTGAGCATTGAAGTCACCCATCAGGACACAGAAGCCCTATCTGTGGCCCCATCAACTTCATCCAGGCAAGCCGCACGCTCTGACTCCAGATTTAGTGCAAACACCTGCACCAAAATCGATGCTAACCATTCAAGCTTGAGCTTTAAGACCTCTACTCGACCTCACTACCCTGCTTGCCAGCCTGGGACTTGTGAGTATCCCCTCTTCCGCCTGTGCAGACATTTGAGGTTTCCACCCACTGGCAAATAAAGCCACAATGTCTATCGTTTAGACTTGGCAGCCCCTTCCACTAGCTCGAGAACCTGTCCTGTGAATGACGAGACGTTCCATGTGTCTAGCCTAGGTCGAGGCCTGGATGGATGGCGTGATCTCCCCCACAAGCCCGTAATGACTAACGAGGCCATTGCTTGTACCCTCTTCGGGACAGTCCGGCCTGGTGCCCAGGCATACCAGGGTAGCCAGTATCCGAGGCTCGTTTTCTCGTCCTTGTCATGTGGGGACACCCCAAATATGTTGCCCGCGCCATAACCGTGATGAGGTCAGCTGCCAGGGGAGTGAGGCTATAATGTATGCACCATAAATGTGGAAAAAACACAAGCTGTTTGTTTACGGAACTGAAAACAGATGTGCGGATACTTCATGACACACGATTTGTACACTCATACAGTGGGGTGCACAAACGAGTGCATGCTTGTGTAACGCTATCCACATCGTCTTATAACATTTTCTAAACGTTTTCTGACACACTTCCCAGCGAATTTCTGTACAAGAATAAGGAGAATCTTCGTCAAAGCTATTCCAGGCTTGTTGGCGTGTCGATATAGCCCCAAACGCGTTCAACGATTCGATAGAGTGCATGTACCCATTCGACTTGACGTCGCGTCAATGGCCCGTCATCTTCAATTCTCGAGTCAGCTTCATCTTGTACGGCTGTAAACCAAGATCCTTAAGCCATATACGCGCTAGTTCTTGAAAACGCCGTGGAATCGACTGGTGACGATCGGCAGCGGTATTTTCGATCGACCTATTGTCGCACACTCAGCAAATGTGCTGTTTTATGTGGTTTTTGCACTTGACTCCTTATCGCCGGTCTACCAGGGCGAGAATCACGACCGAGCAATGGTCGTTAACGATCTTAAAGTTACGGTCACCGACTCCGAATTTCGGTAGAAAACTTGGCAGACGTTGCTCGTTTGTGTTCTTTACCGTGCTAATGGGGTTGGGTCTACAGTGACAGTTGTTGATGATTAGTGAACGAGATAAAGGATCAGATAAAGGATCATCTGAAAAATGAATCAATCTCGTTTGCACAGCGACACTGTGTGTCTCAGTGTTTCAAGATCAAACCGTGGCGTCTGTCTTCAGTATCGTTCATTCATTCAGCTTCAATCGCAAAGAGCATACAAAATGCACGTGGTTTCGATTGCCACTTAACCACTTTTTTCTGTTTGATAAAGATAAAGCCAACGTACAGTATTCACACACGACGGTTGTATCTCTAATCCCAAGTGTAGCCAATACGCCAAATCTACCGTCTGCGCACCCAGATATCGCATAGATGGTTGGTGCTTTTGTGGGGAGAGCTTCACACGTCACAGTTTCAGTGATGTGCGAAGAGGCGCAGAAATTCATTTGAATTGCCCGATTCCGGCTCGGCTTAACGATCGCTTCAACGACAGACAACAAGCAATTTCCATATCGAAGGGATAGACTCGAATGTACGTAACCTCTGCTCGGTGGTCTTGTGGCTGTGGCTCACAATTCAGTCTCTTCTCCAGCACAACCGCCAAAAGCAATTAAAACTGATCCGCCATAAGCACTCACACACACACCACATCCACATCATACCCGGCCGCCAACAATGCCAGATAACAATCGACACTTGCGATCGTGTTGTGCCAATCAAAATTCGACTTAAGATACAATTTAGTGTTGTATTTAAGGTCGCTTCCATATCAATCGGGCATTTGATAAATTCCAGTTGTGTTTAGTAGTTTCTAGTTGAATTGATTATTGTGTGCCCTCCGCCGGCGGTCGGTTGATTGTGTGCCGTACTTGCTGGCCTGTTGTAATGCTCAATTGTACTTAGAGCAGATGATAATGTTCCCACCACCGCACAGTGTGCTGTGTGTACCGCCATCGAATAAAGTCTTACATATACGTTATCTCAAAATATTGTTTTATTGAGCCTGAGAGTTTTAAAGCGAATGTGTTCACCTGACACAATGGCGGTTGCCGTACGCGAATGATATTAGTCTTGCTCTTGATAACCGACAAGAGTGTTCGAAAGGAACGGATTGTGTCGTCGTGTGGTGCTCTAGTTCAAATATCGGCACAATTTACATATATTTACTATTTTTTTTTATTTTATTTGACTTTGTTTTTCTTCGTTTTTTTTTTTTGTTTTTGTTTTAATGGATTGTGTGTGCATTTAAAGAGCATGAAGAGTAAGTACATTCTTAACCTCAAATCGACTGGAGATAGACTGGGCAATTTTTTTCCGGCAGATAAACGTGACAAGCGTTTTTTTTTTCCTTTCTTTTCTTTTCACTCCCCTCACACACATATTCATCCGTTTCGTTTCTCTCTTCTCCATTGCAGAATCCAGCCCCTGTGAAGGACTCCTCAATGCGAACGAGGATGATGAAATGAAAATCACTGGCTATCGACGGTCACGGACCCGTACGTACTTGTGCTGGTTGTGCATTGTTCTGACCGCGGGCTTGTTACGTTTGATATTGCACTGGTGGCGGCATTGGTTCCTCTTGGCAACGCATTCGCCGTGTCCGCTGACGGTGGCGGAAAAGGTGCTCATCCAGGAGGACTATCAGGGGAAACATCAGCTGTATTATGTTAAGGATGTGTTTACGCTGTCATTGCAGTCGTTGAGGTGAGTGAATTTGTTGTTATTGGCTTTGCGTGTGTCAAGTACATTTAGTTGCCTCTCTCGCGTGTGTGTCACGGCGTTTTGATCAAGGCGCGCAGCTGTTTTTTTCAAGGTTGCTGCGCCCCAGTGGGTATGAACACTCCAGTTGTACTCCGACGAGAGGGGGTGCACAGTCAGGCGCCAGAATTTCCCTGGGGACTTGAAGCAGAGCACAGAGTGTCGTCGTCTAGTAGATAAATTGTGCAGCTGTTTGGCGACGCTGCGCCTGGACGAGATGAGTGGTTGCACAGCCGGGGATAGGGTGTTAGTTTTACTGCGTCGACAGTAGCAACATTGTCAAGCGCTTCATTTGATGCAAGGGGCTCCCCTCACATGCAGTTTCAGTCGTCCGTAGCAGGTCCTTGCTGCCATAATATCCGCGTGGCCTCACAGGTGGACTCGAGAGAGATGCGGTTGCTTTTTGGTTTGCCCATGGCCCAAAGATCCCTGCTTCAGTTCGTTCATCAGTTCTTGCTCCGTCTGTATGGCGTGGATTTTGGATTGCTCTAGTCCTTTTTAGTGCTGAGTCTTGGAGAAGATAGAGATCGTTTCGTTGATCATATTGCGTGCTCGTAGCGCGAGTGCGGCTTCGTGTACGGCAGCCACTTCAGCTGCAGTCGTCTCTGATTTTTCAAATTGGTCGCAGAAGACTCATTCGTCTGTACCCGCACTCGATTTTGAGCCGTCGGTATGCAGGGAGAGCTCTCCAACTGCTGCTACCATGTGGTCTTCCTATTGTTTCCGATCCGAAAATCAAAGATTAAAGGGCTCTTCCAAAGCTAGTGTCGGAGGCAGGCAGTCTGCTTGGCAACTGTGTTGTGCTGCTGACAAACAGCGTGACTGTATGGTTTGTCTCTCCAAAGTCCCGATGAGGCTGTGCGATCGTTGCGGAATAAGTCGACGGGATGGCTGCGAGTGCTCCCATTCGTATTGTTTTGAGACAACCTGTTCTGCCCTAGAAACTATTTCAGAAGCTCCTCCAGCGTTTTCAGGAGAGGTCTTACAACAGTGTTGTGTAGACAGTCGTAGTTTGAGACCCCAAGTCTTCCCAAAGTCACGTTTGCACGTACAGTGCCTTCCTAATGCGGTCGTTCGTGTTGGCCTTCAGTCTCGTTGCCTGTCCCAGATCACTCTGATTTCTCGGGCAATATCTCTCTCGATCTGTACAACGTCACGTTGCTTCATTTTCAATTGAATCGCCTGCATCTCAGTGGACCGTGTTAAGTGGAGTGTCGTCTTATCTGGTAAATGTCTCCCCTTCGAACGTGAACAACTTCTCCGCACGCAATCCAACCAACAAAGCCACAACAACACCGTCATTGTCTACATGTCGTAACATTATTCTCTCTCTTTTGCCCCCCTTCCCCCCCTTGTAGGAACATGAAGGAACGTACAAAGCTGATCAGTGAACTACCAGCTGATTGTGAAATCGATGAGAAAAACTTTCATCTATCGGTTCATTTCACGTCGGGCATTTTCAAACGTAAGTTACCGCTAATCATCACGAACCCAAAACATATGTGTACGTGATCCCATATAATTAACGTACGTGTTTCATTACAGAATCCGATTCAGTGCGACTGTTCTTATGCAAACAGCTGCGCTACGTCTGGGATGCACAGAGTCAATCGTTCATCAAATTAAAAGGCATCGATGTGAACATTCCCAGCACGTATATGCATCACGTTCGTGGCTTGTCGATAAGTGAACAATTTGCCCGACGTTTAGTGTACGGTTTCAATGAGATCACTGTACCGTATAAGGGAGTCTTAACGTTACTATTTTTGGAGGTACTAAATCCATTCTATGTTTTTCAAATCTTCTCTGTGATCCTTTGGTTCTCTTACAACTACTACTACTATGCTGTTGTGATATTATTAATGTCAGCATTTGGAATATCAATGTCAATCATACAAACGAAAAAGGTATGCAATCAAATCGAATCAAATCAAATGCTGTGTCCCCTTACACAAAACCGTCCGTTTTTCTTGTTAAACCAGAATCAAGATGCCCTTTATAATACAGTTCAGAGTGCAGACAGTGCGCTTGTTGTAACCGAAGCGGGAGATATTAAAGACTTAAAGACACAGAACCTGGTGCCGGGCGACATCATTGAGATCCCATCGATGGGCTGCACCATGCAGTGTGATGCTGTACTGCTGTCGGGCAATTGCATTTTGGACGAATCAATGCTGACGGGTAAGACGCACTGCCGATCGAGGGCAAAGATTTTTATTAACACTCACAGTGGTTTAGGTGAAAGTGTTCCGGTCACAAAGACCCCGTTGCCGGTGAAACGTGATCTGATCTTCGACAAGAAGGAGCACAGTCGGCATACGTTGTTCTCGGGAACGAAGGTGATTCAGACGCGTTACATCGGCTCGGAGAAGGTGCTGGCGAAGGTCATCAATACGGGAAATATCACTGCCAAGGGCGGATTGATCCGATCAATCCTCTATCCACCGCCGGTTGACTACAAATTCGAGCAGGACTCGTATAAGTTCATTGCCGTTCTTGGACTCATCGCCGGCATTGGTTTTATCTACACTCTTGTCAGTAAGGTAAGGTTTTCTCTCAGTCCTCCTTTAATGGGATGTCCCTTGATGCGGTTTTCTCTCTCTCTGTTTGCAGATCCTCCGCGACGTGGATCCTCTGAAGATCGCTGTAGAGTCGTTGGATTTGATTACGATTGTGGTGCCGCCAGCTCTGCCGGCCGCGATGACCGTTGGTCGGCTGTACGCGCAGAAGCGTCTGGAGAGGAAGAACATTTACTGCATTTCCCCGCGATCGATCAACGTCTCCGGCAGCATCGATTGTGTGTGCTTCGACAAGGTAACGATCCTCCTCCTGCGACAACATCATCGACAATCCCCTCACCGTACTGCTTCTCTTTCAGACTGGAACCCTCACCGAAGACGGCCTCGACATGTGGGGCGTTGTCCCGAAGACGGCGACGAATCAATTTCAAATAGCACTCAAGCAGATCGATCGGCTGCCCGTTGATCACTTCCTCTTCGGCATGGTGACCTGCCATTCGATCACCATCATGAACGGCGAAAAGAAGGGCGATCCCCTCGACCTGAAGATGTTCGAATCCACTGGCTGGATCATTGAGGATGTCAATGTGCCGGACGATAACAAGTACGACTTGCTCTTCCCCACCATCATTCGTCAGCCAAAGTCGCAGAGTAAGTTGATAGCCCTCGCCCCGCATTGAATGAAAATGAACGATACACCACCTCACCCATCTTGTTGCAGATCAATCCAGCAACGGCAGCCTGGAAGAAGACGAAGTTGACTTTCGTCGCGAATCGGTGGACGATCTGCTGGCCGAGGTTGGCGGCTCAAATGACATCGGTATTGTGCGTGAGTTTCCCTTCACATCGGCCTTGCAACGAATGTCTGTGATTACCCGTCGATTAGCCGACGACCACTTCAATGTATACTGTAAGGGTTCCCCCGAAATGATCCACACCCTCTCCAAGCCGTCGACCATTCCCGACACCTACTTCGCTCAGTTGGAGGTGTACGCACAGCAGGGATACCGGATAATCGCGTTGGCCTACAAGCCGCTGGAGAAGAAGATGAACTACCCCAAGTTGCAGCGGATCAGTCGGGACAAGATCGAGTGTGACCTGGAGTTCCTGGGCTTCGTCATTCTCGAGAATCGCCTCAAGCCGGACACCACGGACGTCATCAAGTGTCTGACGGTGGCGAATATCCGGACCGTCATGGTGACTGGCGATAACATCCTCACCGCGCTGAGCGTTGCCAAAGATTGCGGAATTGTGGGCAAGAAACAGAGCGTGATCACCGTGAATACCCGAGTCGATGCGGACGATCCGAACAAGTACGAGTTGTATTACAATTTGACTGGCGCCTCAACGCCCACCGTGCCAATGCAGAATGGCAACGGTGACATCCTATCGTTGAACACGCATAGCAGCAGCATTGCCAGTTTGGAAACCTGTGATACCTGGACCCATCGAGACGTAGAGCTAGGCCTCAAGGATGTCACGCCGACAATCGAATCGAATGGCAATGCGTTCGACGAGAAGAAAATGTACCCGGACTTCGCGTGCAACAACTATCGCTTCGCCATGGACGGCAAGACGTGGGCCATCGTGCGCGAGCACTTCCCCGAAGATGTGCAGCGTTTCGTGACGCGCGGTGCGATCTTCGCCCGGATGTCACCCGATCAGAAGCAGTCATTGATTATGGAATTGCAAGAGCTAAACTACTATGTGGCAATGTGCGGCGATGGCGCCAACGATTGCGGTGCCTTGAAGGTCGCTCACACGGGCATTTCCCTCTCCGAGACTGAATCGTCGATTGCCTCGCCATTTACGTCGCGCGAACCGACAATCGCCTGTGTGCCTAATGTCATCAAGGAGGGTCGTGCTGCCCTGGTCACCTCATTCGGTATATTCAAGTACATGGCGGCATACTCAATGGTGCAGTTCATATCTGTGATGATCCTATATTCAATCGATTCAAATCTAACTGACAAACAGTATTTGTACATTGACCTTGGTCTAATATCGATATTTGCGTTTTTCTTTGGCAAAACCGAGGCATACGACGGTCCATTAGTTAAGCAAACCCCATTAAGTTCACTCATATCCCTAACGCCATTAGCTTCCATTATCCTGCATCTCATTATGGTTATTGCATTTCAAGTGGTCGGCTGGTTTCACTTGCACCAGCAGCCCTGGTTCGAGCCCTTCGTTCCCGATCCGGACTCCGATGGTAATCATCTAGGCTGTTATGAGAATTATACAATGTTTGTCATATCGTGCTTCCAATATATTATTCTAGCATTTGTATTCTCAAAAGGTGCGCCATACCGCAAGTCAATCATATCAAACTATCCCTTTTGTATAACACTTATTGTCAATTTAGCAATTGTCGTCTATACGACCCTCTATCCGGCACAGTTTCTAATTGACCTGTTCGAGCTGGTCATGCCGCCCGATCAGAACTTCCGCAACTACATGCTGATCTACGGTGCGTTGAATTTCATCGTGAGTCTCTTCATTGAATCGGTGGTGGTTGAGTATATTCTGTTCAAGAAGATTCGCTACTACTTCCACAACATCGAGAAATCGCACCGGAAGTATCTGTCGATCGAGAATGAAATGCGTCAGAATACGAAATGGCCACCGCTGTCCGACTATCGTAACATCATGGCGAACGACTACGACAAGCCAGCACCGATCTCGTACGCGGAAATCAGTGCCGAACATCAGATCGATCAGAAGGCACCCGAGAACAGTGTGCTGGACAGTTTCTTTGACATCAAAGCCGACGACAGTCTGGAGAATACGGACAATATGAGCTTGTCGGACATTTACTCCGAATCGTACTACGAGTCGGCCCTGAACGAGGAGACGATCTTCGATGAGTTCTCCTCGGAGAATGGCAGTCTCGGCTGCAGTAAGCACTCCCTGAAGCGTCCGTCGGCAAATAATCACCATCAATCGCCGTCACACTCATCGGCCGTATCATCCAGTGTCGAGTGTCATCACAACGGCCATGATCCGCCCAATCAGAAGCCATCTCATCATAAGCATCCACCCCACCATCATCATCATCATCATCATCATGTGTATCATGCTCACGCGCATCCGCATAATAACAATAACAATTCGGAGGAACAAAATCACGATGATGAGATGTGTCCAACAAGTGAATACATTGCTGCAGCAACACCGGCAAAAACTACGAACAATTTACAACAGAAACCTCTAGCCAATATCGAAATTCAAAAGACAACTGTCTGCGGGGAAAGCTGAAGTCTGTTGCAACGCATCACTGCGTCAGATTTCGTCTTATGTTGTAGTATTTATTTGTTATAATTTATATAATTTATGTTTTATTTTATGTGCACGAATGTTAAATGTTTGGTTGGGGAACTGGACCCTCTCTCTCTCTCTCTCTCTCTCTCTGTCCACCATCCTTCTCGCTCCCCGCGCCGGCGCCAGCATTCTCTATTTGATTGTAAAGAAATGGAAAACAAATTATGAACACAATCCACAATAGACTTACGACACCATATTGTTCGTGTTTGAGTTTCCTTTGCGATTGAATACACCTCGTTTTTTGTCGTTTGTTTCAATCTAATCAGAAAGTAATCGATGTTTATTCATGTAGAGTCATAGCCACAAATTCAAACCAATTTTTTTGCTGTCTAAACGAAATGAATGAAAATATGGAAAAAAGAAAATCAATTATATACATAAATATATAAACAATTATTGCTAATTATTGTGTACCTTAGAAATTGTACTTAATCGTATGCGCAAATCATCATCATTGTTTTCTTATATTTTTTTGTGTCAACGAAATGTATACCTAATGTAAATCAATTCAAACTAGTTAAGTAATCAAAAAAAAAAAAACCAACCGTGTAATGTTTGTTTATCAAGAAAAGAAAACTCTCAAGTTGAACATATGCACGCGTCATCTTTTAGTTGTTCTCTATTATCAAATTATATACGTTTTCTTGCGTTAAACATCGCACATTCTACTCTGTTTTAATTTTGTTTCTCTTTGTGTGCGTCCTTTGCGAATAATGTGCAGACATCTCCTATTTATGTACGTGGTCTGAATTTGAAGGACGATACATAATTATACACACAATCACAATAAATATATATATGTTTACATCTCTTAATCAATTGTTTACTCGTTCGTTTTTCATTTTCTTCATTTTCTATGCCCTCACTCTCTCTCTAAAACAAAACAGACGCACAATCGTGTAAGAGGTGATCACAATGTTGCTTTCAAAAGACGTTAAAGCCAATTGAATCTATGAATGTACTTCGAAAAAACACACAAAACACTTGAACCATAGCATCAAGCAGTGCCTAAAGTTGCTACGACTGTAAATAAGATAAATTAAATAGATCTTCGATTATGATGCGGTGAACAAAAATATAAATAAATACTTATATCAAAAAGACACAACCCCTGCGCATGCGTGTGCGTTGAGTCGCGTGCTTTATATTAATGTAGAGACAAACAAGAAATATATTCATAATCGCTTTTTATTGTCTTACTCTCGCGTTCTTTCAATGGGAGAGAGGTTTGTATGGTTTCACAGGTGAGCAGGATCAGGCGTGAGTGGGGAATGCGTCTAAGATGGTCGTCGCTAATTGGAACCACACTAGGTCCGACGCTTCTTCCTAAAGAAACGGGCATTTCAGGCACAATTTCAAGGCACTTTGTCAAAGGAATCGGGGTGAATTCTGGTCCGACACTTCTTCCTAAAGAAACGGGCATTTCAGGCACAATTTCAAGGCACTTTGTCAAAGGAATCGGGGTGAATTCTGGTCCGACACTTCTTCCTAAAGAAACGGGCATTTCAGGCACAATTTCAAGGCACTTTGTCAAAGGAATCGGGGTGAATTCTGGTCCGACACTTCTTCCTAAAAAAAACGGGCATTTCAGAAACAATTTCAAGGCACGCTTCTTCCTACTTTTTCCCAAAGAAACAGTCATTTCAGATGCAGGTGGAGGGGAGGTGAATTCTAGCATTTACCGACTAGCGGGGGAAGGTCAGGGACTTTGCGCAGCACACTGACTAGGATGTCTCGTCTTATTACGCATCCTGAGCTTGTTCCGGTGTGGTGGCCCGTGGCGTTGTGGGTACGTGCGTCGGCCCCCAACCTCGATCGATTCCTGCTCTGTGCGACAAAAAAACAATTTTCACGACCCCACCTCTTTCGAGTCACTGACAATGCTCAAAGAGTACTTTCCTGTCTAGAAAAAGCTTCTCAAACTTGGCCGTTCGGATTCGGCCTTAAACTGTAGGGGCCTTCCCCTCGTGAGAGAACAATAGCACGCACAACACGAGTGGTTGCTGAGAAGCTAGGCCCTGGCACCCTACGGGCTGTAGCGCCACACATATTATTATTATTCTTATTAAGCTTGTCCCGGTGACGGAGAACACAACCAGCCTTGATTTCCATGCGAAAAAACAGAGGTAATCTTGAATTTTGGCCCCAAACTCATCAACCACTGTACTCCTGTCAATCCTGTCATCTACACACATCTGCATCAAATTTCCCATCAATCGAGGTAGACCGCATTCCAAGACTTGTCCTGCTCCCGAGAACGGCCTTCACCAAGCCACCATGCCTGGATTTCCACGAGAAAAAAGGAGATTATCTCAAATTTTGCCTCTAACTCAGCAACCACGGTACTCCCGTCGAAGAATCCTACCCCTATACACATCTACATCATGCTTCCCATCCATCGAGGAACCCTTCATTCCTAGTCTCGTCCTGGTCACCGAGAACATCGCTTCGCAAGCCAACATGAATGAGCTTCCATGAGAAAAAAGGAGATCATCTCAAATTTTGCCTCTAACTCAGCAACCCCGGCACTCACGCCAGAGAATCCTACCTTTAGACACATCTACACTGAATTCCCTATCTATCGGTGTACCTCACATCCCCAGACTCATTCCGGTTCCCGAGAACATAGTTCCCCAAGATTCCCCAACCCACTCCGAACGAAAATTTGTGCATTTTTCCTAAAGAAACGTTGATTTCTCCCCGAAATCACAGCACCAACCGATCAAAGTTGATGAAATCTTCAAAAGGGCACCCGAGGCCATCATCCAAAACAGACCCCATTCCAAAATTCTCAAGTTTTTGGAAAATCCAAAAAATGCATGTTTTCGCCCAAAAAATGCGGTAAAATGCGAAACCATCTTAGTCGACTTTTTCTGCTGCGAGCGTGCAGATTTTTGAAAATCGATTTTTGGGGAATTTTGGGCGGTTTTTGGGGAATAAATGGATGGAATGGAGTGAGTGGAGGGCGAGACTGAAGTCTGCATCGAAAATTTGGTGGGAATCGGTGCGGAAATGCGAAATTGAGACGGGTTCCAAGTTGGGGCTAAGTTCGTGGGGTGTGCTGAGGTTTTGTTGATCTTTTTTTTCGAAAATTCTGAGGGTTCTTGCATGCGTGGTGGATGGAATGGGTTGAGGGGAGATGGAGTATGTTGTTGTGGGTGAAAGTTTGAAGGAAATCGTCGTGAAAATGAGACGGTGTCAGCGGTGGCGAGTGGCTGCTTGAATTCGAAAAACACAAGAAAACTACGAATTTTTGCCTTCGAACCGCCAAAAACCACCCCAAAACGCCTTAAAAACGCCACCGACGCCTGCAGACGCCACCCGCCCACCACCAACCACGCCCACCACACGCGTCGACCGCGAAAAACCGAAAAAAAATCGAAAAAAAATTCGAAAAAACATCGAAAAAACCAAAAAATGTCTACTGATCCTCCGGAGGGGTGATCGAGCCAATAAAGGGGTGCCCCCCGGTGGGGAAAATTTTCAGTCTGTCGGTGGTCGTCGAGGGGTGCACATCGGTGAGTCGGGAGTGATTTTTTTCGGATTTGTGTTTGTGATTTTTTTGGTGCGCCCCTTCGGTTGATGTGCACCCACCCACCCTCGCGTGTGAGAGTGAACAACCCCCCCTCCCCTCTCCCACCCTCCCCCCAAGACACGGGTACATTTTTCCGGGACGTTTTTTTCCTCTCTCTCTCCGAAATGATGACCAGTTGTGGAGAACCTGAAGGATGTTGGCTGCTCTGAGGGATATTGGGACGACGCATGCTGCTGCTGGAGTGGGACGGGGGACGGATACATGATCGGTTGAAAGCATGAATCGTTTCCGGGCACACCCTCTGCGGAGTGTGTCCCTTAAGTCCTTGCCGACAGCTATCTGATTTGGGCCACCTAGTGCTTGCCTGGATTATAATTCAGTTCGGCTCACGTTCCCTTTTTGCGCTCGGGATCCACCTGAACCAGTTCAGTCACCTGTCTGAATTTTGACGTGAGTTTGCCGTTGATTGTCCATAGTCGAGAACAAGTTGAAGCTTGACTTCCTCCTCCGAAGAAGCTGCTCACTCGGACCGAGTGCACAGACCTGTGCGCTTGATCTTGAACTTCCTCTGAAAGTCTGTGGGCTGTTTTTTGCTCATGTACTGTCTTTATTTTCAACAGAAGCTGTCTAAGTTTACAGATAGTGAAAGTACAAGTCTTAGGTCTAACAAGTTCCACAGTGCACACAGTTTGCTGGTCTATTGCTGGTGCACGGTGCATTGGCTTGTGGGGAGGGGCAACCACGCACGTGGCTCCTCGTTCCCCAAAGTGTAAGCAGCAGGCAGTGAAGTGAAAGAGGAAGAAAAAAATCATAAAGCATGTAATACTGCAATATATTATATTTGTATTGTCTTTTCTTGAACATAATTACTTCGTTCTGTTTTGACTTAAGGTTTTAATGTAAACTTGTATGCATTCTTTTTTTTTTGTTTTGTTTTGTTTGCTTTCGAATAAATAGTCCAGCCTATATATTTTTTGGACAATCACTCGGCGTCTGCTCTGCGTCAGCTATCTCTTAGGAATTCAACGTCACGTTCATCCACCCGATCCCGTCTGCGCGGCCTAGGCCTTCTGGGAGAGTTCTTCCAGTTTTTTTCTCCTCTTCCGCAGCAGGGGATTATCGGAATTGTCCAGCGCCTTGATGTTCATCTGTGAAACACTCTTATGTATTTAATGAGTACCACTCACTTGTCTGCGAATCAAAATACCTGATCGTAGTCAACTCGCATTGTGGCCAGCGAGCGTGTCATCTCCTCCTGGACCTCGGGCCAGGTGTCTTCGCCCTCCTTGAGCATTCGTCCCGTATACAGAGGGGTCTGCGGAACTTGGGTATATTGAGCAATCCACTTGTTTCGCATCACACCCTCAATGGTGAGACGCTTGCTCGGATCAACGCGCAACATCCCCTTGATGAGGTCTTTGGCCGCCTGACTGACACTCTCCCACTCGGGATTCGGAAAGTCATACTGACCCGTGCGAATGCGTTTCTTCATGCCCGGTGATATGGCCTCACCGTGGTTGCTGTAGAACGGCGGAAAGCCACACAGGAGAATGTACATAATCACACCGAGTGACCAGATGTCACAGCTTTTGTCGTATTTCTCCGGACCAAGAACTTCTGGAGCTGTAGGTGGAGGAGAAGGAGGAGGAGGGAGAGGCGTCAGACTGACGGAGGATGCGAGGCAACAAGCGACGTTTACTCACCAACATAGTATGGCGTATAGCATGGCGTCTGCAGTGTATCCTTAATGGAGGTCTCCTTCGCGAAACCAAAGTCGGTCAGTTTAAGAATCGCATTTGGTCCCGGCGATGTGTACAGCAAGTTCTCTGGCTTCAAATCTCTATGGGCAATATTTTTGCTGTGTAAAAAATGAACGGCCACACATATCTCATGCATTATCTGTGCCGCCTCTGTACAGTGAACAAATAGAACGAGAGACTTTTTCTTTGTAGACAAATTCACTTAGAAACCTGCGCCCATACACATACCTCGTTCGGTAAATGCACCGTCCTGATTGTCCTGAATTCGTTGAAACAGTTCACCGCCTTCCATGCTGCGAGAAAGAACATACACACACACCAGTCAGAAACGATCAATTAGCAGGGACGGGTAAAAATTCACACAATTCTCGGTAATTGAATGAGTACACAAGAGGAAAAAAAAAGCCAAACACGTACCATTCCATCACGACCAACAGGCAGCTATTGCGGCTGTAGATATTCTCGTAAACATCGATGATGTTCACTATATTACGACAGCCACTTGCTCGCCAATGCAAATCAACTTCTCGCCTCGCCTTTGGATTATCTAAAAGTACCTAGGGAAGGGAACACCCACAGAAGGGTCCATCATTTTTCCAGTGTTCGTGAGAGGAGAAGACGCACGAAGTATTCTCACCTTTAGTGCATATTTCTCCTGTGTCTTGCGGTTGGTACACTGCACAACCTTGCCGTTGATTCCCAGCCCGAGGACCGTGTTGGAAATTTCATAGTCATCGACGAGAAGCGTTTTCTTTGGAACTCGCATCTCTTGAGCTGTGGCACCGCCACCACTGTCGCTTGTACTCTTCAGCATTGCACACAACCTACGATTTTTCTACGAGCCTCTGAAATGAGATAACGATTTTCGTTTTTTTTATTCATAAACTCCCCAGGCAAACCGTATCGTCGCTGAATGCAAACACAAATTATTACGTCATGCGTCGGAAATATAGTAAAAAAAAGAAAAAAGAAACACACAACACCAACCAAGCGTATTTTGTGTGAACGTTGAAATTGTTGTGCCTCGTTGAACAAACTCTAAAATGTTTTCGACAGAAGAATAAATCACAGCCGTTTTTTATCAGATACAGAAACACACAGTCATTCGGATGGAATCTTATGAAATGCGAATGCGGTTGGGGGGAGGGAAGTGCTGAATAAATCTCCAAAGAAACACACATATTTTAAGCAAACAACATCGGATCTTCACACTCGATGAGTAAGAGGAGGCATCAGCAGCAGGGAAAAAAATGTGTAATTTATTTCAAAAATTAGTTCAGTCACTCACACGGATTATTGCCTGACGATCGGCGTTCAATTCGGGGGGACAGGTGGGAGAACAACACAAGAAAACAACAGCTATCGATAAATTAAATTAGAATCTGAGAAACTCTGTGTCCCATGCACTTGGACTGATGTACCGAACCGACGGCAACGAATAGACCCACCATTCGAGCAGGTATGCACGATATGAATGAAAGACTCTTCCGTTCGGTCTGCTGCTATTCGATTCGTCTCTTTTTATCCTTTACGAATACATTTGTGTGCGGCTGTGTGTGTGTAGGGGGGGTTTTCTTTTCGGTTGCGCGTTCAACACTGCATGGAGTTTCTTGGAGCAAGAGAAAAAAAAAACAAAAACAAACACCTTTGCTCCTGGCGGCGATTCTTTTCCACTTGCTTGTGGTCAGGTACACCGTAAATCCTCGCCAATGAGGTGTCGGCATATGCTTCGAAGTCGAACAAGGAGTGTGGAACGCGGAACGTTCACACAGCCGGCGTTTGCTCCATCATTCGATTTCCACCCCTGGATTGATGTTCGACGAGGCGAAAGGCGCAGGAGCAGGAATCCCATGAGACAGGTGGGGATGTCTGTTCGACGTTCGATGCCACAGTGATTTCCGTGCATAGTAGCTGAACATCATTGCGCCACCACTTGTCCAATCGGCTGCTTGGTGGTTGAATCCAGGCGGTTTCCGTGTGGAGGTTCACCTCGAGTCACTGTGGAACTAATCGATACGATACCAAGCAGCTAATGAATGTCAAATCAGCAGGCAGGCAGTTCTAAATTTAAGTCAGATGATGATTCAATCAGTGGCGCAGTGGAGGAGGCCAGTTTAACCTTCAAATTCGAAGGAACGCCGTGCCAGAAGAGGGCTTCCTCATGATGCATTCGGGGTGGCCACTTCCACCTTTCGAATCAGAAGAAATGCCTTGTCACCAGAGGGGTTGTTGATGCTTGAGGACGCCGTGCCAGAAGAGAAGGCCACTTCCACCTTTGGAATCAGAAGAAATGTCGAATGTGAGGACGCCCTACACAGCTCAACCCAATGCTAGGGGTTCACTTCGATTTGACCTTTCTCCATGGCAAGTCAGACGCTGAGAAAGAACAGCTATTGGCGTCTGGAGACTGCCCACAGATGGAATGGATCTCCCTGATAGCTTTCAACTCATAATTGCTGCCTTGGCCGAGGTGCTCTTGTGTTTCCTCATTGCTCAGTAACTTCTACTTGCTGTCTAGGCCAACGTCCCCTCGATTGGAACTCCTACTTGCTGTCTTATCCGAGATCCTCTTGTGTTGCTTGTGTTGATCCTGTGCTGCTTCTTCGTTCGGACATTCTTAGGCGCACTTGACTTTGGTTTGGCCTCTATGCATGTCCTATCTTCGACTATCTATGAGTGCACCAATTAGCGCTCCCTCTGATCCCCTTCATCATCTGCTTGTGTCTTGACCAAGGTCCCCTCTTCTTCGGTCAACCTTGGTCGGACATCTGTCGCACATTCTTAGGCTCTATTTCTTCAAACATGAGCAGACACAATTCACTCCCAGCTACTCTTCAGCCCGCTCTAAAAATAAACCCCTTATCCGCCCATCTGACGCCTCTCCCCAACAGATGAGCGACATTACATTGCAATTGTAAACTTCGAACATCGGTTTTTCGGCGAGGAGAAGTTCTACGAATTGCACACAAGTGCTGTGCCCTTCAACCACTACACAGCCGTGCACCAGAAATAAATGCGTAAAGAGATGTCCATCTTCGGCCGCTTTTTTCCCCCAGTCCACAGAAGAGAGGAATACAATGGTAGTGGCAGTCCCTTGTGTTTCACTTACACTCTTACAACGTTCGTCAATTCAACCCAATTTGGTGGCAGATTCGTGAACTGTGTGGGGAGAATCGTGTGAAGTTCAGCAAAACTTTGTTAGAAGGGTGTTCACTAGTGCTCTAGGCAGAGACAGAGACGAGGGTAGTTCATTTACTGCTATGCTCGCTTGGCAACCCCTCCTCACTGTGGTGAATATTTGACACAGAAATTTGAAAAATGCCGAGTAACGAGAGAGTTTTGCAAATAAAAACTCTAATCCAACTCCAGCGCAACGGCTGGGGAAGGGGATCAGTTATTCTCAAGAGCTCACACCTATTGGCAGACACGGACTTCACCACAAGTGTGGTAGATCTAGATATTTTTGTTTAAGTCTACCACATCTACAATCTATCGTGCGGAATGTACCACACTTGTTAATTCTTCCTCTTTATGCCACTGCCTTGATTGGAATTCAATTTTTAATCAAAACGTTGGCACAAAATCACAAAGACGTCTGAATACGGGGCTATTTGAGGGCGTAGAGTAGATAAACCCCATTTACCAACCTTCTTCCAAATCCCCCACACGTTGCTTACAAGATCCACCACGATTTCAAGTCCCAACACTGACACGGAGCTAAAATCGCATACGAAACGCTGTCAGGTGAAATCACAGGGCGAGAGAGGAATAAGACGGACATCTCTTTGCTCTTTTTCGGGCGCTCTTCAACACCGCCACAGCCGCAACCGAACTGCAATGCCTTCATGTGCACGGCTCCTACACGAGTGTATTTGTGCACGAAAATGGGTGAGTTCAGTGCGGGTTTGTCGGCCTCACACACCACCACTTGGCAGTGTTGTTGAAAAAAGAAGTCCCAGAAAAAGAAAAAAAAAAACACTTCATTGTTGAATTTCAAAATGTGTGGTTCAGTTGAAGAGTTTATTTTTTTTTTCTTGTGTATCCACCAGTTCAATCCGTTGATTGACTTGACATAAATCGAAGTGTGTTTTGTCAGGAGGGGAGGGGGCACGGCACGGCGGTGGACTGCGACTTTTCATTTAGATTATTGTTGTGTCTCGGACACTCTCTTGTACTTTGCTCGCGAGAAGGTGTTTGTTGTTTTTTTTTTTTGTTTCTTTTTTCCTAAAAAAGAAACCCAACAAATAACACTTGTGTGTGCTAGCCTAGAGTTCAGTCCATCAGATCGAACGCCATGAGACGATTACTGCCAATCGCGTAGTGCAAACTGAGAAAAACTAATCTCGTTCCCTTATTTTTATTTTGATTCATTTCATTCAGTGTTTTCTTTGGGGTCTCGGTGGAAAATTCTGTTTTTGTGACGCGAAAAAAAAAGAAACGAAAAGAAACACAAATGAAATGAAAGTGTAATGTGGTTGTTTGTCTCTAACCAAGAAAACCATTGAATTTTGTTGATAATGAGCATACGATGGAAGTGAACAATTAATTTTCATTTTTCCCATATTGTCTGCATCGGTTTTCATTTGGACAAGACAGCAGCAAAGTGATCGAGCTGAGCGAGGTAATTTTCTGATTTTTCACTTAGATTCGGATTTCTGATTCATTTTGTCTCGGGTTTCGCAGGGAATTTGTATAAAATTCGCATTTCGATTTTTGGGCAAAAAAAAAGACTCGACCTTTTTTCCACTTCCTCCTCTCCCATCGTCGTCATCTCCTTTACCGTTGATAGATGTACCTACCATAAGCAGTAAGCATTGGTCACGTACACACAAGATGGGCCGGAAAAATATATCACATTAGGGAAGCACACAACACTCAAATTCAAAAGTTCCTCACAGTTTGTCTGAAAAAAAATTGAGAGCCAGTGTCAACCGAGGATTTTCGTGGATTTTCATGGATTTTCGTGGATTCTCAATCCCCATAAACGATTTTCACAATTGGATTCAATGCCTGGCATCGCCGGCATAGATTGGATATCCGATCGATTTTGAGAAGAAAGAAAAGTGTGTGTTTCCTCCGTTTTTTGTTTTGTGCAAGGGTTGATTGTGCAATACATATTTTGTGCACCTATTTCTGGTTCAGTGTGCGGGGACCCCCCCTCCTTCAGATGAGTGGTGAAATTGGTTGTTTTTTTGTCTGAAAAAAAGTCGCCCATTTGCCGCGACACTCTGGATATCCATGCATACATGAGCCATTGGCATTGGTTGTTGTTCTTTTCTCTTCTTCTCTTGGCTTCGGTTGTTCGCGGTTTGGCATTTGATTCAGCTCAGCAGGTAATTTGTTTATAATTCCACGGCCCAGTCTGTTATATCATTTGTGCGTTGGTTGCTTGTGTCTTCCCGGAGGGGTTTTGATACGAAAAGTGCCTGGTTTTTGAGGTGGTTTTCCTCAGGGAGCGCGCGTGGGTTGCTCCGTAAATCTGGTTGGCATGAGAGATGACCACCATCCATCTATTCATCAGTTCATATGGCGAGCATCTCGGTGGGTTTTTTTTTTTTTTTTTCCGTCATTTCCCCTCTCTCGTAGTGTGGTGTCTACGTGCTTTGTTAGGGGTTGAATAATGGCTTCCTCCAGATTGTAACGCGTTATGGTTTTTTTTTCTCCTCTTCTCTACCATTCCCTTCGTTCTCTTTTAGGTATTCGGAATAGAAAGCAGCACACTGAGTTGGTCTGTTTGAAGAGGAGGGAATTTTTTTGCAAATCGCAACCTAAACATGTTTAGCCTACAAACAATTATCAAGTGAATCAAAGAAATCAAGTGAAAAATGTCATCGATTGAAATGAAGACAGGCAGTGGCACAAACGTGGCTGGGCCACAGGCAGCGGTGCGTTCATTATCGACACCGTCTAGCAGTACGTACACAATTCAATGGCCACCGGTATCATCATCATCCGTATCTTCATCGGCGGCAGCTGCAGCGGTGTCAGCAGCATCGGCACCCTCAGCTGCAGCTTCAGTGGCCGCTGTGACGCCTTCAGCATCAACAACCGGTGGCAGTGGAAGTGCTGAACCCACCCGAATGGGCAGTCCCTTGAAGGGTCACGAACAGCAACGAAGCGCTGGTGGTGATGCTCCGATGCGAGCCAGAGTCTATCCCCACCATCCGCACAGTTCGTCGACATTTTCGCAGAACAAGAACGAAGAGTATGAGTTCACCAAGCCGACCGAGTGTCCGGTGTTCAAGCCGAACGATGAGGAGTTCAAGAATCCCCTCACGTACATCAGTAAAATTCGACCGATTGCCGAGAAGTACGGCATCGCGAAGATTCTCCCACCAAAGGTAAGTCGGGGGTGTCTCTCGGACAGGGATTAGGCTTTATTGGTTTGTTTTATTTTGTGTGTTAGACATGGACACCGCCGTTCACAGTGGACGTTGACAAGTTGAAGTTCACCCCGCGGGTGCAACGGCTCAACGAATTGGAGGCAAAGACTCGGGTGAAACTGAATTTTCTCGATCAAATCGCAAAGTTTTGGGAGCTGCAGGGGTCTTCGCTTAAGATTCCCATGGTCGAGCGAAAGGCGCTTGACTTGTATTCGCTGCATCGCATCGTCCAGGAGGAGGGTGGCTTGGAGCAAACGACGAAGGAGCGCAAGTGGTCGAAGGTGGCGCATCGCATGCAGTATCCGCCGGGCAAGAGTATCGGGGCGATCTTGAAGGGTCACTACGAGCGCATTCTGCACCCGTTCGATATTTACACGTCGGGCAAGGTGATCGACATCAAGCTGGAGTCGGAGAGCGACGATAAGGACTACAAGCCGCACGGAATCGTTTCGCGTCAGCAGATAACGCCGCCGAACGAGACGACAACGCGGCGATCGAAGCGCTTCGCGAACATGAACGCGAGCAAGGAGTCCGCGTGTGGATTGGGAACCTCCTCGGCCAACATCAAGCCGGGCCTGGAGGACGAGCAGAAGTTGATCAAGATGCTGGGAGCTAAGCCGGGCCGAGGCCGGTTCGTGCGTCCGGCCACGCCGGCTCCGCTGATTAGCAACGATCCGCTGGCCAAGTACATATGCCACATCTGCAACCGGGGCGACGTTGAGGAGGCGATGCTCCTGTGCGACGGATGCGACGACAGCTACCACACTTTCTGTCTGCTGCCGCCGTTGCATGATATCCCGAAAGGCGACTGGCGCTGTCCGAGGTGTGTGGTCGAGGAGGTGAGCAAGCCCACGGAGGCCTTTGGCTTCGAGCAAGCGCAGCGGGAGTACACGCTGCAGCAGTTTGGCGAGATGGCCGATCAGTTCAAGGCCGACTACTTCCGGCGACCGGTTCATCTGGTCTCCACCGAGCTGGTGGAGCGCGAGTTCTGGCGCATCGTCTCATCTATCGACGAGGACGTGACCGTTGAGTACGGCGCCGACTTGCACACGATGGACCACGGGTCGGGCTTCCCGACCAAGAGTTCGCTGTACTTGCTGCCCGGCGACCAGGAGTACGCCGAATCGAGCTGGAACTTGAACAATCTACCGCTGCTGGAGGAGTCGATTCTGGGTCACATAAACGCCGACATCAGCGGCATGAAGGTGCCCTGGATGTACGTCGGCATGTGCTTCGCAACGTTCTGCTGGCACAACGAGGACCACTGGAGCTACTCGATCAATTATCTCCACTGGGGCGAGCCGAAGACCTGGTACGGCGTGCCGGGCAGCAAGGCTGAGCTGTTCGAGAAAACCATGAAGAGCGCCGCCCCGGAGCTGTTCGCCTCGCAGCCGGATCTCCTGCATCAGCTGGTCACGATTATGAATCCGAACATTCTAATGAACAACGGCGTCCCGGTCTACCGCACCGACCAGCATGCTGGCGAGTTCGTCATAACATTTCCGCGGGCCTACCACGCCGGCTTCAACCAGGGCTACAACTTCGCCGAGGCGGTCAACTTCGCGCCGGCAGACTGGCTCAAAATGGGACGCGACTGCATCAACCACTACTCGATGCTGCGTCGATTCTGCGTGTTCTCGCACGACGAGCTCGTGTGCAAGATGGCCCTGGAGCCGGACAAGCTGAACTACGCCATCGCCACGGCCTGCTACATCGACATGGTCAAGATGGTGGACTCGGAGAAGAAGTTGCGCAAGAGTCTGCTCGAGTGGGGCGTGACCAAAGCGGAGCGCTACTCCTTCGAACTGGTCCCGGACGACGAGAGGCAGTGCGAGGTCTGCAAGACAACCTGTTTCCTGTCGGCGGTGTCGTGCCCCTGCACCAAGAACATCGTCTGTCTGCGTCATTACTCGGAGCTGTGCGAGTGCAACCCGGACACCCATTCGCTGCAGTATCGCTACACCTTGGACGAGATGCCGTTAATGCTGAAGAAGCTGCAGACCAAGGCTCAGAGCTTCGAGCTGTGGCTGACAAAATGCCGCGACGTCATCGATCCACCAGACCCCACGAAAAAGATAGCCCTCGAGGACCTCCAGGAGCTTGTGCTGGAAGCCGATCTCAAGAAATATCCGAGCTCCCTGCTGATCGACCGGCTCAACTCGGCCGTGCTGGAGGCGGAGAAGTGCGTCACGGTTATCCAGCAATTGGATATCAACAAGGTGCGCACTCGCACGCGCCACTCGCACGACACCAGCAAGTACAAGCTGACCATGGACGAGCTGGAGCTGTTTGTCGAGGAGATCGACAACTTGTGCTGCGTCATCAAGGAGGGGCAGAGTGTGCGGGAGCTCCTGTCGTTCGGCAAGAGTTTCGTGGCCGCTGCCGAGGCGGCGCTGGCCAAGAAGATCAACAAGGCCGACGAGAAGTCCCTGGAGCGCCTGATGGACGAGGGCTCGTCGCTGTGCATCGAGCTGCACGAGATGAAAAACCTTCGCATCCGCCTGGACCAAGTGAGCTGGTACAATCGGTCGCGGCGCTTCCGCAACGCACCCACCAAGGTGCAGATCGTCGACCTGAATCGGTACATCAAGGAGGGGATGACCCTCATTCCGGATCCGCTGATCGAGAGGGAGATAGCAACGCTGCAGGGCATCGTGCTCTCGGCCGAGAGCTGGGAGAAGGCGGTCAAGTCCTGTTTCCTACCGAATGCACAAAACGACTTGGCCGAGATCGAGCTGATAATCGAGGGCTCCGAGAAGATCCAGGCCGAGCTGCCGTCGAAGGCGGCCCTCAAGGAGGCTCTGCGGAAGGCCAGGGAGTGGCTGCAGGCGGTCGAGGTGTTGCAGAAGAACGAGCACTATCCGTACTATCATACGCTGGAGACGGTGGTCACTCGCGGCATGAGCATTCCGCTGAAACTCGAGGAGCTGGACCGCATGAAGAAGCATCTGGACGCTGCCCGCGAGTGGAAGGAGAAGACGGCCAAGGCGTTCCTTCGCAAGCACTCGCAGTTCTCGCTGTTGGACGTGCTGTCGCCCCGCGTAAGCGCATTGATGGTGGGCGGTGAAGTCCAGCGGGCCCCGCCAGAGGAGCAGTTCACCGAGAGTCTCAGCCCAGCGCAGATGGTGGACGCGTTCAAGAAAGCCGAGGAGAATGAGATACGCGACATGCGTGAGCTGCGCCTGGTCAACATAGCCCGTAGCCCACCGGAGGACAAGTTCTGCTTCTGCAAGGGCAAGTTCACCGCCGATATGTACTTGTGCCAGCTCTGCCTGGACTGGTTCCACAAGGAGTGTGTACCGACTGTGGCCGCAAAGGACTCGGCTTCGTCGAAGCCCCTCAAGTACTTGTGCCCCTCGTGCATGAGGTCGCGTCGGCCCCGCCTGGAGGCTATACTCTCGCTGCTGGTCTCTCTGCAACGGCTGCCGATTCGTCTGCCAGAGGGTGAGGCTCTGCAGTGTCTGACCGAGCGCGCAATGAATTGGCAAGACCGAGCGCGTCAAGCCTTCGCAACTGAGGACGTTGCGGCCGCCCTAGCCGCTCTGTCCGCGGCCTCACAGAAGCCATCGCCGGACGTGGTCGAGCCGAAGACCCCGATAAAGCAGGAGAACGAGGAGACCACTGATGGCGACCTCACCGAGTCGGACATAGGGAACGACAGTTGCGGCGAGGAGACTGCAACTCGCCTCACCACAGTCCTCCCGCCGGGAATCGACACCGACTACGACGATCAGGGCAGCGGTGACTTGAAGGGATTCCCAGAGGACGAGCCGCCAGTGGACATCCTGCTCCGTCGTCGTTCGAAGATGGAGGAAGAAGCTGAACACGAGAGCGAACAGAAGTTACAAGCGGCAAAGTAAGTGTTGAGCTTGGGTGTGTGCCTTTGATTGATTAACGAGAAACTTGACGTCTCTTTGCAGAGAGGTTGACCACGCGTACTCGGTTCCAAAGCCTGGTGAGCAGACTGAGGAATCCGCCACTCCGAAGGATGTCCAGCCGCCACTCGTCGAGCTGAAGAAGTCCACACGGGAGGCGCTGGAGAGTCTGATGCTCGAAGGTGACCTCTTGGAAGTGTCCCTGGATGAAACCAGCCACCTCTGGAAGATCCTCAACACAGCGAAGACCCTGAATGGAGAGCTGACACCGATCCAAGAGATGTGCAAAGATTTTGTAAGTGAACTCATTTCTGATTCCTCGTTTGCCCTAGATGACGTGCGTCTCTTCCCTCGCGTGCAGCCCAAAACAATCGACGACAAGGAGACACCTCCCCAGGCGGAGACGCCACCACCAAGGGTCTTCAAGAAGCGTCAGCTGCCCGAGTGCACCGCAAATCTCCCAGTGAAGCGCCTCTGGAAAGGTAGAATTGAATCTCAAGGGGTTTTTGGCAGAGAGTGATGAGTGTTATTTTTTTTTTCAGATGGCAACCGCAAGGTTAAGCGCGACAAGAAGATGAGCGAGGCCGAGCGAACCACAGACGTGGACACCACGCCGACTCAGGGTGTCAAGGTGCCCAGCTCGAACGTTCGCAAGCGCAAGCGTGCCAGCAAGACGACCAGGAACGATCTGTCCATGATGACGTCCGACGACGACGAGGAGTGCCGTGCACAAAATTGTCACAAGCCGTCAGGTATGTTGGAGAGAGACTTGGGAAAGAGAGGTTAATTTGATGAGTTTGTTTATTGCCCTTGCAGGACGTGAAGTGGACTGGGTTCAGTGCGACGGCGGCTGCAACGAATGGTTCCACATGTTCTGCGTTGGTCTCGATCGCAAGCAGATCAAGCCGGACGACGATTACATATGCAAACGTTGCATGAAATCAAACGCAGAGAATAACGCCGCAAACGAATCGTCCCCCACAGCTGAGACGCCATCCTCGATCTCAACTGAGCAAAATGATGAGGCCCCTGTACTTACTGAAGCCACTGCAACTACCACATCAACTGCATCAACCACATCAGCCACACCGACGACTTCATCATCAACGTCTGCATCAGTTCTATCTACCGCTATGACCACAAGTACAAAAGCAGTCGTAGATAATGTGAGTTAAGCTAAGAGAAACAAACGAAAGTACTCCTGCATTAAATAACCAAAAAAAAAACAAAAGAAAAAAAACAATTATCGCTACAATTGGCGTAACATTAATATGTAACATAAGAAAAAGAAGTAAGGTATATTCTTAATTTATCGCTTAGACTAGAACCGTAGATGTATGTTTAAAAAATATATATATTCGAAATCAGTTCACCACACAAACCACACACCACACACCACACATACCGCATGTGGAACAGACGATGTTTGAAGTATCGTCGAAGTGAAAAGGGATCTTCATTTTGAAAGGGACTTGCAAATTAACCCAAGACTCAAGTTCCTCCTCTTCGATCGTTCGATCATATCGGCCTTGAATTTTTATTGCGAACTCATTGCGGACAGCGAGAAAATCAAAAGCAAACAATCAAAAAGGACGTCACATCCCATCATCCACTGCTGCGCAGAGGCAGCACAGTCTCTGTCTCCTCGACGACAGGTCTTCACTGTCGTGAGATTCGAACGTCGTTCGTCTCCTCGTTTTTTTTTTCTTCGAACCATTTCGAAGTTGTGAATGTTTTTTTGGATTAATTTTTGATTTTTATTTTTTCCTTGAACGGCATTATCTTTCTTATTCCTGCACACACACACTTATATTATTAATTCTGATCTCGTTACGTTTACACTGAATGGATACATGATACTCGGATTTGATTTATTTTCCCATCACGCACTTAGGTTATTTGAACGAAAACCAAAATGTATATATTTGAAAAACTTTCGGAACAAGCAAAACAGAAGGAAAACTCCTGCTTACAATCATGATGCCCAACCGATGAACTTTCTGATGAAGTCCACCCACGATTAATCCCTAGTTAAGTTAAGCATTCTCCTCTTTTCGTTTCTGTTAATTTATTCTTAGCACACGAGCAAAGTATTTGAACCGCGGAGAGGTTTCTTTTTCTCTTTGTTCCAGAAAGAGTCTTCATATCTTTTAGTAAACAATCATGAATACCCAATAAATGAAGGAAAGTGTATGTAGTTCTTAGACAGGCATTATCATCACCCACACACGTACATAGATTTATTTAAAATTAATTTAATTTTTCTAATAAACTCAATAATCAAAAATTAAAGGCATTGTTGTTCTCATTCGCGGGGTTCCTTTGCATGCGCATTGCCCTGCAAAATGGTTAATTTTTCGCCGAAAACACTCGGTGGACCTATCGAAGTTGATGAAATCATGGCCGCGTCACCCTAAGCCATCATCCAAAGGCAGTCCCACTCCAAAATGTCCACTTTTTGGAAAATCGAGAAAACGCATGATTTCGCCGCGAAAAATGAAGCCGAAAGCAAAGCTGACGAGGCGACTGTTTCCGATGCCAGTGTGCGAATTTTTGAAAATCGAATTGGGGGAATTTTCGACTGAATCTTTCCGGAAATTTGGATGGAATGGAGTGTTTGGAGATGGAGCACGAAGTCTGCGTCAAAAATTTGAAGCGAATCGACGCAGAAAGGCGAGAATAGGGTCTGCTCTGGATCTCTTGAGTTTTTTTTCTCGAAATTTTGACCAGATTTTGGACGGACTTCGAGTGAAATGGACTGTGTGGAGGCGGAATGTGATGAGCGCATCGAAAATTTGACGGAAATCGACGCAGAATTGCGAAAATGAGACGGGGTCCGAGTTGGGTCCAAGTGCTTGCGTGCTTGCCGTGGGATCTTCTCGGTTCTTGTTCTTTTTTCGAAAACTCTGCGGGTTTCTGCATGGAACGGATTGAGGGCGGAGTGATTATGCTGGTTTGGCCAAAAATTTGAAGGAAATCGACGCAGAATTGGGAAAATGAGACGGTGTCGACGGTGACAAGTGGCTGGACGGGTGTTCTGTAAGAGGTTGCAGTTGTAGATGAGGAATGCTGGGGAGGGCTTGGCCACTTGAACAATGTGAGTGCCATTGTGGGGCGACGGTTGGAGGGTGCATAGCTGACGAATTTCAGTCAATTTAGCACTTCTTTTGAATGTGAGACAACGCACTGGTCGTTCAAAAACAGGTCCTCCGTCCTTATTCCTGATTTCTTCCAGCCGCAGACAGGAATCCAAAAAACGTTCTTGCGTGCAGAATTCATCTCAACAAGCCGGTTAGAAGATCGGACCAATCCTAACTTCACCAGGTCAGGTCACCTTTTCGGGAACCGTTGCCAACCTTCTACTGGTCGCATGCGCATTGGCGATGGCTCCAAAGACGCGACTTTTCATGTTTAGCTCAACACTTCAACGCCTGTCTTGCACTCGTTTCAACTTATGTACCTTGGCTTACTGAATATTTTTTTACTGATCGTTGTGGATCGCATACTTTGGCTGAAGCTACACACCGGGGTGGAGCTGGGCCTCAGCCAACATGTCTGTTTATCTATTCCAGTCTTGTGCTAGTTGCTTCCAGCCCTTTACTGAGGTCCCTTTCTAGCTGAGTGCGCCACCAGAGGCGTAGTCTTCCTTTACCACCTTGTCCACCGGGCTTGGAGTCGAAGACTTTCCGGGCCGGAGCATTGGTGCTCGACAAAGACTTCAAGGGGAGCATCCCTTAACTCTGCCTTCAACGGGAGCATCTTGCTGGTGCTTGGCCTTCAACCCAGCCTTCAACGGGAGCGTCTTGCTGGTGCTTGGCCTTCAACTCAGCCTTCAACGGAGGCGTCCTGCTGGTGCTTGGCCTTCAACTCAGCCTTCAACGGGGGCACCTTGCTGGTGCTTGGCCTTCAACTCAGCCTTCAACGGAGGCGTCCTGCTGGTGCTTGGCCTTCAACTCAGCCTTCAACGGAGGCGTCCTGCTGGTGCTTGGCCTTCAACTCAGCCTTCAACGGGAGCACCTTGCTGGTGCTTGGCCTTCAACTAAAACCAGGGGAGCCTCAGAATCAATTTCCGACTGCAGCCGCACCCGTTTCGAGATATCGTCTGGTCTTATTTAAAATCTGGGATTCTTGGGAAAATTGGCTGAGCTACCTACTGCTTCTGCTGGGTTTCTGGTGACCTGGTGTTTCATGCCGAAAAATGCACTTTTTGAGGTTCTGCTGATCCTTACGCATTGTGGACCGTTTGTGTTTGGTTTTCTTGTGGTTTGACTTTTTCTGTTGCAGGCTTCATGCACCCGCAGCAGACTTGTGCTGCTGACTCGGACAGGCGTGCCTGCGGTTACTGTTTCTAGAAAGGAAAGGACTTAGGGGGTCAATGGAGCCCGCCATTCCTCCTTCATCTGTTGAGGTGAGAGAGTAAGAAGAACGTGTGGAAAATAGACTAGGTAGCCAACGGCTGGATGGCGCAGTTGGCCCCCTGGTCATAGGGGTCTTCGGTTCGAATCTCTGTGAAAGCGAAGGGAGTATGTTTTTATCTGGCTTTCAAATCTGGTCCAGTCACCTCTGAGCCACTGGCCAATGACCTAACCCAACCTAGACTAGCTAGCCATGAGAAGTGCCGCGCCGCTTGCTCGCTCACCCACTAACAGCTGTTGTTTACAGTCATGCTGACTTGCAGTCTTGATGATGGGTCAGTAGAGCTGGAGATTTGAAGTGTTTCTCTTCCCTTCTGTGTCGTCACCATTTACCAGCCCTATCGATGTGGACACGTCGACACGCATCACAGGCACAGGGTAGTTTGGCAAAAACCACACCTCCTTTGCCGCGCTCGCAAAGAGTTCCCCGTTGCATGGATCAACCCCCGTGCCGAAGGGAATCCTCTGAATCCACAGAGGTCACATTACACACAGATCAACGCTGTGCTCAACTCACCCTTGCAGTGTTGCTGCCCTGTGCTCGCTTATCCGCTCATTTTGTAACGATGCTGAAATTCGCAACTAAACAGAAGTTCCAGGCAACAGACCATGGCTTGAGAACAGCCAAGCGGACAATTTCAAAGCACTCGACCAAGAGAGAAGGCGAGTGTGCAAGAGACACGGCGCGAAGTAGAGGGATGGAGAAAACACGAAGACATACCCAATATCCCAGCAACCAGCAACAGCACAGAGCACAGAGCACAGAAGAGGAAAGAACAATGACCACATGTTATACAAGGTTGCCTGTTTGCTCTGGCCAGTGGCGGGGGCACTGAGGGAGCTCGTATGTATAGCCCGTTAAAGGATCGCATCATTTTGGGGGACACACTTTGCCTAATTGGCAAACGCTCACACACATCCCACCGACCGACCGACGGACCGGCATTGTGCGGCGGAAATATTAAATTTCCCACTCGCATTCCTCGCATTCTCTTGTGTCCTTTCTCTAATCCTCTGCACGCAGCTATATAAAAGGTGGCAGGCATTCGCTTCTCGAAAACCTACCTAACTAGGTAACTAGGTACCCAGGTACCTAACCCAAACCCAACCATCGGTTGTCAGCGCTTGAAACGGCAAACGCATTGAACCTGGTTGCCAGAGGCAATATACCACTGGCACATATACACACAAACCGACACACACAACCGCAGCCCAGCACATAGCAGGTGATGGGAATAAGACTCTCGAATAGGGGTGATTACCGCCGGCCGTTCTCTCGCTCGGGCTGGGAAATCGAACACGAATGCAAGGTAAACTCGCTCAGGCAAGCGGCCAAGCCAAGCGGGCAGATGTTGTATACCCGGAGAGCCAGTTGGCCTGTGTGCAAGGCTTTGTAGCGTATTCCCCTTGTCCGTATGTTCAAAACTGAACTTTTGTGTGTAGTGTGTGTCTTCTCGCGACAAAAGACAACAACGCTACGACGACGATCAGATTTTGTGCCGTGCCATCGTCCATTGAGACCTTCTCGCATTCTCGCTTGCGTCGAAAAGAGACGACGCCAACCAGCTTTCATTTCATTATCACGCTCTTTCGTCGAAAGGGGGATTAGTCTGTGCGTGTGTGTGTGTTCGTTGCGCGTTCCCTGTGTGACGGTGTGCACGAAAAGAGCAGCAGAACATTCCATACGCTTCGGACTGAGAGAAGAAGAAACGAGAAAGGAAAAAAAAACGTCGGGGGACTCTCTTGTGTGTGCTCGTTTACATGTTCGTCACTCGAAAGCGATTTGAACGGACGGACGAAGAAGAGTTTTGCCTTTTTGAATTTTATATTTTCGCTTTTAACACTCAACAGACATTCTAAATGAAAACAGAAAACATTTTCGTAAATGTGGAAATCATAAGTAACAGTCTACCTCTTGTTCAAAGTAAATGCAAACAAATGTGTGAAACCTTTTTAGAATCAATTAAATAATCGTAATACAAATACAAAAAGAAAAAAAAATCATCACCAGCAGCAAAGCAGCAGCAGCAGCAAGCAAAAGCAAAAAAAAACGAAAAAACGAAAAAAAATAGGAAAGACAGAAGCGAAAAAAGAATATTTTTATACAACCAATGCGAGCGATGAGCGAGAGAACAAAAAAGAACGCGAATTGCGAATTCTTCGAAGTAACCGAGCAACCAAGCAAATTCTGAGTTAATTCAATGAGTGCATACAATGTCCGTTCAGGTAGGTGTTTTCCAACAAAGTGTTTTTGTTTCATTTCATTTGGTGTGTGTCTCGAAAGTTGCGTTGAGTTTTTGGATTGTCGGTGGAAAAGGTGTGTGTGCTGATGAAACCCCATCCGAAAGTCTCCCCATTATCCTGTTCCAGTTCTTGGCTTTTTTTTTTGTCTGTTTCCCCGATGGAGGGGATCGGAGAAATACATTTCTGTGGGATCAGTGTTGCCAAGCCCAAGCGTTCGTCGATGTTTGCCATGAACACCATGCGATTGGTCGACTTTAACCTTGTGCATCGGTTGCGAATGGCAACACTCAGCCGGGGCAGCAGCAGATTAACAGAGTGCTGGTCGATGGTGGGTAGCAGAGAGCCCAAAGGAAATCTTGTCATACATCCCAATCGGTGGCATTTCTGAAGTTGTTCGAAGGGATTTTCGATTCGTGTAGAGTTCCTTCTGAGTTAAGGGGGGGGGGGGGCCTTAAGGTACGGTGTTAGTTTGCGGACCGAATCGCAATCAATATAGGCACAGAGAAGTCGTGGTTTTTTCTTTCTTGCTGGTGTTGGCTTCCCGCGAAACGCCGCATGTTTGAAGTTGTGTACCCATGGTGCTGCTTGTCCCCTCTTTCTCTTTTTTTTGTTGTATTTTCTGTCTTGAGCGAAAGTCAAGTGTCAGATCTTTCCAAAGAATCGCTTTGCGTGTGTGCCTGTGTGTGGCTCTTTAACCGGTCATTTAATTTTCATTTAAGTCAAATGCCTCTCAAATGCAGTTTGTTCTTAATTAGTTTCCTCATATTTTTCCAGATAACTAACTAAAGACAAGCAAGAGAGGGAAAAAACGTTCAGTAGTCAACCCCAGGAAACAACACTTGGATGTACAAGCAGAGAAACATTATAGGTGTTGTATATAAGAAGCCCATTGCAACTGCCCGGTTGCTTGTCTGCCTGCCTGCCTGTCTGCCTGCCTGTGCCTGTGCCTGTGCCTGTGCCTGTGCCTGCTTTGAATAGCACCAACAACAATACAAAAAGAAAAAAAAAAACCCTCAACGACGAACTCAAAAAGGGAGTGCAAGTGAGACAAGACACACACATCAAACATTTATGTTCTGTTGTGTTTTTTTTTCATTTTTTCTTCCCTCGTATTCTCCTCTCTTCGTTGCTGCTTGATGATTATTTGTCTTCTCAACCATTCGGGAATATCTCTATCCATGAAATCGTGTGCTTAACTGCGTTTGTGTTCCATGCATGTGAGTTTAATTGAACATTATTTTCGTGAAAAGAAACCGTGCGCGTGTGTGTTTGTGTTGCGGAGTGGGGAAGCACAGAGAGAGAGAGAGAGAGAGAGGAAAAACTGTGTTGTGTGCAGAAGAGGAAAAAAAAGGCGACAGTTTTGTATAAATTTGCCAGCGACAGTTGTAATCATTATTTTTTGGACTGCAGTGTAATTTCTTCTTCTTCAAGAATAACATACGACAATAAATTAAAACGAAATATACTATAATATCCAACCATCCATTTAGCATCAATCAATTCACACAAGTGACAAGTGTTTTTTTTTTGGTTTTTTGGATCTAGTGTGGAAGAAATTTACGTACGAACGCATCGGTAAACAAAACGTATTTTGAAAATCATCTTCAAACAGTGTGAACACCGCAAACTTTGCAAAAAAAAAAAAACAATAACACCAACAACCACCAAGAGACAGAACAAAAAAAAAAAAAAAAAGAACTAGTGAAGCAAAGAAAAAACCCCTAAAAGCAATCATATAAAATGACGTCTGGCAAGGATACCGCGTCATTTTTCGCACATGGTAACACAAAACAATTTGAGTACTGCTACAAATTGTATCCACAAGTCCTCAAATTGAAAGCTGAGAAGCGCAGCAAGAAGCCCGAGGAGCTTATTCGATTGGATCAGTGGTAAGTCTGCTCTCTTTTTGATTTGCATTTGAAAGAGAATTGTGTTAACATCCAAGTAAAATTGATGTGAAACGAGCTCATTTGCTGCTCCCCTCATTTCTTTTCTTTCTGGCACTGATGATGTTTACACCAATCTCTATGTTCAGTAGATAGTTAGTTTGTAAAGTAATTCGAACGCACATCCTTTCTTCTTGTGAAAAAAAACAGGTATCAAAATGATCTCCCAAAGATGATAAAACAGCGGGGGAAAGACGCGCACATGATTCACGAAGAACTCGTACAGACAATGAAATGGAAGCAATCGGTAACATTTCATGTGAACGCTGCACGAGTGGCAAATAACAATAATAATTATTTTTGCAGCGTGGAAAATTCTATCCTCAACTGTCGTATCTGGTGAAGGTGAATACACCACGTGCCGTCATGCAAGAGACTAAGAAAGCATTTAGAAAACTACCGAATCTTGAGCAGGCAATCACGGCATTGTCGAATCTCAAGGGTGTCGGTACAACAATGGCATCGGCATTATTAGCAGCTGCCGCACCAGATAGTGCGCCATTTATGGCCGATGAGTGTTTAATGGCTATACCAGAAATTGAAGGAATAGATTATACCACAAAGGAATATTTGAATTTCGTACAGCATATACAGACGACGGTGCAGCGATTAAATTCCGAAAGGGACAGTAATTCATCGTGGTCACCGCATAGGTAAGTGCTTGAAAGGACCTTTTTCGCATCACTGACTGAATGTGCAATGTTTTCTCACGTGTTTAGAGTTGAATTGGCATTGTGGGCACACTATGTGGCATCTGATTTAGATCCAAATTTACTCGATGACATGCCAGATGGCACAACTCCAGCCAAGGTTTCAACAACAAATGGCACAACGTCCACAACTGCCACAGTTACATCAACAACAACCGACAATGAGGCCGATGAGAATTCTATTTCAAATGATTCTGTATCCCAGGAACGCATTGATAACACAACACAAACGACAACCAATACAGAGGGTACAACACCACAATCGAATACGTTTGAACCGTCTGATGAGAGTAATTTAGAACCGCCATCGGCACCAGCTAATGGGAAAAATAATGGCAACGGTACGATGGTGCGCTTGAGCCGCTTGAACTTGCACTAATCTGTTTCTGTCTTTTGAAGGTGTCATGGACAGTTTGGACGAGAGTAGTTCTAGATCCGAGGACAGTCTGGAGAAACCAATAACACCTATTATTGCAAACGACGAAACAAATGATAGCGACACATTAAGCAGCGGCAAGAGGTAGGACACGCACACCGGCATGCCTCAGGGGAGGGAGATGGTAATTTTTGTTCTCTTTGCAGGTCCCTACATTGTGAGAGTTCAGAGGATCAGAACAGTCAGCCGGAAACGAAAAAAATCCGCAGTGATTAAAACAAAAACAAAACAAAACAAAACAAAAATTGCATTAAAACACCACACACAAGGAGTAAAGAGGAAAACACAGAAATAAGGAAAAACAACAAAAGTAATCATAATCATTCGCCGAGTGCACCCACACATACACACACAACACGTCTTTCATCACCAAGCAAGTAAAACAAAAACAAATAACTTAGAATTTAACAATTTTAAACTACTGATACCACTAGAGCGGAATATACAAAAACAACAACAAAAGAAAAACAAAACATCTTCATTTGGTTATGTTCTGTTTTTTTTAACAAAATTAGATTCTTGTGTTTGGCAAAACGAAAGAAGAAGAAAAAAATAATGTATTTTTCATCTTTTTCAATTCCATGTTAATTTAAACAAAAAACAAACAAAAAAACGAAAAAAAATCACAAAAAAAATATATTTTTAGTACGTAATGTCGAAAGCGAAGTAGAAGTACTTCCAAATACAAGAGAAAAAACAAAAAACAAAAAACAAAAAAAAACTACACAAAAAACCGAAATAAGTAAATAAAATAAAATAATTAAATTAAAGCAAATTATTAAGAAAAAGAAAAAAAATTCCACTATTAAGATATATTCTGTTCAAGTTAAGTAAGCAAAGTAAAGCAAAAATTATGTTTGTAGCGAGAAAAGATAAGAAAATAAAATAAAATAAAGAAAAAACCACGAGTAAGACTAGAAGAATACCGCGGGAAGAATTGATTAAAGTGAAAGAACGACAACAACAGCAGCAAAAACAAAACGTCGCGGAGTTTGAGATGTAGAAGTTAAATGAGAAAAAAAAAAAACAAACAAATTAAGACAACAAAAGTTATTAAGAGATGATTAAGATGTGAAGAGAAAAGAAACAAAAATACCGCTAATTTTAATTTACAAAAAAACAAAACAAAAACAAAAAACAGACAACAGACAAAGAAGAAGTAACAGAAGAGGGATTCATAAAAACGATCATGATTTGCACAGAAATGAGATCCACGAATATTATTTTTAAATTATTTATTAGTCAATACGTCTTACAATAAAGAAAGAGCAAAGAGAATGCAAAGCGACAACAGCTAACGAAACATAAGCAGTGGACTCAGATTGTAAAACCTTTGCAGGATCATTGTAAAAGCTGTGACGTTAAGCAGCGACACCGTATACACACACATTATATATACATGAAAGATTATACCATTTTTTGTTTTGGAAAACGTAGGTTAAATATATATATACATCCATATATATATATTTATGTGTCCATCCATGTTGTATGGGTAAACATGTATCAACAAATTATATATATATGCATGAAACGCGAGACAGATTATTTTAAACAAAGCATGTATGTACTTCAGGACGAGGGTATACTTCTGGTTTGCACATCAAAAAAACAAAAAAAAAACAAATCAAAATGACAAAGAAGAGTTCACTTTACCATTTCCGCGGGAATGATGAATTCGCTCCCAGCATGCTACCCTTTCCTTCCCCCCCCACATCCAGGACACCCACCCAAAAGATCAATGACATGACGGGATTCCTTCGTATCGAACCACATCAGGGAGAGATTGCACTGCGACCTGAGGTCTGCCTCATCATGTCATGGCATGTTTCTTTGAATCCTTTCCATCCTCTGCCCCCATCCATTTTTGTATGTTTATTTGTATGAACGTGATCCGCACGAGAGCGTTTCGTAGCGTAAAAGAGAGCAAACAGAGGAGATAAAACAAAAAAAAAGAGAAAAAAAAACAAAACAAAAAAACCTCATATTCTTTTCTGTTTAAGATTTTAAATATATTTCATTTCAGTTCTTTGCTATATACACAGACAAAAATAAAACAGAAACTTCCAACATGTTCTTTTTTATTTTTATTATATCTTTTTTTTTTTTCTTCAATAATAAATGTAATGCATACAGAGAAACAAATAAAAGAGAAAACTCATCAAATATAGACAAAAAAAAAAAAAAACACAAAGTTGCATGTTCGTTTGAATATTTTTGAGTCCTTAACCTTGTACATCAGCCCTAATTACCCCACGTCGTCTTCTTCGTCGTCTTTCTCCTCCTGCTCCTCCTTCTCCTTTTCCACATTCTCCTCCTCGTCATCGTCGTTTTCCTCCTCCTCCTCCTCCTGCTCCTCCTCCTCCTGCTCCTCCTCGTCATCGTCGTTTTCCTCCTCCTCCTCCTCCTGCTCCTCCTCCTCCTGCTCCTCCTGCTCCTCCTCGTCATCGTCGTCTTCCTCCTGCTACTCCTCCTTCTCCTCCTGCTGCACCTCCTTCTCCTCCTGCTACTCCTCCTTCTCCTCCTGCTGCTCCTCCTGCTCCTCCTCCTTCTCCTTTTCCACCTTCTCCTCCTCGTCATCATCGTCTTCCTCCTTATCCTCCTCCTGCTCCTCCTGCTCCTCCGCGTCATTGTCGTCTTCCTCCTGCTCCTCCTCGTCATCGTCGTCTTCCTCCTGCTCCTCCTCCTCCTGCTCCTCCTCCTCCTCCTCCTGCTCCTCCTCCTCCTCCTCCTGCTCCTCCTTCTCCTTCTCCTTCTCCTCCTTCACCTCCACGTCCTCCTTCTCGTCGTCTTCCTCCTCCTCCTCCACCTTCTCCTCCTCCTCCACCTTCTCCTCCTCCTCCACCTTCTCCTCCTCCTCCACCTCCTCCTTCTCCTCGTCATCGTCGTCTTCCTCCTTATCCTCCTTATCCTCCTGCTCCTCCTTCTCTTCCTCCATATCCTCCTCCTACACCTCATCCACAACTTCATGTCCAACAGCCAAACGGCATCAAAGTCGTGATGAGCTTCCATATAGACTTGACGGTGTACTCCCTTAGTCGTGCCGAATAAAAATATCCGCCACTGTGGCATATTTGCCTGCAATTCGAACTCAAACTTGTGACACAGTGACGCATATTTTGGTGACACGAATTCGAGAATCGGCGCTCCCGAACTCAAACTTGCGGTTAGCCATATCCATTCACACCCCCAAAGTCGAGCACCCTCTAACTCGAACAAATTCACTCCTATAACGAGTTCCATGTTTCGAACTCCGAAAAATCGACCACAGAAGCCATTCGCAGAAGAATCTCTCTCTAAAGAGAGCATCTGAAGTGAAGAATCTATGTGATTGTTCGGACGTATCGTTCGTAGATTAGCTACGAGTGGATTCTGTGATAGAGGTGACTGACGATTGATACCCCGTGACGAGGAGATGAGTCCACTGTATCCCCTTTTGCTCATCAAGCATAGACTAGACATTTCTTCTTTCCACCCTAATCAGTTTGAAGTCCACATCTTTTATTTGAGAGAGAGAGAGTAGGCTGTGCCCACTAGGTTTACTCTGCACCATCTCTCAGTTATTTTTTTCTTCTTGTGTTTCCAGTTTCATTTTTGGGCATGAATTCAACAGCAAAATGAGAACAGAAAGAAAACAAAAAAAAACATACATTTAGTAGAAATGAAATCAAAAAATAGCCTTCTTCTCTGACGTGAAACAAAAAAACATTGTTAAATCACGAAAAGAAAAGAACAACCACTCACATACGTAAAATATAACAAATTTTGAAAAACAAAAAACAACAACCGACGACAAATACGTATTTATATGAAAAGACAAACAATTTAAACAAACAAAAAATAAAATGTAAGATTTAAGCAAACAACAAAAAGAGCAACAACATAAACGTAACGTTCTTTTTTGATTTACTTTTTTAATTTGTAAAATAACAATAAAAAGCAAAAGCAGTTAATTTCCAAAAAAAAAAATGGGCATTGTTTAAATGGCTTCCGTGGTGGGTATCTCTTTGGAGACTTTCTCATCAATTCAAAAATGTCCAAATTCAGTCCGTTCAATAAACAAAAACCCCACAAAGAAGCAGACATGTAGAATACACAAACGAATACAACGTCCTTCTACGGATCGGGAATAGAAGTTAAGCACGTCAAGGTTGGTATGTTCCTTCCCACAGAACACCGAACAAAATTGCAGCAAACGTATGGAACTGATCCACCCCACAGCCGCACCCCACACTCAACCACTCACAACGTCGAAATTGCAATTTTCGTACAAAAATCCAGCCAAAGCCACCAGGCCACCAGAAATGCAGACAAGGCAGTAGGTATCCGAAAAAAATACGCCCGAGGGTATGCAACGAAATTCTGCTCGGCCAAGTCATGTGCCCCATGCTAACTTTTCGGATTCCTACTGCTTTTGCTGAGTTTCTGGTCGCCTAGTGTTTTGCTGGGATTTTGCATGAAAACGAGTGATTTTTTCGCTGCTTCGATTCGGAAGGGACCGAGCTGGTTTTTGTTGTTTGATATGGACGACGGTACGGGCGATGGCCTTCTTCTCACATTCTGCAGACTAGGCTATTCAAGCTAAAATTAGTGAAGACCGCGAGATATGGGCGGTTATCCAAAATTAAATAATCTCAAGTCACCTTCTCGGGCACCTTTTCCCAACCTCTCCCGGGTGCAGCGGCATGGCCTGGACTCAAAAAAACAGCGCGTTTGCATGCTGAATGCATACAGAGTAACAAGCGACCGGTTCAGCAGACATGGCATTCCTGTTGACACCTTCAGCGTGCCAACTCCTCTGCAGCGGGTTTTGGCGGAATGAAAACACACTGCATTCAGGAACAAGTAACGCAAAATATATTTTCTCTGTATTTCATAAAATAATATGGATATGGAAGAATCAAGAGTGCTGAAGGCAGACATGCATGCCTTCGTAAAACACTGTATTTAGAAACAAAAAAAAGTATTCTCTGTAATTCATAGAAAAAACGAAAGACATTATGTCAATCGAAAGTTTTGGGAAGTTTTTTTATGGCTTGACAACGGTACCCTCGTTGCGGATATGAATGTTGGTGACAAAACAACCGCCCCACTCCTGAACGCTGATTGCGAACGGTTCGAAAGGATGGAATGTAAAGGCCACGAGTTGCCTAGTCATTTCGATACGTGGTAGAACAAGCGTCGGGTAAATGACGATAGGGAAAAAGCGAAACCTTGTCAAGTCCGTGTCACGATCCATGAACCGTATCGGCTCAAGGCTTGGGTAGCGTGGCCCCTCTCTGGCGTTTATCAAATCCTCACTATAGCGGAAGAGATAACGATCCAAGTACGGCGAGACGGTGTGACTCTGCGATGACATTGGCAGATGTGACAGCAACTGGCTGGATATACTAATAAGTGCATGTCCAATAGGATATCCTGAAATGAGCCTGCAAGGGAAGAATGATGTGATTGACATGAACAACAAGCTACAAACATACCGTTGCTGAGCTCCTCTCAAATATATATTGTTGCCGACGGATGATGGGGCTCGTCCCGTGAACATTGATCTCGTCTGGCGGAAATCGTCATAGAAAGTCGTCATGAGAGTCACGAATTCGGCGTCGTACTCGCGGTACACACAGACCACCTCGTCCCGGCTGATGTTGTAGAAGATGAATATTTTGGTTGGATCGGGAGGCTCGTTGGATGGTATCTTTGCGTCATAGCGAACCAACACGTGATCGTTGTCAATCATCTGCGCCTTGTGGAGCACCGATTCGCTGTACTGAAAAGGAAGAAACCAGTGACGATATTATCTAGTGGGGGGGATACAAGCAAGAGCAATGCTACCATCTTACCACTTTGAACTTCTTGTAGAAGTGATTTAGCATCAGCCGTTGTAATTTCTCGGGGCAAGCAAATACATTCTTGAAGAGGCGAATGAGTGCCTTCTGTTTCAGGCCATCGTACTTTCTCGAAAGCGACTCGCAGTCCTCCGCGTAGTCGGGCACCGACGAGCAGAGGCAATCGTCGTTGCCGTGAAAGGTTCGTCCGATTGTGAAGAGTTTCGTGAAGTGTCCATCCTCCACTAGTACAATGGTCACCCACTGATGGCTGATGGACACCACGGACATCCGGTTGCCATACAAGGAGACGCCGTGATTCTGTGACAAAATGATGCGGTCATTCGGGTACTTAATCGAATCGAAGACAGCGCCATCCTTCAAGCGCACCGTGTAGAAGCGATATGAATTGCGACGACACTCGAACATTTCGTACATGCCGTAGAAAGCGTTAGACAGCGGTATGATGGTCCCCCTAAGAGGCCTACATGTGGCGACGATCACATATTTGCCATCGTCTGTGAAGAGACTGAACTCACGGTGCAGAGGTAGCGTTGGTGGTGCCACCTGTACGGACCATTTCAAGCGAAATAGCTTACTGAAAATAGTTTCACGTATCTCATTGGCGTATCTATCATCCTCATAGTTGTGAACGCACTCGGTCTTCCAGTTGTAAATGAGGCTACTGGCTTTGGCAGTGCCGAGGAACTCGTAGTTTTCCAATGCTTGCTGATTGTGGGACAAGCAGATGAGGTACTTGCCATCTGGACTGAATTTTCGGAAGAAATGCGTCGGTTTGACCACGTTTATGACGGTCAAATTCGGTGGGATGCATTTGAAAAATTCATTGCTGAATTTGTGGGGTGCACGACTGTTGGTGGGGTAGCGACGATCTATGCCGTTCTCACGGTCCCGCAGGAGATGGATTAGGCTTTGTGATTCGTGCCGACTGGGAGGGGAGAGACGGAAAGAGTTTTCATTAATTTTTCTTTTCATTTTTTTGTTTGCTTATGAAGGATCAGCAGATTTGATATGATTTCGGAAGCAGACTCACAACTCTATATATTTAAACGGAGCTTAGCCAGGCCCCGATTAAGGTTAAAGCCAAGCACAAGCTGGATCTAATGCCTATTTGAAGCCCTTGTATGCCGTGCACAACACAAACGACGGACTTACAGGTGTACCCTCCGATTCGCCAAGCCGTGCCATCCAAAAAAATGTTTGCATGCAAGTTGGTCACAGTGGTACTACTAAGAGAATAGGGGTGATAAACTGCACCGCTTAAGGCACAGCTTCAGCCGAATAAGAACACCCCCTAACAACCCTTGAACCACCACAAGCAATAAATGCCCAAAAAGTCCCATTCGACGACGATGGCAATGAATCACAATCAACCCCCGAAATGCACAACCAATTGCTAAGAGGTACGTTGCGCAGAGGCCACTGTAAATCTAATAAGAGCACCGTCGAACACATTCTTGCACATCATCCCCCGTGGGAGGTGGTTCAAGAGGGGTGCCAGACAGCAACAGGCGGATATAGAATAACAGTTTCACTCCAAGCCAAGGAGGCCAGAATGTCAAGTTCATGCAAAACAATTGAACCAGCAACAAGTTGTTGAGTTTTCGTTTTTCGATGGGGAGAGGGTAGACTGTGCACTACTGGTGCACTGAAGTCGAATTGCAGATGCTTTTGGAGTCGATTTGAGGATGATTTCTGCCCTTTCACGGAGAAATGTATTCATTTCGTGAAGATGAACGACACGAGGAAAACGAGTTTCATAGTGAACAAAATTCGCAGATCACTCACGTGAAGAGCTGTTCACATTCGAAGACGTAGGCTTTGAGGCAGTAAATTGCGACTCAATTTTTGCGGACTTGAATAATTTTCGTCACAACAACGCCATTCGGCGAATTTCAATCACATCCCACTTCAAGGCATACAGATTGTTCGAAACACATGCGCGTTGCGGCACATCCCCACTTACGCCTAGCAACAGCCATCCGTGAAAAGTTTCCACTCGAAAATAGTTTCGAATAAAAACTTCGAATAAAAACTTCGAATAAAACCAGAAGGATGCCCGCTTGGCAGAGGAAAAGGGTGAAACGTTTAAAATACAGAAATGCTCACTTTGGACCATAAATCAATCGAATTTCAATCACATCCGCATCATGATCGACGCAGGCGCAATCGCACTTGAACATAATTTCACAACATCACTGGCCTAGCAACAGGCAAAATTTGATTCTTCCAGAAATGGCGGCGTCTTCCGAGAAAAAGCTCTGGAGGAAAGCTTAAATTTGGCTTCTTCCAGGAAAATCAAAAACCGCATGAAAAGCAGCGTCTACCAGGAAATATCCCCGATGTCCAACCTAAATGCGTGTTTTTTTTCAAAATTCAAACTGCCTAAACGATTTACAGTCCATTTCGCCGCAAAATTTGCGTTGCTCCCCAAAAAGCTGCTCTTGGTACAAAATGGACAGCAGAAAAAACTCAAGAGAGAGAGGAAAAAGAGAAAACACAATTAAATTGGTAAGATCACTCACCGGGGACAAGTGGCTTGGCGGCTGGTTGATGCCATGTCTGTAATAAAACAAAACACAAACCGGCACAAATCGAATTTGTTAAGGGAATGTAAAAACACTGTAAACGTTTTTTTTTCCTTCTTGGATTTATCTGAACGAACCAAATGCAACAAATGACTGGATGCGAATGAAGGTGAATACATCGTGATGTCAAAGTGTAGTGCCTGAACTCACCTAAAACCAACACGAATTTTCACCACGCTTTTATGGTCACTCGGAATGGAGACGTTGGCTGTGTTCGTTTGAGTTTACTGTGAAAGGGTGGTGATTGATGGGTTTGACCACGGTACGTATTTGTTGAAATTGCGTATGGGATGCTGCTCTTGGTGATGCTTGGCAATTTTTAATGAGTCTAGCAATAATCTTGCATAGTTATTTTTTTGATTAAATCCTATCTTGTGCCCAAATGGCCGCAAAGCACTTATTTGTAACACCCTATAGCCTATAAGCATGCCACACACTTTGTACACTGGGTGGATAACAACACCCCCGCGCGCGAATTTTCACCATTACTTCACAAATTTCTGTATACTATTGTCCTTCGAGGGTAATGTGAGAAGAAGGCCATCGCCCGTACCGTCGCCCATATCAAACAACAAAAACCAGCTCGGTCCCTCCCGAACCGAAGCCGCGAAAAAATCACTCGTTTTCGTGCAAAATCCCAGCAAAACACTAGGCGACCAGAAACCCAGCAAAAGCAGTAGGTATCCGAAAAGTTTGCATGGGGCACATGACTTGGCCGAGCAGAATTTCGTTGCATACCCTCGGGCGTAATTACTGGCTTTTATGCATTTCTGGTGGCCTGGTGGCTTTGGCTGGATTTTTGTACGAAAATTGCAATTTCGACGTTGTGAGTGGTTGAGTATGGGGTGCGGCTGTGGGGTGGATCAGTTCCACACGTTTGCTGCAATTTTGTTCGGTGTTCTGTGGGAAGGAACATACCAACCTTGACGTGCTTAGCTTTTATTCCCGATCCGTAGAAGGAATCTTCGAATCCGAACCTGTCGGGCAACGCAACAGAGGACGCCCGCGTTTAAGGTGGCGCACCCAAGTGGAGAAGGACCTCAACCAACTTGGTGTGCGAAACTGGAGACAGCTAGCCAGGGATCGCGCTAGTTGGAGAGGCATGTTGGTTGAGGCCCAGGTCCACCCCGGACTGTAGCGCCACACAAAGAAGAAGAAGAAGGACGTTTTATTGGTTTCTGTAGTCTACGTGTGGTTTTCCTCTTTGGGGGGTGTTGTTTATTGAATGGACTGAATTGAGAAATTTTGGAATTTTCGACTCAGCTCTCCAGCGAAACCCCACCGGCCAGCGAGTCTGTTCTTGCACAGAGTGTGAAAATCAACCTTAAATCATCAAACTGTCCACTTAGTATGGTGTGCAAATAGGTGTCTAGGTGAATATCCCGCTTTAAGGTTTTGCCCGAAGAGAGCGGGCTACCGACGTACCGAGGCGTATGCGGACTACTTCTGAGAGCGAGTTCGGTTTCGGTTCACGAGTGCGATTTTGAGTACGATAACGACAACGACGACTTCAGCGTGCCAACTCCTCTGCAGCGGCTTTTGGCGGAATGAAAACACACTGCATTCAGGAACAAGTAACGCAAAATATATTTTCTCTGTATTTCATAAAATAAATTACCTTCACATAAATATGGAAGAATCGAGAGTGCTGAAGGCAGACATGCACGCCTTCGTAAAACACTGTATTTAGGAACAAAAAAAGTATTCTCTGTAATTCATAGAAAAAACGAAGGACATTATGTCAATCGAAAGTTTTGGGAAGTTCTTTAAGGCTTGACAACGGTGCCTTCGTTGCGGATATGAATGTTGGTCACATAACAACCCGAGATCTTCTGAACGCTGATTGCGAACGGTTCGAATGGATGGAATGTAAAGGCGACGAGTTCCCTCGTCGAGGAGATACGTGGTAGCTTTGGCTTTGGCTCCGGCAAGGTAGAGAAAATGCGAAACTTTGTCAAGTCCGTGTCACGATCCGTGAACCGTATCGGCTCAATGCTTGAGTAGCGTGGCCTCTCAAGGGCGGATATCAAATGCTCACTATACCGGAATAGATCGAGATCCAAGTACGGCGAGACGGTGTAACTCTGTGATGACATTGGCAGATGTGACAGCAAGCGATTGGATATATCAACAAATCCACGACGATTGCCTGAAATGAGCCTGCAAGGGAAGAGTGATATGATTGACACGAACAACAAGTTACGAACATACCGTCGCTGCGCTCGTCTCAAATGTATATTGTTGCCAACGGATGATGGGGCTCGTCCCGTGAACATTGATCTCGTCTGGCGGAAGTCGTCATAGAAATAAGTCATGATACACAAAAATTCGGCGTCCTTCTCGCGGTATACACTGACCACCTCGTCCAGGCTGATGCTGTAGACGATGAACATTTTGGTTTGATCGGGAGGCTCGGTGATCGGTGGCTTTGCGTCATAGCGAATCAACACGTGATCGTTGTCAATCATCTGCGCCTTGTGGAGCACCGTTGTGTTGTACTGAAAACGCGGAAACCAGTGACGATATTATCTAGAGAGGGGGGCGATACAAGCAATAGCAATGCTCCATCTTACCACTTTGAACTTCTTGTAGAAGTGCTTCAGCATCTCCGCTTGTAAATTCTCAGGACTAGTCCAAATGTTCTTGTAGAGACGAATGAGCGCTTTCTGCTTCAGGCCGTCAAATTTTTTCGAAAGTGAGTCGCACTGCTCCGCGTACTCGGGCACCGTCGAGCAGAGGCAATCGTCGCTGCCGTGAAAGTTTCGCCCGATTGTGAAGAGTGTTATGAATCGTCCATTCTCCACTTGTATGATGGTCACCCACTGATGGAAGATCGAAACGACGGACATCCGGTTGCCATATAGGGAGACGCCGTGATTGTGAGACAAATTGATGTAGTCATTCGTGTACTCAATCGAATCCCAGATAGCTCCATCCTCCAGGCGCACCGTGTAGAACCGATACGCGTTGAGATCATACTCGAACGTTATGCCGTGCATTGTGTTCAGTGTGTAATAGGCCGGTATGCTCTCCTCCTGAATGGGCATACAAGTAGCGACGATCACATATTTGCCATCGTCTGTGAAGAGACTGAACTCACGGTACAGCGGTCGCATGAATACAGTCATCTGTACGGACCATTTCATGCGGAATAGCTTGTCGAAAATAGTCTCACGAATCTCACTGGCGTATCCCTCATTTTCATTTTGGGGAACGCACTCAGTCTTCCAATTGTAAATGAGGTTACTGGCATTGGCAGTGCCGAGGAACTCGTAGTTTTCAAATGCTTGTTGATTTTTGGAGAAGCAGATGAGGTACTTGCCGTCTGGACTGAATTTTCGGATGAAATTTGTTGGTTTCACAATGTTTGTGACGGTCAGATTCGGCGGGATGCATTTGAAAAATTCAATACTGAATTTGTGGGCCGGACGACTTTTGGTGCGGTAGCGACGATCGATGCCGTTCTCACGGTCCCTCAGCAGATGGTATAGGTTTTGCGACTTGTCCCTTGATGAAAAGAGTTTTTATTAGTTTTGCTGGTCCGTTTTGTTTTACTTATGAATGTTCAGTAGATCAATGGTGGAAAAAGAAATGCCCCGCATGTGACTGGCAGAGGACACCTATGCGCTGGAGCGCAATCCACCCGCGAATTCGTCACCTGTATTTTGCTCCATTGAGCTCCATTGGTATCTCAACAGCCAGTCGTACTGTGCGTTCTATTGTTCTGCACGAGGTGCAGGAACAAACGATTCCCAACGGCCTAGTTTTAAAAGACTTATCTAGACAGACTCTTTGAGCATTGTCAGTGACAGGTGGGGCCGTGAAAAGTACTTTGTTGGTCGTACAGACCAGGGATCGAACATAGACGTCGGGGTTCAAGGGCTATGGGCTCGACGCACGTACCCACAACGCATGGGCTCCCCACCAAAATGTTTGTAAGCTAAAATAATTGATTTAAAATTAAGGAAAACAAAACGCGAGTGTAAATTGACTCGCACTTACTGGGTGTAGAGCCACAAAGCGCTGTTAGAAGCCTAACCAGGCACAATGTTCCAATACCACAAGAGGTTAGGAAGCGGTAGAAACCCTCCTCCGAAAGTCGATTTAAACACGAACGCAAGTTGGATCTGATGTCAACCGTGTTCAACGCCACTATTCGGATGGATGCCTACAATTTACACGCAAATTTGCTAGTGACACGATTAAGAGAATAAGGGTGATAACCTGCACCGCTGAAGGCACAGCTGAGACTTCGACACAACATCAACCGTATGAACATAAGAACACCCCCTAACAACTTGAACCACCTCAAGCAATAAATGCCCAAAAAGTCCCATGCGACAACGATGGCAATGAATCACAGTCAACCCCCGAAATGCACAACCAATTGCTAAGAGGTAGGTTGCGCAGAGGCCACTGTAAATCTAATAAGAGCACCGTCGAACACATTCTTGCACATCATCCCCCGTGGGAGGTGGTTCAAGAGGGGTGCCAGCCAGCAACAGGCGGTTATAGAATAAAAGTTTCACTCCAAGCCAAGGAGGCCAGAATGTCAAGTTCATGCAAAACAATTGGACCAGCAACAAGTTGTTGAGTTTTCGTTTTTCGATGGGCAGAGGGTAGACTGTGCACTACTGGTGCACTGAAGTCGAATTGCAGATGCTTGGTTTCGGAGTCGATTTGCGGAAGATTTCTGCCCTTTCACGGAGAAATGTATTAATTTCGTGAAGATGAACGACACGAGGAAAACGAGTTTCATAGTGAACAAAATTCGCAGATCACTCACGTGAAGAGCTGTTCACATTCGAAGACGTAGGCTTTGAGGCAGTAAATTGCGACTGAATTTTTGCGGACTTGAATAATTTTCGTCACAACAACGCCATTCGGCGAATTTCAATCACATCCCACTTCAAGGCATACAGATTGTTCGAAACACATGCGCGTTGCGGCACATCCCCACTTACGCCTAGCAACAGCCATCGATCGAAAGATTCCACTCAAGATCTGAAGCTTCCAGAAGGATGGCCATCCAGCGTTTTCCCACGAAATTCAATCCGTTCTAGAGTCTATGTCCATTACAGACCAAACATGAATCACATCCCAGAGCATCATGATCGATGCAGACGCAGTTTTGTATTCAGAAGCAAATAATTTCACAACATCACTTGCCTAGCAACAGGCACAGATTTGATTCTTCCAAAGGGATACCCACGCTGCGTCTTCCGAGGAAAAGCTCAGGAGGAAAGCTCAAATTTGCCTCCTTCGAAGAAAACCATAAGACGTATGAAAAGCAGCGTCTACCAGGAAATATCCCCGATGTCCAACCTAAATGCATGTTTTGTTTCCAAATTTGTATTGCAATCCAATTAGATTTTCAATCCATTTCGCCTCAAAAGTGCTCTCAAACAGCTGTTCTCAGTACACAATAAACAACAGGAAAAAATACAAGAGAGAGGGAGGCAAAAAAAGAAAACAAAAATAAATTGATAAGACCACTCACCGGGGACAAGTAGTTTGGCGGCTGGTTGACGCCATGTCTGTAAGAAAACAAAACAAAACACAAGCCCGCACAAATTGAATTTGTTAAGGGAAGACGAATTTAGGAAAACACTATAAACGTTTTAGGTTTTTGTTCTTTTTTGTTTTTTGGATTTATCAAAACGAGCCCAATGCAACAATTGACTGGATGCGAATGAAGGTGATTACATCGAGATGTCAAATTGTGTGATGCCAAACTCACCTAAAAACAACACGAATTTTCACCACGGTTTTATAGTCAGTGGGAATGGAGACTTTGGCTGTGTTCGTTGGAGTTTACTATAAAATGGTGGTGATGTGATGGAATTCAGCACGGTACGCATTTGCTTAAATTACGTGTGGGATGCTGCTCTTGATGTGACATCGAGTGTGTTTGAATGTTTTTGGAAGAGTCCGCAGCAAGGTTTAGTGTTATGTAATTTGCTTATGTAAGTCCTATCTTGTGCCGAAATGGCTGCAAGGGGCAAATCTGTAACTCACTAGCTCCTACAAGTATGCAATATTGTTTATACACTGGGAGGATAACACCATTCTCTCTTGGAAAAATGACTCGCAGATTCGTGTTTTGCGGGCAAGATAGGAAATTTTTCCTCTTTATTTTCCATAGCGGCCTATTGGAGCCTAGTAGAGCCAAAATAAAAATAAAAATAATGCCAATAAGCCTCACTCCTCAATTTGGCAGAAATAGCAAACAACCCACGAAAAAAAATTCAAACTCCATCCATACGCACCCTTATTTTTCAACGGATAACCCATTCCCACCACAGCCAGAATGTGTTTCATCTGACAGCTGATTCAGGTGACATGCCAAGCTAGAATTTCGTTTTTTAGCTTGTGTCGTTCGCTCGGTATGCGCTGCCCAACAAAAGCAAAAAAGAAGAAAAAAATAAATACCCCTCTGTACACAACATATATATACACCCAGCGCACGCATATATATGTATAGAGACAAAAAAAAAATCATCAGTATTAATAATATAAAAGAAAATTAAATAATTAACGAGTGTATCGTGTGTGATGTGTGTGTATGCACTTGTGAGACTAGGCGAAACTAAAAGAATTTTTGCTTCATACAAAAACAAAAAGTAAACGCCTCTTGAGATGGTGAACATCATCAAGCCATTCAACCACTCCCGCGGCCAGGCAGACAATGCAAGTGCTTAAATTTACATCCACAAGAAGTCACAGTGTATCGACTTTTGAGCATTTTTCTGGTTCGGTTTTTTGTTTTTAATGAATAATGCATTTTTGAGCATTTAAGCAGCAGCAAAAAAAGAATCGAAGATAAGCAATAAATTAAGTAAACTTCTTGGGTGGCTTTGGGTTGGTTTTTTTTTTTGCTGTACGGTGCGAGCGGAGTCCATCAAAAATTGGAGCAGCTATGATTCGGACTATTGTGATGCCTAGGGGATCGTCTGCAATTGAGACTAACAATGCAACACTTGAAAAAAGGTAAGTCTCTCACTCATCCTTATTGTGTGATCCTCACGGTGGCCGGAGATGTCAGGAGAGCCTGGTGGCTTGTAGAGCTGGCCATTGACATATCAGGTCTTTGACACACCACTTAGCATTCGCTGTGGAGTGTGGATTTTTCCCCCGCTTCCAGGATGAACTCTTCCGACGAGTGATACCTGAAAGGTGAATACATTGATTATTAAAAAAAAAATGCTTAATAACAATGTTTCCATCTTACCCGATTATGCTTCGTGCGAGTCATCGATTGTTTACCAACAAGCCTCTCCAGCCAGGCCGAGGTCCCATGTGTCTTTGCACGCCACCTCCTCCGAAATCGCCGCAGAATTGTGAAAACGATGCGACTTTGAAGTGATTTCGTTTGAGGTGATGATTTCACTTGGTCTCACGGAACCACTGGTTGTAGCATAATTGGTCGTGGCAAGTTCACCGGCCGTGTGCCTGAACATTTTCCTGCCTCTCAGTAGTCGCAGGGGGACGATTGAAGTCTTAAAAGAAACGTACTTGCATGCCTCTTGTTTAAACACTTAAACCAGCGAATTAAGCATTTGCCTGCCTATTCTCTTCTCCTTTCAGATAGACAGTCGAAGCTGTTCCCAATATTCTACACAAGACTGATATGCTTTTCATACTCTTAATTTACTCATTTATATATAAATCTATGTATACAGCCACAAGCAGAGACAAACAAACGAAACACTTTGTTACCATTACAAAACCCGGTGTAAACCATTCGCGAACGCCAAAGGAAATGCTTTAGTACTCATTTAAATCTTAGCCTTCATCGTGTTTTTGCCCGAATGAATGTTTATACAAGCAATTGGAATCGATTTACTAGCAAAACTCACGGTCACGAGCACAAAAGCAATTGTTGTTAATTCAACGGGAAATTTAAGTGACTCCCCCAACTCAAAACCCCCGCCCCCCACACGCCCTCCCCCTGTGTGCCTTTAAGATGATATATTTATTTATTTATTTATGTATTCTTTAAAACGATGCGCGTATGAAGTAAGTTAGTCAGTTATATTCTAAGCATATTGTTAAACGAGAGAGAGAGCGAAAGAAAATCGAACCACGATGTCATTTTGGAAGTGCTTCGCTTGCATACGGTTTCAGAACGAGGAGATCATCACTAGGCTGGATCACAGCAATTGTGCGCTGACTGATGTCCCGCCGGATGTTTCACAGCACGAGCGCACACTGGAGGAGCTCTATTTGTCATCGAATAGGGTGGGTGCTTGGCCGTCTGTCATCTTCACTTTCAAGTCGAGCTTAAACGTGTGTTCTTCTTTCTCTTTCAGATACGCGCCCTGTCGCCGCAGTTGTTCTATTGTCAAGGCTTGAAAACGTTACATGTTAACGACAATGAATTGGAATCCCTGCCGATAGCCATCGGCTCCCTGAAGCAGTTGCAGAACCTGAATTTAAGTCGCAATGGAAAGTAATAATTGCCAATGTGGCATTAACGAGTATTCTTTGTTTCCCTTTTGTGTCACGCACCTCTTCCGTTCCTGTTTCTTGGTCTGTCATATATGAATGAACGCACCCCAGACTTTGGCGCTTCGGTCCAAGATCGTGCTCGTAACAGCAACCGCTTCTCTCGCGACTGGAGCCAAGACTCCAGACTTCGCCTTCTTTCCCTCCCTCCCTCCATCCATCACACAATCCCCTTCAACAACAATCATCGATGTCTCCTCTCTTCTCCAGGTCTATCCGGTGTTCCGGATAACATAAAATCCTGCAAGAACCTAACTCGCCTGGACTTGAGTTTGAACAACTTGCAGCGGCTGCCAGACGCCATCACCAGTCTGATATCACTGCAAGAGCTGTTGCTCAACGAAACGAACCTGGAATTCCTGCCAGCGAATTTCGGGCGCTTAGTGAACCTCCGGATTCTCGAGTTGCGTTCGAATAATCTGATAACATTGCCAAAATCGATGTCGAGACTGCTGAATCTGAATCGAATCGATATCGGTGCCAACGAATTCACAGAACTGGTAAGCCAACGACACTCACTGATCCCCCTCAACTGCCCCATACTCTCTGTCTCTCCACAGCCAGAGGTAATCTGTCAATTATCGCAACTTCGAGAGCTGTGGATCGATGTGAATCGAATACGACGCATCTCACCGAACGTGTCGAACCTGCGCGAACTGAAGCACTTCGAGGCGAACAATAATCTGCTGACGACACTGCCGAACGAGATCAGTCACTGGCGGAACCTGGAGGTCCTCTCAGTGGCCACGAACGACATGGAATCACTGCCGTTCAGCATTGGCATGCTGAAGAGTCTGGTCACGCTGCAGTGCGATGCGAATCAGTTGCGCGATCTGCCGGACAGTATTTGCCATCTGGAGAACTTGGAGGAAATGGTGATCAGTCACAATTTCATTTTACGCCTGCCCAGCACGATTGGAATGCTGCGGAAGTTGCGGTTCTTCTGCGCGGACGAGAACATCCTGCGATCGCTGCCCGATGAGATCTGCAGCTGCAGCAATTTGGCCGTGCTGAGCGTGCGGAGCAACAAAATCTCTGAACTGCCGCAGAACATCGGCCACCTGGTGAACCTGCACGTGCTGAATCTGGTGGACAACTTCATCAACTATCTGCCGGTGTCGGTGCTGAGCCTGACCAAGCTGACCGCCCTCTGGATCAGCGACAATCAGTCGCAGCCGCTGGTTCCGCTGCAGTACTTGAACGCGTCCACGAAGACCTATCTGACGTGCTTCATGCTACCGCAGCAGGGCACGTACCAGCAGAGCGCAGTGCAGGCGAACGAGTACAGCGACAACGGATCGGCGACCTCGTGGCACCAGCAGGATCCAGAGAAGCCCGCCGAGCTGTATGCCTTCAATGAGAACGGGGTGCCGAGCCCGTCGCATAGGATATCCTTCGCCGACGAGAAGGCAGATCCGTCGTACATATCACGAGACGACGCCCTGGCGGCGCCGCACTCGCAGAGGAGCTGCTTCCTGAACGGCGAGGGTGTGCTGAACACGACGTTCGTCACGCAGAACGGCTCCGTGACCAGTCCGTCGCGCAGGATTTGCTTCGCCGACGAGGTCAAGGGCGCCGAGACGCTGGCGACTCGCCTGATGCGGTCGCCCACGCCCTACCCGAAGGAACTGCGCCTGCTGGCGAAGTACGTTCGCAACAATCACCACGCTCAGATGCAGCAGCGGCAGGCGCCGTACATGGACACGCTTGTCCCAGCGCAGACGATGCGTTCGCCCGGCGTGAACGCACCGTCCGACCAGATTGACGGCAACCAGTTCCTCACGAGTGCTTCGTCTGGAGGCGTGGCGGCTGTCGATGGGGTTAAGGAGGCCCGTGTGCTCCTCAATCCCAGCGGCAGCTCAGCGGTGCTGCAACAGATACAGAACCCGCTCAGCTATCCGCACCTCGACGAGGCGAAGGTGAGTGTAACCTCGACCATCGATCCATTAATTCAGTTCAATAAATCCTGTGTTTTCTTGCAGCAGCCGTCCCAGATGATGTACCCCAACCACGGCATGGTGAACGGCCCGATGAACCCGCAGGGCATGCTGAACCATGCGGCACTGCTGTCGCAGCAACAGGTCTACTACCAGCAGTACCGCAACCCAGTCCACCAGGCGGCGCCGAACGTCAAGCCCGACCAGTCGTACCCGCACTCGCTGTCGATGTACGACCAACAGTTTCGCGACGCGGTCTACGAGAGCTCCGGCTCCATACGCCAGCTGAACGCGTCCCCGTCGGTCCTGTCGTCGTACAGCCAGCAGGGCACGCAGCAGCCGCAGGGCGTCATATACAGCATAGAGATGAGCAAACCGCCCCCATACCACATAGCACGCGCCTTCACCAAGAAGTCCCGCGAAGACTTGCTCAACTACGACACCATTCGCAGTCAGATCCATCACGGCGACGTCGGCGACTGCCCGGACGACGGTGAAGTGGACGGCTCGCAGATGGCCGAAGACGAGCGGGACACGAACGCCTTCGACAATGTGCTGGCCAACGGGCACAGTCACGAGAATTCATTCGACAACTCGCTGCCGCGCCACGGCCTGAATGACAACGAGTACGACGCCGATCATCGTAACAACAACAGTCACATTCTGAACCGCACGTATTCCATTGAGTGCGAGGAGGCACTGATCAGTCGTCACGGTACCCCTTCGCCGAGGATACAAAAGAGTCGCCCGCAGCTTGACGACGGCGCCGAGGTTCGACTGACGTCGTCCCGGTCACAGCAGTGGAATGGCGGTGGTGGCGTTCACAGTTCTGAAGAGACCGCCGCGGACAGCGACGGCGGTACTGTTGGCCGGGCTCCGCCGCGGTCGAACTCGACCACCGCCTGGCTCTTTGGCTTGCACAAGAATCCCACAGTGGTAGGTGTTGAGAGGCAGAGAGAGAGCGAGTGACAGACAGAGACTAATTTTTGATTTTTTTACAGAAACAAGTTGCCATCAAGCGGGACGAGGAGATTGGCTTCGAGATCCAAGAGAAGCCCGATCAAGTAAGTTCTTGTTTGTCTTTACCCAGGCCCCACGCCCTCACTCACTTTCTTGGTGTTTAGGGAATATTTGTTCGTAGCATCCATCCAAACACATCCGCAGCGACACTCCTGCACGCCAACGACAAGCTCCTCGAGGTTGACGGTTACGATTTTACCAAAATTCGACTCGTCGACGCACAGCAGATCTTAGACAACGCCGGACCCATCATCAACGTGATGATATCGCGAACGTAGTCACCATCGCGTGGAATCACCATCACCAGCACCACCAGCAGCAGCAGCAGCAACCAATACGCACAAAAACCATGTTAACTCAACCCTAACCTAATATAATACTCTGTGAAGAAAAAAGAAACAACAAGAGAAAACCGTTTCCTATTGTAAATACCTTTGAAAGGAGGAAAGGAAGAGAATCAAAAGAGAAACACCTACGTTGTGTATATAAGTATCTGTGTACGTTAAGATTAGTTAGTGTAGCATAACCTAATTGCCATCAGCTTTCCTCTTTGGTCATCGATTGACACCTTCTACCTGAGAGACTAATGTTTTATTTATTGTGTATGTTTAAGAGTAACCAAACCAGTAGGGCCTTCATCCTTCCTCAACACCGCACTCGCCTTCGACCTGTGTGCACGGTCGAAGAGGAGGAACACGCACTTCTTCTGTGATTTCGACGTCAATTATTATCCGATGCATTTCATTGCTTGTGTGTGCGCGAGAGCGCGATAGCGCGAGTGTGTCTGCCTGCGTGTGTATTATTGCAATCGCTTCATCTATTCATTTTTAGAAGAGCACACTTTATTATTGGGGAACTTTTTACTTCCGAAACGCGGTGACTGTCATTTCCTCTTCGTTTATTATTTTTTTTTTTGCGTTTGGTTTTTCCAAATAAAAAGTCATCATCATTGAATGTGGAGTGGTGTTTTATTTCGAAGAGAACGGGAGGGTTCTGGGCCGTTTTACGAACACGAGACGGTTCATCCTATTTGAGTTGTCCGTGGAGGACCAATAAGAAGGGAGGGAATCTCACAATCATTCTTCCAAGTGAACGTGTGCCTCCCAATGCGTCGGTTAAGAGCAAAGAACATAGTGGTTTTCGCGAACCTCCCAGACGTTTATTCGACTTCATGGATAACTTTTGATGGCCTTCAGAGATTCCCAAGGAGCATGAGACACGCCGAGCCTTCGAGTCAAGAGGGAAGAGGGTTGAAAGTCGACCGACGAGGACACGAACAAAAGGGCGAACTAGGATGACACGCAGCAGCTATAAAATGGGTAAATTCGGTGGGATGATTGGAGCCACCTCATCGTCACTCTCTGGTCAGTGTTTGTGGCTCAAGCGAGCTGAAAAAATGTGTATCCTGCCGGCCCTGGCCATGCTCTTGTGCATCAGTGTGGGTGGACATGCACTTAAGCGCAACACGAGTTGGCAGTGTGCGTGTCCAGGACGGGTGTGCATACACACGTGAAAGCCAATCAACCCCCTGTCACGACGTGGGGGCAAGCCAATGAAGTTGGGGTAGGATGGGTAGATTTGGACATTATTCTTCACATTTGTTTAGCACGTGATGTCGCCGCACGGACGACACTCAGCCCCCAAAAGGATTTTTCTCGACCTGTCACGGCCAGGATCGATAGGGTTAAACCGCGCAATCGATGGAACTGAGTACATTTCCGAGATTCACAGCGCATCCTCGGGCAAGGAATGTCTTGTGTGTGTAGAGCGTGCGGAGGGATACATGGGAAATCTCGTCTCTATACAGCCTGTTGATTTTGCTTGGATTTCGTACGGATGCCGCTACCGCGCAAGCACGCATCCTCCATCCACACACACACTGAGAGAGAGAGAGAGTAGTGAAAAAATCACATCCCTCAAATGGAGCCATGTACCTGGGGATAGTTTGCATTTATCTGTTGAACGACGAGCACCACTTGGCCACGACACTTTGCCAATCAGTCATCTCGCCTGCAAAGTGCACACCAAACGCATCGGTAAACAGTGAAAATCAAAATAAATGGGCAAGGAAAGAGGCGGCTCGGGCAAGAAGAAAGGCAAAAAAGCTCAACGGCCCCAATGGCCACTGGTCGAGGAGGTCGAAGATCCGGCCGCCCTCGCCACCAGGGAATACCTGAATAGGACCATCATACCGGTCCTGATGCGTGGCCTGCACGCCCTGGCACGCGAGCGTCCGGCCGATCCGATTGATTTCTTGTCATCATACTTGCTCAACCACCAGGACATCGAGGCCGAGAAGCGCAAACACGACGACGACGAGGACAACTGAAGCGACCACCGCACACCAGCCGCCACCCACTAAACTTACTCGATGGGCGCCGTGCTGCTGGTCCGGGGGTGTGCTCTGCTAACCCTTGCGCCCACTAACTTGCAGGACTACTGCGTAAATGTTGTATTGTATATTTATTTCTAGATTTAGTCTTAAGCTTAAACTATTCCTAAACGCAAGAAAAAAAAGATTTGTAAATTTCTCCAACACCTACACACGCACACAGGACACAAAACAAAAACAGACATCTCACACTCGCACACAGGCAGACGCACACAATGAATGTGTATAGAGCATAAGTCTGGTTCCAGGAACAGAAGGAGAGAAATAAACAAACAAGGATTGATCTGTGATGGTGGGATTTGGTGGCGACCGTTCGTGGTGAGGGCCGCTTGTTGCCGCCCGACCCTTTGGCTGACGACCATTGGAGACTGAATAGGAGAAACAAAACAAAACAAAATTATGCTGTCCGGATGATCTGACTATTGGATCCCTCCACCACCTGCGCGAAGAGTTACTCTCAGCTTCACGTGAACAAAACCATGAACAAATATATATGTACATCTCTCTCTCTTGGTCATTATCATTATGTAAGTGTCGTAATTGTAAAACAGAAACTGAAGGAAGAAGAAAACCGAACAGATTTGAAATAAAACGCAAAATGTTCGCAAATTCGGGTGTGTTTTGTTGCACTTATGTGCCTTGGTCGTGGGAGGTGGAGTGGCAAGGTGTCCTGGCTCGCGTTCAGTTGTCTGTGGGGGCGCCGGCGATTTCAAGTTCAACTCTCGATTATGAGTGGGATGCCGAGCGGTGGGAGGCGGTGGGCGATGAACGAAAGGACGACGGATTGTGAAGGACAGCACTCGACGGACTGATGGACAGATGATGGCGTAGGCTGATGGACTGTAGGCGATGACGGACTGTGGGTGTGGACATCGGTGGGCGATGGACTCGAGGTAAATAAATAAAATTTCTATTGTTTCAATTGAAAAAATGCCAAAAAAGACAAAGGTCCTTTCAAGGATCCATATAAAACGAAGGCACACCTACAGGACGAGCAGTTTTAATCTGTTCGATCCTGTAGGTGCTAGTAGCCTCCAACAAATAAAGTCAATCCAAATGTAAACACAAGCACACTCCAAAGGTCCTTTTTAGGACTGTCTATATGCAATTTATGCAAAATCACGGTAAGTATGTAGGTAAGTATAAGTAACTTCCAATCATTTTCAGCTTGAATCGTCCAGCGACCATAGTGCCATAAGAAGGCCATCGCCCGTACCGCAGTCCATATCCAACAACAAAATGCATCAAAAATCAGCTCGGTTCCATCCACATCGAAGCCACGAAAAAATCACTCGGTTTCATGCAAAATCCCAGCAAAACACTAGGCGACCAGAAACTCAGCAGAAGCAGTAGGTATCCGAAATTTTCGCCCAGACGATATGCAACAATTTTTGCCGGGGCGCATGAAATAGCCGAGTAAAATCTCGTTGCATATTACCGGGTGATATGCTGAATTCTTCGCACATGAGTATGCAACGATTGTTGACATCATGGCCAAGCAAAATTTTGTTGCATATCAACGGGTGACTTGCTAATTTTCTCGCACATGTGTATGCAACGATATTTGACGAGGGTGACACGACCTGGCGTGCAAAATTTTGTTGCATATCGCCGGGTGATATGGCAAGGCCATATTTCGTTGCATATCCTTGGGCCTATTTTTCAGGATACCTGCTGCTTTTTCTGCATTTCTGGTCGCCTGGTGTTTTGCTGGGATTTTGCATGAAAATGCCGATTTTTTTTGGGTGCGTATGGAGTGCAGCGATTTTTGTAATTTGGTTGGTGTTCTGTGTCCATACGATTTCTATATATTTGTTGGTGTTTTGTGTGTACTTACCTCGACTTACTTACCTTGCATTTTTGATCCTGAGTAGGACCTTTTATTTCTGATCCTTAAAAGGACGTTTTTTTGTTTGTATATTTTACAAGTGGGTTGACATAAAAGAAAATGCATTTTTTTTATTTTTTGTGCGTTTTTTTTTTATTGAATTTTTAAGTGGATACATGAGAAATTGGTTATTGTATCATATTCTTATTAAGATTCAATTGTATGGTTTCACATTAAATGGAGGCACATCTGTCGAGGTCAGTTGCTTAAATCAGCTCGACCTCACAGATGCTTGAAGCCTTCATCATGTAAAGTCAATCTAAATGTCAGAAGCACAAACAAAAGATTCTTTTCAGAACTATCCCTTTGCCTCGTTGGGTCCAAATGAAGGTAAGTAGAGAGAGAATTTTTGACTCATCTCTCCCACCAAGTCCCATCAGCCAGCGAGTGCCAATATCATCAATTACTCAATTTTAACAGCAGCGTCAGATGTCAAGGTCACTTTCTCTGACAATTTTTCCTACTTTCTACCGATCGTAGCCGCGTGGTTATGGGTACCTAGGAGTGTTTTTTCATGCTGAATCCATTGCAACAAACGGCATTTGAAACAACCGCACGGTTTAGGAGATATGGCCGATTTTCCAAAAAATATACCTTTTCGGTCACTTTTTCCTACCTTCTACTGGTCGTAGCGGCATGAAATTGGGCTTAAAAGAAGCGTCTGACCGTCCCGCATATATTCCAAAAATACTGGAACAAAAGCAAAATCGCCGAAAAACGCTTAGTTTTCGAGATATGAGCGATTTTGTAAAATTTGTTATTTTCGGTCACTTTCTCCCGTATTTTTGCCCACTTTCTTCTTGCCGCAGCGGGACAAATATGGGCTCAAAAGAAGCGTGCTTGCGTGCTGAATCGTTTGCTTTTGAAATGAACAAAAAAAAGCCAATACTTTCCGAGATATCCCCGATTATCCAATATATGTGACCTCAGGTCGCACATTCCGCACTTTCGAGCGAATTTCTCCGGACCTACTGGTCGCAGCGGCGTGAATGAGGGCTCGAAAGACGCGTCTTTGCGTGCTGAATAAGTAGCATTTTAAATCAACTGAAACAAGAGAACCGTTTTCGAGATATGTCCGATTTTCCAAAATAAACGACTTTAAGTCACGTTTCGGCACTCTTAAGCGGATATCTCCTGACCTACTTGTCGTAGCTTTATGCGGGTAGGCTCTAAAGACGCGTCTTTTCATGCAGAAAAAAACGGATTTTTGCCTCAGCTCTCCAGCGAATTCCTCCCCCAAAATCGAAGCTGTGGTGAGTAGGGCATTTCTGATGGATTTCAACGCTCATCTTCCAGCTGCCACGGCGGCCCTATTAGGGCTACCGGCGACTTGCGGACATTTTTCCGCATGTCCTGGGGAGTGTATTTACCGATCCTGAGAGTTTGGGGTGCATCCGGCAACATTGAATTTTTGACCCCAAAATCCAAGCAGTGGTTAGTAAGGCATTTCTGATGGATTTCAACGCTCATCTTCCAGCTGCCACGGCGGCCCTATTAGGGCTACCGGCGACTTGCGGACATTTTTCCGCATGTCCTGGGGAGTGTATTTACCGATCCTGAGAGTTTGGGGTGCATCCGGCAACATTGAATTTTTGACCCCAAAATCCAAGCAGTGGTTAGTAAGGCATTTCTGATGGATTTCGACGCTCATCTTCCAGCTGCCACGGCGGCCCTATTAGGGCTACCAGCGACTTGCGCACATGTTTTCGCATGTCCTGGTGAGTGTATTTACCGATCCTGAGAGTTTGGAGTGAATCCGGCAACATTGAGTTTTTGACCCCAAAATCCAAGCAGTGGTTAGCAAGGCATTTCTGATGGATTTCAACGCTCATCTTCCAGCTGCCACGGCGGCCCTATTAGGGCTACCAGCGACTTGCGGACATTTTTCCGCATGTCCTGGGGAGTGTATTAATTGATCCTGAGAGTTTGGAGTGAATCCGGCAACATTGAGTTTTTGACCCCAAAATCCAAGCAGTGGTTAGTAAGGCATTTCTGATGGATTTCGACGCTCATCTTCCAGCTGCCACGGCGGCCCTATTAGGGCTACCAGCGACTTGCGCACATGTTTTCGCATGTCCTGGTGAGTGTATTTACCGATCCTGAGAGTTTGGAGTGAATCCGGCAACATTGAGTTTTTGACCCCAAAATCCAAGCAGTGGTTAGCAAGGCATTTCTGATGGATTTCAACGCTCATCTTCCAGCTGCCACGGCGGCCCTATTAGGGCTACCAGCGACTTGCGGACATTTTTCCGCATGTCCTGGGGAGTGTATTTACCGATCCTGAGAGTTTGGGGTGCATCCTGCAACATTGAGTTTTTGACCCCAAAATCCAAGCAGTGGTTAGTAAGGCATTTCTGATGGATTTCGACGCTCATCTTCCAGCTGCCACGGCGGCCCTATTAGGGCTACCAGCGACTTGCGGACATTTTTCCGCATGTCCTGGGGAGTGTATTAATTGATCCTGAGAGTTTGGAGTGAATCCGGCAACATTGAGTTTTTGACCCCAAAATCCAAGCAGTGGTTAGCAAGGCATTTCTGATGGATTTCAACGCTCATCTTCCAGCTGCCACGGCGGCCCTATTAGGGCTACCAGCGACTTGCGGACATTTTTCCGCATGTCCTGGGGAGTGTATTAATCGATCCTGAGAGTTTGGAGTGAATCCGGCAACATTGAGATTTTGACCCCAAAATCCAAGCAGTGGTTAGTAAGGCATTTCTGATGGATTTCAACGCTCATCTTCCAGCTGCCACGGCGGCCCTATTAGGGCTACCGGCGACTTGCGGACATTTTTCCGCATGTCCTGGGGAGTGTATTTACCGATCCTGAGAGTTTGGGGTGCATCCGGCAACATTGAATTTTTGACCCCAAAATCCAAGCAGTGGTTAGTAAGGCATTTCTGATGGATTTCAACGCTCATCTTCCAGCTGCCACGGCGGCCCTATTAGGGCTACCGGCGACTTGCGGACATTTTTCCGCATGTCCTGGGGAGTGTATTTACCGATCCTGAGAGTTTGGGGTGCATCCGGCAACATTGAATTTTTGACCCCAAAATCCAAGCAGTGGTTAGTAAGGCATTTCTGATGGATTTCGACGCTCATCTTCCAGCTGCCACGGCGGCCCTATTAGGGCTACCAGCGACTTGCGCACATGTTTTCGCATGTCCTGGTGAGTGTATTTACCGATCCTGAGAGTTTGGAGTGAATCCGGCAACATTGAGTTTTTGACCCCAAAATCCAAGCAGTGGTTAGCAAGGCATTTCTGATGGATTTCAACGCTCATCTTCCAGCTGCCACGGCGGCCCTATTAGGGCTACCAGCGACTTGCGGACATTTTTCCGCATGTCCTGGGGAGTGTATTAATTGATCCTGAGAGTTTGGAGTGAATCCGGCAACATTGAGTTTTTGACCCCAAAATCCAAGCAGTGGTTAGTAAGGCATTTCTGATGGATTTCGACGCTCATCTTCCAGCTGCCACGGCGGCCCTATTAGGGCTACCAGCGACTTGCGCACATGTTTTCGCATGTCCTGGTGAGTGTATTTACCGATCCTGAGAGTTTGGAGTGAATCCGGCAACATTGAGTTTTTGACCCCAAAATCCAAGCAGTGGTTAGCAAGGCATTTCTGATGGATTTCAACGCTCATCTTCCAGCTGCCACGGCGGCCCTATTAGGGCTACCAGCGACTTGCGGACATTTTTCCGCATGTCCTGGGGAGTGTATTTACCGATCCTGAGAGTTTGGGGTGCATCCTGCAACATTGAGTTTTTGACCCCAAAATCCAAGCAGTGGTTAGTAAGGCATTTCTGATGGATTTCGACGCTCATCTTCCAGCTGCCACGGCGGCCCTATTAGGGCTACCAGCGACTTGCGGACATTTTTCCGCATGTCCTGGGGAGTGTATTAATTGATCCTGAGAGTTTGGAGTGAATCCGGCAACATTGAGTTTTTGACCCCAAAATCCAAGCAGTGGTTAGCAAGGCATTTCTGATGGATTTCAACGCTCATCTTCCAGCTGCCACGGCGGCCCTATTAGGGCTACCAGCGACTTGCGGACATTTTTCCGCATGTCCTGGGGAGTGTATTAATCGATCCTGAGAGTTTGGAGTGAATCCGGCAACATTGAGATTTTGACCCCAAAATCCAAGCAGTGGTTAGTAAGGCATTTCTGATGGATTTCAACGCTCATCTTCCAGCTGCCACGGCGGCCCTATTAGGGCTACCGGCGACTTGCGGACATTTTTCCGCATGTCCTGGGGAGTGTATTTACCGATCCTGAGAGTTTGGGGTGCATCCGGCAACATTGAATTTTTGACCCCAAAATCCAAGCAGTGGTTAGTAAGGCATTTCTGATGGATTTCAACGCTCATCTTCCAGCTGCCACGGCGGCCCTATTAGGGCTACCGGCGACTTGCGGACATTTTTCCGCATGTCCTGGGGAGTGTATTTACCGATCCTGAGAGTTTGGGGTGCATCCGGCAACATTGAATTTTTGACCCCAAAATCCAAGCAGTGGTTAGTAAGGCATTTCTGATGGATTTCGACGCTCATCTTCCAGCTGCCACGGCGGCCCTATTAGGGCTACCAGCGACTTGCGCACATGTTTTCGCATGTCCTGGTGAGTGTATTTACCGATCCTGAGAGTTTGGAGTGAATCCGGCAACATTGAGTTTTTGACCCCAAAATCCAAGCAGTGGTTAGCAAGGCATTTCTGATGGATTTCAACGCTCATCTTCCAGCTGCCACGGCGGCCCTATTAGGGCTACCAGCGACTTGCGGACATTTTTCCGCATGTCCTGGGGAGTGTATTAATTGATCCTGAGAGTTTGGAGTGAATCCGGCAACATTGAGTTTTTGACCCCAAAATCCAAGCAGTGGTTAGTAAGGCATTTCTGATGGATTTCGACGCTCATCTTCCAGCTGCCACGGCGGCCCTATTAGGGCTACCAGCGACTTGCGCACATGTTTTCGCATGTCCTGGGGAGTGTATTTACCGATCCTGAGAGTTTGGAGTGAATCCGGCAACATTGAGTTTTTGACCCCAAAATCCAAGCAGTGGTTAGCAAGGCATTTCTGATGGATTTCAACGCTCATCTTCCAGCTGCCACGGCGGCCCTATTAGGGCTACCGGCGACTTGCGGACATTTTTCCGCATGTCCTGGGGAGTGTATTTACCGATCCTGAGAGTTTGGGGTGCATCCGGCAACATTGAATTTTTGACCCCAAAATCCAAGCAGTGGTTAGTAAGGCATTTCTGATGGATTTCGACGCTCATCTTCCAGCTGCCACGGCGGCCCTATTAGGGCTACCAGCGACTTGCGCACATGTTTTCGCATGTCCTGGTGAGTGTATTTACCGATCCTGAGAGTTTGGAGTGAATCCGGCAACATTGAGTTTTTGACCCCAAAATCCAAGCAGTGGTTAGCAAGGCATTTCTGATGGATTTCAACGCTCATCTTCCAGCTGCCACGGCGGCCCTATTAGGGCTACCGGCGACTTGCGGACATTTTTCCGCATGTCCTGGGGAGTGTATTTACCGATCCTGAGAGTTTGGGGTGCATCCGGCAACATTGAGATTTTGACCCCAAAATCCAAGCAGTGGTTAGTAAGGCATTTCTGACGGATTTCAACGCTCAATGGGTGTCAAGGTCACTTTCTCTGACAATTTTTCCTACTTTCTACCGATCGTAGCCGCGTGGTAATCGGAGTCTAGGGGTGTTTTTTCATGCTGAATCCATTGCAACAAACGGCATTTGAAACAACCGCACGGTTTAGGAGATATGGCCGATTTTCCAAAAAATATACCTTTTCGGTCACTTTTTCCTACCTTCTACTGGTCGTAGCGGCATGAAATTGGGCTTAAAAGAAGCGTCTGACCGTCCCGCATATATTCCAAAAATACTGGAACAAAAGCAAAATCGCCGAAAAACGCTTAGTTTTCGAGATATGAGCGATTTTGTAAAATTTGTTATTTTCGGTCACTTTCTCCCGTATTTTTGCCCACTTTCTTCTTGCCGCAGCGGGACAAATATGGGCTCAAAAGAAGCGTGCTTGCGTGCTGAATCGTTTGCTTTTGAAATGAACAAAAAAAAGCCAATACTTTCCGAGATATCCCCGATTATCCAATATATGTGACCTCAGGTCGCACATTCCGCACTTTCGAGCGAATTTCTCCGGACCTACTGGTCGCAGCGGCGTGAATGAGGGCTCGAAAGACGCGTCTTTGCGTGCTGAATAAGAAGCATTTTAAATCAACTGAAACAAGGTAACCGTTTTCGAGATATGTCCGATTTTCCAAAATAAACGACTTTAAGTCACGTTTCGGCACTCTCAAGCGGATATCTCCTGACCTACTAGTCGTAGCTTTATGCGGGTAGGCTCTAAAGACGCGTCTTTTCATGCAGAAAAAAACGGATTTTTGCCTCAGCTCTCCAGCGAATTCCTCCCCCAAAATCGAAGCTGTGGTGAGTAGGGCATTTCTGATGGATTTCAACGCTCATCTTCCAGCTGCCACGGCGGCCCTATTAGGGCTACCAGCGACTTGCGCACATGTTTTCGCATGTCCTGGTGAGTGTATTTACCGATCCTGAGAGTTTGGGGTGCATCCTGCAACATTGAGATTTTGACCCAAAAATCCAAGCAGTGGTTAGTAAGGCATTTCTGATGGATTTCAACGCTCATCTTCCAGCTGCCACGGCGGCCCTATTAGGGCTACCGGCGACTTGCGGACATTTTTCCGCATGTCCTGGGGAGTGTATTTACCGATCCTGAGAGTTTGGGGTGCATCCGGCAACATTGAATTTTCGACCCCAAAATCCAAGCAGTGGTTAGTAAGGCATTTCTGATGGATTTCGACGCTCATCTTCCAGCTGCCACGGCGGCCCTATTAGGGCTACCGGCGACTTGCGGACATTTTTCCGCATGTCCTGGGGAGTGTATTTACCGATCCTGAGAGTTTGGGGTGCATCCGGCAACATTGAATTTTTGACCCCAAAATCCAAGCAGTGGTTAGTAAGGCATTTCTGATGGATTTCAACGCTCATCTTCCAGCTGCCACGGCGGCCCTATTAGGGCTACCGGCGACTTGCGGACATTTTTCCGCATGTCCTGGGGAGTGTATTTACCGATCCTGAGAGTTTGGGGTGCATCCGGCAACATTGAATTTTTGACCCCAAAATCCAAGCAGTGGTTAGTAAGGCATTTCTGATGGATTTCAACGCTCATCTTCCAGCTGCCACGGCGGCCCTATTAGGGCTACCAGCGACTTGCGCACATGTTTTCGCATGTCCTGGGGAGTGTATTTACCGATCCTGAGAGTTTGGGGTGCATCCGGCAACATTGAGATTTTGACCCCAAAATCCAAGCAGTGGTTAGTAAGGCATTTCTGATGGATTTCAACGCTCATCTTCTAGCTGCCACGGCGGCCCTATTAGGGCTACCAGCGACTTGCGGACATTTTTCCGCATGTCCTGGGGAGTGTATTTACCGATCCTGAGAGTTTGGGGTGCATCCGGCAACATTGAGATTTTGACCCCAAAATCCAAGCAGTGGTTAGTAAGGCATTTCTGATGGATTTCGACGCTCATCTTCCAGCTGCCACGGCGGCCCTATTAGGGCTACCAGCGACTTGCGGACATTTTTCCGCATGTCCTGGGGAGTATATTAATCGATCCTGAGAGTTTGGAGTGAATCCGGCAACATTGAGATTTTGACCCCAAAATCCAAGCAGTGGTTAGTAAGGCATTTCTGATGGATTTCAACGCTCATCTTCCAGCTGCCACGGCGGCCCTATTAGGGCTACCAGCGACTTGCGGACATTTTTCCGCATGTCCTGGGGAGTGTATTTACCGATCCTGAGAGTTTGGGGTGCATCCGGCAACATTGAGATTTTGACCCCAAAATCCAAGCAGTGGTTAGTAAGGCATTTCTGATGGATTTCAACGCTCATCTTCTAGCTGCCACGGCGGCCCTATTAGGGCTACCAGCGACTTGCGGACATTTTTCCGCATGTCCTGGGGAGTGTATTTACCGATCCTGAGAGTTTGGGGTGCATCCGGCAACATTGAGATTTTGACCCCAAAATCCAAGCAGTGGTTAGTAAGGCATTTCTGATGGATTTCGACGCTCATCTTCCAGCTGCCACGGCGGCCCTATTAGGGCTACCAGCGACTTGCGGACATTTTTCCGCATGTCCTGGGGAGTATATTAATCGATCCTGAGAGTTTGGAGTGAATCCGGCAACATTGAGATTTTGACCCCAAAATCCAAGCAGTGGTTAGTAAGGCATTTCTGATGGATTTCAACGCTCATCTTCCAGCTGCCACGGCGGCCCTATTAGGGCTACCAGCGACTTGCGGACATTTTTCCGCATGTCCTGGGGAGTGTATTTACCGATCCTGAGAGTTTGGGGTGCATCCGGCAACATTGAGATTTTGACCCCAAAATCCAAGCAGTGGTTAGTAAGGCATTTCTGATGGATTTCAACGCTCATCTTCTAGCTGCCACGGCGGCCCTATTAGGGCTACCAGCGACTTGCGGACATTTTTCCGCATGTCCTGGGGAGTGTATTTACCGATCCTGAGAGTTTGGGGTGCATCCGGCAACATTGAGATTTTGACCCCAAAATCCAAGCAGTGGTTAGTAAGGCATTTCTGATGGATTTCGACGCTCATCTTCCAGCTGCCACGGCGGCCCTATTAGGGCTACCAGCGACTTGCGGACATTTTTCCGCATGTCCTGGGGAGTATATTAATCGATCCTGAGAGTTTGGAGTGAATCCGGCAACATTGAGATTTTGACCCCAAAATCCAAGCAGTGGTTAGTAAGGCATTTCTGATGGATTTCAACGCTCAATGGGTGTCAAGGTCACTTTCTCTGACAATTTTTCCTACTTTCTACCGATCGTAGCCGCGTGGTAATGGGTACCTAGGAGTGTTTTTTCATGCTAAATCCATTGCAACAAACGGCATTTGAAACAACCGCACGGTTTAGGAGATATGGCCGATTTTCCAAAAAATATACCTTTTCGGTCACTTTTTCCTACCTTCTACTGGTCGTAGCGGCATGAAATTGGGCTTAAAAGAAGCGTCTGACCGTCCCGCATATATTCCAAAAATACTGGAACAAAAGCAAAATCGCCGAAAAACGCTTAGTTTTCGAGATATGAGCGATTTTGTAAAATTTGTTATTTTCGGTCACTTTCTCCCGTATTTTTGCCCACTTTCTTCTTACCGCAGCGGGACAAATATGGGCTCAAAAGAAGCGTGCTTGCGTGCTGAATCGTTTGCTTTTGAAATGAACAAAAAAAAGCCAATACTTTCCGAGATATCCCCGATTATCCAAAATATGTGACCTCAGGTCGCACATTCCGCACTTTCGAGCGAATTTCTCCGGACCTACTGGTCGCAGCGGCGTGAATGAGGGCTCGAAAGACGCGTCTTTGCGTGCTGAATAAGAAGCATTTTAAATCAACTGAAACAAGGTAACCGTTTTCGAGATATGTCCGATTTTCCAAAATAAACGACTTTAAGTCACGTTTCGGCACTCTCAAGCGGATATCTCCTGACCTACTAGTCGTAGCTTTATGCGGGTAGGCTCTAAAGACGCGTCTTTTCATGCAGAAAAAAACGGATTTTTGCCTCAGCTCTCCAGCGAATTCCTCCCCCAAAATCGAAGCTGTGGTGAGTAGGGCATTTCTGATGGATTTCGACGCTCATCTTCCAGCTGCCACGGCGGCCCTATTAGGGCTACCAGCGACTTGCGGACATTTTTCCGCATGTCCTGGGGAGTGTATTTACCGATCCTGAGAGTTTGGGGTGCATCCGGCAACATTGAGATTTTGACCCCAAAATCCAAGCAGTGGTTAGTAAGGCATTTCTGATGGATTTCAACGCTCATCTTCCAGCTGCCACGGCGGCCCTATTAGGGCTACCAGCGACTTGCGCACATGTTTTCGCATGTCCTGGGGAGTGTATTTACCGATCCTGAGAGTTTGGGGTGCATCCGGCAACATTGAGATTTTGACCCCAAAATCCAAGCAGTGGTTAGTAAGGCATTTCTGATGGATTTCAACGCTCAATGGGTGTCAAGGCCACTTTCTCTGACAATTTTTCCTACTTTCTACCGATCGTAGCCGCGTGGTAATCGGAGTCTAGGGGTGTTTTTTCATGCTGAATCCATTGCAACAAACGGCATTTGAAACAACCGCACGGTTTAGGAGATATGGCCGATTTTCCAAAAAATATACCTTTTCGGTCACTTTTTCCTACCTTCTACTGGTCGTAGCGGCATGAAATTGGGCTTAAAAGAAGCGTCTGACCGTCCCGCATATATTCCAAAAATACTGGAACAAAAGCAAAATCGCCGAAAAACGCTTAGTTTTCGAGATATGAGCGATTTTGTAAAATTTGTTATTTTCGGTCACTTTCTCCCGTATTTTTGCCCACTTTCTTCTTACCGCAGCGGGACAAATATGGGCTCAAAAGAAGCGTGCTTGCGTGCTGAATCGTTTGCTTTTGAAATGAACAAAAAAAAGCCAATACTTTCCGAGATATCCCCGATTATCCAAAATATGTGACCTCAGGTTGCACATTCCGCACTTTCGAGCGAATTTCTCCGGACCTACTGGTCGCAGCGGCGTGAATGAGGGCTCGAAAGACGCGCCTTTGCGTGCTGAATAAGTAGCATTTTAAATCAACTGAAACAAGAGAACCGTTTTCGAGATATGTCCGATTTTCCAAAATAAACGACTTTAAGTCACGTTTCGGCACTCTCAAGCGGATATCTCCTGACCTACTAGTCGTAGCTTTATGCGGGTAGGCTCTAAAGACGCGTCTTTTCATGCAGAAAAAAACGGATTTTTGCCTCAGCTCTCCAGCGAATTCCTCCCCCAAAATCGAAGCTGTGGTTAGTAAGGCATTTCTGGTGGATTTCAACGCTCATCTTCCAGCGGCCACGGCGGCCCTATTAGGGCTACCAGCTCAGAAGGGAAACTGCCTGCAAGGCTGCCAAATCAACTTTCAAGCTGAGCTCCCGTAGGGGAAAAAAAGAGAAAATAATCGATGGCCCAAGAGAATGTCCACACTCGTGGTGTACGCTCCTCAGAGCGGGAGTGCTGCAGCCAGCTCCTGTGGCCATCGTGCACACTTTGCACACCACGTCTCCTCTGCTGACGCATTGATGTGAAGATCGAAGTCGAAGTCGGATTCGGGGACGTGATCGAGAAAAAGAGAAATCATACCCGACACTGAACCCGAATCCGAGGCCGAAACCGAGCCGTCTTCGATGCGCTGGATGGGGATGCGATGGACTGGGAGACGTAACCATTCAGGACGAAAATTCACAACGATTTGCGTGCGAGGGAAGGGGGGAGGAGGAGGGTGTGGACAAGCATGGGTGCACGTCCACCTAGATCGGAATCAGATGATGTCTCGATGCAATTGTTGGATGCGCGGGAAGATAGCGTCGAAGAGCCACTGCAAAGCTGGAAGGAACCAAAAGCCTGCCTAGCCCCAGGACTCCTGTTCGGCGCCTGGGCGGTCCCCTGCCTAGCCTCGTGGACATCTGTTCGATGTCGCGAGGGGGTTAATGTCAAACAATTGAAAGGAAAAACACCACAGTACTGAGCAAAGGTAGTCAGGGTGCTTGCCTACCTTCGGGCGGACTCGAACTCCACGACTGGTCATGGTCATGCTCAAAAAAAAAAAAAAAACACACACGAACGCCGAAAGGTCGACGCTAAGAAAATCTACCGAGGCTTCGAGGGACGAGGGCCCACGCCCGATATGTGGCTCCGTCTGCGAGGAAAGTGAATGGAGGAGACGACACCACGAGATGTACCAGGATGTGGATGGAAGTCGAGCACGTGGACAACCATGCTCCAGCAAGCGGAGCGTCTTCGAATCCGAGCCGCTTCGAGAAGGAGAGCAACCCCAGCACCGTGGTCGGTCTGCCAAGTAAAGCAACTAAATAGTAGAAACGACTTACCTTGCGTTTGAGGGCGATCTCCGGACGACACTACACAACTGACACCCACTTCGACTAACACACACCACACCACTGAACTATAAACTACTCCACAACTCACTCCTGATCGCCGCTCCTTCGCCGGCCGCAGTTGAGTCTACAATGAGCCGTGGCCAGATGTGGGCTCGCTATAAATGCGTTTTTCTTTCCGCAAGCAATCCGCGTGACTCCGTGCCCAGAGGTGGATCCTTCTGCCACGTAAGACTACACGCATGTCCTAGACAGGTCACATCGCTCAGTGGGTGGTCGAGGGGATAGTTGCCAATCGCGGCACTCTGACGCACACCGACGCCACCACAAGGGATGGAGTGCAACCCCGTGGCGACCGTGTGCGTCCGATGGACCGTGAATTCACCCTGATTCGATGGTCTGCTTGTGGCAGCGATGATGTGGGGTGACAAGGAAAAGCTCACTCGATTTTTTTTTAAATATTACATGTTTTTATTTAAATTATAAATAAATATAATTGTTGTTATTCTCTAGAATTTAGTGTCGAACAAAACAGAAAATTACAATTGAATTCTGAACAGAAAAATACATGTATCCTTGTTTCAGTTTGAAGAGAGAAAAAAATAAAACAAAATAGCAAAAAAAATCAGTTTGTTTTTTTTTTTTTTTGTTTTTAATAGCAGGCAGAGAAATTGTTGGTTTTTTTTGTTGGTCGTTGTTGGGTTTTTTTTCCTTCTTTTGTTCATGTTTTTCTTCTCCAAGTTGATGGTCGTTTTGACGGTTAAGGATGCTCAAGAGAATTATTTGTTTTTTTTTTTGGTTAAGACTAATTTCAATTCTTTTCCTCTTCGTGACAACAAAGTGGTTTGAGGTCGTCTTCTTCGTCCTGAGAAGAGATTCTCGAGTTTGATTAGTTTCTGGTTAATTTTTTGGTTAATTTTTGGTGTTTTTTTTGCAAATTTGTTTGCTAGTTCGTCAGGAGATGGACATTCTTTTGCTTGGTTGTTGCTGTGTGTTTTCGAGAGATTCGAAATTCGTTTGATTTGCTTTATCTCACGTCTGGCGTCGTTAGTTTCTTTTTCATTCATTACGTAGAAAATAAAAAAAAAAATACTTCATTTTTTCCATAGACAGAGAGAGTGTGTGAATTAGTGAGAGAGAGAGAGAGAGAGATATGTGTGTTATTCAATTCGTTGTTTATTTATTTCTGCAGATCTGAGGTCTGTTCGGTTGTCTTCTTTGGGGGGTTGGGTGGGTTTCCTTTCTGGTTTGATTCAGTTGTAGTCCTGGTCGCCATCACTGTGTTCAAATGTAAGCTCGCGCCTACCTTAGTCAGTGGGGGGAGTGGAGAGATTATATCCGGTTTTCGACGGTCCTTTTAATTTTTGTTTTTTTTTTTTATTTTTGAGAGAAATTTTTGGTTTTTTTCTTCAGAGAGAGAGAGAATTTAATAAATAATTTACTGTCTAGTCATCTACGATTCGGCAGTGAAGACATTCACCGAGAATGAGGCGAACGTTTCACCCTTCTTGCCGATCGCCTTCGCCTGGTACTGTCCCACATCGGTGATGGCACACTTGACAATCTCGAGCGAGTAGCGATTGCCGTCCTTGGTGAACGTGAATCGCGAACTGGCCTCGTCGATTTGCTTGCCATCCTTGAACCAGGTCAACTGCAGCGGACTCTCCTGGGTCTCGCATTCGAATTTGCACGATTCGGTCTCTTGGACAGTCACCGATGATGGGAATTTGGTGAATGTAGGCTGCTTTGGCTCCTCACCGGGCACCAGAACGTTTATGGTGCACGTGCTGAAGCTCTCGCCGGCATCGTTGAATGCCTCGCAGGTGTAGGTGCCGGCATCCTCGGGGAAGATCTCGGCGATTTGTAGTTTATAGATGTTCGCTTCGTTCGTGTACTGGAAGTCCTTCGATGGCTTGATCTCCTTGTTGTTGTGCAGCCAGACGACGTCAAAGTGCTCGGCACCGATGATGCGGCACGCGAGGGTAACTGCCTCGCCGTCCTTGACGAAACGTGACTCCAAGTGGCTGGCGATTTTCGGTGGCTTGTCACCGCTTGCTGTACGCTTTGCTGAGTTCTTTTCCATTGCTAAACGGAGAAGGTGGTATTAGAAAATGTGAGAATCACAAAGGAGGATGCACTCACGTTTGATGGTCAGCTTGCACTTGGTGTCGACGGATCCAATCGAGTTGGTCGCCGTGCACGTGAACACGCCCTCGTCCTCGGGGAAGACCTCGTTGATGGTGAGCGTGGCGACGCCGTTCTTGTATTTCAAATCCATAATCTCGGACGAGGAGATGGCCTTGCCGTTCTTCGACCAGGTGATCTGTGGCTCGGGATCGCCCTCAACGGCGCACGTCAACAGGAGCTGATCACCGTCACGGATGGTCAGGTCCTTCAGGGGCTTCGAGAACTGCGGCTTGCACATGAGCGAATCATCTGGAGGGACTGCAAGAAAAGAGCACACGTTAGACTGGCACGGGGAATCGGAAGATGTCCTCAGACGGAAGGCTTACGTATCAATTCCTTTGTTGCGCTTCGTGACCGGGACGGTGAGCCGGGAGCGTTAAGGCCATACTTCTTCTTCTTGCTGGTCGACGAGGTGTCCGACGAGCTTGTCGTTGATGAAGATGTAAAGGAACTTGAATTTTTATTGACAGTCTACGCGAACGGGAGAGAGAGAAACAGACACGATCAGTGATCATACCGATCGAACATGCAAAAAAAAATACCGCACATACCTTGCTGGATGAAGATAATGAATTATGAGAGGTTGAGGAATAATTTGAAGTACTACTCGAAGTGTTAACATTCGATGTCACCTGGCGTACGGTGACAATTGGTGGCGGTGCAGGCTTGATCGGTTGTTCGATGTACTTCCGATCTACACAGGAATTAGAGGGTTGCATTAAAATATCTGAAACTCCAACTAACTGCGTTGGTTTTTGGATGTTTTTTTTTCTTCCGCTTGTCAAAATGAATATTATATCAAAAACAACTTCACTCGATTAGTGGTTAGCAAAAAAACTGAAAACTAAGTTTTATTAGTGAACATTTGGGCGGGGGGAGTATTTATGTAAAAATTCACCAGCATACGTATTTGAGTCGGAATTGCATGCATTTTTGGAGAAGAGATGCCTTAGACTTAAGAGTGCACAGCAAAAAAAAAAAAAAATTAAAACTAAATTTAGGGGTGTTGGGGGGCAATGGGGGGCGGGGTTTGGTGCGAGTGCTAGGTTGTGTTCTCATCAGAGTTACCCAAGATGTATCATGCAATCTACTTTGAAACTTGCTAGTTATGGTACGAGAGTCTGAAGAGGCTTTGTGGCTAGGCAGGGGGCCGTGTGACATGCAGCTCAAGGAAGGCTTTTGCTTGGTAAGCTTGAGCTGGGACCAAAAAGACGGCGGAGTCCAATTTGATCATGACAAGATTCCGTGGCATTTCATTCAATTCGTGGTCCAGATCTGACAGGTATGGCTGTGAAATTGAACTGCCAGCCTGTTTAGCTGCCGAACCTCTTGTCAAGTGAAAAATCAGGGCTTAGCGCTGACGGATTAAGCAACGAAATAGAACAAGAAACACGTCAGGCTACGTGGCGTGTGGAAGCTGGAGCCGGCTGGGCAGTCAAAAGTTGGGGAAGGTGACGACGAAGTCATAGAAGTCGACAAAAACGATCCTCGTGGCACTTGTTGGTTGAGGATCAGGCCCCAAGAGCCACCAGGAGATGACTAAGGAGTCGAAGCCGATGATCGTGGCACTTGGGGAGTCTTGTTGATTGAGGATCAGGCCCCAAGAGCCACCAGGAGATGACGAAGGAGTCGACGACGATGCTCCTGTGACTTGTTGGTTGAGGAGCAGCCCTGGACAGCCACCACGAGGTGACTACGAAGTCGAAGCCGATACTCGTGGCACTTGGGGAGCCTTGTTGATTGAGGATCAGGCCCCAAGAGCCACCAGGAGATGACTACGAAGTCGAAGCCGATGCTCGTGGCACTTGGGGAGTCTTGTTGATTGAGGATCAGGCCCCAAGAGCCACCAGGAGGTGACTAAGAAGTCGAAGATGATGCTCGTGGCACTTGGGTAGGCTCGATGAAGTTGAAGAACGTCGCTCCTCACTTGCCAGGCGGATGTCCTCAAAAATACCCCGATTCGACTCCACTCGAGAGGACATCATCGCCTTCGCTACTGCTTATGAACCGACTCCATTCTCTTAGCCAAGTTTCAAAATAGACAGAGAACACTACGAAAAAAAAAGAAATAAAATTCTAAAGTCGAAAGGTTGTTGTTGTTTTTTGTTTTTTAAATTTGAAGTCGAATTTATGGGAACACTCGGTATTTTTTTTTTTTTGTTGCAATTGAGATGCGATTTTTTAAGGATTAAGAAAAAAAGAAAACGGGGGGAAACAGTCAAAACGGGTTTTGATATATATATGGTGTGATTTTTTTTGGGTAGCAGATGATAAAGATTTGATGTTTTTTTTACCTCCTGAATATAGGAAATTGTGAGCAAGTTCTGCCTGCTCAGGTGTAACCCATTCTCCTAAAAAAATTTCATTAGGATACCATGTATTCAAGTACACACAAATTTGTTGTTTTACATATTCGTATGCATATACTTCCCCCGCGAGCGGAAGAACTATACGGATACGAATAGATAAAAGAAAAGAAAACAAATGAAAGAACGAATGAAACAAAGAGCAAATTTAGACAAAAGAATTTTGTGCCTGTCGTCGATTTCACCCGAGAACTGTGAGATGAATTGAAATGGGGGTGGGGGACAATTAATACAAATTTTGGTTCAAGCCGATGGCCGTCTTGCGGGGCCCTTGTGTTGCGAGACGTTGCTTGAGTGCACGGTTGATGGGAATTTAAGAAAAATTAGAGCGTCCTTGGGGGAAGGGGTTGTTTTTAACGTGTTTAGCAAACGATTTTCGAAACTCGGATGTAATCAACGGAGCCTGAGTCTTTTTTGTCTTCTCACTTTGTTTGGATAACTTGAACAGAAAATTTGAAAAAAAATATTGGATTAATTGATGTGTTCTGTGGATGCGATGGCTACTCGCACACCCATGGGGTGGGGTGTGTTCGTACGGTTTTGTCATAGTTCTTGGTTTTGGTTTGTTTTTTTGTGAATAAAAGCACAGAACTGAGCGTGAGTTCTGTTGTTGTTTGCGAAGGGAATCGACAAGAGGGAAAAACGAACCGCAGTGCTGTGCTGATTGATGGGGGAAGGGCCTGTGTGCTTGGCTTGACGAATACGCGCCAGAAGGAAGTCTCCAACGTGGGGGGTGGAGTTCAGTACACAAAAGCATGCCTTCTATTGGCTGGCGAAACCACTGAGCGTGATCCGTGGCCTCTGGTCTCTGGTCTGAAGCCCGCTTCAAACTGACGCAGACTTGGCGCTCTTTCAAGAAGTCACGAGACAGATCAGGCTTCGGAGACTCGGACGCTACTGAAAGCGGACGAAGGAGCTCTTGGTCGCCTTGAAGATGGCCGAAGGAGCTCTTGGTCGGTCGGAGACTCGGACGCTACTGAAAGCGGACGAAGGAGCTCTTGGTCGCCTTGAAGACGGCCGAAGGAGCTCTTGGTTGTTCGGAGACTCGGACGCTACTGAAAGCGGACGAAGGAGCTCTTGGTCGCCCGGAGACACGGACGCTACTGAAAGCGGACGAAGGAGCTCTTGGTCGCTTTGAAGGCGGACGAAGGAGCTTTGGTCGGCCGGAGACTCGGACGCTACTGAAAGCGAACGAAGGAGCAGCCGAGTACAGCCGAGAAGACACGGTCTGTACTCTGCTGCGGACCCAGTGAAGCGTCCTCGCAGAGCCACAACAGAGGACGTTCTCGGTCGAGATGGCGCACACAAGCGAAGGAGGACCTCATCCAACTGCGTGTGCGTTCGAGACTCCTCCCGGTTAAGGCCCCGATGCCTCCAAGTCCGCCATCAATTCCCCACAGCAAATCAGTCGATTTCCCCGACACCCTGGGCACGTGTTAATTTATTCTGTTTTCGATTTCTCTGTATGCATGTGTGAATGAAAGAAAAAAAAAAAAGGATTTATGTTTGCTCTGCTGTTTGGCTGTGTTGCTTATTGATGGACGGCAGTTAGCTTTACTCAGCGGCGCGTTTTTCTGTATTTTTTTTTTTCAATTTGGAAAAGTATTTGCTCGTCAAAAAAAGTGATCAATCAATGTTTTGTTTCTGTTCTCGTTTCAATGTCCTTTGCTTCGGTCCTTGCTGGCAAAACAAAGGACAACGTCACGATTTGTTGGCAAAAAAAAAAAAAAAAATGAAAAAGCACACATAGTCAACTCCCAGACGATCACTTACCTTCCACAATGACCACGCATTCAGTTTCATCGGTGCCATGGCAGTTGGTGGCAACGCACGTGTACTTTCCTGAATCGGATGGCTTGCAATCGATGATCTCCATGGTGACGACGCCATCCGAGTGTGTCATCGAGTATTCGTATTTGTTGAGTTCCCGTTTGTCCTTGTACCATTTGACAGTTGGCACCGGCTTGCCGCTCAGGCAGCACAAGAGCTTGCAAGTATCGCGTGCTTGCATAACGCGCGGACGTAGTAGGAATGTAAAACTGGGTGCAGACTCGGACTCCTCCTGCCAGAAGGTGTACGGCAGGGGTTCACGCCTCCTGACCGGTGTCGATTCGTGCCGATAGACTGGCGGTTGCTTGGGCAATGGCTGAACGTTGAGGAAGACGACCTCCTCGCGGGAGCCGTAGTGATTCTCGGCGCGAATGATGTACTCGCCACGATCCTCCAGCTTGACGCGATTGATGATGAAGTAGTAGTCATCGCCGGCGTAGCGTTTCATGAATTTCACGCTCTGTCGGAGCTCCTGGTTGTTGTGCGACCAGGTGAGGGTGGGCGTTGCGATCGCAATGCAACGGCAGTAGAACTTGACGCTCTGTCCCTCGTAGCAGAACTGCGACGACGGACGGATGACGAATCTGGGCGCGGCCTGGCGGCGATCGATTGACGTGTCGTGGATCTTGTACTTCTCCATCAGCAGCTTGCGCAGCGATGAATACTCGGACAGGCGGCCAATGGGCAGGAGGTACTTGTTGAAGTCCTCGTACTTCTTGCGCAGCTTGTCCCTGAACGCGAGGTACTTCTCGCGGGCGATCTTCTGCGTGCGATCACTGTGATCGCCGGTCAGCCATGGATGCACCAGGCACTCGTGGGCAGTCATGCGTTTCTCCTTGTTGGATACCAGCAGGGAGCGGATAAAGTCTTTGGCTTCTTCTGAAATGTGACGGAACGCCTCCTCGTCGAAGTCCCAATCGCAGGCCTTCACGTTCTTCAGCGTCGAGACGTCATTTTCACCGGCAAATGGTGAGAGTCCGCTCAGGCTGTCGGACGAAAAGGATAATCAGGTGGTTTTGGAAGGAGAAAAGAAAATGAGAACAAAGAAGCGCAAACGGAATGTTGGTGGGCGGTTGAACCGTGAATTTGATACTTACAGCACGTACGACAGGACACCGATGGCCCACATGTCTGTGTAGAAGCCGACCGGTTCGCGGTTGACAATCTCCGGGGCGGCAAACTCAGCGGTGCCCGTGGTGATCTTGACCACCTCGTTGGGGTCCAGCCGGGTGGCTAGGCCGAAGTCGATTAGCTTGACGTTGGTGCTCCTGCGCGTCTGGCACATGATGTTCTCTGGCTTGATGTCCAGATGGATGATGTTCTTCTCGTGCATGTGCTTGACGCCCTCGCACACCTGGCGCATGTAGTTGATCACCTCGGCCTCGGACATCGAGTAGCCTTCGTCTGTGATGCGCTCGAAGAGCTCTCCGCCGGACAAGCTGTGAATGGAAGCAGAGGATGTGTCATTTATCTGCGATGGTGGGCGGTGGGGTGGTGGCTACTGGCCACTACTTACAATTCAAAGATGAGAACCATCTCGTCGTCGTCCTCGAAGGCGTCGTGCAGGTTGATCAGTTTCTGGTGGTGCAGCTGGTTCATGATGTCGATCTCGCGACGGATGAGGTCCTTCTCGATCTCGTGCGACACCGGGATGAACTTGGCGGCGAAGATGTTGCCGGTGCTGCGTTCGCGGCAGCGGTGAACCACGCCGAACGCGCCGGTGCCGATCTCCTCTAGGATGTCGTAGCGATCGTACACGCTGTCGTGTGAGATCTCAACCGGCTGTGGCACGTACTTGGAGTAGATGTCGAACACGTACGAGTCGTAGTCCTTGATGGGGCCGTCGGCCTTGCCGCGGACCTTCTTGCCGTTCTCGTCGATCTCCCACTTCTTCTCCTGCTTCTTCTTCTTGCCGGTGTCCTTGGTCGTGATCAGTGTGCTCACCTCTGACGGATCAGAGCGTCCGTACACGTTCTCCGCGTAGATCCGGAAGTCGTACTGGTGTCCGGGCGCGAGGCCAGTGACGGCCATCGATGTGAAGCGTGTATTGCCGACGCGTATCCACGACGACATCGGGTGCTCGCGCTTCTCCACCAGGTAGTTGGTGATGTTCGAGCCGCCGTCCCAGACTGGGGTCTTCCAGCTGAGCGACAGCGAGTCTGTGCCGATGTTCTCGACCATCGGGAACCGTGGCGGATCCGGACGGTCGCTGATCTGAATCTTGATTATGGCCGTGTCCGAGCCGAGTTCGTTCTCGGCCGTGATGCGGTACGGGCCCGAGTCCAGCTTGGAGCCATCGCGGATGGTCAGGATCGCGTGGCGTTCCTTAACCTCGACGTGGTAATGGCCGCCCGACTCGATGGTCTCGCCCTCGCGGATCCAGTTGATCCTTGGCTTGGGGAAGCCCGTGAAGGGGATCTTGATGACGACGTTCTCGCCCTTGTCGAAGTAGGCGGTGTCCCTGAATCGTGGTGGCACGTTCAGTTTCGGTGCAGCTGAAACAAAACGCAGTTAAATACGAAAACAGACAGAAATCAACGAAATTCAAGACTCACTCATGATTACAAGCGAAGCGCGCGTCGACTTGGCGCCGGCCTTGTTGACGGCTCGGCAGACGTACTCGTCGGCGTCCTCGCCGAAGACGTCGTTGATCGTGAGGAAGTAGGTGTCGCCCTCGGCGTACATGTGGTACCTGGCGCCGTTGGTGATTTCGCGGGCGCCCTTGTACCAGGTGATGACCGGCTTCGGTTCGCCGGTGATCTGGCACGAGAACTGTGCGTTGTGATTCTGTATGCAGTTGGCGTCGCGCAGCGGCTTGACGATGAGCGGCGGTGTGGCCGCCTTCGGGTCGACGATCTTCACCTGTGTCGAGGCGGTGGACTCCTTGGAGAGGCCAGCCTCGTTCTGGGCGAACACGCGGAACTCGTATTGGCGGCCCTCGATGAGGTTCGGGCAGTTGATCTGTGTCGTCGGGCAGATGGTGACGTTGACGCGGCGCCAGGTGGCGCTGCCAACTTCGCGCTTGTCGATCCAGTAGCCCTGGATGTGAGCGCCGCCGTCCGATTCGGGTTTCTCCCACTCGAGGTGGACGAATTCTTCGCCGATTTCGGTGACCTTGGGCACGCCGGGCGGCGATGGTGGGTCGAATGGTGCCTTCGCCTTGACGGGGTTGAGGCCTTCCAGGGCGGGTCCCATGCCGTTCTCGTTGACCGCCATGATGCGGAAGATGTACTCCTGGTTCTCGGTGAGGCCTTGCACGACGTACGAGAGGTCCTTGCAGAAGCTGGACACGGTGATCCAGTGCGATGAGGTGACGTCCTTGCGCTCGACCACGTAGTGCGTGATGCGCAGGCCGCCGTCGTAGGCTGGCGGGCGCCAGGCCAGCGTGCACGAGTGCTTGCTGATGCTGGAAATGCCCAGTGGGCCGACCGGTGGTCCGGGCAGGCCGGTGATGCGAACGTCGAAGTTGCCGGTGGCGGTGCCGCTGTCGTTGCTGAACTCGATGGCGTACAGGCCGGCGTCGTCCTTGGCGATGTCGCGAATGCAGATCGCGACGAAGTCGTCGAAGATGGTGTACTTGAAGTGCTGGGTCTCGGCCAGCGTCTCGTTGTTCTTGGTCAGGGTGACCTTCATTGGCTGGTCGCCCGTGTAGTAGACCTTGATCTTGGCGTTGTCGTTCTCGGGCAGGAACAGCTCGCTCGGGATCCTGGTGATCACCGGCGGCGAGCCGATCTTGAGGTGGCTGGTCGTGTGCACGAAGCCCAGGGAGTTGATGGCCTCGCAGGTGAAGTCACCCTCGTCGGTGGACTGCACGTCGGAGATGTGCAGGCGGAAGACGCCGTCCTTGGTGTCGCATGTGAAGCGTCCGCCCATCTGGATCTCCTTGCCGTTGCGCAGCCATCTGGCTGTCGGCTCCGGCTTGCCGGTGGCCTGGCACTGCAGCATGAAGTACTTGCCGAGCGGGGCGATGCGGTCCTGCAGGCGGGTCACCCATTCGGGCTTCTCGCCGCCGAGCACCTCGCACACCTTGATTGGCATTGTGCACGAGCTGGGCTCGGACCGGCCGGCTGCGTTGACCGCGAATATCCTGAACTCGTAGTCGCCCATCTCGATGAGGTTGATGACCGTGTACTCGGTGTCCATGACGTTGTAGTCGTTGCACTTGACCCAGATGGCGCCGCCGATGTCGCGCCGCTCGATGATGTAGCCGGTGATGCGGGAGCCGCCGTCGCTCTCGGGCTTCGTCCACTTGAGGTCGACGTAGTTCTTGCCGACCTTGATGACTTGCGGTGTGCCCGGCGGCGAGGGCACGTTGAACTTGCCCTTCAGCTTGAACTTCATTGACGGCGGCGATGGCTTGCTGAAGCCGGCCGCGTTCTTCGCCTTGATGCGGAACTCGTACTCGTGGCCGTTGACCAGGTTGTACAGCTGGTACTTGGTGTCCTTGATCAGGAACTCGTACGTGTTCCAGGAGGTGTCGTTGGCCACGTCTCTGTACTCGATCTGGTAGCCCTGGATGCGGGAGCCGCCGTCCGATGAGGGGCGGTCCCAGATCAGCGTCACGTTTCCTGAGTCCCAGTCGATGACCTTCGGCTGGCCAGGGGCGTCGGGCACGGTGAACTGGTACTTGGCGATGACCGGCTCGTCCGACTCCAGCGGCTCGCTGAGGCCGTACTGGTTCTCGGCGCGCACGCGGAAGAAGTACTTGCGGTTCGGCTCGAGGCCCATCACGTCGTAGTGGGTGCTGCGCACGAAGCTGCTCACCTTCACCCAGACGCCGTTGTTGTCCTGCTTCTCGACGACGTAGTTCGTGATCGGGGATCCGCCGTCGTCCAGGGGGGTCTTCCACGAGAGCGTGCACGTGTCTGGCGTGATGTCGGACGCGAGCAGTGGGCCCTGTGGTGGGCCGGGCCTGTCGACAACGGTCACGTGGCAGGCGGCCGTGTCATAGCCCTCGGAGTTGGTCAGTGTGATCTGGTAGGAGCCGGTCTCGGAGCGCTTGGCGCTCTTGTTGTGGAACACGGTGTTGAAGTCGTTCGTCTCGAACTTGATGCGGTCGTCCTGGAAGACGTCCTTGTTGTTCACCGTCCACGATGGCTTGGGACGCGGGTTGCCGTGGAAGGGCACCGTGATGCGGAACTCCTCGCCGGCGCACACGATGATGTCGCGGATCTTCAGGTCCGAGGTGATCTTCGGCGCGCTAGGCGGCGAGCGGCACACAATGCCGTCCGACGAGGAGCTGAACGGTCCCTGGCCGGCAGCGTTGACTGCCGCCACGCGGAACTCGTACTCGTAGCTCTCGATGAGGTTGGAGATCTTGCAGGTTAGGTCCGGGCAGTGGGCCTGAATGGCCTTGGTCCACTTGTCCTCGGACAGCAGGCGCTTCTCGATGACGTAGCCGGTGATGGGCGAGCCGCCGTCGTGACGCGGCTTGGCCCAGGTGATCGTGATCGAGTCCTCGGTGGAGTCGATGCCGCGCGGGATGCCCGGGGCGCCGGGCACGTCGAACGGATGGCGGGCGCGGATCGGCTGCTCGGTGGTGGCCGGGTCCGACTGGCCGTACTGGTTCTCGGCGAACACGCGGAACTCGTAGTCCCTGCCGATGGTCAGGTTGCGGATGCGGACGAACGGCACGGTGCAGTAGCTGCTGACCTTCGACCAGGTCGGGCTGCCCTTCTCGCGCTTCTCGACCACGTAGTTGCTGATCGGCGAGCCGCCGTCGTCCTTGGGCGGGTTCCAGTAGAGGGTGAGTGCGTCGCCGGCGAATTCGTCGGCGCGGATGTTCGTCGGTGGCTTGGGGCGATCGAGGACCTTCACGTTGATGGTGGCCGTGTCGAAGCCCGAGGGGTTCTTCAGCTGCAGCCGGTACTGGCCGGAGTCGCTGCGCTTGGAGTTCTTCACCACAAAGCTGGCGGCGTCGTCTGTCAGCTTCTGGAACATGCGCTGGTCGTCGTCGAGGATCATGTCGTTGTTGTACCACTGAGCGGTCGGCTTGGGGAAGCCCACGTATGGCACGTGGATGCTGAAGTCCTCGCCGGCGCGGACTACGATGTCGCGCACGCCGCCCAGGTCCATGCATGGCTTGTTCGGCTGTTCGCCGATGACGATCGGGCTGGACGGCTTCGACGGGTCGGAGCGGCCGACCTCGTTGTCGGCGATCACGCGGAACGAGTACTCCTCGCCCTCCTTCAGGTCGGGCACGGTGTACAGCAGGTTGTGAATGGGGAACTCGTTGACGGGCTTCCAGTCCTTGGCGCCCTTCGGCTTCATTTCAAGGTAGTAGCCCTTGATCTTGGACTTGCCGTCGTTGCGCGGTGGACGCCATGAGAGCGTGGCGCTGTTCCTGGTGATGCGGTCCGCCTTTGGTGGCTCTGGTGGGTCGGGGCGGTAGCGTTGCAGTTGCGCTGTGATCGGCTCCGATGGCTTGGATGGCTTGCCGGGGCCGGCCTCGTTGACGGCAATCACGCGGAACTCGTAGCGCGAGCCCTCGCGCAGGTCCTGCACGGTGTAGCTGGTGTTGGGCGTCGGGTAGTTGTTGCACTTGATCCATTCGCCTCCGCGTTCGCGGCGCTCCACGATGTAGCCGGTGATGGGCTTGCCGCCGCAGTACTCTGGCGGATGCCACTCCAGGCTGGCTGACGTCGGGCTGTACGCGACCACGTCCGGTTGGGACGGTGCGTCTGGCGGGTCGAATGGCGACTTGGCCACGACGGGCTTGCCCTCGAGGGGCTCGGACACGCCGTAGATGTTCTCGGCGCACACGCGGAACACGTACTTCTTGCCCTCGGTCAGGCCCTTGACGGTGAATGCGGTCTTCGGGCAGAAGCCGGGCACTGGGCGCCAGGCGTCCACTCCGAACTCGGACACCTCGACGGTGTAGCCGGTTATCTCGCCGCCACCATCGTCCTTGGGTGGATTCCACGAAAGCGACACGTGGTCCTGGGCGGTCTCGGTGTAGGTGAGCGGTCCCTGCGGCGGTCCGGGGCGGTCGACCACGATGACCTGGATGTCGGCGGTGTCCTTGCCGAAGGGGTTCGAGGCGGTGACGTTGTAAACGCCAGCGTCGCCGCGGGTCGAGTCCTCGATGCGCAGCACGGTCTCGTCGGGGCTGGTCTGGGAGGAAATCTTGTTGGTCTCTGGCAGCTTGATGCCCGCCCGCGTCCATTCGATGGTCGGGGTGGGTGCTCCTGCGATCGGGATGTGAATGCAGATCGGCTCGCCGGCGTGCACCTTAACCTTGCGGCCGACGAGGCCGTCGAGGAAGAGCCTTGGCTTCTCCTTCATGGGCTTGGCTGACAGCACGGCCGATGGCTCGGATGGCTTGCCATTGCCGGCGGCGTTCACGGCCGACACGCGGTACTCGTACTGGTGGCCGTCGGTGACGCGGTCGTCTGTGTAGCTGTTGTTGGGCACAGGCTCGCCGTTGATCTTTATCCAGCGGCCGGTGGCCTTGTCGCGGCGCTCGATGTCGTAGCCGATGATGGAGGAGCCTCCGTTGCTGATTGGCGGCTTCCACTTGATGGAGATGTGGTCCTTGTCGCTGTCCGTGAGCTCCGGCTTGCCGGGCTGGCCGGGCGTGCTGTACTGGTTCTTGGCGATGACCGGCTCGTCTGAGGTGAGCGGGTCGGAGCGTCCTTGCAGGTTCTCGGCCATCACGCGGAACTCGTACTGGGTGCCCTCGAGCAGGCGTGGCACCACCGCGTGGTTGTACTTGGCGTTGACGTAGGTCACGGCTGGTACCCAGCCGCCTCCGTGCGTCAGATCGCGCTTCTCGATGACGTAGGCGGATACCTCCGATCCGCCGTTGTCCTTGGGCGGCTTCCACGAGATGGTCACCGAGTTGGCGGTGATCTCCTCGTACTGCATCGGTCCCGTGGGTGGTCCGGGGCGGTCGAGGACGATCAGCTGGAAGGATCCCTCGTCGATGCCGGAGTCGTTCCTCAGCAGCAGGTGGTAGGTGCCGGAGTCCTCGCGCTTGCAGTTCACCGTGTGCACCACGGTGTGGTGGCCGATCGAGGTGACGGTCGTACGCTCGTTCGTGACCACGGGGATGGTGGCGTTGCGGTCCCAGATGACCTCGGGGGCCGGCTCGCCGATGAAGTCGATGTCGATGTGGAAGATCAGGCCCGCCTTGATGCGGATGTCGTGCAGCGGCGTGATGATCTTCGGCGCGAGGAACCTCGCCTTGGCCATGACCATGTCCGACGGCTCAGAGGGTTCTGACTGTCCGGCTGGGTTCACGGCGATGACGCGGAACTCATACTCCTGGCCCTCGGTCAGCTCGGGCACGGTGGCTGCGGTCTTGGTCGGTGGCACGTGGACCACGTTCACCCAGTACGGGGTGCCCTTCTCCTTCTTCTGGATGATGTACTCGGTGAGTGGGGCTCCGCCGTCGGACTTGGGCTCGGCCCAGCGTAGGTCGACGTGGTCGCGGTCCCAGTCGGTGACTTCCGGCTTGCCGGGTGCATCGGGCTCATCGAAGTCGTTCTTAGCGACGATGCTCTTGCTGGCCTCGAGTGGCTCGGACTCGCCGATGGCGTTGACGGCCTTCACGCGGAACAGGTACTCCTTGCGGTGCACCAGGCGGGTGACGTCGTGCACGAGGTGCGTGCTCATGCCGGCGTCCGACCAGGTGCCGCGGGACATGTCCATCTTCTCGATGACGTAGTGCAGGATCGGGGATCCGCCGTCGTCCAGCGGCAGCTGCCACGTCAGGTGGCAGCCGTCCTTGGTGATCTTCGTGATGTCCAGTGGGCCGACCGGTGGGCTCGGCTTGTCGAGCACGGTGGCGTGTGCCGACGCCGAGAACTCGCCGTGCTCGTTCTTCAGCTTGAGTGTGTAGCGGCCGGCATCGGCGCGTGTCGAGAACGGGATCTCGAATGTCAACTCGTTCTGGAAGAGGGACATGTCTACGCGCGGGCTCTGCTCGATCGGCTTGCCGTCGAACAGCCAGGTGTATGTGGGGCGTGGCGAGGCCTCGATGGGCAGGACCCAGCCGAGGCGCTTGCCCGCATGGACGGTGATGTCTTCGAGGAGTTTCTTGTCGAAGTAGGGCGCGATGAAGCGCGGCTTGGTCACGACGGTGGCGGACGGGTCCGATGGATCGCCCGGACCGCCCTTGTTGACGGCGATCACGCGGAACTCGTAAGGCTCGTTCTCCAGGAGGTCGGGCACGGTGGCCTTGGTCTGGTTGGCCGGCACCTCAAGGGCCTTCTCCCACGGGCCGAACTTGGAGCGCTTCTCGACGATGTAGCCGGTGATGGGGGAGCCGCCGTCCTTCTTGGGCGCCGCCCATTCGAGGTCGACGTGGTCCTTGTCCCAGTCTGTGGCTTGCGGCTGGCCTGGCTTGTCTGGCCGGCTGTAGGGATCCTTGACGGTGATTGCTTGCGTGGTGGCCAGTGGCAGGGACTCGCCCTGCTTGTTGACCGCGCGCACGCGGAAGTTGTAGTCGTGGTTCTCGATCAGGTTGTCAGCGCGGATGCCCGTGTCGGCGCACTCGCCAACCGGCAGCCAGCGGAGGGTCTCCGTGTCCATCTTCTCGACGACGTAGTGCGTGATCTCGGAGCCGCCGTCGTCCTTGGGTGGACGCCAGCGCAGCGTGATGGAGTTCTTGGTGACCTCGTCGGGGCGGAGTGGTCCCTCCGGCGGCGACGGGATGTCCAGGACGGTCACGTTGACGGTGGCCTTGTCGGTGCCGTTGACGTTGCGGGCGACGAGCGTGTACTCGCCGGTGTCGGAGCGCTTGGCGTCGATGACGCGCAACTTGGTGCGGTAGTCCTCGTTCACGATCTTCACGCGGTCCGTGTTCAGCACCATGTTGTCCTTGTGCGACCACTCCTTGGTCGGTGGGGGCTCGCCGATGACGGGCACGTCGAAGTCGAACGTCTGGCCGGCGCGCACCTTGATGTCGATCATGAATTGACGGTCGATCTTGGGCGCCAGGTTCTTCGGCCGGGCGATGTGCGGTTGTGTGGCGTCGCTTGGCGCGCCTGGGCCGGCCTTGTTGACGGCACGTACGCGGAACTCGTACTTCAGGCCCTCAACCAAATCGGGAACCTTGCCGGTGGTGACGTCTCCGTCAACCTCGGCGCACTTCTCCCAGTCGGGGCTGTACTTGTCCTTCTTCTCGATGATGTAGCCGGTGATGGGCGAGCCGCCGTCCTTCTCGGGGCGGGCCCATTGCAGCTCGACGAAGTCCTTGTCGTAGTCCTTGATCTCTGGCGTGCCAGGCTTCGAGGGCTCGTCGTAGGGGTTCTTCGCCTCGGTGGCGTGTGGGGTGGTCAGTGGGTCGGAGATGCCCTGGCGATTGCGGGCGCGCACGCGGAACTTGTACTTGTGTCCCGGCGTGAGGCCGTCGACCTTCAGGCTGGTGGTGGGGCCGTCCGTCTCGCCGGCTGGCACCCAGCGTCCGGTGATCTCGTCCAGTTTCTCGACGACGTAGTTCTCGATCGGTTGGCCGCCGTCATCGTCGGGCGGTGACCACTTGAGTGTGCAGCCGTCGGCGTGCACGTCCTCGACCTTCAGCGGTCCGTTGGGCGGCGCTGGCTTGTCGATCACGATCACCTTCACGTCAGCGGTGTCGCTGCCGTTGATGTTCTCCGCGGTGACCGTGTAGGTGCCCGAGTCGGCGCGGCTTGCGTTGCGCACGACCAGCTTGGTGTTGTAGTCCACATGCTGGACCTTGATGTGCTCGTCGGGCACCACTTCGCGCTTCTTGTGGATCCACTTGGTCTTGGGGGCTGGCTCGCCGGACACCTTGATGTCGTAGGTGAAGCTCTGGCCGGCCTTGATGCGCACCTCGATCAGGTTGGTCCTGTCGATGAGTGGCGCCTTGTTGCGTGGCTTGGCGATGATCGGTGGCGTGGCATCGCTTGGCTCGCCTGGGCCCGCCTTGTTGACGGCAACCACGCGGAACTCGTAGGTCTGGCCCTCGATCAGGTCGGGCACGGTTGCCTTGCTCTGGTCGGCGGGCACTTCAAGCGCCTTCTCCCACTGTCCGTACTTGTCCTTCTTCTCGACGATGTATCCCGTGACTGGGGATCCGCCGTCGTTGAGCGGCGGCGTCCAGGCCAGGTCGACGTGGTCCTTGTCCCAGTCGGTGGCGCGCACGTTCTCCGGCTTGCCGGGCTCGTCGAATGGATTCTTGGCGATGATCGTCTCGTCGGCGACCAGTGGTGCCGACTCGCCTTCAGCGTTCACCGCGACCACGCGGAACTTGTACTCGCCGCCGGGGGTGAGGCCGGTCACGTCAGCCTGTGGCTCGGTGGCACGGCACACTGGCACCCAGCAGCCGGTCTCCGGGTCCATCTTGTCGATCTGGAAGTACTCGATGGGGGTGCCGCCGTCGTCCTTTGGTCGCTTCCACTTGAGGTGGCAGCCCTCCTTGTGGACGTCGGAGATTTGCAGCGGTCCCTCGGGGGCGGTCGGCTTGTCGGTGACCACCACGTTCACGGTGACCGTGTCCTTGCCGGAGCTGTTGGTCGCGGTGACGGTGTATTCGCCGGAGTCGCCGCGCTTCGCCGGTCGGATCACCAGCTTCGTGTAGTAGTCGGGGCTGTCGATGGTGACGTTCTTGCCCGTCTGCAGGGGGCAGTTGGAGAAGCGCCACTCAACCTTGGGCGCTGGTTCGCCGACGATGTTCGCGTCGAATTTCAGCGTTGTGCCCGCCGAGATGGTCACGTCGCGCAGATTGCGACGATCGATCTTGGGCGCCAGGTAGCGTGGCTTGGCGGTGAAGGTCTTGCCAGGCTCGGATGGCTCGGACTGGCCGGCCTTGTTGAGCGCGATGACGCGGAACTGGTACTCGTTGCCTTCGATGAGCCCGTTGACGGTGGCCACGGGCGTCGGTGTGTCCGTCTCGCAGGCCTTCTCCCACATGGGGCTGTACTTGTCCTTCTTCTCGATGATGTAGCCGGTGATGGGGGAGCCGCCGTCGCTGGCGGGCTCGGGCCACGTGAGCTCGACGTGATTGGCGGACCAGTCGGCCGGCTCTGGGGCGCCTGGCTTCGAGGCGGTTGCTAAACGAGAGAGATAGAGGTTAGATGTGACAAGGGCGTGAAGGTGGAGGGGGAGGGTGCATTGCTTACTGAATGGATCCTTGGCGATGATGCTGCCGAAGGTCTCGAGTGGCTCGGACTCGCCCTCCTTGTTGAGGGCCTTCACGCGGAACTTGTACTCGTGTCCGGGCGTCAGGCCGTCCACAGTGAACTCGGGCACGTCGGACTTGCCCACCGGCAACCAAATGCCGGTGTCCGGGTCGAACTTCTCCACGAGGTAGCCATCGATTGGCTCGCCGCCGTCGTCCTTGGGCTTCTTCCACTTGAGCTTGCAGCCCTCCTTGTGGACGTCGGACACCTCGAGGGGTCCCTCGGGCTTGCCGGGCTTGCAGATGACGTTGATCTCGAACTCGACCGTGTCCTGGCCGTACTTGTTCTGTGCGGTGATCTTGTACGTGCCGGTGTCCTTGCGCTTGGGGTTGTCGTTGAAGAGCTTCGTGTTGTAGGGCACGTTCTCTACGCGGCATGTCGACGAGATCGGCATCGACTTGCCGTTGTGCGACCAGACAACGTCTGGTGGCGGCTCGCCGATGATCTTGATGTCCAGGAAGATCGGCTCGCCCTCCTTGACGTTGTGCGTGTGGATGTGTCTGCGGTCGATCTTCGGTGCCACTGTGGGATGAAGAGAGAGAGAGAGCGGTGATTAGATAAGCTGCGGAAGGGGACCTTCGTCACACTTACGTTTCCTGGGCTTGGTGACGACAGACTTGCTGGCGTCGCTGGGGGCGCCGGGGCCGGCGGCGTTGATGCCGCGCACCCGGAACTCGTACTCGACGTTCTCGTCGAGGTTCGGCACGGTGGCCTTGCACTCGCCGCCCGGTGGTGGGGCTGCGACCTCGAGGGCCTTTATCCACTTGCCGGTGCCGGCCTCGCGCTTCTCAACCGCGTACGCGGTGATCGGCGAGCCGCCGTCGTTCAGTGGTGGGTTCCACTTCAGGTCGACGTGGTCCTTGTCCCAGTCGGTGGCCTCCGGGGTGCCAGGCTTGCCGGGCTCGTCTGAAAGAGGGGAAAAATCTCATCAAACCCATGCTGGTTGGCGTTTTCCTTTCGCGTGTACTTACCGAACGGATTCTTGGCGACAATTGGCTTGTCGGTCTCGAGTGGCTCGGACTCGCCCTCGGTGTTGACGGCGAGCACGCGGAACTTGTACTCCTGGTCGGGCACCAGGTTGTTCAGCTCGGCGAATGGCTCCTTGAAGCGACCCGACGGCAGCCAGCGTCCGGTCTCGGTGTCCATCTTCTCGACGATGTAGTGGTCGATGGGCACACCACCGTCGTCTAGTGGCGGATTCCACTTCAGCTTGCAGCCCTCCTTGTGGACGTCGCTGACGCGCAGCGGTCCCTCGGGCTTGCCCGGCTTGTCGAGGACGGTGATCTCGATGGTCGCCTCGTCGTGGCCGGAGTCGTTCTCCGCCTTCAGGGTGTACTTGCCGGTGTGGGCGCGCTTGGCTATCGGGATGCTAAACTTGGTGCGGTACGGTTCCAGGTCAACGTTGATGGTGTCGTCGTCTTCGATGCGGGCCTTGTTGTGGTACCAGGTCTTGTGTGGTGGCGGTTCGCCCGACACCTTAACGTCCAGGCGCACGTGCTGGCCGGCCTTGATGGTGATGTCCTTCAGGTTGGTGCGGTCGATCTTTGGCGCCGCGAAGCGGTCCTTGGCCAGGACTGTGTCCGACGGCTCGGACGGCTTGCTCTGGCCGCCCTTGTTCACGGCCTTCACGCGGAACTGGTACTTCTGTCCCTCGATCAGGTCGTTCACGCGCGCCTCGCACTTCGGCGTGTTCGTCTCGAGCACCTTCTGCCACTTGTTGGTGAGGTTGTCCTTCTTCTCGATGATGTAGCCGGTGATGGGCGCTCCGTTGTCGTCGACGGGGGCGCGCCACTTGAGGTCGGCGTGGTTGCGAGACCAATCCTTGACCTCGGGCTTGCCGGGCTGGTCGGCCGCCTGGTAGGGGTTCTTGGCGGTGGTTGGGGAGTCCGTGGTCAGTGGTTCTGACTCGCCTTCGGCGTTGACTGCCTTCACGCGGAACATGTACTCCTTGCCCTCGGTCAGGCCGGTGACGTCGGCCTCGGGGGTCTTGCTCACGCACACGGGCACCCAGCGTCCTGTCTCGGTGTCCATGCGCTCGACGACGTAGTGGTCGATTGGCTCGCCGCCGTCGTCCTCGGGCTTGTCCCATGCCAGGTGCACACTCTCGGCGGTAACGTCGCCGACCTTGAGTGGGCCCTTCGGGGTGGATGGCTTGCAGAGCACCTCGAGCTCCACGTCGACGGTGTCCACGCCCGAGTCGTTCTTCGCCGTGACGGTGTAGACGCCCTTGTCGGCGCGCTTCACCTTCGAGATGATGAAGGTGGTCTTGTAGTCCTCGTTCTCGATCTTCATGCGTTCGGTGGTCTTGAGCGGGGCGTCCTTGTAGGTCCAGGTGACCGTCGGGGCGGGCTCGCCCTTGACGGCAGCGTCGATGTGCAGCAGCTGGCCGCTGCGCAGCGTCTTCTTCTGCAGGTTCTTGCGGTCGATGCGTGGCGCCAGGAATCTGGGCTTGGCAACGACTGACTTGGACACATCGCTGGGCTCGCTGGGGCCCGCCTTGTTGACGGCAACGACGCGGAACTCGTACTCGTGTCCCTCGTCGACGTTGGTCACGGTGCCTGAGGTATGGTCGCCGGGCACTGTGGCCGCGTCGACCCATGCGCGTCCCGACTTGTCCCTCATCTGGATGACGTACTTGAGGATCGGTGCGCCGCCATCGCTCTTCGGTGGGGCCCACGACAGGTCCACGAAGTCCTTGTCCCAGTTGGTCGGCTCTGGACGGCCAGGCTTGTCTGGCTCGTCGAATGGATTCTTCGCGATGATTGGCTTGTCTGTCTCCAGGTCCTCGGACTCGCCCTCCTTGTTGACCGCGCGGACGCGGAACTTGTACGGCTTGCCCTCCTGCAGGCCAATGATCTTGGCCTCAGGCTCGGAGCTCTTGCCGCACGGCAGCCACTGGCCGGTGTGCGGGTCGAGCTTCTCGATCTCGTAGTAGTCGATCGGTGCGCCGCCGTCGTCCTCGGGCTTCTTCCACTTCAGCTTGCAGCCGTGCTTGGTGACGTCGTTCACCTCCAGTGGTCCCTGGGGCTTGCTTGGCTTGCCCAACACGGTCACGTCCAGCTCGGCAACATCTTCGCCCACTTCGTTGGTGGCCTTGATGGTGTACTTGCCGCTCTGGATGCGTTTGGCGCGCATCACGAAGAACTTGGTGTTGTAGTCCACGTTGTCGATGCGCAGGTTCTCGTCAGCGACCAGCGGCTGGTCCTTGAACAGCCACTCTACCTTCGGCGCTGGCTCGCCCTTGATGTTGATGTCCAGACTGATCGAGAGACCGGCCTTGACTGTGACAGGCTTGAGGTTCGTCCGGTCAATGTGTGGTTTAACTGAAAGTGAGACAGAAAGGGTGCTGTGAGAACATGAGAATCAACAAGTGCGGTGCGCTTGACTCACGGAATCGGGGCTTGGCTGTGTGCCAGTTGGTCTGCTCGGACGGCTCGGAGGGGCCGGCCTTGTTGACCGCGCGCACGCGGAACTTGTACTGCTGTCCCTCCTCGAGCTTGTTGACGGTGCCCTTGCAGATGGGTCCGTCGATCTCGGCCGCCTTGACAAACTGGCCAGAATCCTTGTCCATGACTTCGATGATGTAGCCAGTGACCGGTGCTCCGCCGTCGCGGATGGGCGGCTCCCACTTCAGCTTGACGTGGTGCTCGTCCCAGTCCTCCAGCTCGGGCAGACCAGGTGCAGCGGCCACGTCGTACGGGTTCTTGGCGACCGTGGCCGATTCGGTTTCTAGCGGCTCGGACTCGCCCTCCTCGTTGACCGCCTTGATGCGGAACTGGTAGGCGTGGTTGGGCTCGAGTCCCTTGATCTCCTGTTCGGTCTTCTCGGGATCCACATGGCCGGCTGGGGTCCAGCGACCAGTGGTCACGTCCATCTTCTCGATCACGTAGCCGGTGAGTGGAACGCCTCCGTCGTCCTTGGGCTTCTTCCACTTCAGCTTGCAGCCCTCCTTGTGCACGTCGGTCACCTCGAGTGGACCCTCGGGCTTGGCCGGTTTGTCAAGGACCAAGATTTCGACGGTCGCCTCGTCGACGCCGTTGATGTTCTCCGCGCGCAGCGTGTAGACGCCGCTATCCTTGCGGGACGCGTCCAACAGGGTGACCTTGGTGTTGTAGTCCTCGTTCTCGATGCGGGTGTTGCCGGTGGGGAAGACCTCCTTCTCCTTGAACGTCCATGTGAGCGTTGGTGGCGGCTCGCCGCGCACGTCCACGTCCAGCTTGACCACCTGGCCGGCGCGTACCTTGATGTTCTTCATCTTCTCGCGGTTGATTGTGGGTTTCACTGAAACGAGAGGGTGGCAGAGGGAAAACACAAATGAGACAGGGACTCAAGTCAATGAGGGGGGCGCGTGGAAAAGCTTTGCAACGGGGGCTTGGTCGCGGACCAGCGAGCGCTTGTTTCTCTGACTCTGAAGCTAAGAAGCGGGCGGTTGTGGGAGGAAGCGTGTGGCGGCTGAGAGAGAGTGCGTTCTTACGGTTTCGCGGCTTGGCCAGATGCGGCTCGGTGGCGTCACTTGGCTCGCCGGGGCCGGCCTTGTTGATGGCGCGCACGCGGAACTGGTACACGTTGCCTTCCTTCAGACCGTCAACAGTGGCGTTCGGTGCGGGTCCCTAAAAGAGAGAGAGAGAGTGGGTGAGTGTGTGGTGGGCTGGGGCAAGAGGTTCGGACACTTACATCGGTGGTGAGGACTTCATCCCAGTGCGGGGAGAACTTGTCCTTCTTCTCGATGACGTAGCCGGTGATGGGTGCGCCTCCGTCGTTCTTTGGCGGCTCCCACTTCAGCTTGACCATGTTCTCGTTGTAGTCATCGATGACCGGGACGCCTGGCTTGCCGGCAGCGTCGTACGGGTTCTTCGCGATGATGCTGTCCTCCGTCTCCAGAGGCTCAGACTCGCCCTCGTCGTTGATGGCCTTCACGCGGAACTGGTACTCGTGGCCCTCTTGCAGGCCCTTCACGTCCAGTTCGGTATCGTTGCCAGACGTGCGGCCCACTGGCACCCAGCGGCCCTGGGCCTTGTCGAACTTCTCCACTTGGTAGGCCGTGATTGGCTTGCCGCCATCGTCCTCGGGCTTCTCCCACTTCAGCTTGCAGCCGTCCTTGGTCACGTCCTTGACCTTCAGCGGGCCCTTTGGCTTGCCTGGGGCGGCAAGCACGTTCACCTCGACGTCGGCCTCGTCCTCGCCGTGCTCGTTCACCGCCTTGATCTTGTACAGGCCGGTGTTCTTGCGCACCGAGTCGATGATCGCGAGCTTCGTGTTGTAGTCGACGTTCTTGATCTCGACGTTGCCTTCAGACGGCAACTCCTTGCCGTTCTGGTACCAGGTGATCTTTGGTGGCGGTTCACCGCGCACGTTGACGTCGTACTTGATCGGCTTGCCAGCGCGCACGATGAATGGCTTCAGGTTCGTGCGGTCGATTCTTGGTTTCACTGAAAGGACAAGAAAAACACACAAACACACAAGGTCAGTCAAGAAGGGAAGAGGAGAGGGCCCCGGGGCGTCTCTGCATACGCACATGCTTTGTATTTGATGATCTGCATCTTGCTGGCGTCTGACGGGGGCGACGGGCCGGCCTTGTTGACGGCCACCACACGGAACTGGTACTCGCCGTACTCCTTCAGGTCGTCCACCTTGGCCTCGGTCGAGCTGCCGGGCACCTCGCCAGCCTTCTCCCAGTCGGGCTTGTTCTTGTCCTTCTTCTCAATGATGTACTTCTCGATCGGAGCACCGCCATCGTTGTGCGGCGGATTCCACTTCAGTTGCACACTGTGATTGTCGTAGTCGACCACTTCGGGGGTGCCCGGCTTGTTGGGCTCCTCGAACGGATCCTTGGCCACGACCCCAATCAGGGTGGTCAGTGGCTCGGACTCGCCCTCGGCATTGATTGCCGTCACGCGGAATTGATACTCCGAACCAGGGTTCAAGCCGGTCACATCAAATTCTGGTGGCTCCTTGTCGCCGGGCAAACGTCCCACACGTATCCACTTGCCGGTGGCTGTGTCCATCTTCTCGATTTGATACTCCTGTATCGGTACGCCGCCATCGTCTTCGGGCTTCTTCCAGGCCAGCTTGCAGCCCTTCGCGTGCACATCGGACACGGAGAGCGGTCCCTTCGGGGCCGTTGGCTTGCCGAGAACGATCAGTTCGACGGTTTCGCTATCGGTGCCGTTGCGATTCTCCGCCTTCAGCGTATACTTGCCGGTATCCTTGCGGACACAGCTGGCGATCGTGAAGTCGGTATGATAGTCGACGTTCTCGATCTTAATGCGGTCGGTATTTGTCAGGGGGATATCGTCGCGCCAGCTCCACTTGAGCGTCGGCACCGGCTCACCAATGACATCAACCGACCACTTGTGGGTACGCCCAGTCTTGATTATGACCTTCTTGAATGTGGAACGATCAATTTGCGGTTTGACTTTGGTTCGCGAGTGGGGCAGGGGCAAGAGAAAAAGAGAGAGAGAGAGAATTTGGTCAGAAGACGGAACGACTAGCCTCTGAATTGAAAGCCAAGTCAAAGCAGTTGCTCGGGTCAAACGTTGACCCCGCCCATCGACTAGACGCGCCTGTCTGTCGACGCCTCTGCAAAGCGTTCCTAAAAAAATTAGTTGCAAAGCTCTTACACACGCACACGCACACACAATCTACGGGTTAAATGGAAAGGTGGCCTGCATTCATTCGTGGGGAACTTACGATTCTTGTGCTTGCACAAGTGGTTGTCCGTCGGCTCGGACGGCTGCGATGGGCCGGCCTTGTTGACGGCCCTCACGCGGAACTGGTACGTCATCTTCTCCTTGAGGCCCTCAACCTTGGCGACGCACTCGGGCGTCTCGGTCTTGGCGACCTCCGCCCAGTCGGGCGAGAATTTGTCCTTCATCTCGATCAGGTAGTGCGTGATGGGGCGGCCACCGTCGCTTGGTGGACGCTTCCACTTCAGCGTGACCGACTGGTTGTCGTAGTCGTCGATTTCCGGTTTGCCCGGACGAGATGGCTCGTCGTACGGGTTCTTGGCGACGATGCTGTCGGTGGTCTCCAGCGGCTCGGATTCGCCCTCCTTGTTGATGGCCTTGACGCGGAACTTGTAGCTCTTGTTCGGCGTGAGGCCCTTGAAGTTGAACGAGGTCTCGTCGGGACCGACCTCACCGGCGGGTATCCACCGGCCGGTGTCCTCGTCCATGCGCTCCAGGGCGTAGCCCGTGATCGGGCAGCCGCCGTCGTCCTCGGGCTTGTGCCACTTGACCTTGACGTGATCGGAGCGGACCTCCTCCGCTTCGAGCGGACCACGCGGAGCGAGTGGCCGATCGAGGACGATCACATCGGCGACGGACTCAATCGTGCCCGAGCTGTTCGTGAGCACGATCTTGTATTTGCCGGTGTCCTTGCGGACCACCTTGCGTATGGAAATCGCCGAATTGCGCTCGTACTGATCGAGTGTGATGCGCTGATTGTCAATGACGATCGGCTCGTCGCCCTTGCACCACTTGGCCTCGGGCTCCGGCTCGCCGTCGTACTTGATGTCGAAACGGATGGTCTGTCCCTTCTTGACCGTGATGTTCTTCAGCTCATCGCCGACAATGAACGGCTTGACGAAGCGGCACTTAGCAATGATGGTCTTTGTACTGTCGCTCGGTTCGCCAGGACCAGCCTTATTAACAGCACGGACTCGAAATTCGTATTGTTGGCCCTCCTTGAGGCCATCAACGGTTGCGGCCAAGCAATCGGCAGGCACTTCCTTGCCCTTGACCCAATCGTTGCTGAACTTCTCTTTGTATTCGAGGATGTAGCCTTCGATTGGTGCACCACCGTCCGAATCTGGCGGTGACCATACCAAGTCCGCGTGATCCTTGTCCCAGTCGACCACATCGACGGCCTTCGGCTTGCCCGGCTCATCCCATGGATCCTTGGCAAGTATGGCGTTCTTGAATGCGGCCGGTTCACTGGGACCGATCTTGTTCACAGCACGAATACGGAATCTGTACTGCTTTTTGGGTACCAAATCTTCAATTTTCTTCTTGCATGGTTCGTCTGGCAGAACCTCAGCGACATTCTCCCATTGTTGCTTCTTGCTCAAGTCCTGTCGTTCGATGATGTACTTGATCAGCGGTGCACCGCCATCGTCCTCGGGCGGCTTGAACAGAACGACGCACGACGTCTGGAAGATCTCGGTGACGTCGACGTCGCGCGGTGGCGTCGGCACGTCCTGCATGATGATGTTCACGTTCTTAACGTCATCACCTTGCGCGTTGGACAGCTTGATCTGGTACGGGCCAGATTGATCGCGTGTGGGCTTCTTGATCTTGAACACGATCTTGTCGTCCTGCACGGACACTTCGACATCCTTCACCGGCAATTGCTTGTCGTCCTTGAAGAGCTTAGCCTCAACTGGTGTTTGCTTAGTACCGGAAACTGTGAACGAGTGGAGGAGTGAACGAGGAGGGCGATGCGGGATGCGCTGCAAACACTTACCTTTGTATGGTACCTCAATGATGAGGGGCTGTTGAATGGGACCGGCGAACTCCTCGGGGCAGTCGATGTTTGGCTTGCTTTCGCCCTTGCTCACGCTCAACTTGCACGACGACGAGAGTTGACCCGACTCGCAGGTGATCTCGCCCTCGTCGGTGAGGTCGAGAGCATTGAAGATCAGCTGGTGCTTACCGCCACCCAGGTTCTTGATCTCGACGCGATCACTGGGCACGATCGGTTCACCGTTGAACTTCCATTCGGCGGGCGCTGTCGAGTCCTGCAGTTCGATGTCAAGGACGAGCTTCTCGCGCTCCACGGCGGCCGTGTCCTTCAGTTTCTTGTTGAAGCGGTTCTCGTCTAATCAGCAAAGATAATTAGTTGCACTCCCAACTTGTTGCCACGTTCATACTTACATTTGATCAGAATTTCCGCTTCGGTCTTGTCGGCGTTTGTCGTGCACTTGAACAATCCAGCATCGCTCACCTTGCAGTCCTTAATGATAAGCTTACGCTTGCGGCCCTCCTTAACAATTTGCATACGTTTGTCACCGGGCTTGATTTCCTCATCACCCCTAAACCACTGAACATCGCCGGCGGCATCGTCAATCTCGCACGCCAGCGTGACCGTGTCCTTCTCAATGCATTGCAATGACTTCAGGACCTTCACGAACTTATACGGATACTCAACGATCTTGACCGTTGTCTCGGTCTTGTCCGGCTGTCGCTCAAGGCGACACGAGTATTTACCGGCATCCTCGAGGACGCTCTCTTTGATGATCAACTTCAAATTGCCATTCACATCCTTGCCAATGATGTACCGTGGATCGTTGCTGTCGATCTTGTCGTTATCCTTGAACCACGACACGATCGCCATTGAACTGCTGACGGCACACTCGAGCACCGTCTCGTGCCGGGTGAAGCCTTCGATTTTCTTCTTCAGTGGTTTTGTGAACGTATAGCAGGGATCGGCCTCTTCAACATTGAGGAATGCAGTCGATGAGACTCCGCCGATTTCAATTGTGTATTTGCCGCTGTCCTCCACTTTGGGATTCATAATGATCAGCTGGTATGTGTCATTTTCCTGCTTGAACTTGCACTTGGATCCGGTAAATAGTTCCTGTTCGGAGGGGGTGGAGGGAGGGAAAATTTTATGTATTTGTTATTTTTTCGGAGAATCAATGATGTGGTAGAGAATTGACGAGCGCTGAGGAGGAGCAGCTGCCGGTTGGAAGGATTTGAAATTTCGATCAGTTTTGAAGAAGAGGAAGGTTGAAGGGACTGCGTCCGAGGACGAGGAGATCAGGTGCTTGTTCAAATGACGGGAAGATCTGAAGCAACTGCGTCAAAATGACGAGGAGATCTCAAGGAACTGCGTCCAAATGACGAGGAGATCAGGTCCTTGTCCAAACGACGAGGAGATCTGAAGGAACTTGGTTCAAATGACGAGGAGATCTCAAGGAACTGCGTCCAAATGACGAGGAGATCAGGTCCTTGTCCAAACGACGAGGAGATCAGGTCCTTGTCCAAACGACGAGGAGATCTGAAGGAACTTGGTTCAAATGACGAGGAGATCTCAAGGAACTGCGTCCAAATGACGAGGAGATCAGGTCCTTGTCCAAACGACGAGGAGATCAGGTCCTTGTCCAAACGACGAGGAGATCTGAAGGAACTTGGTTCAAATGACGAGGAGATCTCAAGGAACTGCGTCCAAATGACGAGGAGATCAGGTCCTTGTCCAAATGACGAGGAGATCTGTAGAAACTTGGTCCAAAAGACGCAGTGATCTCAGGGAAATCGAAATGACGAAGAGACTAAAGCGAACAGCGTCCAAATGGCGAGAAGATTTGACAGAACCGAAGCAGAGTCTCCCTTTTGGGGAATACATTGTGCAAACCTTTCCAGCACTGACCGGAAGGCGGAAATAGGAAACTTAACGAAACTCAACGACTCCACCAGACGATTGAAGAGCGAAAAATAAATTCCAAAAATATAAAAAAATAGCAAAAAAAGCAAAAGTTTTGGTTTACTTACATCTTTCCTGAAATACCATTTCGGTTTGCAATTGGTCTTACTAAATCTGCCCTCGAATACAACCTTCTTGTCCTTGCCCTCTTTGGCAAATTGATCAATCAACGGACTCAAGAACGACTCTTGTTTCTATTGTTTGTTTGCATGCGTATATTCGAGTCGATTTGTATTCGTATCCATCCGATGGGCGGCGAAGCGAAGTGGCATCGTGGAGAACGTCGATTGTGGAACGTGGAACGTGGAACGTGGAACGATTTGTTGTTTTAGAAAGCGTTGTCAAAAATGGGAAAAGAAATTTGTTTCGTTTTTTTGGGTTGGTTTTTGTGATTAAACAAAAAAAGAGTTATCAAGTTTTTTTGGTTGGTTTTTAATTGGAGATGGTTTTAATGTTTTTTTTTAAACTTAGTTATTTTTTTTTTAAATGTAGATTAAATATAGAGCGTGTGTAATATAATCGTTGTTTTGAAAATTGTAGGCAATGTTTCAAGACAACGATTGATATTACTCGGCAATAGGCTGGTAAAAGGCATTAGTTTTGATATAAAATAAATAATAAATGTTTAAGATAAAGAAAAAATATAAATATGTTGTTTATAAGCAAAATCAATCAGTTCGTTGCAAGCTCCGTGGTGTTAGGCTGCCTGGAATAAAGTGCTGCTGGCTTGAGAGAAAATTAAATTAAGCAAAACACAACAACGGAATATAGATACAAAAACAGAGTTACCCACATAAAAACACAAACAAGTAAATAAGGACGATTAACAAATTAATAGAGTCCCATGAAGTAAGAGTAACAAATTTTGATGTGAAGAGATTGAGCGAAAGAGAGAGAGAGAGAGAGAGATTGGAAGAGAAAGAGAGTTTGAAATGATCGTGTCCTTGAAATCAAAATGGTAGAAAAAACCATGTTCTCTGTTTTGGTTATCCTTTGAGGCCGTGGACTGGGGAAAAAAATGCAGGCCTAAAGGGAGGAATTTTGTTTACACACAAAAATAGCAATTTCGACTTGATCCAAGGCCAATGATTTGTTGTCCAATTCAGAGAGAACAAATGGCAAACAAAAATTGAATCAAAAATGAAAGCTCCTTTCAAGGAAACTCGTCAGAAATTCTGACAGTGTCAAAAAAACCTGCTAGATGGATGAGGTTACAAAATTCTCACATTCACAAGTGATGACTTGGCCAAAGAGAAGAACATTGCACAGAGACAGAGAGACAGAGAGACAGGACAAAGAAGAGGGTTAGCAACAAGGACAGACAACAGACAGAAGTAAATAGAAAAGGCGAGAGTTTGTGTGTTTTGTTGCTAGTCTTTGGTTTGGCTTGGTTTAAAATTAAAGAAACAGAAATAGGGAGAGAGAGCGAGAGAAAGAGCGAGAGAGAGAGAGAATAGGAAAACATGGGTTTAAGTACGTCTAACTTTTGAAGAAAAGTCGAACCTCCTCTCGACGGAACGGATGCAGTGTCGGCCAATCTGGTATCAGTTCGGCTAAAGATGGTCTACGTGATGATTGCGGCTAATATTCAACATAGGTTTGTTTTTTTTTGGTTTTGTATATATATATATATTTTGTTTTTTTTTTTTGATTATGATGAGTGTGTTTGTGGATGGGTGGTTTGAGTGTGGTTTGTTTTTTTGTTTGTTTGAAAGAAAATCATAAAACACAAGGTTATAATGTTGCCAATGAGATGTATATATACTGCTTACACAAAAGCTAATGATAATTTGAAAAAAATGTGTTTTTTGTTTTTTGGTTTTTTTTTGATATATATATATGTAAAAATGGGTGTTTTTCAAAAAAAAAAAAATGCATTCGTATCCTTCATGGGTTGTTGAGAGAGAGAGAAACAAAAAAAAAGTACCAAAATACACTCAAAAAAAAAAAAACAGCAGATTTCATCCGTCAGAGAGTCTCCTTTCGGGGATGTTGAAATGACTAGCGTCTCATCCAAAAAAAAAAGGGTGAAAAATTAAGTCCAAGCATGAGTCAGTGACCCGTATATACAAGCCAAGATTCTTCACAAACTCAGAATTAAATCAAAAAAAATAAAACAACAATCACTCAAGTGAAGTCAGTTCAAAATGAATTAATTGTCAAAAAACAAAGTGTCAGTCAACCCGTTTCTTTTTTTCCAGTCAATAGCGCCGCATATGTGAACAAAAAAACAAACAAAAATGAAATAAACAACATGCGCTATATATAAAACACCCCTGCGGTTGAATTTAATCCGTCAGCAGATGACACAAGGAAGACGAACTGCACGATGCTCGGTAGTTTTTGAATCAACGGAAAAGAAAAATTTTGAACTATTTACAAAAACAGTCATCTTCTCTTGTCTCCTTCGCGAGCAGATAAATTAAACACACAACAAAAAAAAAAAAGGAGTCATTTTTCAGATAACAAAAAGTCGATATATATATATTTGAGAGTTAGTAAAAATTTAGGATAAGTGTCTATATATATAGTCAGTGTTTCTTGAGTATGAATGGAACAAAAAAAAAAATATGGTGGTGGTGGTGGTGCATTTTCTTTTTCGTTTTTTTTTAATTTGGTTACAAGCCGAACATACCTTTTCGACTTTTTTAAGGGCTGGTAGGGGCTTTTCCGTTTCTTTAAGATCACCCCAATCGGGATCTTTTTCATCTTTGTCCCATTTTTGATAACGACGTTTTTTCAACATAGCACGGAAATCCATACCACTTGAATCCGATACGTATAGTTGCATTTCCGCCGAATCCTCACCGTGAATATTCGATACAACCACTTTGTATTTACCCTCATCGTTGGGCTTACATTTACGCATGCATAGTGTAATTGAGTTTGTTTGGCCATCGGTGAGGAATTTAAAGCGGCCACCTTCGATAATTTCCGTAACACCTTTGTAGAATTTAAATGTTGGCGCCGGTGAGCCTTCGACATTGACTGTCATGTAGGCGGTTGAGTCTGCAGTTGCGGGAAGGAGGAGAATTTTTATGCGTTAACATTGAAATTTTTTGTCAATTTTTGAGATACTTTTTTTTTTGTTTGGTTAATTTGCTGTTTGTTGAAAGCTGAAATTTGTTGCTATTTACAGAAGCTTAAGAGATGATGGAAATGCGAGAGAGAGCGAGAGAGAGAAAGAGAAGCCAAAGAAAGAACATTAGTAGCGCCTTAGTAATTTTTTTCCGGATGGTGGCTGTCTGGCACGTCGTACATCACTTGGAAGAGGTGTTCAGACATCAGTCGCCTCGACCGGGATAAGGGTCCGAGGGGAATGGGGTGGAATCCGGTCAGTTTGTGTTAGTCCGGATTTCAATCCTGTGATCCTCAGAAATCCGGTTGATTTTTGTTAGACCGGATATGTGATCGAGTCACTTCAGAAATCCGGTTGATTTTTGTTTGACCGGATATGTGATCGAGTCACTTCAGAAATCCGGTTGATTTTTGTTAGACCGGGTATGTGATCGAGTCACTTCAGAAATCCGGTTGATTTTTGTTAGACCGGATATGTGATCGAGTCACCTCAGAGATCCGGTTGATTTTTGTTAGACCGGATATGTGATCGAATCACTTCAGAAATCCGGTTGATTTTTGTTAGACCGGATATGTGATCGAGTCACCTCAGAAATCCGGTTGATTTTTGTTAGACCGGACATCTGTCTTGTGATCGAGTCACTTTAGATTTTGACACTTCCACCATCATCCGGATTAAGTGAGTATCTTTTCGTCCAGATTACCGAAAATGAAGTGCTTAGCGTCGTTGCCATTCTCGACTGACTGCAGATTCACGTTGAGTGAAAAAGAACCCGAAGTCAATGGATCGCATCCGGCAATCGAGAGATGACTTCAAAGACATTCAAACTGCAGCTGTATGCCTCGGATAGTTACAAATGTATCTCGATAGCTGTCCACATGCAGGATTAGTTTATATTTTTTCGCGAGAATCATCCCTCAAATGGCAAAAACAAAGAAAGAGAAGAGAGCATCTTATGAAAGCACAAATGATAGATTAGCTGATTGTAAAAATAAAGCATATCTCTGCACAACATCATATGGTTACCTTCAACAGCTGAATATGACTCTTGTACATCAACAATTTGCGGTGGTCCACCATCGCCTATATCAACCAATGGTGTCGATGGCTTATTAATAAGGTCTTCCAAATCTTGTATACTCGGCCGTCTAACATCGACCGATGGTCGTCTCCTCTGTGTTTGTCAACCAAAAAAAAAATACGTTGCCAAACACGTTCGAAAATTCGTGTGTGTGTGTGTGTTTGACAAAAAACAGACATTTTTTTTGAGACACGATGAGACAATTGATGGGGAAAAAAACAAAGAGAACAAAAATTACAATTATTTTAATTTGCTTCAATTTAAAGTCGGTTTGTCTTAAAGTTTATAGAAAAAAAGAAAAAAACAAGTAGTTAAACAAAAAAAAAAAATTAAAATATTAAAGCAGAGAAAAAAACATATATGTTTATTTTTTGTTTAAACAAAAAACAAATACAAGACCAACGACATAAAATGTTTTGTTTATAGACAAAACAAACAAAAAAAAATAAAAATACATAAGTAAATAAAAGCATAGAGAAACATATTTAGAGAAGAAAGTAAATGTTATACAAATGCGAAAAAACAGCATGTACACATAGAAAATATCAACGATGACATTGAGAAGATATATATGTACAAAAATATTCAAAGCATTGCTGATAGACAGAGAAGAACAATCTTGTTGAAGCTAAAAAAAATTATTTAGATTTTAGATATATTTTGTAAGACAAAAAAATTATTAAATTCTCATCGCAGCCATCAGAGAGAGTGATGCTAAAAAAAAAATCATCAAAATGTTTATATAGTCGGAAAAATTTAACCTAAGAAGAGACTAAGCAAAGAACATAGATACGTTGTGTTAAAGAAGAGAGAAAGCGTGTAGATCTTGCGTTATGTGCATAAATGTGCCCCTCAATCCGTCGCTGAGCAGGAATTCATTCCGAATTTGATGGCTGCGTTCGTTTGAACTTGAATTTGAATTTAAAATAGCATGCAAAGATATTCAATGTGAGCACAGATTGGCGATTTAGCGGTTAAGAATCAGGTATTATTTACTGTAATTGTTTGAACCCTAAACAAGAGACAGAAGAAAAAAAAAAAAAAAAAACACTGGTCCTAAGGGAAAGTTGTCACATAAACTTCTTGGTTGGATACACTGTCATTCTTTTTCATCATGTCTTGTTTAACAAAAAAAAATACAAAAAAAGTAGTGTAAATAAAAAGACTAAACATTAAATTCACTCGGATTAATTGAAGACAGTAGAAGAAAGCATTGTTGAGACATAGGTTGGTTTTTGTGTTATAGCTTTGATTATTCAACTTAATGGTGGTAACTAAATAACACGTCTATTCATCAGAAAGAAAAACAGAATAAATTAACACAGATACATGAGATCACATTTTTTTGGTTGAATCTCCATTTCTAATCAAACTTTGTGTTGGGCTGTTCCTTAGCTAAAAAAATACTCTTGCTTTTGTTTGCTATTTACAACTATGCTAAATGCAGTGTCATGTGTGTGTGGTTTTTTTTTTTAAACTACTTGTGAATGGGTGAGGGATTATTTACAGAATTGTGTGTCTTTATTTTTGCCTGGGCGAATCGCAAAAATCAGGTCAGCATCGAGGTTCCAGATGTGGATCATTGAGATCGCACAGTGTGTGTGACAGGGAGCGATACGAGCGAGAGAAATGTGATGTGCTCGGCAAGTTTGACATGCTTGCAAGATTTAATTACAAGGTATACATTTTCTTTATACATAAATGTGATTATTTACAACTAAATTTAAGTTCGTCTAAGGAAACATTCAAAAAATTAAAAAATGACAGAAAAAAAAAACGCGAATGCAGATGCACCCTTGAGACCCTTAATAACAGGGTGGGTTGAATAAATACTCTTTTTCTTGTCAAAATTTGTATATTCTTATCGTTCCAAAAAAAATGCATAAAATCAAATTTCTATATACAAATTTTTTCATGATCAAAATAAAAAGCCCAGCTTAATCCAAAAAAAAAAAAAAAACTATATTAGACACTGTATATATATTTTTTATCTATGAAAAAAAAAAACGTCTATCAAAAACGAAGAGAGAACAGAAACAAAAAAAAAAAAATTATGAAAGACCTGTTTGGTGTCACCCATTTCTCCAGGACGTGTTGTCTTTTTCTAAAATAATGCGAAAAATTAGAGATTTTTTTGTTTTAGACATTCTGTCTGTAGGGAAATAAATAACAAACAGAGAGATACAAATGATTTAAATGCGATTTTTCCATGAAACAGATGGGACATGACAAACGGGTCTAAACGGGGATAGATCTTGTGTGTACGACTGTCTTGTGTGTCAGCCTGTCACCTAATCATCGAGGGAGCTGTGTAAATTCATGTGCTAACAGACCTTTTTCTTTCCATATCTAGACGTGAAACTTTCGCAAAAAAAAAAAGCCTTAACGTGGTAGTATTTTTTTTTCTATGGCGTAGTTTCAGTTTTTCTTTGAATATTATTTTGAAAATTAATGCACGATAAATTCGTTAATAATTCGTTAGAGGTTTGTTTGTTGGTTGATCATTAAGTGCTTGGTTATGATTATCTGGATCTTCATTTTTATGGCTGATCTCCATAGTTAAACAAATTGTTTAAGAATTAAGAAAAGAAAAAAAAAATGTAAAGAAAAGAAAAATAAACCCATATTTTGTTTCTTTTTTTCAGAAAGAAGTTTTTTTTTTTTTGTTTTTTTGATTTTTCTTTTTTTGGCAAGATGCCTCACCTGTAGTTCTCCGGCTACCTCTCCGGGTCTCAATAACTGCAAATTTGATTTAAAATTATCGTTTTTTTTTTGCTTGTACGTAACATAATTTAATTGTTTTTGTTATGTTGCTGAGTTGTGTGTTAACAGAAAAAAAATTATATCCCTGCTCCTATTCTCTATTCCATGACAAAAATAAATATGCAACGATCGATATTTTGTGGGTGCGTGTGTGCGTGTGTGCGTGTGTGTGTGTGTGTGTATTTGTGTGTATGATCAGTTAGATGCAAGTGAATTATTAAGAGAATAAAAACACAAGTGTGAAACGAAAAAAAAGCTAATTAAAAATAGAAATTCGTAGTCGAAGTGATGTGCAACCTTGGGTGCATGACAATACGTCTCCAGTCTCTTGATCGATCACTACGGACATAAGAGCCTCCTAAATGGCACGTGTGAAAATTGCACTCCAAAAAAAATTCAATCAATTCGTGATGTTTATCTTAAAAGACGGTCGGTTGTTCGTTTGTGAATTTCAAAAAAAAAAAAAAAAAAAATCCTCCTAAATTTGTGTCAACTTGAAGGACAGTGAAAAAGTCATCATCCTCAAAAAAAAAAAAAAAAAATAGAAAACCCTATCGGCTGCAGCTCTAGTAATCGAAAGCTGATAAAATGGATAAATTTCTCCTTTTTTTTTTTTGTTGTTTTGTTCCAATCGATGTCTGGAAACCCAGCGGTTCCCTCCAACAGGACAAGGTATGAAACATCCTCATTTTCGAATCAAAAATACTACAACTCGACATTAATAGAAACAAAACAAGAAAAAAAAAAATTGGTTTTTTTGAGAGAAACAAAAAAATAAAATTCAGCTCAATGAAATAAGTGGTTTAAAAGAATGTGTGTTACAAAAACAAATCAGCAGTTGAAAATGTACAATAAAGGGACAGGACACGAATCTTACACGACATCAATTATCTATTTATTTACACACACACATATACATTTTTTATATAATTTTTTTTTGCAAATTTTTATGCTCATATATATGTGTGTGTGTGTGTGGTTGCTTTTTTTGGGTATATTCGATTTTATTTCTGGCTCTGTTATTTGGCATTTGCTGCTCGTTAATTTTCTTTTTCACAAGGACAACAAATAGAATTTTTTTATGGTGTTAAATTTCAAATAATTCTTAAAGCAATTAATTACTTTTTCCTTTTTTTGTTTGTGTGTTTGTTTGAATGAATGTTTGGTGTGCTTGTGTGTGTGTGTGGATGAAGGGGTGTAAGGGGAGAAACTGCCATGTACATCTATTCCTTGGCTGAGAGCTTTTTTTTTGAAAAAAAAAGGAAATGATTCATGAACTGAATGAAAAATCGATTGGATTGACTGATGACTCAGGAATGCCTAAGGTGCTGAGTGCTTCGAGGTATTTTGGGGGAATTTTGTCGGAATTCGAGAGAAGAAATGGTGCGAGGGGCCTAGTTTAAGAGGGCTCCCTTAGAGCCCATACGTTTACCTCAAGAGGATTGCCAGCACTTGGCGCTACAAGGTGATGGCTGTCGATGTGGACTGTAGACGATGTAGACGTCGACTATCGAGGAGTTGCCTTCAAACTGAGACGTCCGAAAGCCGAGAGTTGTCTGTCGTCAATCTAGACGTCGACTGTCTTCAATTTGGGACGTTGTCGAAGTAGACGTCGACTGCCGAAAGTCGTCTGCTTAAAACTGAGACGTGGTCGGGGTATGCATCGACTTTCGAGGAAAACCCGAGAGTTGACTGCCTTCAAGCTCAGACGTGGTCGTGGTGGATGGCGACGTTCTTAAAACTGAGACGTGGTCGAACTAGACGTCGTCTGCCTTAAGACTGCGACGAGGGCGAACTAGACGTCGTCTGCCTTAAGACTGCGACGAGGGCGAACTAGACGTCGTCTGCCTTAAAACTGCGACGAGGGCGAACTAGACGTCGTCTGCCTTAAGACTGCGACGAGGGCGAACTAGACGTCGTCTGCCTTAAAACTCCGACGAGGGCGAACTAGACGTCGTCTGCCTTAAACTGAGGACGTGGCCGAATTAGACGTCGTCTGTCTTCAAACTGAGGACTTGGCCGAGTTAGACGTCGTCTGCCTTAAAACTACGACGAGGGCGAACTAGACGTCGTCTGCCTTAAGACTGCGACGAGGGCGAACTAGACGTCGTCTGTCTTCAAACTGAGGACGTGGCCGAATTAGACGTCGTCTGCCTTAAAACTGCGACGAGGGCGACCTAGACGTCGTCTGTCTTCAAACTGAGGACGTGGCCGAATTAGACGTCGTCTGCCTTAAAACTGCGACGAGGGCGAACTAGACGTCGTCTGCCTTAAAACTGCGACGAGGGCGAACTAGACGTCGTCTGCCTTAAAACTGCGACGAGGGCGAACTAAACGTCGTCTGCCTTAAAACTGAGGACGTGGCCGAGTTAGACGTCGTCTGCCTTAAAACTGCGACGAGGGCGAACTAGACGTCGTCTGCCTTAAAACTGCGACGAGGGCGAAGTAGACGTCGTCTGTCTTCTAACTGAGGACGTGGCCGAATTAGACGTCGTCTGCCTTAAAACTGCGACGAGGGCGAACTAGACGTCGTCTGTCTTCTAACTGAGGACGTGGCCGAATTAGACGTCGTCTGCCTTAAAACTGCGACGAGGGCGAACTAAACGTCGTCTGCCTTAAAACTGAGGACGTGGCCGAGTTAGACGTCGTCTGCCTTAAAACTGCGACGAGGGCGAACTAGACGTCGTCTGCCTTAAGACTGCGACGAGGGCGAAGTAGACGTCGTCTGTCTTCTAACTGAGGACGTGGCCGAATTAGACGTCGTCTGTCTTCAAACTGAGGACGTGGCCGAATTAGACGTCGTCTGCCTTAAAACTGCGACGAGGGCGAACTAGACGTCGTCCGCCTTAAAACTGCGACGAGGGCGAACTAGACGTCGTCTGCCTTAAGACTGCGACGAGGGCGAACTAGACGTCGTCTGTCTTCAAACTGAGGACGTGGCCGAGTTAGACGTCGTCTGCCTTAAAACTGCGACGAGGGCGAACTAGATAACAACTGCCGAGAGCTAACTGCCTTCAAACTGAGGACGTGATCGAATTAGACGTTGGCTGCCAAAAGTCGTCTGCCTTACAACCGCAATAAACGTCGACTGCCGAGAGTTGACTGTTTTCGATTTAAGATGTTGTCGCACTAGGGACAAAAACCCGATCGAACTGGCATCACAAAATTCGCCACGAAAGACGAAAGACCGACGACTGACTTTCGGCTCTAGCTTCACAGTCTTTCAGAGAAATGAATCCACGACTTGGTTGACTGAGGTTGGAGCAAGAACTGATTCAGATTCAATTTCAAACAATGTGTCCTTGTGCCCGAACATCTGTGTCCTCTCTGAAGAGACCTAATCACTCGACGCCTCGCACAACTTCACTTGATTCCGAACAAAAATTCCAGCACTCACTAATCACTGAAAAATATTCCCCAAAGCACAGTGCTAACCTTTTCTTTTTTTTTTTGTGTATTTAATTTAAATTTAATTCATTACTTGAATGAATTTTGTTTCTTCTATTGATCAACGAATCAAGATACTACACAAGCAATGAAGCGAGAGAATATAAATTTTTGATCGCTCCTTCACCGAGAAACGAGCTTGTTGATACGTTATTAGTAATTGCACTTCTACATAACTGAATTGAATGAAACATAATTTGTCACTTGACTGAGCCCCCAAAACAAAAACCAGACCGTGTGTAAGATCTCATCTCACACAGGTCAAAAATGAAATAATAATCATATTTCTCCTTCCCTTAGGTCTTGCATTCCGTCACCAGCGGTTGCATGTGTGAGGTATTTTTGTTTTTCAAAAATAATGAGGCACGACTAGTTAAAAATGATGATCATGCACCAGCAGACGATGATGCTGACGGTGATCGTAATGATGATGCTTTTTCAATATTTGCACTATTTCACGTTGGTGTGTTCGTTGTTTAGGTATTTTTTTTTGCTTCTTGTCTTCGATAAAATTTTTAAAAATACATTTTGCTAATTTGAACGCTCGCATCAGGCGTAGATGTACATGTGCGCTGGCTGGCTTAACAAGATTTATATGTTGCCATATGAAAATAACTAATAAACTCTTTTATTATCTCAAGGGCAAGAGTATCTTGTACCAGTTTACCGCTAGGCATCATCGTCATCCCTTGCGAGGGATGAAGAGTTGCCGAATTTATTTTTGATGTTTGAACAAATTAATTCGTTTGCTTTGTTACCCTTTGTCATTTTGCACTAAAGGGGAAGCGAACGAAAAAATAGGCTAGTTCTTGAAGCGAATTTCGTGTCATTGAAGGCTTCAAAGGAATGGACAAAATTCACCCCCATTCATTGGTACATCCTCTGCCCTCAGAGACACACGAGACAAAAGCACTGATTTGAAGAATATGATGATGATGGGTGTTTTTTGTGTGTTATCGGAAAAAAATAATTATATGCTCTTAAATTAACGATAGATTGTTGAATGTTTGTTTTTTATACAGAAAAAAAAAAACAATAAGTTTGCTTGAGAAATCACAGTTCAAATATATAGATTCATATATACAAATGCAAGTTTTTTAAAAAAAAAATAAATATTTATGGTATTTTTTAGAAGAATTAAATAAGAGGATTGAGCCTTTCTTACCCGTTTGTCTTCGAGAACTTCACCTGGACGTAATTTACGTTTCGACTATTTTTTCAATTCGAATGACGATTCAGCAGATTAATTTTTTGTATTTTTTGCAATTCAATGTAAAAAATTGAATTTGTTTTTTTTTTTTTTTTGATTTACCACGGATTTTCGAAATGTATTTATTGGTTGTCCATTCAAATTTTGTTTTTTTGGTTAGATTGTTGTGCATTTATTTTTTCGGTTGATTTGATTTTGTGGAAAGGGTGGTCACATAATTTAGTTTTTTTTTTTGTTACATTTTGATGAATTGTTGAGTTGAGGTTGGTTTTTGTGATGAGGTCAAATCGGTTTGTTAATTTTTTTGTTTTTTTTTGTGTGTACGGGTTCAAGATCCAATTTTGTTTGAATTTGTTTGATTTATTTTTTGTGTTGTGTGTAGTGTGTAGGTGTGTAGAAATGTGAATCAATTTTAGCAGCAAAACAAGAAAAAAAAGAAGAAAAAAAAAGAACGGAAAATATTTGAAAACCAAAATCAGAAACTTATTGTGGTGGTGTTGCTAGAGAAGAAAAAAAAACAGGGTTTCTAACTAGAAAAAAAAAACTTAATCTAATGTTCTACGTCTAAGGGAAACTACGAAACAAACAAGTTAAAGATTAAATATAAATCAATTGAAAATGAAAAACAATCATCATTAAATCCTCGTTGTCGTCTGACCTAGATATCAATTTTCTCAAAAAAATATATATAAAATCCTTAAGCAAGAACAAAAATACAATGTACATATTTTTGATTTCGAAACAAAATCTCTGTGATAAATCGATGAATGATTGCAATTCACATACCTCGTCATTGATAATGAGACTTGGTCTTCGGCCCATCTCCTCGGGCGGTGGAATCAGTGAGCCACGACGACTTTGTGGCTGTGGCACCAGGGATGGTCGCTTCTCGCGAATGACCTCGATCTTGGGCGGCTCACCGGGACCGGGTGGTGCCTTGATTTGTGGTACTTTTGGTTTTTCATCCTGTTGGCAAGAAGAAAATGTTTTGGATTATGATCAGATTTCTGGATCTGGAGTGTGTAGGGTGTTCTTTTAATTTTGTTTGTTTTATTATTGTTTCGGTGTACGAGTGTGGTGTTTGTGTGAAATATTTATTTTTGGTTCTTGTCGAATTGAAGACAAAGTGAACCAACGATGATCGTGTTCCTCACTTTCGATCGGAGATCGTTTATTTTTTACTACAACCAGCGATGATCGTGCCTGGAACCTCACTTACGATCGAGGATCATTCATTTTGTGCTGGAAAGTGATCAGTAACACCTCGGAGACGATCGTGGCTGATCCCTTCAGATCGAGGATCGTTCATTTTTCACTAGAAAGTGATCAGTGACACTTCGGAGACGATCGTGGTTGATCCCTTCAGATCGAGGATCATTCATTTTTCACTAGAAAGTGATCAGGAATACCTCGGAGACGATCGTGGCTGATCCCTTCAGATCGAGGATCGTTCATTTTTCACTAGAAAGTGATCAGTAACACCTCGAAGACGATGGTGAGTGATCACTTGAAGTCAAGGCCCGTAGTTTTTTACTAAAAAGTGATCAAGCATGCATCAGATCCCCACTTTCTTTGACAAAGATCATTCCCACAAAAGATAATTTTTCAAAAAAAAAAAACGTACACCAGCCTATGAAATTCACAAAGCACATCAACGTCAAGAATTTTGAAAATTCCCCATCCACACCAATTAAAAATATGAAGAGTCAAAAAAATTCGCTTAATTAAACATTTTTTTTTTTCAAAATTTTTTCGCACCATATTTTTGTTTTTCTCGTTGTTTCCTTTTCACTCAAAAAACCATTTGAACAGACAAACAAACACAAAAAAATGAAGGAATATTAATAAATTATAATAATATTCAGTCACAAGAGGAGGAATTTAATTAACAATACAATAACTACACATCGTCGTCGTCTCTCCGATGTCAGAGAATTTTTTGAGTAAAAATGAATCCGACAACATATCAATGTACAATGATCGCGATTTTATTAATTTTATAAAATATGCAATTACGAATGTGCCAACCAAGAACCAAAAAAAAAAAAATAACCCAAAAAAATAGTGTCATATGAGAGAGATGCAATTTTTTTTTGCTTGAGAGTCTATCCCATGATCATATTGTATGGCTTATCGTGTATATCGTTTGTCCTCGGCATTCAATTCGGACAAGATTGGTGTGTCGATACACACATGTGTGCACGAAGAGGTACAGGCATGTTGCTCTTGTTTCAGTTCATGCAAAATATGAAATAATTACTTATGTGGGTTATTTTTAAAACCGAAAGCAGGGCTATTTGAGATTAAATCAGATGGTCTTTTTCAAAAAACGAGTAGCTGTGCCGTGAAGAGGACGGCGGATGGGTTTATTTTGGTTTTGTTTGGCAAAATACCTGATGGCAGAGAGAAATTGGGCGATTTTATAATTATCATGGGGGGTTTTTTGTTTTTTGGCTTGTTTGTGACTGCAGCGTGATGCAGGGCATTTTGAGAGGATGTAACTGAGGCATGGGCTTGATAGGGCCATGTGCCAAAAATTAACTGATTGGGATTTCAAGAGGAGCTCGCTTCAATGAATGTTGAATATTGGGAGGACTGACTGGGAGGCAGTGATGACGGACAAGACGGATTGTTCATGAATTGTTTGTCATCCTTTCAAGACTGGCTTTCACGAAGGAAGCTTCCCTATCCCTCTTAACGGAAACCTTTCAATTTGAAGGTGGATGGGTCCGGTCATGGCTCCTCGTTTAGCCAAGACGGTATCAAAGTTTAGAGCTACAACTTCTGTACCAAAGGACTTCTCGTTTAGACAAGACTGTTACAAATTTTAGAGCTCCATGTACTCTACCAAGGGATGTCCCGTTTAGACAAGAGTCCCCCAGTTTTCGACGGCCTCCTCGTCTAGACAAGCGTCCCCCAGTTCTCGAGCTCCAACTTCTTTACTAAGGGCCTCCTCGTCTGGACAAGAGTCCCCCAGTTTTCGAGCTCCAACTTCTCCACTAAGGGCCTCCTCGTCTAGACAAGAGTCCCCTAGATTTCTAGCTCCAACACAAGACACCAACTTCCAAGTGCCTCCTCGTCTACACAAGACACCACCATCCATTTGCTTCCCGATCAATAATAAAACATTTACTTTTTCAACAATTTTTTTCCTGTGTTAGTAAGGAAGTTCTAAAAATTAAGAAATAAGACGTTTCATTTTTTTTTTTTTTTGATTTTTGTTTTCCGAATTCAAAGAAGTCAAAGAGAGTGAAAAAAAAAGAGAGTAGATTTAAAGAAAATTCATATATATTCATTCCTTCACCAGAATGATCGAGACAGTCAGAGAGAGAGAGAGAGACAGACTGAGACAGAGTGTGAGAGAGAGAGAGAGAGACAGAAGAGAGAGAGAGTAGGAAAAGAAATTCTTACCTTCTTTTCGGGTTGTGAATTTTCTTGAATTTCCGGCACAAGAATCTTTGTTTCTTGTATTTTGACCGGTTTCGGCTTATCTTTCTTATCAAATTCTGGCTTTTCGAATTTCTCTAATTCTGGCCTCTCATAATCGTCATCGATAACTGGGATCGGCTCGAATTTCGGCATTTGTGAGACCTTCGCAAATGTCGCTGATTTCGGATCGAATTTTTCCATTTTCACCGATTCCTGGGGTTTTTTTTTTGGAAACCATTTTTTTATTTTTTTGTTTAAAGATATATTTTCGTTTGCATTCAGCGAGAGACAGACAGACAGAGAGCGAGAGAGAGAGAGTAGAGAAAAGAGGAGATCATCAAAGAGCTTGTTGGACGAGAGAGGCCAACAAGCGATCAATGTGAATGCGGCGTGAATTTAGTAAGTGATTCGAAAGAGACTTTGTAGCATATCTAAAGCAGAAGACAGCAGAAGACAGAACAGAAGGTTTACCCTTGACAGGTGACAGTTGACAGCTGACAGTTGACAGGTGACAGATGACAGGTCAGAATTTGAAGAAGAAGAAGAAGTAGTAGAAATAGATAGAGAAGCATTTGTTTTGCATTTGCTTGGTCTCAGATCGGAAACGGTTTTACCTTAAGTGCTTGCTTCGCCTGTTGGGGTTGTGCCTGTTTGGCATCTTTCGCAACTGGCTTAAGGACAACGGATAAAAAGTTCTCATTCGCAACCGGTTGCTTGTTCATGAACGAGGAACGACGACGCTGAACGAGACGCGGTGCACCCTCCGGTGGTGCATCTGGCTCTACCGTCAATGTCTTTTTCTAACACAATTAAATTGTTCGTTACATCGTGTGTGTGTGTGAGAGAGGGGGATACAAATGTACACAAATCGAACACTTACCTCTGGAACAATGATAACCGGTTTCAAACCAGATTTCTCCTCTTCCTGTGGCGCCTCCGGCAACTGACCCTTGCCCATGACAAGGCGTTTCTTCTCATCTTCCGGCTGTGGCTTGGCCTCTGGCTGTTGGGGGGCAGACGGACACAAATATACAAAAATGGGAGAGATACATATAAACCAGACTGACAACGGAAAACAAAAAGACACACACATTCATTCGGTGCTTCTCTAACAAATTACAATACCTTAGGCAGTCCATTCTTAAGGACCCCTTGTTCGGGTTCCTTCTTTACGTCTTCAGTCTGTTGCAACTCCAGCTTGTTTGGAATATCCAGTTCGCGACTGAAATCGGTTGGAACGAAATCAGATTTTTCGTATTTCTCCAGGACGGGACGCTCGTAATCCGGTATCTCGGGGAGTTCTTCATATTTTGGCTTCGCCTTTGGCTTGGCCTTGGCCTTAGCCTTGGGCTCGGGCTTTGGCTCCTCCTTGACCTCCTTCGGGGCGGTCTTGCGGAGTTTCGGTAGCTCCTCGACGGGCTGCACCTCCTCGACCTTCTGCTCATTGGTGAATTGGTGCCACACACAGAGAATTAGTTGTGATCGGGGTTTGGTGGAGATTTAAAACAAAGTCGTGAAGTGAGATTAGTGATTTGATAAACAAGAGAGAGGTGAGTGTTTTGTGAGTATATTCAGGAGCAAGAATGTTATGGTTTTTCTTGGCACATTGAAAGCACAGATAGAGAGAGAGAGTGAAAGCAAATGAAAGACGACACGCATTCAACGAAGCTAATACGCTGATGTCACTGGGTTTTCCACTTCGATGTGTGAAGATACATCCTTTTCCAAAAAAAACTGCTTTGATTTGTTCGACCACTCCACGGACTCCGGGAGCTCTTCCCCACCGACAAGTGCTCTAGCTAAGTTCTGTTAAGTAAAACTTCAACGCACCACGACTGTGCGCTTGCAAGACTGAAGGCAGCTTCACAGCATGCCCAACCTTCGCTAGACCACTTCCCGTCTCGCTTTAAGCTGCCCACCGACAAGGTCTGACGCCAAGTTCAGTTAAGTAAAATTTCAGCGGATCACTACCGCATGCCTCAAGGCTGACGACGATTGCTCGTCGATGGTGGGTTGGTTGAGACTGGTGAGCCATGCCCAGCAACGACATTCACTCGCCTGACCAGTCCACGTTCCGTATGAAGGCGACCACAGACAAGTTCCGAAGCCACGTTCTGTTAAGTAAAACCTCCATCTAGGTACACACATGCCCCTCGACCATCCCGCGCTGGCCTCTCGCCTGAAACTCGTCGTCCACATCCCCCTCCAGCCATCTGAAGCACTCCCATCCCGCATCCCAACAGGATTCGAGCGATTTTCCATCAAAAACCACATCACTTCCACCCAAGCGAAGTCTCAATCTAGCAGAGACACTCGCCGGATGACGTCAGAGCATGAAAATTCAAACTTAAATCGATGATTTTTCATGGAAAACCGCCAGGGAATCCCTTGAAGTGGATGAAATCCTCAAGGGGGCATCCAAGCCTGTCACCCAAAAAAGACCTCATTCAAAAATTCGCGTTTTTTTGGAAAATCGAAAAAATGCACGATTTCGCCCAAAAAATGCAGTAAAATGCGAAACCATTCCAGTCGACTTTTTCCGCTGCGAGCGTGCAAATTTTTGAAAATCGATTTTTGGGAAATTTCGAACGGTTTTTGGGTGAAAATTGGGTGGAATGGAGTGAGGGGAGGTGGAGACTGAAGTCTGCATCCAAAATTTGGTGGGAATCGGTGCGGAAATGCGAAAATGAGACGGGGTCGAAGTTGGGGCTAAGTGCTGGTGTGCTTGCGGTGGGGTCTGCTCGGGTTTTGGTGATTTTTTCGAAAATTCTGAGGGCTTCTGGAGGCGGGGTGGATGGAGTGGGTTGAGGGGAGGTGAAGGATGTTGTTTTGGAAGAAAGTTTGAAGAGAATCGGTGCAAGAATGGGGAAATGAGACGGTGTCGAGTGTGACCAGTGGCTGGAGGTGGTTTTCTGTAAGAGGTTGCATTTGTGGGGGGTTACGAAAATGGAATGGTGGGGGATTTTGGAGATCTGGAAATGGAGGAATGTTGGGGATGGTTTGCCATTTTGTCGTGGGGAAGGTCAGAAATTTGTGGGCAAGGGAAGTGGTCTGTTTTTCATATCGACTGTGAGTGGTTGGGTGGAAGTCGAATGTGTCAATTTAACACCTTTTTTTAAATGTACGTGAAAACGATCGATGGAGTGCGTCTCAGATCAAACTCAAGTGAAATCAGTCATTTTTTCGGAATTATTTGATGACTAGCGATACTTGGTCAGCGGGCCGTGGCAGGCACCTGACGATCGAACAAGGCGATGGCACCAGAGACGTCGCTTGGATAAAACGGTGCGATCAAAAATGCTTGAGGGCTCAAAAGAAGCGTTCTTGCATGCTGAATCCATTGCAACAAACCGCGTCGAAAACAAACGAACCGAACCGAGTTTTGGGCGATTTTTCAAAATGAATTACTTGGGGTCACTCTGGCAGGTCACCTCCTGCGACACCTTTTCCTACCTGCTCCTGGTCATGGCGACATGGCTGAGGACTCTAACGACGCGTCTCTTCATTCTGAACACAGCGACGAAAACCTTATCTAAAGCAACCCGATTTTGAGATATTTTTTCCCATAAAAAGTGCACAACAGGCATTTTTGTAAGCAGCTGGTTAGATTCAATTAAGTGAAGTTAGATGTTATTTACTCGACAGAAGAAGTTTAGATAGATAGAGCATTCGAAGTATCAAGAGAGAGTGTGTGTGAAACAGAGAGAGAGAGAGATAGAGAGAGAAAGAGATAGACAGAGCTTCGAACAGATAACTAGAACCTCAAGCAACCACTTGCGTGTGTCCTGGTTGCGGTCTTACCTTTGGCTTGCGCTTCTCAGTCGGCTTGAGTTGCGGAATCTCCTCTTTGATCTCTAATGGCGACTTATTGGGTTCTAGTTTCTTGCTTTCATTTGCCTTTGGTTTTTTTTTATTTTTTTTTTTTGGTGGGGTTTGGTTTGGTTTTTTTTTGGTGGAGGATGAATTATTTTGGGCATTTACAAAAAAATAGATAAAATAAAAAAAACAAATGAGATCATATACAATTGTTTGGGGTGTGTGTGTAGGGAGGGGGGGAAAGAACAAAAACAGTGAGAATGAGTTTGTTGGATAGCATACCTCTAGGGCCTTCTTGTCGATAACCGATGAACGGCGTGACTCAGATTTAGACTCCTCTGCAACCTGTGGACAACACGAAGAACAAAGAACATTGATTTTAGACACAGACGACATTGAGGGAGAGGTGTGACAATTGACGGTATTCTTTTGATTACCAACGAAACATGAAACTAACCTGAATTGAAGAGCGTCTCGATACCTTGCCATCTTCGATGATAGTCTCCTTTTGAACGGACTTACGTCGGACTTCGGTTTTTGATTCCTCCTTAATGGAAGTAATTTCCTGATGGACGAGGGCGGGACGATAACAAACAAGAACATTTTAATTTATTTACTCATGCAACAGATCATGTGTGTGGGGTTGAGGGGGAAAACAAAGTTACCACCGCCCGTTTGAAGATTAGTTCTGGCGCGGATTTCGCAAGAGTGTGTTTTTCGGGGGTGCCCAAGAGAGGACTCTGTGACAAATGGACTCTGTGACCACATCGTGGCCGATTGAGTGCCCTCCCCTTGGTGATGTTGCGGACAAAAAAACGGCAACATTCCACCGAAAAAAACCTCGGTTCAAATCTCTGCCACAGCTGCGATTTTGACACCACAAATTGTATGTGCCAAGACACTCTTGCGAAATCCGTCCTCGACGCATGTTTAGCTCCCCATTCATCCACTCATCCACTCGCCCAGTCACCCATTCACACCCTTCCAAGCTCTCGCAAGAGGTTAAAGAGCACAGCAAAAAAAAAAAAAACAACCCACTATCGCCTTAATTATTTCGAAGCAAAAAACTCTTCAAAAATTCCAAAAACAACCACAAGAAAAACTTGTCTGTGGCCCCCTTTACCTCATCCGATGCTTCATCATCATCGTCAGGGGAAATCTGTTGTGTATTGTCTGGTGAGTCTGTTTTTGGTTTAGTTTGTGGTTCCTCAGTGTCCTGTGTGATCGAAACGAAATATATACAAAGTGTGTCCGCATGTGTGTTGCTTTGTTGTGTGTTTACACAAAATTCAAAAAAAAAAAACAAAAAAAAGACCACCGAATTCGCTACGATGCCCATTACATACCTTCCTTTCGACCTTCTTGAGTCCAATCTGTTCCTTGGTTCCCTTCTGTAACAGAAAAAGCATACGTATTCAGCGTTAGTTTGCGTTTGAGATGGGATCTCGTGTGGAAAGCGTAAGAAAATCACGAAAGCAAGAAGAACAATCAAAAAGAAAGATGCAAATGATTTGTGCTGTGTAAATGAGTGATTCTGTACCTTTTCAGGCGCGTCGACTTTGTCAATGCCGTTCTGCTTGTCCTGGGAAATGGGGAAAGAAAAATACGTGTGTTGTGTGAGTGAGAGAAGTAAAGTGTTGTCAATGGGTTAGGAGCGGGATTAGAGTTTTGCAGGAGATCACACGCGCTAGGGATTCGCCTTGTCATGGACAACAGGGTTGCGCCCCAAACTGAGTCAAGGGAGTCGCTGTCTGAGAGGCGAGACCGCCTCTTCTAACAGTCAACGCACTGAGTAATGCGCTCCATCACCGGCAAGTGCTCTGGCTAAGTTCTGTTAAGTAAAATTTCAACGCATCACGACTGTGCGCTTGCAAGACTGAAGGCAGCTTGACAGCATGCCCAACCTTTGCTAGACCACTTCCCGTCTCGCTTTAAGCTGCCCATAGACAAGGTCTGGCGCCAAGTTCAGTTAAGTAAAATTTCAGCGGATCACGACCGCATGCCTCGAGGCTGACGACGATTGCTCGTGGATGGTGGGTTGGTTGAGACTGGTGAGCCATGCCCAGCAACGACATTCACTCGCCTGACCAGTGCACGTTCTGTATGAAGGCAACCGCAGACAAGTTCTGAAGCCACGTTCTGTTAAGTAAAACCTCCATCTAGGTACGCACATGCCCCTCGACCATACTGCGCTGGCCTCTCGCCTGAAACACAACGTCCACATCCCCCTCCAGCCAACTAATCCACTCCCATCCCGCATCCCAACAGGATTCGATCGATTTTCCACCAAAAACCACATCACGTCCACCCAAGCGAAGTCTCAATCTAGCAGAGACACTCGCCAGATGACGTCAGAGCATGAAAATTCAAACTTAAATCGATGATTTTTCATGGAAAACCGCCAGGGAATCCCTTGAAGTGGATGAAATCCTCAAGGGGGCATCCAAGCCTGTCACCCAAAAAAGACCTCATTCAAAAATTCGCGTTTTTTTGGAAAATCGAAAAAATGCACGATTTCGCCCAAAAAATGCAGTAAAATGCGAAACCATTCCAGTCGACTTTTTCCGCTGCGAGCGTGCAAATTTTTGAAAATCGATTTTTGGGAAATTTCGACCGATTTTTGGGTGAAAATTAGGTGGAATGGAGTGAGGGGAGGTGGACACTGAAGTCTGCATCCAAAATTTGGTGGGAATCGGTGCGGAAATGCGAAAATGAGACGGGGTCGTGATTGGGGCTAAGTGCTTGTGTGCTTGCTGTGGGGTCTGCTCGGGTTTTGGTGATTTTTTCGAAAATTCTGAGGGTTTCTGGAGGCGGGGTGGATGGAGTGGGTTGAGGGGAGATGGAGGATGTTGTTTTGGAAGAAAGTTTGAAGGGAAACGGTGCAAGAATGGGGAAATGAGACGGTCTCGAGTGTGACCAGTGGCTGGATGGGGTGTTCTGTAAGAGGTTGCATTTGTGGGGCGTAACGAAAATGGAATGGTGGGGGATTTTGGAGATCTGGAAATGGAGGAATGTTGGGGATGGTTTGCCATTTTGTCGTGGGGAAGGCCAGAAATGTGTGGTCAAAGGAAGTGGGTTTTTTTTTCGTCTCGATGGCGAGTGGTCAGCACTTTTTTGAACATTGAGGTAGCATTTTTCTCGCGGTGACTGAAGCTCAATGTCCTTCGGCTCTACGCGAGTGGGTCAAGGCAGGCACCTGAAGACATCTAGTCGCCGGCACCAGTCTCAGCGTGGCCAGGACTCAAGCTGTGTGCAATGACTGTGTGTTGTGTTGTGTATTGTGAACAGAACATAAAATGACACATGCCTGAAATAGTCTTCATACAAGATAAAATCAAAGATCTTACAAAAGCACGGCCAGTGTCCTCGGAAAAGAAGCAAAAGATCAGATTACAGCAGCCTGTCTTAAAAAAAGCATTTCTGGGTTAGTTGCACGAACGATAAACAAAGGGATCAGGGAATGTGTAGATTTGGAAAACAGTGCTTCGTCTCCTGGTTAAGTGCTTGGTGGTCGCTTGACTCGATCGTGGATCTACAGCAGGCGTCATCCCTTGGGTGGGTGGGTGTGTGTTTAAGCAAGCGAACTCGAACTGTGTTTGACTTACCTGTTCGGGTTCTTTCTTTTCATCTTTTTTCTTCTTAATGTCGAGGGCTTTCTTTTCGTCCTCCTTTTTCTTGGTCTCCTCTTCGACCTTTTTCTTTTTCTCCTCTTCCAGTTTCTTCTTGTTCTCAATCTCTTCCTTCTTCTTTTTCTTCTCGTCGTCGACCTTCTTTTTCTCTTCTTCGATCTTTTTCTTCTCCTCTGCCTGCTTCTTTTGCTCTTCGTCGAGTTTCTTCTGTTCCTCGGCTTGTTTTTTCTTCTCCTCTTCTTCGGCCTATAGAGAGTGTGTGTTGTGTAAGGGGGGGTGGGGCGTGGTGGGTGGGGGTGGGGGTTATTTAAGTAAATATAAACATATAGACAAGAAAATGGAGTTATTTACGAACGAAAGGAACTGTCGAACGAAAAAGCGTCCCCAAAACGAAACGAAACGAAAATTCACGTCATTTTGTGCGACGGACCGTGCGAAAGAACAATCAAAGAGTTTTTACAAAGAAACAAAAAAATATAAACAAATAAACTGATCACATCTAGACGAGAGAGAGCGAGAGAGAAACATGAAACAAATGTGTTACACATAGACATCTAGAGAAATTTGAAAAAAAATGAGCAGAAATGTCTGCTCTTTTCCGTTTAAAGCCCGGCGGTTCACCTCGGCGGGTTGCTTTTTGGCGGTGGGCTTGAGCCTCACATCGAATATGACTTTTGCTTCTTTCTCTTCGAACAGTTGTTTCTTAAGTTCCGGCTTCTTTTTGATCAGTTTCTTTGGTTCGTTTGAGTCGTTTGTCGTTTCAGTCGTTTGTTGTTCATCATGTACCTTGCGTTTTTCTTCGGCCTCCTTTTTGGCTTGTTTCTTCTTCTCCTCCTCCTCTTCCTTCTTCTTCTTTTCGTCCATCTTCTGAACGATTATCTTGCACGATGACTCATCCTTGCCAACCTCATTCGTGATCACACACTTGAACGTGGACGAGTGTTCGGCCCTCGCCGAACTGAATGTCAACCGTGCAGTTGTACCATCAAATGTGGTCGTTATATCTTTGGTCTCCTTAACAATGGTCGTATCCTTGTACCATACAACTTTGCAGGTCTTATCGACCGTCTTGATGACGGTGATCAATTCGAAGGTCTTGCCTTCGTACACCTTCTGATCGACCAGCTTGCGAACGATCTCCGGCTTGACGGGCTTACGCTCCTCCTCCGGAATGTCAATCAGGTTGACAATCTGCGAGACGGCTTCACCCTTTTCATTCTTTGCGACCAATTTGTAGGAGCCCTTGTCCGTCTCTTGGACCTCGTTGATCTCCAATTTGACGGCGAATTCACCCTCTTTGGTCTTCTCCACCTGATAGACGTGACGTTCGCTCTGTCGCACTTCGCTGGTCTCCTTGAACCAGGTGCACTTCGGCTCGAATTTGGACGCGACCGTGCACTCGATCACAACTGTACGCTTCTTGATGATCTTGATAATTTTCGGTTTATCTTTGATGACTGGAACAACTGAAATGGCGGAAAAGGGGGTGTTGAGTGGGATTGATTTTCGGTTGGATGAGCGCGATGTGTGTACTCACTTTCGATGTTAAGCGTCAAATTCGCATTCAATTCACCCAAATTATTCTTAATGTTACATTTGTACAAGCCGGAATCCTCCAATTGTGGATCGACCAATTCCAGCTTAATGTAGTACTGATCACCGCGTGTCTCCATGGACATTTTGATCTTGTTTGTCTCCTTGATCACCTCACCATTGCGGAACCATATGATGTCTGGCTTCGGATCGGACTTAACCTTGCACTCCATAATGACCAGCTTGCCATTGTTCTCGGACACAATGCGGGGCTTCTCGACAAACGTTGGCGGATCACCTTCCGGTTCCGGTTCTGCTTCAATATTTAAATTCAGATTGGCATTCGATTCGCCAAATTCGTTTTGAACATTACATCTATAGGTGCCACCATCAGATGCACCCGGATCCTAAACAGAAACAGAAACAGAAACAGACTGAATTAGTGTCCCACAAGCAATTGCAGGCGAATGCCGTACCTTAATCTCTAGTGTGAGTTCGTACAGGTCCTCGGAAATTAATGTCGATTTTATTTTAATTTTTTTAGTCTCTTTAACCACATCTTGTCCCCTGTACCATGTTACAGTCGGTTCTGGTTTCGCTTTGCATTTACATTTCATCGTTATTAATGTACCAGAGTCGTTTGGTATGATACGTGGTTTTTCGGTGAATGATGGTGCAAATCCATTTGCGTCGCCGGTACCTATTTTATATTTTTTTGATTGATTTTAAAAAAAAAAATAATTTTAATTATATTTAAGAGTAAATTTAAGAAAATACAATTAAGTTAAAAAAAAACAAAAAAAATCTGTTCTCTTCTTAGAAGATACGCAAACAAATTTCATTAGTGTCAAAATATCAAAGTTAAGTAAATCATGAATATTTGCTAAAACATAAAAAGCAAAAAAAATAAAAAAATGATACCAAAAAAATAAAATAAAATGCTTGAGCATGAAATGCGCGGAATATATATTTATAAAATGTATATATCTCGTATATGCCCTACTCCCATTATTGCGTGATCGATACAATACATAATAGAAGATGAACAACAATATTTATTTTTATTTTGTTTTTTCTCGAAAAAATTATTAATTAATTAATTTCTTTCCCATCAGTGCCTACTAATGAATTATTTGTTGGTCTTCTTTCAAAATAAACCAGAAAAAAAAAATACTCAAACATAAATCTATGTGTATTGAAAAATTAATAAATTTTTTTTTTTTTGTTTTTTTTTTTGTAAGAATAATATTTATATTAATTTTTAAGGTACCTTGGAAGTTCAGCGCAATATTTGCATTACTCTCTCCGTATATATTAAATGCGTTACATCGATAGTTTCCACCATCATCTCTGGTTGGATTCTTTATCTCTAATGTAAGTATGTAGGTATCTTTAACGGTTGCCTTTCGGGACATTTTTGTTCTTGATGAGTCGTTGATTTGCTTATCACCGCGATACCACGTTATGTCGGGTACCGGATGTGCTTCAAGTATACATTCCATAATGAGAATGTCGTCTTCTTGTCGAATTGTCGGTTTTTTTGGAAAACGTGGCGATTTTCCATCGGGAATTCTATGGAAGGGGTGGTGGTTTTAATGTTTGTCTGAGACGAAGTGGCAGCGGTGTTGTGGTTGTGTTGGTCGTACATACTTGGGGGTAGGCTTTTGGACTTTGAAGTGGGGGCTGGTTCCCTGTTCGGACGAGTCTATCACGGCACGAGGCCGTTGGAATCAACTGTGTCCTCGGGGCGACCATCGAAGCTGTGACATAATCAGACGAGTGGACGGACGAGTGGATGTCCGACTGGATGGACGAGTGGATGTCCGACTCGAGGGACGAGTGGATGTCCGACTCGAGGGACAACTGGATGTCCGACTAGATGGACGAGTGGATGTCCGACTGGATGGACGAGTGGATGTCCGACTCGAGGGACGAGTGGATGTCCGACTCGAGGGACGAGTGGATGTCCGACTGGATGGACGAGTGGATGTCCGACTCGATGGACGAGTGGATGTCCGACTCGAGGGACGACTGGATGTCCGACTAGGAGGACGAGTGGATGTCGGACTAGATGGACGAGTGGATGTCCGACTGGATGGACGAGTGGATGTCCGACTCGAGGGACGAGTGGATGTCCGACTGGAAGTCCGAGTGGATGTCCGACTAGATGGACGAGTGGATGTCCGACTCGAGGGACGAGTGGATGTCCGACTAGATGTCCGACTCGAGGGACGACTGGATGTCCGACTAGATGGACGAGTGGATGTCCGACTCGAGGGACGAGTGGATGTCCGACTGGATGGACGAGTGGATGTCCGACTAGATGTCCGACTGGATGTCCGACTAGATGGACGAGTGGATGTCCGACTGGATGGACGAGTGGATGTCCGACTAGATGAACGACTGGATATCGGACTAGATGGACGAGTGGATGTCCGACTGGATGTCCGACTCAAGGGACGACTGGATGTCCGACTAGATGGACAAGTGGATGTCCGACTGGATGGACGAGTGGATGTCCGACTAGACGGACGAGTGGATGTCCGACTAGATGAACGACTGGATATCGGACTAGATGGACGAGTGGATGTCCGACTGGATGTCCGACTCGAGGGACGAGTGGATGTCCGACTAGATGGACGACTGGATGTCCGACTCGAGGGACGAGTGGATGTCCGACTAGATGGACGAGTGGATGTCCGACTGGATGGACGAGTGGATGTCCGACTCGAGGGACGAGTGGATGTCCGACTGGATGGACGAGTGGATGTCCGACTAGATGGACGAGTGGATGTCCGACTCGAGGGACGAGTGGATGTCCGACTAGATGGACGAGTGGATGTCCGACTGGATGGACGAGTGGATGTCCGACTGGATGGACGAGTGGATGTCCGACTAGAGGGACGAGTGGATGTCCGACTCGAGGGACGACTGGATGTCAGACTGGAAGTCCGAGTGGTTGTCCGACTAGATGGACGAGTGGATGTCCGACTCGAGGGACGACTGGATGTCCGACTGGATGGACGACTGGATGTCCGACTGGATGGACGAGTGGATGTCCGACTAGATGGACGAGTGGATGTCCGACTGGATGTCCGACTCGAGGGACGACTGGATGTCCGACTAGATGGACGAGTGGATGTCCGACTAGATGTCCGACTCGAGGGACGACTGGATGTCCGACTCGAGGGACGACTGGATGTCCGACTAGATGGACGAGTGGATGGACGACTAAATGTCCGATTAGATGGACGAATCGTTGTCCGACTGGATGCATGAGACGATGTATGAGTGCATAAAGTCGCAGGCTCGTTGGTTTCTCGTCCCGGAGCCTCAAAGGACACACCAAACCCACCAGCAGTGCCTGAGTTTCTGATTAAACCGATGTCGCTACATCCTGATGTGAACCACTCACCATATCCCACGTACTCCTCGTTACCTAGTGCATCTCTAACAGAAAAAACCCCCCAAATAGCTCTACACAGCGTGTATGCACGAACACACACACACACACCGACACACAAGTCTAGGATGTTTTTTAAAATCATTTCTCTTACTTCTTTGAACCACCCTCGAAATTTAAATTAATCGTCGCAACACCTTCGCCGTGCTTGTTCCTGGCCTTCGTTTGGTATTCACCCTGATCGCCAGACACAACATTTGTGATCTCTAATCTCGCCATGTGATATAATTTCTGATCCTTCTCCAATGTGATCTTATAACGACCGCCCTCTTTAATTTCCTCCTTGCGATGATACCTTTCGTTTTTCAATTCAATTCAATTCGCAATTTCATTTCGTTTTTGTTTTGTTTCGACGGAGGATTAGGTGGTTGTGAAGAAATAGAAAAAGAAGAGATGTTTGTCAGAGGGTGAGGGGAAAAAAAGGAAATGTTTGTTTGTAGGTATGTACCAAGTAACAGTTGGCTTTGGCTCGCCGACACATCTGCACTCAAATGTGATGTTGCCGCCGTCCTCACTCTGTCGTATGACTGGTCGTTCGGTGAATGTTGGTTTAATGCCATCATCTGGAACCGGTGCCTCGTCGCCTACAGAGAGTTGTTTTATAAAATTGTTCGTGTTTCGCATTTGATTTTGGTTCATTGATTTGAGTTGCTTAGACGCTTAGATGTAACAAGAGTGATGTGGTGGAAGACCAAGTGTGTTAGCCGATCTCGGACGAGCCGTCGTGGCTGTCGTGGGTTACTAGTTTTTTGTTTTTTTTATCGATTTCATGCGGTCGTGTGATCGTGTGACCAGCAGTTGGGTGAAAACGTGCGTCCATCGGTGGGTGGGAACTGAATTGCAGTCGAGTCGGTAAGGCAGAGGTGGCGGAACTGATCGTGCACTTAGCAGGTACACCAACCATTTCTGCTGTGGCGAATGGGGGGTTCCGAATTTCGGAAGGAACATGGATTTTTCTGTGGGGTAGTGGCCGCCAATGCACTGGTGCACCATGGAACGAGGACTGCCTCTAGCCCACTACTGCACAGCTTGAGAGTGACCTGGTTGGGAACAGGAGGCCTCGAGATTTTCGCTCCACCAGGCTTGGACGACTTGTAGAAGACCTTGCAAGACCTGAGGCAACGTGAGGTGCTTGTCTTCAGCGTGGCAAGATAGCCTTAGGATGGATGAAGGGTTAGTTCGGAAGGAAAGCAAGATTAGCTTCAGCAGGTGAGGCCAAAGGCAAGCAAGGCAAGGCGTCCAAGGGGGCGACGGACAATGGATTGGCCGCCGCAGAGAGGCGTTAAATGCGAACTTCTGCGAGAGCATCAGGACTGCCTGGCCTGGGGGGACATCGCGGTTGTCGCTGGCTCTGGCAATCCATTGCGAGGCATTAAATGCGGCCGTCTTGAGGCCAGCAACTGGTGCCAAGGCGGAGGCAGGATTAGCTCTGGCGGTTTGCTGCAAAGCAGTCAGTGCGTCCTAGGAGACGACAGACTTGAGCGAAGCGTCGAATGCGAACTTCTGCGAGAGCATCAGGGCTGCCTGGCCTGGGGGGACATCGCGGTTGTCGCTGGCTCTGGCAATCCATTGCGAGGCATTAAATGCGGCCGTCTTGACGCCAGCAACTTGTGCCGGTTTGCTGCAAAGCAGTCAGTACGTCCTAGGAGACGACAGACTTGAGCGAAGCGTTGAATGCGAACTTCCACGAGATCCATTAGCTGCCTATAGCAAAGCCTTGTGATTGGTCCTGTTTGTCAGCGTTTAAGGCGAGCACAGCTGCAGATGCCTGTCAAGACGGAGGCAGGATAAGCTCGTTAGGAGATGCAGGGAAGGCGCATGTAGCATCACAGAAGGAATCGGCTTGACTGTCTCTAGCGACGTCGGATGCTTAGCGAGTCGCATGAACGACTGACTGTGGCAATCTGTAGCAAAAATGACATGCATGGCGTGAAGCAACAAAGGACTGGCTGGACTTAACAAGAGGGACACAGAGGGCCTTGACTTCTGACGACGATTTTGAGGGACACCTTTGGTGCTGGCCACCTCGTGACCACTTCTTCTCCTGGAATTCAGTTCCCTCCTCCCCCATCACTCCACACTCCACCAATGATCCGCATGATTCCCGCGAACACTTGTACGCCACTTGTGCACCTCATCATCAATGTCTTAGAATTGTTTTATATTTATTGTTGGTTAGAATATTGTTGTTGTGATATTTACAAAAACAAGAACAAGTAAAAATGACAAAAGAAAAATTATACGTAATGATTCAAATTCTTACACCTAATTTTGTTGTTTGTAGCAAACATTTTCTCTGAACATAGAAAATATACGATTTCTCTTAAACTGGCAGAATTTTTTTTTGTTTTTTTGTTGTTGTTGAAAAAAAAAAGGAAACTTAATCAAAATTTCTAAACGTGTGCAAAGACGAATGAACATCGAATGAATGGGCTGACGACCGGCGGCGATTATTTAGACTAAAGGGAGCAATCGTCGACGATACGATGAGGTGATGAAATTGTGCATTAAACAAAAAAATGAAAGAAATGAATGCATTCTGTCTGAGTGTGGTGTGATTTAAGGCCGCACGAATTTAGCAAAAAAAAAAGTAACAAGGATTAAGATTAAAAAATTAAAAAATTAAAAAATTAAAAAACAAAACGTTTGTATTAAGGTTTTACTCAAAAGCGATAGACTGAGATGAGATCTGAATGGATGCATGACTGAAGTTCACATTGGTTCACACAAGTGACATGGATTTGATTGAACGACATTTGACAACATTTATTTTTTTGCTTTTTTTAACTCCCGCGTGTGTGATTTTGTGTGTGAACGTGTCTCTCTTTTTGTTTGTTTTGTTTTTGTTTGATAAGTGAGAAAAAAAATAGCGCCAGCATAATTTACATGTTCATGAAATTTGCAATTTATTATTAAACTGGAGCATTCTTGTGATTTCTTACAGAGTTCTTTTTTTTTTCTTCTTACAAGCAGCTTTTGGTTAAGATTTAGATATGCAATGGATGTAGAGAAAGGATCTTAGTTGTGTCTTCATGTTTTTTTTTTTTTTCGCTCAATTTAACTTGAAACTTAAATTCTTTTTTTTCCGTTCGCTTTGATGATTTATTTTTTAGTTTCAAAAAAAAAAAAAAATGGAATTCACAAGTTAATTCTCTTGTACTCTGTTATTTATCACATCAGCTCTCGCACAAGAAACAAACAAAAAAAATTGAATCTCTACGCAAAAAGAAGCAACTTTTCTCATTTTTTTGTTTTAGAAATTCAATTAATTGTTCCTTAAGTAGATACTCTTAAATTTAAAAATAACATAAAACATATGCGTACAATAATATAAGGAAAAAAAACCACTTATATTTACAAGGAAAATACAATAGGTGTGAACAAGATCAATACTTACTGTCAAAGTTTAAACTAATTGTTGCATTGCTTTCACCAAGCTCGTTTTTGGCATTCACTTTGTACTTGCCAGCATCCTCGACTGTGACATTTTTCAACTCAAGCGATGCAAAGTACGAATGTCCATCTTTGTCAACGGTCAACTGGAGAATGATGATGGAGAAATCGTTTTATTTTTCATTTGTTTTTTCTTGTGTAAAGTAGAATATGGTTTGAAAGAAACAATGGAGAAGATTGGAGTGACTTTTGTCAAAAAATGGAGCCGAAGTCGGACTTGACGGGAGCCTGTAACTTGGGATCTTGACTTCAAGTTCGTCTAGACACGATCAGGCTTAGACACAGCGGCTTAGAAGAAGCCGAAGCTGGGCTTGAGTTGATGACAGCTTAAGCTGCAGCCATGGAATGAAGTTCAAGCTGGAGCCCTTGACAGCCAGAGAATTGAGTGCCAGTCCGAGACGACTGTCTAAACCGAGCGAAGATTAGAAGGCAAAGGACCCCTTTTTGTGGCTTAGATGAAGCTGAAGCTGGTCTCGAGATGAGGACTGTTCAAGCTTCAGAGGAGTGCCTAGACAGCAGCTCCGATGGCTGCCGACTGTCTAGACAGGAGCTAGCTCCGAGGGATGAAGACTGTTCAAGCTCCGGAGGAGTGTCTAGACAGGAGCTAGCTCCGAGGGATGAAGACTCGAGTGTCTAGACAGAAGCTGGCTCCGAGGAATGAAGACTGTTCAAGCTCCGGAGGAGTGTCTAGACAGGAGCAAGCTCCGAGGGATGAAGACTGTTCAAGCTCCGGAGGAGTGTCTAGACAGCAGCTCCAAAGTCTGCCGACTGTTCAAGCTCCGGAGAAGTGCCTAGACAGCAGCTCCGAAGTCTGCCGACTGTTCAAGCTCCGGAGGAGTGTCTAGACAGCAGCTAGCTCCGAGGGATGAAGACTGTTCAAGCTCCGGAGGAGTGTCTACACAGGAGCTAGCTCCGAAGTCTGCCGACTGTACAAGCTTCAGAGGATTGTCTAGACAGAGTATTGCCTCGAGGGATGAAGACTCGAGTGTCTAGACAGAAGGTGGCTCCGAGGGATGAAGACTGTTCGAGCGCCGGAGGAGTGCCTAGACAGCAGCTCCGAAGTCTGCCGACTGTTCAAGCTTCGGAGAAGTGTCAAGACAGGAGCTAGCGCCGAGGGATGAAGACTGTTCAAGCTCCGGAGGAGTGCCGAGACAGCAGCTCCGAAGGCTGCCGACTGTTCAAGCTCCGGAGGAGTGTCTAGACAGGAGCTAGCGCCGAGGGATGAAGACTGTTCAAGCTCCGGAGGAGTGTCTAGACAGCAGCTCCGAAGGCTGCCGACTGTTCAAGCTCCGGAGGAGTGTCAAGACAGGAGCTAGCTCCGAGGGATGAAGACTATTCAAGCTCTGTCATTGCCCCAGCTTACATCCCTCAACTTCCATCATTTCCGTCAAGGACTCCGTCCGAGGACTGACACATGAGAAGCCCGTCTCCCGACAGTTGTGGCCTCTCAGCCAACATCCTGCAACCCCTCCTTACGTCTACTTAAATGGTAACGCGAAACAAAAAAAGATGTCAAAAAAAGCTTGCGGAGACTGCTATTGTATACATTTTATAGGCTCCATAATCTTTTCCATATCTTCTTTCATACAGCGATATCAACAACAACCAAACGAGCAAACGACTCACCTTGTGCCTTGGTGATTCCTTGACAGCAGCAGCATTGTGAAACCATGAGATTGCTGGTTTCGGATCTGCATTAACGCGACATTCAAATAGCAGGCGCTTACCATCATCCTCTTGTCGGATTGCTGGTTTTTTCGCGAATGTCGGCGCGAAACCGTCGATTTGTCTGCAGAAAGAGAATCGATGTAGAAGAGAGTGCATGAGTTGAGTGAGTGGTAGGGGTTGATTGGAAAAATGCAGCTGTGGGTACGGGGGGGAGAAAAGCGCACGAGGGGGTTGGTGAACTTACCGTTCAACGAATCTTCCCTCTACGAGTTAGTTAGTTTGCGGGTAAAGAAGAAGTTTTAGAAAGCATTGAAAATGAAAAAAATAAAAAGCAAAAGGTAAATTAAATTGATGGAGAAGAAAGAGAAAGGAAAAGGATATGCAGCAGCAGCAGCGGAAGAAGCAGTGTGTTTGTAAATTGGCGGTAGCAAAAGCACAATCAATATTGATTGTTCTCTCACCTTTCCTTTGGTTCGTCAGCCGCTGTTATTTGTTTGATTCAATTTTGTTTTTGATTTAAATTTAAGTAAAAATAAAAATAAATGAAATTTCAAATTTAAGAGAACGCATTTTGATGCAAGAGGCTATACTTACGGCTAAAATTCAAATTAATAGATGCTGATACTTCGCCCAATTTATTTTTGGCCTTAACCTTATAGAGTCCAGCATCAGTTTCAATAACATCATCGAGATCTAATACTACTGTGAATTTATTATCACCAATTGGTTGAATTTTAAATTTCGTCCTAGCATCCTCTGTAAGCAGTGTCTCACTGCGATACCATTCAATGTCTGGTTTTGGTGATGATAACAATTGACATTCGAATATCAAGCGATTACCATCGTCCTCCTGCCGTAGCTGAGGCTTCTTAACGAAGCTGGGAGCGAAATCTTCAGCCACTCCCATGCTGATTGATTTGGAATTAATTCAATGTATATGGTGACATAAAAAAAAAAATCAGCCTTTTTAAGGGGCAATTAATTTCTTTTCCTCTGCGTCTGCTTTACTCCTCTCTGTTTGTTTGTTTGTTTGTTTAGCTCTGATAATTCTTTTTGCTTTCGTCCTTGATGGGGTGGTGATGGGGCGGTTTTTTTTTTGTTTTCACAATGGAAAAGAAAAAATGAAACGAAAACAAAACGAAACAAAAATTTGCTTATGTGCTGTGTCCTGTCTCTCTCTCTATGTGTGGGTTTTGTTATAGAATAAAATCCGCTATTCTCATTAAGATGTCCTGCAAGCACAAGGGAGATTTCAAGGATATAGAAAATTTGTTAATTTTTTGATTTATTTTTTTTGAAAAAAAAGGAAAATTTAATCAAATGGAAATATTCAACGACGGTTCACTTTGTTTTTTTTTCATCACTTGCTCTCTCTGATTGATTGTTCACTTAGCACACTTTAATATCCGTTTTGTTTATAATCAAGGAACACTCTATTTTTTTTTGAAAATTAGTTCGAACCACTAAGAGGCATTTAATTATGGGAGGGTGGTGGGAGGGGCGAGGGATGTGATTTAATTTTCTTCTTTTTTTTGTGTATTTGTTGCAATATCAAAAGCTAGATATTTATTTGCAACCATCTGTATGGCCGCCCTCGCACATGTCAAAATTAAAGCGTTCAAAAATAGAAACACCATCATAATCTCACTCTTCTCTCAATTTTCTTTTTTTTTTCATTTGAAATTCTAAACTCATTTTGTATATATAGAATTTTTTTTTCGATTTTCAAAAAAAAAAAAAAAAAACGAAATTTAACTTAAAATAAAAATCGTGTGTGCGTGTGTCTATATGATTTTTTTTTTGCTAAAATTTATTTATTTTCTTTTTTTTTTTAGAGTGAGACACAATTTCACTGCACCAGCGTACCGTGGGAGGACACAGAAATGAATTTCAACAGTTGCCGTGTAGCACTTAAGTGATCTGTGTTGGGCGCCAGTTGAAAATGTTGATCGACTATTAGCGGATAGAGAACACTGCACAGACTGAAATTCACCGATTAAGTGATGACCGTCTGGAGGGAGATCCTCGAGACGGCAAACATTGCCCATCAAAGAGAGATGAACTTGGGGCAAGGGGTCGCCGTAGCTGACCACATGTTCGGTCGTTCCCCCCGCCATGGGCGCATGCATTTCTTTTGATCTTCATCGAACATCGTTTGATCTTCTCCGGCTGCAATCTGAACGCGGGTGCAATTTCACCTCTTGTGGATGATCTTGCTGGGCAAACCACAGCAAAAGATAAAACAGGGACGACAAGGGGATGCCTTGAAAAGCTGAGCCAAATCAAAAGAAAGAAAAAAAATTCCTCTTCTGAATCCGCCCCTCGCACACTGTCATCCTTGCAAAATGCTCTGTATACCACAGTGCACACAAATACACGGGCAATCGTTACAAAATCTTGAGCATGTCTGTCTTGTCGTAGCTAAACAACCGTCTATACGACGACCAAAAAAGATATATTTATACCCCTAGGAATTATTTCTAAAAAATGCTTCTTCGTTCGCCTGGTTTCTAGTTTGGGTTTGGGCTGTCGTCCCCCGCCCCCCCCCCGCCCCCTTTCGGTTTTATTTTTATGGAGACGGAAATTTGATAAGAGCTTTTTGGAAAAAAAAAAAAAAAAACGCGTAAGTTCTCTAATAAAATAAATAATTATATTCAATGACGAGGGGGGGAAATGAAGAAGACAAAAAAAAACAGCGCCGAACATTACTGAGTTATTTTTAGACACGAAATTGATCCTTTAAGAAGAAGAACGGAAAAAAAAAAAACGGAAATTCTCTCTCACGTAACTGAATCTTAATTAACATTTCAGATATCCAATTTATATATAAATCTAGTTTTTTTCTCGGTAAATTGGACGCATATTTAATGGCCTGCATGGACTATACAATAAATTTCGATGAAATAATAATCCAAAAAGAGGTATCTGCTAATTCTTGATTTTTTCGAATATATATATATTTGATTTTTTTTTTTTTGAGTACATATATAAATATATGTATTTTTGTGACTTTAACTTTGTTGATTGTTGTCTGATGTGGCGACGGTTTGAGGACTTTCTTTTGTTTTTCAAGGACTTTCACTCTTTCACAAGATTTTGTTATTGCATTTTTTTTCTATTCACTTATTGGTCATTTTTCATATTACCACTCCTTGACACGGTATTTTGAAGGACAAAAAACGATGGAATGTGTGTATCTACGATCATGGAATTTCTCAACACTGTTGGGGGATTTTTGGTTTTTTTTTTGATTTTTTTGATTTTTCGTATCCTCGGGATTGAATTTTGTCGCACATAAGATTTTTCTCATCACTCGCGGCGAATATCCTGCAAGTGTTTGCTGTTGTTCCAAGGAACCCGCTAACTGACTCCTTTAGCACTCAGTACTAGGATCAGAAATAAAGGACATTCCTTTTCGTCGAAAATATTTCCATTTGATTAAAAATTTGTTTAAATTCTGTTGTTTTTTTTTTCCGCTGAATTCCTCTTACTTTTTTAACGTGAAAAAAGAGAAAACAATTTAAATCTCAACCAAAGTACAAGGAAAAAAAAAATAACGAAAAAAAAATATGAATAAACTCTGCTCTGCTTTGCTTTTTTAAATTTTCCGAAAAAAACCGACGACCGATACGACTCGATGGTCGATGGATATGTGCTGGTGATTCGTTATTAAAGTTTAAACTAAACGAGCAACTTTGTCGGGGAATTCTATCTCAGGAAAAAGAATGTTTTTAGGTAAGAAGCAAAAAAAAAAAGCAAAAAAAAAAAATAAATAAAATTCGAAAAAAAAAAAAACCATATAAATGTATTACCACACACGCACACACGGGCACATGCAATTGTACTTAAAACACATAATATTCTATCTTTAGTTCTGGTAGAGAATACATCAATACCATACCATTTTGCTTGTATCGATAAACTGCTTCGAGACGTGTTTTTTTGGCCTTTTTTTGTTTGAATTCTGTTTCCCTTGGCTTTAGAGATGTAATCACATGAATGCATGCATGAGAAAGCTACATCTACTCACGATATCGTCGCCGTCGCCGCACACACATTTGTCAAGATGGTAGGGAATGGATTCTTTCTTTCTTTTTTTTTTCGACCAAAAAATTTCATATGATTCCTTGCCTTTTGGTTGCTCACACATTAACGTGACCGAACGATTTTATAATAAGATATTTTTATATTTAACACACACACGCACACAGGCCATCTCTGAGTGTGTACGATGTACGGATGTGTGAGAATTGAATTTTCTTGAATTTTCTCGCAACAAAAAAGAAAAACAACAAAATTTCTTCTTCTTCTCGTCAATGTGTATGGGGTTGATGATCACCTGAAGGATCGGATGGAAGCACACACAAAAAACCAAGAACTCATCAAATACACACAACAACAAGGCGGGGGGTGACATTTGGGTTGTTTTTTTTTTTTTTGAACAATAAACGTTCATTTCACTTCACTCATCGTGGGTACTTAATTTTGGGTTTTGTGAGCGAATCATAAAAGCCATCCCATTAGTTCATAAAAATCTACTTAATTTTTTGTTCGTCTTTTTGGAAAATGTGAAATGTATCTGCTGCATAGATTAAAATCAAATTTTCGGTTTTCGTGTGTAGTCAACCGATTATAGCTCTATTAGACGGCGGGGGGGACATAAAAATTGTCGTCTTTTTTTAGATTCATTGCAAACATTGCCTTTTGAAAAGTGGCAAAATTCTGATGCGAATGGATAAACTATGCCCGTTTGAACTGATCACTGACGACGACGACGACGACGACGACGACGACGATGATGATGATGATGCGGGTGATATTTTGATGAACACCTGTGAGTGGTGTGTCAGAAATTAGTGCATGCCCTGATGGGAGGATTCAGATGTTTTTCTTTGAATCACTTTTAATTGGTCCGAGGACGTGCGATAATGAATTGCGATCGTTTGGGCCTTTGTTGAGCTTCCGGTGGTAATTAGTCGAGGGAGATGTGGTCGGCAACAAATTCAAAAAAGCAGGCTGGGCAGATGGTGCTTCACCAGTCAGTCACAACAGACGAGCCTCCACGAACCAGTCTTAACGGACGAGGATCCATAGATCAGGCTCCACAATGCAGACTCTACTGACGAGAATCCAACGAACCACGCTCTACAGAGAAGTTTGCACAGTTCAGGCTCAACAGAGGAGGCTAAGCACTCCAAGTTTATCAGACAAGGAGTCCAGTCTCAACAGGCGACGCTCCACATACGATGCTCCACAGAGGAGGCCCCACGAACAACGCCCTGCAGACGAGGCACCAAAGTTCAGGCTCAACAGACGAGGCCCCACGAACCACGCTACACAGCCGAGGTTCGACAGTCCAGGCACAATAGTCTAGACCACACAGACGACGCTCTCCAAGGTCCAGGCTCAACACACGAAGCTCCACACAACAAGCTCTGCAGAGCAAGTTAACAAACTCGAAAGCGACTCAGACTCGGGCATCTTTTACGCCGACTCGTGAGTAGTCCCTCAAAGTCCTCACTGATCCCATGAACCGAATTGAATTAAGAGTTCGACGACGTTCCGTGGTTTCCCCTGATTGCCTGCTAGGTCTGCAGTTGTCTGTGCTGATGTTCTCCATTTAGCGTAGGCGACAGTTGCATGAAAAGTGGCCTCGCAGGCTCCAGAAGAGGGTGCAGCGTTAAAAGAAGTCCTGCCTTCCATGTAAGACGCCCTTTCATTGCTCCCATGCCCTGGCATAAAGTTCATTGTTTTGGCCTTCAGAGACCCTCCGACTCAACGTTCAAGACCATGGAGCGCCAGTTCTAGCGAGGAAATGCTAGAACTTACAAAACACCCCATGGCCACCTTCGACACCGTCTCATTTCGGCACTCCCGCACCGATTCCCTTCAAATTTTGGACCAAAACAACATCCTCCAACTCCCCTCAACCCACTCCATCCACCCCGCCTCCAGAAACCCTCAGAATTTTCGAAAAAATCACCAAAATCCGAGCAGTCCCCACAGCAAGCACACCAGCACTTAGCCCCAACTTCGACCCCGTCTCATTTTCGCATTTCCGCACCGATTCCCACCAAATTTTGGATGCAGACTTCAGTGTCCACCTCCCCTCACTCCATTCCACCCAATTTTCACCCAAAAACCGGTCGAAATTTCCCAAAAATCGATTTTCAAAAATTTGCACGCTCGCAGCGGAAAAAGTCGACTGGAATGGTTTCGCATTTTACTGCATTTTTTGGGCGAAATCGTGCATTTTTTCGATTTTCCAAAAAAACGCGAATTTTTGAATGAGGTCTTTTTTGGGTGACAGGCTTGGATGCCCCCTTGAGGATTTCATCCACTTCAAGGGATTCCCTGGCGGTTTTCCATGAAAAATCATCGATTTAAGTTTGAATTTTCATGCTCTGACGTCATCCGGCGAATGTCTCTGCTAGATTGAGACTCCGCTCGGGTGGACTTGATGTGGTTTTTGGTGAAAAATCGATCGAATCCTGTTGGGATGCGGGATGGGAGTGCTTTAGATGGCTGGAGGGGGATGGGGACGACGAGTTTCAGGCGAGAGGCCAGCGCAGTATGGTCGAGGGGCATGTGTGTACCTAGATGGAGGTTTTACTTAACAGAACGTGGCTTCGGAACTTGTCGGCGGTTGCCTTCATACGGAACGTGGACTGGTCAGGCGAGTGAATGTCGTGGCTGGGCATGGCTCACCAGTCTCAACCAACCCACCAGCCCCGTGCAATCGTCGTCAGCCTCGAGGCATGCGGTCGTGATCCGCTGAAATTTTACTTAACTGAACTTGGCGCCAGACCTTGTCTATGGGCAGCTTAAAGCGGGACGTGAAGTTGTCTAGCAAAGGAATCTTGTGGTTGGGCATGCTGTCAAGCTGCACACTCGTGATGCGTTGAAGGTTTACTTAACAGAACTTAGCCAGAGCACTTGCCGGTGATGGAGGACTTCGCTCTCTGTTCAAGCAAACGAAAGAAGGTGGGCCTTGGAGCAGGGAGTACTTGCGTAACATTCTCCTCAAGCATGACCTCTTCATGTCACCAATAAATCTCTTCGCATTCTCGTCCTCTCGCCTCTCCGAGCACAGACCATCGTCTCAGGCCAACAGATCCCAAGCTTACCTCTAGCTGCCACCTCGTTCACCTCGACCCCAAGCGCCAACCGAAATCCACTTCCCTTTCCGTTGTCACACATCGGCCCGACCAGCCTCGAAGATCAAGTGTATGTGCCTCGTCTTCAATGAGAACCCACAGCGAGGGCATTTGTAGAAGACCGCAGCAAAACGAAAACAACAAACTCCTCTTCGAACGGATTCAATGTCAGCCATTTACTATTGTACCACGGATGTGGTGCGACAAGGTCGATGCAGATGCCGTGGCTTGCGCTGCCGCAAGCGCTAGGTAGCTAGTACAAGTATGTATGCGTTTTATTTTTATCTATATCGCTGCATCTGCTGATCTTGTGGATTAGATTGAAAATTAACTTGCTGCAGGTGATGCACTGAACTGAAGATGATGTCATCGGTGGCAAGCGCTTGCAAAACTGAGGTGGTTTTTTTTGTTTTGATGCGATCTCGCGACGGGGAGCGAGATGATAAACAAACGTTCACTTTTTTTTTAGGGTTTCATCTTGATGAGGGGGAGATTAGCTGCGGTTTGGTGGGGTGTTCGACTGGAAAAATGCATGGTTTTCAGGAGATCACCGAATTGTCGACCGATGGGACCTTTTCAGGCAATCTTTTCAAACATATCCCTTATTGGACGTAGGTGCACGGCCGAAGGCCCAAAGGAAGGGTGTTGAATCCACCCAATGTGGGCTCAAAAGAAGCGCTTTTACGTGCTGAAACATCTGCCTTTGAAATCAACTAAAGCAAGCAAACCATTTTCGAGATATGTCTGAGTTTCCAAATTAGACGACTTCAAGTCACGCTTCGACACTTTCAGCGGCTATCTCTTGAACTACTGGTCGTAGCGACAAAGGGGAAGGGCTCTAGAGAAGCCTGCTGGACAACACGGCTCTCCGGCGAAACCCCATCTGTCTGTGACTGTCCTTGTGCTGTTGTCTTGTGGAGACTACTTTTCCCCTTCCTTCTACTGATCGTAGCCGCGTGGTAGAGGGCTCAAAAAAAAGCGTCTTCCCGTCCTCCTACTTGTACAGCATTACAGTGGGTCCAATAAGACCTAAGTGAGACCAGGCACCACCACCGTCTACCCTCGTACCTGAAACTTGTACAGAAAGTAAAATCGAGGACGAAGGCTGAGGTCATTTCATGTCACCTTCTCCGACATCATCATGTTCTGCGGGAGTTAAGTACGCACTAGGGATCTCCAGGCCACTCGATCCTCTGCCATCGACTCTAACTCCTCAGAGTTTATGCCCAGGCGCCACCAATCTTCTCCGACATTCTTTCCCGAATTTCTCCTGACATGGTAGCGGCTTGGAAAACGAGGAAGCGTCTTTAATTCTTAGCAACAAACCGCGTTTAGAACAAACGAACAGAACCGAGTGTTGGCCAGTCTTTCAAAATGAACTACTTCGGGTCACCTTCTCCGACACTTGTTCCTACTTTGTACTCGTCGGAGCCGCAGCTTACAACAAGCTCCTTTCCGTCCTTTATCTTGACTCCCTATTGGCCGGAGCGGCATGCTTGGCGGCTTAGGAGAACCATCTTTCCGTCCTTTTTGTTCAAATTTAGTCCGACTTCCTATTGGCCGCAGCGGCATGGTTGGCGGCTTAGGAGAACCATCTTTCCGTCATTTTTCTTCAAATTTAGTCCGACTTCCTATTGGCCGGAGCTTAGAAGAAGCACTCTACTCTACGTGTCTAAGTAGCGAGTCTGTAAAATGGCCCATTCCCGGCCGTTGAAGGCTGCAGGAATGATCTCCCGCTTCGTTCAGTGAAACAACAGCCGCTCAGATGCAATTCTTTTACAAGGACCAATTATGGTACACTTTTTCTTCTTTATTTATATTCTGACACATATATATATGTATGTATGTATATACTAAAAATCTAAATATCGTTGGGCCATCACATTGTACACTCATGCTTCCCGCAATCCGATCGCTGGTCTTCGACCAGGAACAACTCAATCTTCGTCCTTTCTCTCTCTCGTTCATAAAAAGCCAAAAAATATATCTGTATATATGTAGGTAGGTCCGTTAGTTATTTCCACTCGAGCCAATCCAATCAGTTCGCCCAATTCGTCATGCCGTCTCTCCCAACGTCGTCCAAGGTGAGCAATTACGATTTCTTCTTCCAATCCAATCACTGCACAGCCCATGAAAATGAGAGAAAAAAAAGAGAAAAAACAAAATATGTATGGAAAGCAAACATCACTCTCTCTCTGGTTGCAAATTTTTTCTGTTACGAGTGTACGTGTATTTATTTTTAAGCTCCCTTCGTCAGGAGGAAAGAACTGAAACATGTTTGGAGGATGAACCATCACCAAATGGTCTCTAAGTGAACAACACTAAGATGTTTTACTTGTAACCTACATATGCCAGTGGCCCCGCCGACATGCGTTGGCTATTTATACATTCCTCACCTGCCCCCATGCAGGAGCAAGTTGTGTTCTACATCACGGACACTCTCTAGACTGGAACACACTAAAATACAACATGAAGAAAATAAGCACACGCTGTACACTTGTGTATGCCGTATCATCGCAAAGAGACTAAACAAATTCTAAAAATAGGCCACACCACTAAATGCTCTTATTTCTTCCTCCCAGTGGATGGTTCTGTTCTGTTGTTTTTTTTTTCTTGTGAATTCTATTCTGTACTAGATGTTGTTGTTTTTCGCTAAAACGTGATATAATTTATAAAAATATGGTTCAAAAAAGAAAAACAGCGAACAAAAAAATGTGTGGCAATATAAATAAGCATTGTCACACGAAGCGATAGCTCTCTCCGGTGATCGATTTGACAGGAGAAGAAAAACAAAACGAAAAACCGAAGCCTTTGAAGCGATGCCACTTGAGACCCTTTTAAGGATCAACTCTGCCTCACAGTGCCCCGTGTCCGGTGTGCTGGCGGATTGTAATAGGATCTCTAGATGAGTCTGTCGCCGTGTCATTTGGATTGTGTAACCTTGCCTCTTTGGCGGCGCACATATTGCTCGAGCGAGTGAGTGAGTGTTTAATTTTAGGAGACGCGATTGCCGGAACATTTCGTTTTATGAGGTGACTTAGCTTAAATTTAATTCGACCTCAATATTCATCAAGGTCTACCCTAAGTAGTGTTTCACAAACTTGTGAAATTGTCGAAACTGCTGTTTTTTGTTTTTTTTTTTTGTCTGTTTTGAGCTCATGGCCGAGGGTGGTGGACTGTTGCTCGGTCAATCGATGTTCGGGTTCTGGGTGACGATGGGTTAAACGGTCGAATGCAGATGAATCGAGAGTCGCTCTGCGAACCCCTTGAGAAGCTGGAAAGAGTTCAGGTTGCAGACAGAAATACTCCTTCCTACTCCAGCTCGTGGGACAGTGCCAACAGTAAACGCACGGGTTCCAGGTCTCATGAGGCTCTCTAACTGGCCTCATCCTTCCTTTTTGTGCCCTGAAATGTGTAAGGCATTTCTGGTGAATTTCAACGCTCATCTTCCAGCAGCCACGGCGGCCCTATTAGGGCTACCAGCGGCTTGCGGACAATTTTCTGCATGTCCTGGAGTGTCTATTAATCGATCCTGAGAGTTTGGGGTGCATCCGGCAACATTGAGATTTTGACCCCAAAATCCAAGCAGTGGTTAGTAAGGCATTTCTGATGGATTTCAACGCTCAATGGGTGTCAAGGTCACTTTCTCTGACAATTTTTCCTACTTTCTACCGATCGTAGCCGCGTGGTAATGGGTACCTAGGAGTGTTTTTTCATGCTGAATCCATTGCAACAAACGGCATTTGAAACAACCGCACGGTTTAGGAGATATGGCCGATTTTCCAAAAAATATACCTTTTCGGTCACTTTTTCCTACCTTCTACTGGTCGTAGCGGCATGAAATTGGGCTTAAAAGAAGCGTCTGACCGTCCCGCATATATTCCAAAAATACTGGAACAAAAGCAAAATCGCCGAAAAACGCTTAGTTTTCGAGATATGAGCGATTTTGTAAAATTTGTTATTTTTTGTCACTTTCTCCCGTATTTTTCCCCACTTTCTTCTTACCGCAGCGGGACAAATATGGGCTCAAAAGACGCGTGCTTGCGTGCTGAATCGTTTGCTTTTGAAATGAACAAAAAAAAGCCAATACTTTCCGAGATATCCCCGATTATCCAAAATATGTGACCTCAGGTCGCACATTCCGCACTTTCGAGCGAATTTCTCCGGACCTACTGGTCGCAGCGGCGTGAATGAGGGCTCGAAAGACGCGTCTTTGCGTGCTGAATAAGCAGCATTTTAAATCAACTGAAACAAGGGAACCGTTTTCGAGATATGTCCGATTTTCCAAAATAAACGACTTTAAGTCACGTTTCGGCACTCTCAAGCGGATATCTCCCGACCTACTAGTCCTAGCTGCATGGGGGTGGGCTCTAAAGACGCGTCTTTTCATGCAGAAAAAAACGGATTTTTGCCTCAGCTCTCCAACGAATTCTCACCCCAAAAATCCAAGCAGTGGTCAGTAAGGCATATCTGCTGGATTTCAACGCTCATCTTCCAGCAGCCACGGCGGCCCTATTAGGGCTACCATTGGCTTGCGGACAATTTTCTGCATGTCCTGGAGTGTCTATTAATCGATCCTGAGAGTTTGGGGTGCATCCGGCAACATTGAGATTTTGACCCCAAAATCCAAGCAGTGGTTAGTAAGGCATTTCTGATGGATTTCAACGCTCAATGGGTGTCAAGGTCACTTTCTCTGACAATTTTTCCTACTTTCTACCGATCGTAGCCGCGTGGTAATGGGTACCTAGGAGTGTTTTTTCATGCTGAATCCATTGCAACAAACGGCATTTGAAACAACCGCACGGTTTAGGAGATATGGCCGATTTTCCAAAAAATATACCTTTTCGGTCACTTTTTCCTACCTTCTACTGGTCGTAGCGGCATGAAATTGGGCTTAAAAGAAGCGTCTGACCGTCCCGCATATATTCCAAAAATACTGGAACAAAAGCAAAATCGCCGAAAAACGCTTAGTTTTCGAGATATGAGCGATTTTGTAAAATTTGTTATTTTCGGTCACTTTCTCCCGTATTTTTGCCCACTTTCTTCTTACCGCAGCGGGACAAATATGGGCTCAAAAGACGCGTGCTTGCGTGCTGAATCGTTTGCTTTTGAAATGAACAAAAAAAGTCCAATACTTTCCGAGATATCCCCGATTTTCCAAAATATGTGACCTCAGGTCGCACATTCCGCACTTTCGAGCGAATTTCTCCGGACCTACTGGTCGCAGCGGCGTGAATGAGGGCTCGAAAGACGCGTCTTTGCGTGCTGAATAAGCAGCATTTTAAATCAACTGAAACAAGGGAACCGTTTTCGAGATATGTCCGATTTTCCAAAATAAACGACTTTAAGTCACGTTTCGGCACTCTCAAGCGGATATCTCCCGACCTACTAGTCCTAGCTGCATGGGGGTGGGCTCTAAAGACGCGTCTTTTCATGCAGAAAAAAACGGATTTTTGCCTCAGCTCTCCAGCGAATTCCTCCCCCAAAATCGAAGCTGTGGTGAGTAGGGCATTTCTGATGGATTTCAACGCACACCGCTTTGCATGTTTTGCAAGACATTTTGCTACCTGGTCAGCGGAGAATCATCGTCAGTTGATCAGACACTGGCTTCGCCTCCAGCTCCCCAACCAGGGCACTCTCCTTGAAGAATCCTTCCTCATTCCACGTCTGCGTTCGATTTCCTATCCATTCTGGTGCCTTACATCTCTGGGTTCGTCCTGCTCATCGAGCAAATCGAGCCACTAAAGGCGTTGCTTCCCCCAGACGAACTGCTGAAATTGCCAGATTTCACCATGCCACGATGCGCGTCCTCCCGATGAATTCTGATACTCCTAGCACAATTCCAAGCCACTCTGCAGTCGCTTCGAGAGCAAATTCCATCCACTTCGCCCACTTCAATGGTCCAGAAGGAGGCCTTCCAGCTCTCGCTGCTCCCCGACCAACCAGCTCACTCCCGCTACCAAAACTCCCCTTATCCCTCTCCCACACTCCACTCCCCATCCAACCAGACACCCCTCATCCTCAGACTCGTCCTACTCCTCGAGAAATTCGATTCACAAGCCAACCTTCCCAAGTTTCTATGCGAAAAAGGACATTATCACGGATTTCACCTCACACACCCCATCCTCGGCACTGCCCTTGCAAAACCCCGCCTGATCCACCTTCGGCATGAAGTTCCCAATCCATCCTGACACCCGACGTCCTTGGACTCGCCCCAGTGCCCGAGAAATCCGCTCCACAAGGTTCCAATCGACCGCTCAGAAAACGCGTTTGCTTGCGCCAAAAAAATGCGACCCCCGTGCGATGCCGGTTTACTGCATTTTTTCCCGTGAAATGTGGCATTTTTTGAAAAATCGATTTTCCAAGTGTCTGGCTGGAAAATTCACCCCAAATGCATGGGCCCGGGTGGGGAGGGGACAATCGAAGCGGATTCAGTCAAAGAATCCAATCACCGGCCGTGCGGAGTGGAGGAACGGGTGGTTTTCCGTTTCGATGACGTCATGCAATCGACGGTTTTCAACGAGGGGAAATCGATGGGACAAGGGTTTGGCGTGAAAGCGGGACGGGCGATGGGTTCAGTGGTTGCCAGGTGTGGCGAGAATGCCTGAAAAGGTCGGAAGAGATGGATATCTCCGTGATCAGTGCATTTTGAGGAGAAGCCTGGGAAGGAAGCAGGCTGCTGCATGGATGAGGAGCAAGCAGAGATTGGCTGGTCTATTATTGCCTGGCGACTCTACCACCCCTGTAGCACCCTCTGGCTTGGGATCTGTCCTCGGCTCTGGCTACGCCTCGATCTACGGCCCAGTCGTCGCATAGTCGGCGGGTCTAGGGTCTGCGGCTTCTGTCGCAGGGGAAAAGGGCTGACTTGGACCAAAAGTGGCTTGTGGTGATGCCCGGGAAAATGGGACAGACAGGTGGAACGCATGATGGCTACCACCTGTCTCGGAGCGAGGCCAACCACCAACCGAGCCACACCCATCGCGGTGCCCGGTGGTTCTAAAATACACACAACCTTTCACCTCAACTCTCTCTCTCTCTCTCTCTCGGTCTCTTCCCCCACAGCAGTGCCCATCGTTTAGCACATTCGCACGAAATCGGATTCAATTTCCTCTTCCTTCTGCAATTAATACAAGTAAAATACGATTTGCAAACTGTCTGTCTAGGTTCAACCCAAATTTCAAGCGAATTTCATTTCCCGGTAAACACGGGAAGCGCAGAGCATGTGACGACAAGGAGGACGAGCACCGAGCACCGAGAACCGAGATCTTTCATGTGCTCGTTACTTATTCGAATTGTTGTGCTTAGAAAATGTTGCGCATTGTTTCGGCCACACGGCGGCCGAGAGCCGGAGGAGGGCCGACGGAACTGGTGATTCTTTTGCAACTTGACTCATTGCCAGGTGATTTGGATGACTTGGTCGGTGTGTTATGAGTACCGATCCCACGTTCCGTCACACGTCAACCCCCCACCGGGGTACCGCAGAGCGCAGACTAATCATATGATTAATAATCTATTTAGGTTCACCGGTATAAATAGACCGGCACAGAGCGGCCGCGGTGGGTTAGCAAACAAAACGTTTAGGATTCCCGGCCGTATTTTTAGATGCACATGTCAAAGATGCCTTATTCATTAATCAGAAATAATAAATCGAAATAGACAAACGACACACCGTGCGACGACGGTGAGTGTGTTGCATTGGGCGAGTGAATGGACATGCACGTCATCGCGTCGTCTGACCCGATGACAGTTGCAGTTTGGAAAGAGTCTGAGCAATTAATGGGTCTGCGCTGACGTGGTACTGTGGGATGGGTGAGGACGGTGTGAATCATGTGGAGGGACCTCTGGTGTGAAGGGCGGTTTGAGAGGTGACCGTGGGCCCATTTGGCAGCCTAGACATGCTCGTCTGAAACGGCCACTCTCCACAAGGAGGTTCGTGTGATCTCAGGCCTAGTTAATGAGCCAGAGTCGGTTACACTTAGTCATGTGGATTCCTCTCTAGCTCTTACGACGTCTCTCGGCCCGTCACTTTCGTGACCACCTGGGCCGATGTCTTGATGAACGTGGAAAGAGATCTCAATGGCACCTCTGTTAGTTCGACCAAGGCTTGGCTTCCTTGCTTTGATGAAGCGCCAGGACTTGATCGCCAGATTGAGCACGCCGCCTGTCAGGGCTCAGCGCCATTTGACTGAGAACACGCCTCCAGTGAGAACGAGTGGAGTGAACTGCAACTGCTGTGTGTGCGCTTCATCTTATCAGGCCAGCGACCAATGGAGGATCGGAGCCCGAGCAATTGCTGCCTTCCATAGGTGGCGGTCCAGATGGCCGGAGGTTTGGTCGTCATTCCTTAAGAACCTGACCGAGCTAGACAACGCCGGGGTTAGCTGAAGTGGCAGACGACGCACTAGACGACAGCAGCCACAATTAGTCCAGCGTAGGCCCATTCTGCTTTTGATGAAGCGGAGACGATGACCGACTTTTATGAGGCAGCTTCCAGAAGTCTCCCGCAAAGGTCACTGCAAGCGAGGCTTATCCTAGAGGTGTTGGTATCAATGATCCAATGCCCAATGCAATGCTTTGGAATGCTCTAGAATGTCACATTGTCTCGTCCTCCACATAAACAGAGTGCCACTCTTACTGGTCCACCCAACAAATCAGGAGCAGCGTGTTAAGTAGACATGTTCAAGGACAGCTCTAGCCATCTCTGACGTACTCTAGCTTATCCAGCAATTCAAATCTAGAGCAAGGCATTCATTGTTCACGACTTCTGCTCTGGGATGCTAATCAGAGGCATCCCTGAACTGTGTCATCATGAATGACGAGAGTATCACTTAGGTTGACATTAATGCCAAGTAACGGGCAAGGTACCGACCCATTGTACCGCCACTTGAGTAATTCAATTAAGGAGGGGCCATTGTGCAGTGTGCAACGGAGAGAGAACAAACAACAGTAACTGTGCCATTTCTCACTGCGGCTTGCCGCATATTATCTTCTTTCACGGGGCGGAGCTACCTGCGCGTGAAGGTTTTTTTCTCCCCTTCTTGTGATGTGTTTGCAACGGTGCCGCTATGCTCCGGTTTGATTGAAGCAATCGGCCAATTGATGGCTTTCACTGTGTTTGTGCATTTTTTTTCCGCAATTTCACGGTCGACGTTACGATTGCTGGGTGTGGTGGCCCGTGGCGTTGTGGGTATGTGCGTCGACCCCAACCTCGACGTCGTAGGATCGATTCCAGCTCTGAGCGACAAAAATAATGTTCACGACCCCACCTCTTTCGAGTCACTGACAATGCTCAAAGAGTGTGTCCTGTCTAGAGAAAGCTTCTCAAACTTGGCCGTTCGGAGTTGGCATTAAACTGTAGGTCCCTTCCACTCGTGAGAGAACAATAGCACGCACAACACGAGTGGTTGCTGAGAAGCTAGGCACTGGCCCCCTACGGGCAGTAGCGTCAGCCATATTATATATTGTTACGATTGCTGCTACTTCGTGACAGAGGCAGCCACTTGAGTCCTCCAGATTTGTAGGACACCTCCTCTCGGACCTTGATTGACAGAGTTGCTGTTGCGTCTTCTTCTTGGTATGGCTGCAACACCAATGAGAGTCCTCTAGATTCGTTGCACAGCTTAGGATCCCAGCGTTGGGCAGCTCACCTGGGAGCTTGGTTCACAAAGTGGCTGCCTCCCGCCTCCAACTTCCCTCCAGTTGAGGCGAGACCAGGACAGTCACAGATTAGATGTTTTGCTGCTGAAGTTGTTGCTGGAAAGGGCTAGTCTATCTTCGTGGAGGCAGCGTCCGGTGATTATTTCCACGAGTACTCTTGAAGCTCGACGTCTAGATTCGATTCGTGTTCAGGCTACTCGATCTGGATCGAGTTGAGGGCAGATTTGCTTCGAACTTCAGCACGTGGTGCTCGGCCACCATTTAGAGTTGATAATTTGCTTCTGTGGTGATCTGGAACACACATGGCGTGTGATGTCGATGTGAACTGAGATCGCTGGGCTGTACAGGAAGAAGTCAAGAAAGTCACATGTGCACTATATCTGAGCAACAGAATCATGACGCTACAGCCTGTGTGTGTACACGTCGCTGACCTGTGCTAAATGGGCTTTCATCAATCGGCAGTCTAATGGTGCGTTTAGCGAGTTTGTCAGCTCTACAGTTTGCCGGAATGTCTCTATAGACATCTCGGGCGGATATCACGTTCCCCCTTAGTCTCTCAAACGTCCGTGCGGAGTAGGCTCGCGCGGGACTGCACGCACAACACGAGTGGTTTGCTAAGATCTAGGCCCTTGCCCTCTACGTTGCTCAGATATAGTGCACATGTGGCTTTCTTGACTGCTTCCTGTTCAGCCCAGCGATCTCAGTTCACATCGACACACACACGCCATGTGTCCGTCCGCAAATGTTCCTCAGCGCGCACCTAATTAGCGTGTTAATTGACTCCCTCTCTGGATCCGGTCACCCGAGCCGCAAGTGTACCAGCGAACAGCAACAGCATTCCTCGAATCTAGAGCAGCCCGCCCGATTTCATCATAATGGCCATCAGTAGCGTGCGCGCGCGAATCGGAATCGCGAAAAATCCCCGCGAAATTCGACAATTAAATGTTTAAATTTGGAAGAAGCAGGTCAAAAGGAGTATGATGCAATCCTTGATTCATCGGGCAATTAAAATATTTCATTGCACCTGCTCTCCCAACAGGCAGCCGGGCTCACACCCCGCACGCATGTACACCACATAATTGTGTGTTCTGTGCGGCCGCGAGTGCCCGCCTGGCAGCCGCTCGTTCGGCAGACGTTTCATTTTTGCCGAATTGTGGGAAATACATATATTTTGCATGTAGCTCGTTTAACTTTTATGTATCCTCCCCGATTGAGAGCCGCACAACTTGTTGGAGATATTTTTAATTAGACATTTTTGCACACTCCTCGAGTGAAGACAAGCACACGAACAAAAAAAAAGCGGAGGCGGCACAAAGATGAGCTGTGTCGCTACTGCATTCGTACATGGTGCATCCCGATCGATTAAGGGCACGTGAATGGAAGGCAAAAAGCGACATCAAATGATTCACGGTCAAGAGTGAAAGATTCCAATTTTAGACGTGAAAGTACATGGGTGCGAGGGCAATTGTTTTTCGATGTGAACCAAGAAGAGGAGAGCAAACAAAAAAACAGCCACCAAGGAGTATAATTAGAAATGCTTCATAGACCATTCGGATACACACCGAGGACCGCCTACATTCACGGCGGCGGCGTGCCGGGGAGGGCGACGGGGCGGCAAAGAAGAGAAAATCGAAATTCTGTTGGATGTAATGGCAATTAAAATGTTAACAAATATGTACCAACGCGCCGTGATCAATGTGACGCGGAGGCGAGTGCATGACCATCGGCATGTGTATCACATGAACTGGCTGAAGTGGGTGGCGGTGGGCGCACCCTGCTCCGCCATCGATTGCATTGGAAATTCGCTCGGTTTCTCGCGCTTTTGAATTTATGGACGAACGTGTAGCGGCCGGGAAAGAAAGATAGCGTGCAGGTGTTGCGTCAATTAAGCGCTTTTCGGCAGTTCCTTTGGGGAAATCCAAACTTTTGCTCGACCGAGGGGGGGGCCGTCGGTGCGCGATGGTCTTTTATTCTCTTGGCCTTGTCTGAAGGACTCGTTAAAAAAAAGCATGCGTCTAGAATTAGATTTACAACACGACAGTGTGGCCGGCGTGCTTCGCCGACGCCCCCAGACAGCAAATTCTGGGCCGAATATTTCGCCGAGAGATGTGCGGATATTTCGTTGATTTGTCTGCCCCCCTATGGGACGCGACTGATTCCTGAGCTGAGGGGGTGGGAGACTGCCGGGGGAAGGGATAGGGATCGCGGGTTGCAGGTGTCCTTCAACCGAGTCTGTGGGACGACGAGGATAGAGCAAGCGACGATAGAGGTGTGAACAGAAGCTGAAACAACAGAGAAGCCTACTGGCTGACGTTTGGGGCGAAAATAGAGGCGACGATAGAGCCGAGGACAGAGCCGAGGACAGAGGCTACGGCTTAGGCCGCTAGTCATGACAGAAGCACCGATAGAGGCGACTGATGGGGCTGAGGAGAGAGCCCACGAGTCACGACAGAGGCCACGTCGTAGGCTTAAGTAGAAAAGCCGATGAGGCGACGACGGAGCTGAATACAGTGCCGAAGGCAGACGCTGCGATAGAGACTAAGAAAGGGGCTCCGACAGAGGCTGAGACAGAGCCAGAGACAGAGGCTACGACAGAGGCGACGATCGAGCCGAGCACAGAGGGTACGAGGCTACGGCTTAGACCACGAGTCATGACAGAAGTCAGGAAGAGGCAACTGATGGAGCCGAAGGCAGAAGCGACGCTACAACAGCGAACAAAGGCTTAAGCGGAAGCGTCAGGAGGAGCGTCAGGAGAAGACGACTGGAGTACAGACAAGGCCTACGACAGAGGCTGCGACAGAAGCTAAGACAGAGCCAGAGACAGAGGCTACGACAGAGGCGACGATCGAGCCGAGCACAAGGGGTACGATATGGGCTACGACAGAGGCTTCGACAGAGACTAAGACAGAGAATATGACAGAGGCATACGACAGAGCCACAGGTGGTATGGGCTACGACAACGGCTACGGCTTAGACCACGAGTCATGACAGAAGCCAGAATAGATGATGAAACCGAAGGCAGAAGCGTAGTTAGAAGCGACGATACAATAGTGAACAGAGGCTTAAGCGGAAGCGTCAGGAGGAGCGTCAGGAGACGACGACCGAAGTAAAGCCAAAGCCTACGACAGAGGCTGCGACAGAAGCCATTATTCACAACAGGAGCGTACACAGACCCTAGACCCGCCGACTATGCGACGACTGTGGCGTAGGTAGATACGAAGGCAGCTCCGAGGACAGATCCCAAGCCAGAGGGTGCTACAGGGGTGGTGGAGACGGCAGGCAATAATAGACCAGCCACTCTCTGCTTGCTCCTCATCCATGCAGCAGCCTGCTTCCTTCCCAGGCTTCTCCTCAAACTGGCACTGATCACGGAGATATCCATCTCTTCCGACCTCTTCAGGCACTCTCGTCACACCTAGCAACCACTGAACCCATCGCCCGTCCCGCTTCCACGCCAAACCCCTCGCTGAACACTGAAAACCGTCGATTGCATGACGTCATCGAAACTGAAAACCACCCTTTTCTCCACTCCGCACGGCCGGCGATTGGATTCTTTGACTGAATCCGCTTCGATTGTCCCCTCCCCACCCGGGCCCATGCATTTGGGGTGAATTTTCCAGCCAGACACTTGGAAAATCGATTTTTCAAAAAATGCCACATTTCACGGGAAAAAATGCAGTTAACCGGCATCGCACTGGGGTCGCATTTTTTTGGCGCAAGCAAACGCGTTTTCTGAGCGGTCGACTGGAACCTTGTGGAGCGGATTTCTCGGGCACTGAGGCGAGTCCAAGGACGTCGGGTGTCAGGATGGATTGGGAACTTCATGCCGAAGGTGGATCAGGTGGGGTTTTGCAAGGGCAGTGCCGGGGATGGGGTGTGTGAGGTGAAATCCGCGATAACCTCCTTTTTCGCAAAGAAACTTGGGAAGGTTGGCTTGTGAATCGAATTTCTCGAGGAGTAGGGCGAGTCTGAGGATGAGGGGTGTCTGGTTGGATGGGGAGTGGAGTGTGGGAGAGGGATAAGGGGAGTTTTGGTGGCGGGAGTGAGCTGGTTGGTCGGGGAGCAGCGAGAGCTGGAAGGCCTCCTTCTGGAGCATTGAAGTGGGTGAAGTGGATGGAATTTGCTGTCGAATCGACTGCAGAGTGGCTTGGAATTGTGCTAGGAGTATCAGAATTCATCGGGAGGACGCGCATCGTGGCATGGTGAAGTCTGGCAATTTCAGCAGTTCGTCTGGGGGAGGCAACGCGTTTAGTGGCTCGATTCGCTCGATGACCAGGATGAACCCAGAGATGTAAGGAACCAGAATGGATAGGAAATCGAAGGTAGATGTGGAATGAGGAAGGATTCTTCAAGGAGAGTGCCCTGGTTGGGGAGCTGGAGGCGAAGTCCGTGCTGTCTTCCACTGCCCCGTGAAAGTTGACCAACTGGCGATGATTTCCCACAGACACGGCTCCAAGTTGAAATCGATTTCCCGAGCAACTACCAGAAACCCATTACCATTCCCAGCCTCAAAGTGCAATGGCCTGACCCACTCCGCGTTCAATAACGCCAAGAGTACTCTTCGAAATCTAGATAAATAAACAACACATCTCGCTCGGGCGGATTTTGTGTTATTTTCTTTCGGACGAAAGATAAATTTAAAATAAATGAATTCGCGAAAACTATATTATCGAGAATAATATTACAGTTGTTTAATTTTGGATTTTTCGAAAATATACAAAACCACTCCCACGCACGCTGTTCGTGTGCAAGAATTTTATTTTTATTTGCGTCATGCACTGGGTATGCAAAATGAGGGAAAAACAACACGAAACCGAGACGAAAATATTCGAATATTGTCATTCGTGCCTAGGTGGATCAGATGGCGTAGACGAAACGTGCGGCGGGGCGGGGGATCGGGGGAAATTCAACCAGTCATCGGTGGATGAGTGTGGGGCTTGGGGAGGAATAGGGCCGGTGACGGACTGGAGTCGTGAGGGAGGTTAGGGGTTCTTGCGTTGTCCCTTGGGGCTGGAGGCATGGCCCTAGTCGTTGGAGTCAGCGGCACGACCTAGTCTTGGCACTCTGCAGTCAGACGGCCGTACAACATTCAAAGGCTGTCTGAAGGCACAAGAGCTTGCTAGATGAAGGAACTTCTTGAATGAGCCCCAAGTTCCATTCCGACTGTTGCGCCAGGCGGTGAAGACTCCGTCGCACGACTGAGGCTCAGGACTGGTCCACCAGCCAATTGAGAAAAGAAAGGATGCCGTGACGTGACGGACAAGGCTTCCCTGACTGAGACCCAGGTCCTCGGCAATGAAGCTGTAAAGCAACAATCAGGCCGAGCAAGGAAGGTCCCCTTCAACCTGACTTGGACCGCCATGGGAATGAACTTTGAGTCAATCGACTGTTCAACGCTGTGCCTCGTCTGAGTCTCAGCTGCCTCCGATAGCTTACTCCTTGGCCAATTCTTCTTCTTCTTTGTGTGGCGCTACAGCCCGGGGTGAACCTGGGCCTCAACCAACATGCCTCTCCAACTAGCGCGCCCCCTGGCTAGCTGTGTCAAGTTTCGCACACCAAGGCGGTTGAGGTCCTTCTCGACTTGAGTGCGCCACAGGTTCGGATTCGAATTCCTTGGCCAATTAGTCGCTCTTGAAAGATGAGTTGGGTGTGGATGCCTTAGAGGGTAACCTCGACTCTAGTTGGCCACCAGCGTGAGCTGGGGAAGGACAGTGGTGAAGTTGTGTCTGTTGTTGAGCCACGCCACGATCACTAGGAGTACGAGAAAAGCTTAAGAGGAATCTAACCTCCTCCCTGGGCATCACAATCGGTCTTGGAAGACATGGGCTCGACGCGTCTCGGGCTCGACGCGTCTGCCCATAAGAGTTAGAATTAAAATGGCCGAGGGACTTGGGATCGTCGGGTCACTGCGGCCTTTTGTGATGTTCACGTAGGAAGCCGGAGATCATGATGAAACTTAGCATCTTCTTGAGTGAACAGGCGGCAATTTTGTCCGCCTAGGGGTCGGTGATGGGTCCTTACTCGGCGGGGTGGTGAGCAAGGACCTTAACCTGGTAAATCGATGCAGATATGTTCTCAGATTCCCTCTCCTTGTGGCGACAAACCCACCGACCCACCATCAGCCTCCACCACCTCGTCACCATGCACAAAGCAGCAAAACCCATAGCGAAAGTGAAAAGCATTCAAAACAGCACTCTACTCCTCGCTTCTCATGCCTTCGCTTGACCACCTGACCGCATTTAGAAACTGTCCAAGGAAACCGACCTGGAGACGAGTACCCACGAAGCAAAAAAACAACAAAAATCAACCAAGAAATTTCCTATCAATGACCAAGTGTATTTTTAGCGAGAAAATTCATCAAGTCTATTTTGGGCCTTAGCCACTCTTCGGTCGAGACTTCGACCGCCACCGTTCAGGCTCCGCTATAAATGTCTCTTAATATTTCGGTGACGGATTTAAGCGAATTTTACTTTCGAGCGAATTGAGGAGAAATGCTGACTTTTGCTGTTTTTGTTTTGTTTTGCTTCTGTTACGATTTTAGAGAATGTATCATCCACTTATAGTAGTCTATTTGTGGACGCCAGCTGAAGGCCGGTGCGAATCGTCATTTGAAAGCATTTGAAGTAACTTTATCGTCTTGTACGTGGTCAGCCGGAGAGTGGCAGCCGCTGGATTTCGTATACGAAAATAAACAAACGCGAAAACTCGTTCAACTGGCGAGAGTCACACCAGCTGTCACCTAAAATATGAAAATCGAAATAACCGAACGTTTGAATATAATTTATGATGAAAATTAATGCCTTCACCATTAATTGGAGACAAGCGAACAATGTGATGGGCATTTGGTGTGTGGTGGCTTTGGTGTGTGGTGGAGGGTGGCGTTTTGGTTGCAAAAATAGATTTTGAATGAAACGCTCTCGGATTCAGCAAGGTGCCATCGGGGAGCTTATTTTGTGGGGATCTTGGCAAGGTTTGGGGAGAATTCCTTCCAGACGGAGGATGGAATTTTTTTCGCTTGAAAGTGATCTGGCTTCGATTTAGGGTCCATCTGGCTGGCGCATAGTCTGTCGTGAGATCTCGAGGGAATACTTTTGACAGTACATCCTCCGTTGGGAGTTTGAGGGGTCTTTTGTCACGTCTGGCAGAGACTGTGAGTGAAAGGTGGAGGTTTCCCTGACTTTTGTGGGCACAATGTAAGAGTCTAGTGGAAGATGTCAGCAAAGTGTGCCCAAAAGGAGGAGGCTGACACATCCTGGGGATGCAGTGCGCTAACGATGGCCCTAGCCTCGTTCTTCTTCAAATACAGGGTTGAAAAGTTGAGGAGGAGTACAAGAGAGAATGAAAACCGGGGTAGATGGCAAAGATTCCCAGGCAATGACAGGAGCCGTCCAGAAAGTCATGGCGTTGATCAGGTCAAAAAACCCGTAGACGGTAGACTCAGGGAAGCCTTTAAGGAACCTAGGCCACAGCCCTCAATGCGAGGCTCACTTCTCAGGACTAGCTATCATTTCCAACGACTCGTGCAGAAGCTAACCCTTCCTGCCCGTCTGTCTTCTGACAGCTCACTTAGATCACAGCAGACACAAGCGTCTCTCGCTTCGTTGTTAGTTCAAGGGCTAGGCTTCCCTCACTTCGTTCTGAGTTTGTAGAGCTTCGCAAGGGAATTTAGCTCTCCCCAGTCTAATCTAATCTCAGAGTGCTCGGCTGGTCTCTGGGTGATCCGTGGCAGCCAGGACTACCCATACCAGTGGCCTTCAAGATCAAGAAGCTCTCCCTTGAAAGCCACTTCTCCGTCTCCTTCGAGATCTGCCCTATCTCTCAGCTCGGACCTTGCTGCCTGTCGAGATCAAGAAACCTTTTCCAAGCAACCTCATTCCAGGCCTCGCGGGCTTCTCGTAGCATTCCTACCTCCTGCATCATCCATCATCACCATCATCAACCATCATAACCCACAAGACCCAACGAATGGTGTACCACACCGAAACATCCAGAACGGCATCCAACCGCGAATGTTTCCCCAGCATGAATCACTTCGTTCAATTACCGTCAGCAAAGCCCACCACAGTGTTTACAAGCATCCCGACACGGCCCACTGCCCGGAGGGGCCTCCTCTGCCTCCTCCGCCTCCACCGCCTCCTCCGCCCCCTCCTCTGCCTCCTCCGCCTCCTCTGCCACCTTTGCCACCTCCACCGCCTCCACCGCCTCCACCACCTCCTCCACCTCCACCGCCTCCTCCGCCTCCACCGCCTCCTCCGCCTCCTCTGCCACCACCGCCTCCTCTGCCACCACCGCCTCCACCGCCTCCTCCGCCTCCTCCACCGAATGTGTGTGTGTCCACCTTCGCCGTTCCACCGTCCACCTCCTCCTCACAGGCATGCTCACGATTCCGTACTATTTCCATCGCATCCATAGTGCGTGCGTGCGCAGGAATTCGGCGCCTCTCTAGTGCCCCAGCTTCGTGAGAGAGCGCACAGCGAAAATAGCCCCCCATTCGTCGTCGTAGTGGTGGTCGTCTCGAAGAAGAAAACAAATCAATTCCGAATCGAATTGAATCGAATCGAATCAACACTTCCGAATAGACGCCGAATGGCTCTTGAGATGAGATGATGTTCACCACTCGGCAACTCACATTCTGTGCCCGGTGCTCGGTGTTCGGTGTTCACATCCGAGACCGAGAGATCAACGAATAGATTCGTGTTCATATATGGTGTGGATAACGTAATGTATATCTCTTGATTAACTTTCTCGCTCTCGCTCTCTCGCTCTCTGGTTCTGTGCTCTGTGTGTCACTGTATGGGTGTGGGGCCGAATTGTTGGAGATTATGTTTCATGTGCAGAAAACGCAGTTCCCCCAGTGCGTTCGGAATTCCATTTTCACAGCTGATTCCACGTTGGATTCCTTGAGTGCCGGCGGATGGTGGACGGTCAGGGAGACCTACCCCCTGGGAGTCATCCCCCAGCTCACAGCAGTGCTCTCGATAACAAAACACACAAGAAAATGTACATGTACTTCAAAATATCGGCTTTATTGTGAACATAAAAATAATTTAAGAACTATTACAATTCAATAAGGAAATACTGCAAAACCAATGCTGAACCAAAACGAGGAAAAATAAATAAATAAATAATGAAAGAGAACGGAAGTCAAAGCTATTCAAAAAAAAAATAATCTCATCGTCTCGTCTTGTCTTTCGTTGTTGCAGGACTACGCACCGAAGGACTGAGTGATCTTCGATTTTAACTAGGTATTGAACTAAACTAGATTGACTCGCACTAAGAACTACACTTACAGCTCAACGACGTGACTACGTTTTGATTTCAACGGGGTTCTGAAGGGGGTGTCAAGGGGATCTCGAGCGGGGGTTTCGAGGGCATGTGGACGGGGCTTTAATGGGGCTTCAGTGGGGTCTCAATGGGGTTTCAATGGGGTTTGGACGGGGCTTCGAGGGGATTTCGGCAGACTTTCATTGGGATCTTGACGAGGTTTCGAAGAGGTTTCGAAGGGGTTTCGAAGGGGTTTCGACGTAGTTTCGAAGGGATTTCGAAGAGGTTTCGACGTGGTTTCGAAGTGGTTTCGAAGGGATTTCGGCAGACTTTCATTGGGATCTTGACGAGGTTTCGAAGAGGTTTCGAAGAGGTTTCGAAGGGGTTTCGAAGAGGTTTCGAAGTGGTTCCGAAGGGATTTCGTCGGTGTTTCGAGAGGATTTCAATGGGATTCCGACGGATTTCCAAGGGGACTCTGCACAAGGCATCGTCGGCTTCATAGTTTACGATTTTTATTTTGTTTCTTTTTTTTTTGTCGTTCAACGAGAAAGGCACTTGTATGGGAACGCACGCATATTAGTCGACAAAGCCGTATTGCCACAGTCCGGCAGGAAGGGTCCTGATGGAAAGCTTGAAGACAGAACTGGAAGACAGCGAAGTGAAGAGAGAGGAGGTCTATTGTCGCAGGAAGACTTTGAGGGAAAGAAAAGAAAGGAAAACAAGTTTGAAGACCCTGGTGGTCTAAGGCGGCAGGGAACAGTCTTAAAGAGAATGAATCGAGGAAGATTCGACGTTGAAAAGACGAAGGAAGCGTTGGCTCTCTGGCGAAGAGAAGGGAATGCTTTTTTTTCATCGGAAACTTGAAGACAGTGGAAGAGTGGAGGATGCAGATGTGTCATGTGTCGAGACGAACATAGACAGGGAGTGGAGTACGTGGGAGCCAGGGCAGATGTCCGCCGCTAATGGAGGCAAGCATTGAAGGCGGGAGGAGCTTGTGGGATTCGGGAGAGACGTTTGAGACTGATGGGAGGTCGTAGGATTCTTGAAAGGCGTCTGCAACTGATGGCAAGAGGTCGTGGGATTCTTGAAAGACGGTCCCGAATGATGCAGGCGGGAGGAGCTTGTGGGATTCTCGAAGACGTCCACGACTGCTGGGAAAATGTCGTGGGATTGTAGAAAGACGTTCCCAACTGATGGAGACAAACCTTGAATGCGTGTGAGACTCCACCACCGCTTAATCTTGACGAATGGAGGCGAACATTAGTGGAATCCAAGTTGGTTTGACTCCCAATTCAGACGAACGCTCCTCGCACCAACCGCAGTTGTGACACAATCAACCCTATTTTGAGTTTAACTTTCATTCAAATGGGAAAAGAATTCGTACAGATTGCATTTTGAGATTCGAACAATTCGAAAATTCATTTCCCTGGCGGCTGGATTCATAAAGCATCTAAGATCGGATATTTTGTTCACCCGACGGTCACAATTACATACCAATTGGAGCAACCGAGAGCAAAAAGAATTGATGAAGGCGGATGGGATGGACAACAAACTGATCTGATCGCTTGTGGGGAGATGTTGTGTGCAGGAGTTTAATAGCTACGGACCTCCTAGAGGATCCGTTCACACGATGAGAGAGATGTTGTGCACGAGTTTAATAGCTACGGACCTCCTTAAGACGATGGCGCATGGGAGAGTGCTAGAGGATCTGTTCACACGAATGTAAGCATTTGGCAATGAGTACATACCCACTTGTGAACTTCACTCTTCCCCGTCTACAGTATTCACAAATAAAACATGTGCTCTTTTATCTTTCCTAGCGCTTGGTTGAAAGTTATTTGAATTCGTCTGTGAAACTGAATTGAATTGAAGTGTCAAATGCAGTCAGGTTCAGTCCCACTCATGCGCATGACTAGATCTACTCGAAAGTTTGAATCAGAACCAACCCTCAAGCCACACCACGTTGGCCACCGGCAACAGACAACAGACAAACCACTGGCAACAGACAACAGACAAACTAAATCTAAAACCCCATTGAGTCGACGCAAAGCAAACAAATCATCATCTATTAATTACGTACATATGCTAGGCAGTATCGTATACAAAACAAAAGAAAGTTCCTACAGACTAGTTACTGATCGTAAAAAAAAAAAAGTAATGTAATGAAGGAAACAAAGAACAATTCACGACTTGCATTGCAACTGCAAATTGCTTGATATCACGGATACCCGATGCACTTCATTCGTTGCATACAAATACACATAGTCAGTGCTACATATACGCTTCCATTCTCAATATCTACTTAACAAGATCAGTCGGATGTGTTTCTTTTTGTTTATCACGTGTTTTGTTTGTTTTTTTGTTTTTTTGTTTTTCAAAGAAACATCACAGAACTGCTGCGTTCGTTTAAATTTTGTTTTTTTTAATTCCTATTGCGATCCCCCGACGAGACAGACATCCTTGGGAGTTTTTAGACGTGTCTCATGGTCGGAGGAGGGTCTCAAGAATCATTTCATTTCTCATGCGTCCAGTGTGAGATGTAAGGGAAAAAGGACACACATATGGTTTGTGTGAACTTGACTAGAAACAACTAACATACTTCAAGTAACGCACGCACGACCCACCTGGAGCTGCTGGCTCACGTGTGGAGTAACATTTAAAACGAAACAAAAAAATGTGTATTGCTTGCATTGCATTGCATTGCATTGCATTGCATTGTGTTGTGGTTTGTGAGAAAGAAATGAAAAACGAAAAAAAAAACGATTCAATCAAGTTTCGTAGCATCAACAGCGGCACCAGACGCAGTTGCCGCTGCCGACGATGGCCGCTTGGACGAACGTTTCGATGAAACAAAAAATCCGTACGCATTGTAAAAGATAATCCAAATGATAAGGAAAACGAAACCGAAATAGTTGAGCGAATGAAAGACACGCATCCAACGGTCATAGCTTAACATAATGAACGGTGTCAGACACCAGCCCATGTATACGACATTGTACAGTTTGAGAAGTATGAATGTGACTGATTTGTACACTTTTGAGTTGCTGAGCATGTGGCCATAGTTTTGTAGGACAATCTGATTGTAAACGGCTTCGAACTGAAAGTAAATAAGAAAAGAAAAGACAAACATAATATAGACGCGAAAAAATCAAAATTTAAAACAAAAATTAAGAGACAGAGAGAGGCATGCACATGCAGAGAGAGAGAGAGAAAGAAAGAGAGAGATAACTTCCTATCCTAAAGATCTAAAGCATGTCGGCAGCCTCTCACTGATCCGGGCGTCCACCCAGCCCTCTGAATCAAGCACTAGACTTTCATTCAAGCTCTTGTGTGCGTGTGTCTGTGTGTGTCTACCGCCCACCCCCCGTCAATCAATAAAATTCCATACCTGCCGCTCAACCGTAATGATTGAGTACTCCATGAAGAACGCCATGTAGTAGCCACTGTGGAAGCCATGCCAGAGGGCGAGGAACAGCAGAGCTGACACATAGCTGACCATGCGGTTGTTCAAGAATTTGAGTCGCTTGTAGACGTACTGTGCCACCCAGTTGTTGGTGTTCACATTGAACGACTGCACGTAGTGGGTCATCTTGCTGCCCGTCTCGAGGAGGATCAGCTTCACGTTGGAGCATCCGGACCAGTCGTCCTTGCCGTCGGGCGTCTTCCCGGCGTAGGTGAATCCTAGGAACACCACAAACAAACATCAGTTGCCAGTCGCTTCTCCCATCAGTTCTCAATCACATACCAGTGCACATGAGTGCTCCCTCGACCAGCAGCCAGCACGAGATGTACTTGTAGAGGGAAATCTTTCCCCAGAGTCCAATGTCGATGCACTTCCTCCACATCGGCTGGTTGCGGAAGGCGTTCGTCAGGAGATAGCTGTCGGGCAACATCAGAGCGCCCAACTGTCGAATGATCAAGTAGGCCACCCCAATGCCGCCACGGACGATGCCAGCACGAACGCATCCGGTGTGCTCGCGGAACTCCCCACGAACGAAGCGCTCGTAGCGTCTAAACGGAAACTGCGGCCCCACCAGGAACGATGCCGGGAAGTATGTGTACGCGGCCAGTTCCAGCAACGATGGCACCCGATCCAGAGCGGTCTCCCGCTGATCCTTAGACAGTTCCTCCCTCATCTTCCGCCCATCGGCTACGTCGAAGCCAAAGCCAATCAACCGCAGGACAAGCACGCAATGCGGCATCGTCCAGATGATGTCGTAGTCGTTGCTCTCAGTGAAGCGATACCCGATCAGCAGGTAACACAAGTGAAAAACGAAGTTTATTATCAAAAGCTGCTGTGGCGCATTATACAGCAGCCGCACCAACAGATACGTGATCCACACCGCAATCATGCTGTGGTACGAGTCGAAGCCATAGTTGAAGAAGCACACGATGAACCCGGTAACAGCGAAAAATATATGCTGCACCACTGGCTCGAACTGGTACACGAACAGTCGGTGAACAGCTGCCACGGGATATCCTAAAGAAACGACAGCCGATTAACATGGTCACCTGACACACAAAGAACAAACACAAAAGCGGTTTCTCCTCGTCGTGAGGCGGCAATTAACACAGCCTTTAATTGACGAAACATGTCAAGCGTGTCAAGCGTGTCAAGGGTGTCTCACATGATTGCACAACTGCACTCTGCGCGTCTTCGTGGACTTTAACCATAAGCCACCCAGTCACCTTGGTGTAATGATTACAACAAGGAGAGAACAGTGCAAAAATATGAAACACAATAATTCAATTACATGACCTCGTGCCCGTAGAGGAGAAACCACCTTGCTCTTGCTCTGAGAGCACAACCCATTCACTTACCAGCTAGGATCGAAATCAAAAGCCTCAATGCAGCCTCCGAGGTACCAGACAGTTCGGCCAATTGTCCAATATATCCACTGGCACTGCCGTGCTGCGAAGCGTCTGCTGCCGACATCGCAAGAAGTTACGTCGTACTCGCGTGGGATTCGCGTTGGACTCGCCCGAGAATCGCCCGACAATCGCGCCGTACGCAGTAAGAAGGAACGAAATGCTTTCACTTCTCTCGAGGAATGTTTTGTGTTTTAATTTGGTGTGTGTTTCGGTTTTGTTTTTTCGAGAATGTTAAATACACACTTCGGCTTCGACTGCTTTCTGGACAAATATGAGCTATTGCACTGAGTACAAAAAAAAAACGAAATTCAAAGAAAATCTCAACACACCGTCGGTGGCAGACGGTTTTCCAGTGGAAGGTTGGATTTCCATGAGGGAATGTTTATTTTATCAAGGTGTGCGCACGCGGTGTGCCTTGTTTTTGATGTGGTTTCAAATTTCACCATGTGGTGGGGGAACGGGTGGGGATTTGTTGTGATTATCGATGAGGTGATTGTTTGGTTTTTCTTGCAGTCGGTGGAGGGTGATCGAGGGGCGTAGCGATATCCGCGATCATGGGGATTAGAGGATGACGTCCGTGGGGGAAGGAGAGTTGTTGGTTCTTGCAGAGGACAGCGTGGCTACGTGATGTGACATTAGTGCGCGTTGCCAACTGGGTTCCAAGGGACAGCGAGTCAATCTGTTAATGATCATCGGTACCAGCTGTGTCTAAGCTGCCCTTAGGCTAGATTAATCGGCTGCTGGTTCCCTTAATTTTTAAGTTGATTCAAATTTTAATAGAAGCACACTAATTTTTGCTCTTGTGACCAAACCAACATCTCCATCCAGCCCTTAAAACCAATACGAAACCTCTTCCCAACTTTCATAGACTTGGCATCACTGCCCACCCTTTTGTCGTCAATTTTCCAAAGCCCTAGCCCAGGGTGTGTCACCACACCTGTCATCAGTGATTCCAACGCACCTTACACAAGCATACAAGTCTCGTCGCACCACTCACTCTCCCCTGCCGCGCGACAGAGACAACCACACTTCACACAGCCACTGCCGCCTCGTGATGTCACACATCATCGCACTAGAAACGTTGTTGAAAAAAATCCCCTCGCACACATAGTTGTTTGGTTCGCTGCATGCTGTCAACTACTAAACTGTCAATTGTCGTCAAGTTTTTGTTTTGTGTTTAGCCCTCGGTGGTTTTTGGTTTTTTTCTCCTTTCATTTTTTCATTTCGTTTATTTTTCGGAATTTCATTTGTGTTTGCAAAAACTAAACTCATTCTCTCCTGCAATTGAATAAGACAAGCAGAATAAGTGATAAACACTAAGGAGTGAGTAATTTGAAAATTTCTTAATTGATTGCCCGGCGCGGTGGAGGGGGGAGAATATGTGTCTGACCACACCTTTCGAAGCTATTTTGCACTTGAATTTCGTTTGTTTAGCTTGGTGTTCGGCTGTTTTTCCTTTTTGTTCCTTGTTTCATTTGTTAATTAGCATTTTTTGTTTTCCAAACGAACGCTTCAGCTGTTCGGCTCATCTTGGGTGGTTATTAAATTCAAATTTACCAACGCGCCGAGACGTGCGTCGAGTGATTCATTCCATTGATCTTGTGGAATTCTTTGGTGGCAGTTAATGAAAACATTCCGCTCCGGCAGGATCGAATAACTGAGTTCCTTTGGTAAAGAAGTGCCTGTGAAGTGCGGTTTTGTTGCTTTTGTCTTCTTCGCATCGCTGGAGAGGAGTCTGACCAGGAATTCGAGTGAGTGATCTGCTGTTTGTCAGAGAAGGGGGAGGGGAGGCCAACGCCTAGCTTCTATGGAAAGTGATCGTGTCGGTGACGAGAATCGGATGACTCTTCGTTGATCATGGAATCAAAGTGCATTTGGGTGTGCGATTAGAGTGTTGTCTTGCAGCAGGGTGTGTGGGAGTTCCACTTGAATCGACACTGTGTTCTTGTCTTGTCACAGTCTGGTTACAGCAGCAGTTCGTTGAGCACTGGTTTCACGTACAAAATCTAGACAGGCTGAGGCTCACGAACTGCCACAACATCTAGAGAGGACGTGGTTTACTAATCTAGGAGACGCTGTGTGAGGTTATGCCATACGATTGGGTCTTGAGCGACACATGGGAGTGCCTCCAGCGTGTCCATTGTTTTGCAATTTTTGTTTAAACACAGTCTAGGAACTGCCACAAGATCTAGAAGGCGAGGGATGTGTCGTGAGGTCATGCCTTTCGTAGAATTTCCACTTGGAACGGTCCATGAGTGTTGTGAGGTCTTGGAACGAGGGATGTGTTGTGAGGTCATGCCATTCGTAGAATTTCCACTTGAAACGGTCAGTGAGTGTTCTTGGGGTACTTCTTGTCATTCTTCGTTGAGTCCCAAAAACTGCCACAAAATCCAGAGAGGACAAGGGATGCTGCCTGATAGGTTATGTCATGCCGTTGCGTTGCCCTTTTGAACGAGATCCATTTCACGATTGGAAGTGCCTCCACTGTTCTTGTCTTGTCATTTTGCTACAACCCAGTCATCAGGGCATTCTCACGAACTCTTACAACACACAGGATGCCCTGTGTTCGATTACGGCATGTCATTGCCCTTTCAAACGCGCCGCTCACGTGCACCCGTCTGTTGTCTTTGACGCATGTCGATGACGAAACCCCCGAAATCTTCACGAACCTATCCAACGGCCTGTCAAATGCAGTCAACTCGATGTGCGTGGGTGCATAAATGAGCCATCAGTCGGGTTTTTTTCGGCGTTGTGCCCCCTTCTACGGTCGCAAACAGACGTTTCTCCTCAAAGCTTCTCATTCTTCAGTTCATTCAGTCATCTCCATTCGCTCGAGTCGGTTGTTCCGTGTAACTTCCCCCTATTCACAGTCAGTTTTCCTCTAATCACATTTCAGATTTAGTGGACACCCAAACATGCGCCGTTGTTGAATTGCCAACGATTCATCAACGCACTCGCAGAACGTCCCCCCCTGTCCCGAGACTCGCTCAGGCCGCACAGAATGAAGTGTCTAATCTGGTTAGCGCTCTGCGCTCTCATAGCAGACGGCCAGATCCAGACCTATCAGAACACCGACTACCAGCCGCGCTACAATCCGCAGTATGCCAGCACCAACCCACAGCAGCAGCTGCCGCAGACGCAGTTCGGCAATCCCCTGCTCCAGTCGCAGAGTGAGCTGCAGAAGCAGTCCGCATCGAATCTACCGAATCCCAATCAGAGCCTCAACAAGAATCTGAATTTCTACGAGAGTGGCAATTCGTTCGAGCGGCCGAGTTACGCGAGCAACGCCATAGACCCCTCAGCCGACGAGAACGGCTTCTGTCCGGAGCACTGGATCGCGTTCCGGCAGACGTGCTATCGCTTCATAAAGTCGCCGAAGCGGAACTGGCACGACGCCAAGAAGATCTGCAAGGCGTACAACGCGGACCTCGTGAACATCGACAACATCGAGAAGCACTCGTTCATCCTGAAGCAGCTCATTCTGCAGAATCAGCGGCAGAACCGCTTCTGGATATCCGCCCGCCAGCTGGGACCGAACAGCTGGACCAACGACGACAACTCCCAGTTCCTGATGCTCGAGGACTCGTTCTCGTACGAGGACCACGCGATCGAGAACGAGGACCTGCACGACAACCGGTTCCTGGTGACGCAGAACAAGAATCGCTACGGCACCCAGCCGAACGTGAACTACAACACGCCCGGCGGGACGGTGAGGAACCGGAACCTGCTGCCCGACGGCCAGACCTACTCGTCCGAGTACGGAGTGAAGGATCGCCTGGTGTACGGGTTCTCCCGCGCCAGCGACAAGTGGATGTTCATGCCGTCGTACGACATCGAGTCGAACCTGTTCATCTGCGAGTCCCGGCAGCTGTTCGATCCGGAGAACTTCAATTTGAAGAACGACGATCGACGGCCCTTCGACTACGGCCTGGACGTGAGGGACTTTGAGAAGATACCCCGCGGCCCCTACTTCGTGCGACAGCCGAACGACACCACCTTCGACACGAGCAAGACGCGCATCATCAACGACGTGACGCTGAGCTGCCTGGCCGGCGGGTATCCGACGCCAGTGTACCGCTGGTACAAGGAGGAGTACATCAACGACACGCTCCGCTTCTTCGCCATCGACCCGCTGAAGGACGACCGCTACACCCTGAGCGGGGGCAACCTGATAATCTACGACCCGAAGCAGGCGCTGGACCAGGGCCTCTACCACTGCGTGGCCGAGAATCGCTTCGGCAGAATACGCTCCGAGAGCGCCCAGCTCAACTTCGGATTCATCATGGAGTTCAACTTGAAGCGCTCGGCCGAGACGAGCGAGATGAACTGGGGCAAGGCGGTGTTCTGCGATCCGCCGCAGCACTACCCGGACGTGAAGTACTACTGGTCGCGCGACTACTTCCCGAACTTCGTCGAGGAAGACCAGCGCGTGTTCGTGTCCCGCGACGGAGCCCTGTACTTCTCATCCATCGAGTCCGTGGATCGGGCCAACTACTCGTGCACCGTGCAGTCCCTGGTCAGTGACACCGGCCGCAACGGGCCGTTCTTCCCGCTGCGCGTGCATCCCAACAGCAACTACCAGGCGCTCATCTTCGCGAACTCCTTCCCCAAGGTCTTCCCCGAGGCACCCATCGCCGGGGAGGACATCCGGCTGGAGTGCGTCGCCTTCGGCTATCCCATTCCGTCGTACAACTGGACTCGCAAGGGCCATCCATTGCAACGTAACGCCTACCAGACAAACTACAACCGCGTGCTCATCATCCCGAACGCGACGATCAACGACAACGGCGAGTACACGTGCACCATCTCGAATCCCCGCATGACGACCGAGAAGTCGATCGTGATCAACATTCAAATGAAGCCGCAATTCACGATTCCCCTCAAGGACAAGATCAAGGACTTCAACAGCGACGTGACGTTCATCTGCGAGGCGTCGGCCATACCGGACGTCAACTACACGTGGTACAAGAACGCCGAGCTGCTCGACTTCGAGCGCATGGACAAGGACCGGTACACCATTCAGGACAACGTGCTGACCATCAAGTACCTCGACCCGGAGAAGGACGACGGCCTGTATCAGTGCGGGGCGAGCAATCAGCTGAAGACGGCCTACTCGTCCGCCCAGCTGCGGGTGCTCTCGATGAAGCCGTCGTTCAAGAAGCGCCCCCTCGAGTCGGAGATATACGCCATATACAACGGCAACACGACCATCGTGTGCGATCCCGAGGCGGCACCGCGGCCCAAGTTCCAGTGGAAGAAGGACGGCAACGTGATCGGCTCCGGCGGCCATCGACGAATACTGCCGTCCGGCACGTTGATCATCGCGCCCACGTCGCGGGATGACGAGGGCATCTACACGTGTGTGGCAACGAACACGGGCGGCACGGACGAGTCAAGAGCGCGTCTCATTGTCTTGCGTGAGTACATGGTTCATCTGCTTCCGAGTGGTTAATGACATCATTTTTCTTTGCACAGAGGAACTACGGTTCATCCAGACGCCGCCGAAGCTGATAACCTCGCAGATCCACGATCTCATCCATCTGCAGTGTGAAGTCACGTACGACGAGGTGCTGGACGTAGCGTTCATCTGGCGCCACAACGGCGAGATAATCCGCTCCGACGAGACCGAGCGAATTGTAAGTGAATCCCTGAGCACTCCCCGTTCGCCATCAATGACCTTTGCCTCCGTTTCGTTTCAGCGCGTCGATCGCAACCGCTTGACCGTGGACAACATCACCCTGACCGACAGCGGGGACTACGAGTGCATCGTGAAGTCCTCGGTGAACAAGATCTCCTCGAAGACGACGGTGATTGTTGAAGGACCACCCGGAGCTCCGGGCGGCGTCACCGTCATCGAGGTGGGCAAAGTGAAGGCGACCATCGAGTGGGTGAACGGCGCCTCAAACGGCCGCCCGATCCTCTACTACAACGTGCTCGGCCGGACGAACTGGAACCGCACGTGGACCAATGTGTCCACCCATGTCCAGGCGCGAGAGATCGATCGTTACACCTCCCGGCAGCAGGCCGAGGTGCACAACCTCACACCGTGGTCGTCGTACGAGTTCAGTGTTGCGGCCGTCAACGATCTTGGCATCGGCACACCATCCGCCCCGTCGCCCATCTACAGCACCATCGAGGACAAGCCGTACATTGCACCGAAGAACGTCGGCGGCGGCGGCGGCAAGATCGGCGATCTCACCATCACCTGGGATCCACTGCTGCCGCAGGAGCAGAACAGTCACGGCATTCACTACAAGATCTTCTGGCGCCTGCACGGCACCAAGGAGTGGGCCACTCAGGTGCTGAAGAACCAGGGCAACGTCGGCATCGCCGTCGTCAACATCCCGCTCGACAAGTACTACACCAAGTACGACGTCAAGGTGCAGGCGATCAACAACGTCGACAAAGGTCCCGAGAGTGAGATCGTGACCATTTACTCAGCGGAGGACATGCCGCAGGTTGCTCCACAGACACCGGTGGCGCAGAGTTTCAACTCGACCGCGCTGAACGTGACCTGGGACCCGATCGAGATGACGCGGGAGAAGATTCGCGGCAGGCTCATAGGGCACAGGGTGAGTGGAGGGTGTGAGTGACGTGCGCTGAGGGGTGTTTATGAACTCTTGTGCGTCCCATTTCAGCTGAAGTACTGGAAGACAGAACTCCCCGAGGAGGATGCCGTCTACTATCTCTCGCGGAGCACACGCAACTGGGCGCTCATCGTCGGTCTGCAACCGGACACGTACTACCACGTGAAGGTGATGGCCTACAATGCGGCCGGCGAAGGACCGGAGAGTGAACGATACATGGGTAAGTGGATGACACACACATCTGGGTGGATGGACGCTAAATGAGTGACTCTCTTTTCCCAGAGCGAACGTACCGCAAGGCGCCACAGAAGCCGCCGTCGTCTGTCCACATCTACGGCATCAATCCGTCGACGGTGCACGTTGTCTGGCGTTACGTCTCGCCGGAACAAGACGAGGAACCAATCCTTGGCTTTAAGGTGAGTTTGGGGGGCATGCCCACGGTCTGGCGGGGTTTCATCGTGTTGTTTGTGTCTCTCTCCGCTAGGTGCGCATCTGGGAATCCGACCAGGACATGATCACAGCGAACGACACGATCGTCCCAGTCGGTGACAAGCTGGAAGCCTACATCACGAGCCTCACGCCGGGAAAGGCGTACAAAATGCGCGTGCTAGCCTACAGCAACGGTGGCGACGGTCGCATGTCATCGCCAACGCTGATATTCCAAATGGGTAAGACAACGTCAACTGCTCATGGGGCCTAGACGGGGGCGACGGAAACCTGAAGAGGATGTGGTTTTTTTTTTTTTCAGTGTGCATGAGCATGATGTCATGGCGTTGCGTTTCTCACTCAATTTTTGTTCTTTCTTTTTGTTTGTTCGTAGGTAACACGAATGCACGAAACTCATCGCAAGTCAAAATGACTAACTACGCTCTACTTGTTGGATTTCTGACACTCATTTTCGCGAACAGCCGTCTCTTCGGCGTGCGCTTGAATGATGTCTAAAGAGTGTGAAACACAGCACAAAATGCACAACCAAAATCACAGACATTCCATTAACCGGTACGATCGAATCATCATCATTCACCATCGTCGTCCTGACTCTCCCTCTCGTTCCTGTTCTTCGTGTCATCCAAGTCCTCTCCGTCCTCCTTGCAAAGCCCTCCTGAGATTGCTCCGTTCTGCCAGTCCAGGTGGATCAGCAGACGTGTCACTGGGAAAGAGAAGAAAACAACAGAAAGGAAACTACGATCGAAATCAATTAGAGAACCGTCCGCGGAAAGTTTACATTCCTTAGCCATCCACGTTTTGTTTGTGTGTTTTCTTCTCCCTCCCCATGACCGACTGATCCACCGTGTGTCAGTGGTGCCGGCGGATCTCATCCGCCAGCTCCACCACCGACCACCGAATCTCGAAACAAATGACAATTAATTCAATCAAGAAGCGCAAAGCAACCAAAAAATCATCTTCAACACACCACACGCATGCCAAGTGGATTCCCTACTTCAAATTCTGTGTGTTGTCCCATAGATATACGTATATATATATATTTTTGCACGTCGTACGCATGTAGTCCGTAGAAGGGAAAAACAAATGATTTATTATTTTTTTATGACAAAGAAATATGTTCGCATTACAGTAAAGTTCAAAACCTTATCAGAAGAAATTCGTCCATGTACCGTATGATTAAGAGAAATAAGCAAAGTCTATAAGTAGTTATCCAAGCGGAGATGATGTCTTAGCTAGCGATTGAATGTATTTTAACTATTTTTTTGTGAATATTCGTTTTTTTTGCGTTTTTTTCATCTTCAATCAATATATAATTGCAAATGTTACATTTGGTATATAGATATCTTAAAACTTCGTATGTTGTGTACAAATTAAAATGTATCTGGAATAAATAATACTTGATGTACTTGATGTATCTGACGTGTGTTTCTGTGGCTTGATGGCGCGCAGGTGGGCGAGGTGTTCTACTGGGCGACTGGGCGACTGGGGGGTTAGTTCAGTTCTGCTCACCGTCGGTTGAGGCGACAGACGGATCGGGTGCTGTGTTCAGTGACGACAGGCAGTCGGATCGGGAGCTGTGTTCACTTCTACTCCTCGTCGGTTGATGGGGCGACAAGCAGACGGATCGGGAGCTGTGTTCAGTTCTACTCCTCGTCGGTTGACGGGGCGACAGCCAGACGGATCGGGTGCTGGGTTCAGGGACGACAGGCAGACGGATCGGGAGCTGTGTTCAGTTCTACTCCTCGTCAGCTGACGGGGCGACAGGCAGACGGATCGAATGCTGGGTTCAGGGACGACAGGCAGACGGATCGGGAGCTGTGTTCAGTTCTACTCCTCGTCAGCTGACGGGGCGACAGGCAGACGGATCGGGTGCTAGGTTCAGGGACGACAAGCAGACGGATCGGGAGCTGTGTTCAGTTCTACTCCTCGTCGGTTGACGGGGCGACAGCCAGACGGATCGGGTGCTGGGTTCAGGGACGACAAGCAGACGGATCGGGAGCTGTGTTCAGTTCTGCTCCTCGTCGTTTGGTGAGGCAACAAGCAGCCGGATTGTGTGCTTAGTTCAGTTCCACTCCTCGTCGGTTAATGGGGCAACAAGCAGACGGATTGGGTGCTGCTTGACCGTGTACCAGCTACGTACTCTTTCTCCATGCTCACCTGCGGAATAATAGACTGTCTGTGGTCTACTATGGAAGACAGTTGAGTTAGGGCATCACGACCAGAGTGAGGGTGGCAGCCTATGCCACAAGTAGGCCTAAAGGCCCCAAACTGTTGCCAACCTGCACAGGTAAGTGTATTAGTGTCGTTTAATCCTTAGCTAAGTGTGTGACGTTCCAAGTCGTCTTTGTGGCACCGGCGGGCGATTAGCGACTGTGTACCAGCTCCTTTGTGGTTCTGCGTCTGCTGCGATTGATAGAATAGCTTGTGGGTGAATGTTTATCCTTCTAGATGGGACTAGCTTGTCCCTAGCTCCCAAGAAAACCAGAAGAACTCGTCAAATCATTAAGGAGTGAAATGTTCATCGTTGATGAGAATAACAGAGCTCACACCTAAACCAAAGAAGACCTTGACACAATCTGTATCAAATACCCTCAGAGCAAATGTCCCTCGATTTAGCCCCCAAAGAGTAGTAGCTACGGCAGCACGCTTGTAAGAGCAAGCACTCTTCAACCTCCAACCGCCGACAGCAAACCAAAAACGCAACACTTTCCCTTCCACCCTTCGTACTGACCCTGCCCACTATAAGAACGGCAAACCCTTCCTAACATTCCCCCATTTACAGATCTGCAAAATCCCTTCCCATTCCACTGTCCTCACACCCTGCAATTGCAACCTCTTACAGCCCATCCATCTATCTACTCACCACCATTGAAGCCGTCTCATTTCCGCACTCCCGCACCGATTCCCTTAATTTTTTTTTCCAAAACAACATACTACATCTCCCCTCAACCCACTCCATCCACCCCGCATCCTAAAATCCTTCGTATTTTCGAAAAACTCACCAAAATCCGAGGAGACCCCGCGGCAAGCACACAAGCACTTAGCCCCAACTTCGACCCCGTCTCATTTTCGCATTTCCGCACCGATTCCCACCAAATTTTGGATGCAGACTTCAGTGTCCACCTCCCCTCACTCCATTCCACCCAATTTTCACCCAAAAATCGGTCGAAATTTCCCAAAAATCGATTTTCAAAAATTTGCACGCTCGCAGCGGAAAAAGTCGACTGGAATGGTTTCGCATTTTACTGCATTTTTTGGGCGAAATCGTGCATTTTTTCGATTTTCCAAAAAAATGCGAATTTTTGAATGAGGTCTTTTTTGGGTGACAGGCTTGGATGCCCCCTTGAGGATTTCATCCACTTCAAGGGATTCCCTGGCGGTTTTCCATGAAAAATCATCGATTTAAGTTTGAATTTTCATGCTCTGACGTCATCCGGCGAGCAGTTGCGGTTAGTGTCTCTGCTAGATTGTGACTTCGTTTGGGTGGACTTGGTGTGGTTTTTGGTGGAAAATCAATTGAATCCTATTGGGATGCGCGATGGGAGTGCTTTAGATGGCTGGAGGGGGATGTGGACGACGAGTTTCAGGCGAGAGGCCACCGCGGAATGGTCGAGATGCATGTGTGTACCTAGGTGGAGGTTTTACTTAACAGAACGTGGCTTCAGAACTTGTCGGTGATCGGATTCCCTCAGGACGTGGAGTGGTCCAGTGAATGAGTGTCGTGGTTGGATATGAGTCTCAAGTCTCAACCAAGCAGCCACTACTCAGGCTGTCTTCAGTCTTCAGTCTTGCATTCACGTGGTGGCAATGTGTTGAAGTTTTACTTAACTGAACTTGGCTGGAGCACTTGTCGGTGGAGAGCTTCATTGAGTGCGTGGAGTGGTTAACCGCCATCAACAACACAACGTGGAGGCGTTGATGACTCAGATCCGGGACGGTGTTGAGCCGATATCCAGTTCGCCAGGTTCGTGGCCGTCGGCGGCTGCCTGGTGGATGGTGACTTCTGAGTCAGATGCACGACACGACGGTGACTGGTGTCCCAGCAGCTCTTCTCTAGACTGAGTAGACCAGCACTCATCGGCGTCTTAATATGTCACTGTGCCATAAGTTGTGACTGAAGACGATCCAGAGATGAAGAGAGCGTGCTTCCTACATGAGCTGACTAACGGCGTCTGGCCCCAGTTCCTTGTCTAGCGCTTGGGAATTACAGATTCAACGCTCTGAGGAACTGTTGCCCAGGAGACGCCGGTACCAGTGGGCCAGCGCAACAGCGGACGCACGCATCTAAAGTGCAGCACCCAAGTGGAGAAGGACGTCAACCGCCACTTGGCGTGCTAAACTGGAGGCAGCTTGCCAGAGGAGGCGTTAGTCGCAGAGGCTTGGTGGTTGAGGCTCAGGCGGACTGCAGCGGCGCACAAAGAAAAATACTCTCTAAGTCGTGACACAATACCGATAAAACCCTGATCATCCCAGTCCTGCTCTATGGCGCAGAGACATGGACGCTATTGAAAGCGGATGAAGAAGCTGAGACAAGTTCTGCGTACGATCTTTGGTCCTGTTTGCGTCGATGGCGTTTGGGGGAGAAGGTTCAACCACGAACTATACGGGCTGTACAGCGGCATGCACCTAGTTAAGCGTCTTCGGATCCAACGCTTAAGATGGCTAGGTCATGTAGAGCGGATGGACACCACAACTCCGGCCCGAAGAGTCTTCGACACCGAACCATTGGGACAGCGCAACAGAGGACGTGCTCGCACTAGATGGCGCACACGAGTTGAAAAGGACCTCAACCAACTTGGTGTGCGTGGTTGAGGCCCAGGTCCCGGACCCCGGACTGTAGCGCCAATCAAGAAGAAGTCGTGACAATTCGACTTAGGGAGAGTCCACTGTACACGGGAGTTCCCCTCTGGTGTTCGGAGCCCAAATTTCATCGAAGTACGCCCTCCGTCAGCCTTCTCCGACTGTTCAACCAAACCACCATCGACTTCTCCCTCTCTCACCAATGAAAGCCCACAGGTTTTTGTTCACATTTTTATTTGATTTTATCCATTTTTTTTCTTGTTCCATTTTTAAGTGTTTTTTTTTTTTGTTTGTTTTATTTTACATACATTTACACATCGATTTACAATACATTAGTTACTACTTTATTAAATAACTTAAAGACTTTCAAGTGCTCAGTGGTGAAACGCAAAATGGCTGCGTTCCCCTTCGCGGCTTGTAGTAAAGTGTGGCGCACTAGTCGCACGATCTTCGTCCTAGTGATCCCGATCCGTGGTGTGCGTTTAGTATATGTATATATTTCATATGTAGACATAGTGTGTGTGAAAGGGAAGTCGGGGAAAGGGGGAGGTAGGGGAAGTAGGGGACAGGACTGAGGATTCTTTTCAACAAGATGTACAAATATATATATTCAAAGATTGAAGGCTCGTGTGTGGGGTGATGGCAGGTTGGTCATCCAAAAGTCTCCTCTGAGAGTTCCTCTCAATAGTATCCAAAAAATATATTTGTTTTCATTTTTTTTTTTTCTTTTTTATTTCTACGTAGAGGGGATAAGGAATATTGTTGCCGGTAGCCGGTGTGCTGGACGCTGTGCTCTTAGAATAGAAGTGAGAATAGACTGCGAACACCAGCGGCGGCTGGTTGGGTGCCGAAGATGTAATCACCGGCTGTCCTGTGACGGGATGCGTGACTGGACACATTCGACTTGGTCCTCTCGTAAACGGCAACATCCTGCGAGGGAAGAACGAGAAGAGAATTCTAAGTGAGTTCAAGGAAATGAGGGATTAGTCTTCGGTTGATGATTGATGAGGTTTTAGTTGCGAAAGAAGGATTCCACTTGTGCCCGGCGGGAGGGGAGCATGCATGGCAGAGTGGTGGCCGGTCGTGTGCGGTAGCCAGTCAATGAAGGGGAAGTGAGCTGTGATTCGAGGTGACGCCGCGCAACAGTCTGCCTTGGGAGCCATTGGCAGCAAGGCGGAGAGGGAATCAGCTCGACGGGCGACGCTGTGATTCGAGGTGACGCCGCGCAACAGTCTGCCTTGGGAGCCATTGGCAGCAAGGCGGAGAGGGAATCAGCTCGACGGGCGACGCTGTAATTCAAGCTGACGCCGCGCAACAGTCTGCTTTGGGAGCCATTGGCAGCAAGATGGAGAGGGAATCAATCACTTGATACCACGCAGTTCGCAAGGAAGCCACACTCTCAAATGTCTAGAACTCTATAAGCCCGTGCAACTCAGAAACTGGTCGATTGCCATGGAGTCGTAGACGCAGCTGTTAGGTTGTAGTGGCTGACTGCTGCAGAGCAGGCACACTTAGGCCAGATCAGGCCCATTGTGATACCACGCGGATTGACTTCTCCTAACGCTGGAACTAGTGGGTGCTGCTGATGAACCGATTTAGTTGGCCAATGCTCGTTACGGCTGCTGAAGTAGTAGGCTCCTAGGTGCGGGAACCTACGACTGGCAAGAGCACTGCAGGAGCAGAGAAGGTGAGACGAAGCTGTTACCAGTTACCAAGCGACCCCTGCAACCAGTGGCCACAGCAGAAGGTGAGACGCAGCTGTTACCAGTTACCAAACGACGCGATTGGTCCACTGCAACCAGTGGCCGCAGCAGCCGTTAGCACACGACGCGTCGCGATTGGTGGAATGCAGCCAGTTGTTCGCCGACGTTGCAACGGAGGCCGCGACGCCATTGGTCGAGTGCAACGAGTCGTGTGGCATCATTGCAACCAATGCCGGGAGACCTTGTTGCAGAAGTTCGCAAGTCGCGGATCGTGTGTACATCGTCAATGAAGAGGACTTCAGGGGAAGATGTTAACAAATCTGTGGCGTGTTGGTCGGTCAGAGACTGTCACAGGCATCGAGAGAAAAATTCTGACACCTCCGTGCCTTGCCTTATCCGAACAGAGGTCGGTTGTTAGTCGGGAAAGGTGATAAGCTGGAGGAGACACGCTCTGTCTCGGCTTACAAGTCGTCGGAGGCATTGTTTGAGGTGGTTTTCTTGTAAGCCAGGTCTACAGGCAGCTGATCTTAATGAAAGCGCCTAGGTTCGTCCTTTAGACTGCCCCCCAAGGACTGCAGAGCTAGGTATGTACAACTGTGGGGAATGTCGTCTTGTTTCAATCGATGTGACGGCTAATGCAGGCTTGAAGGCGCTTTTAATTTGTCGCGAAAGGTGGCCAGGGCTTGTAGACGCAGACAGACCAAAAGAGAAGTGTGGTTAAGGCTTGTCTGATGCCAATGCGGGCTTGTGGACGCGGACGGACCAGTCACGGTGGGTTATCAAGGCGGGCTTGTAAAAGCGGACAGACTAGTCGCGACGGGTGGTCAAGGCGGCCTGATGCCAAAGCGGGCTTGCAGACGCTTTGTCGCAAAAGATGGTGACGCTAAGACAGGTCTGTAGACGCGGTCAAAGTTCCAAGGCGTGCCTCATGCCAATGCGGGCTTGTAGACGCGGACAGACTAGTCGCGAAGGTTGGACAAGGCGTGTCTGATGCCATTGGGGGCTTGTAGATGCGGACAGCCTCGTCGCGAAGGTTGGTCAAAGCGTGTCTGATGCCAAAGCGGGCTTGTAGACGCGGACAGCCTCGTCGCGAAGGTTGGACAAGGCGTGTCTGATGCCAAAGCGGGCTTGTAGACGCGGACAGCCTCGTCGCGAAGGTTGGACAAGGCGTGTCTGATGCCAAAGCGGGCTTGTAGACGCGGACAGACTAGTCGCAAAGGTTGGTCAAGGCGTGCCCAATGCCAAGGCGGGCTTGTAGACGCGAACAAACTGCTCCCTGGCTCTCCATTTGGAGCATGCAGTGAGGAACAGAACGTCGCCCGCCACCTAAGCGCTCAGCTCTCGCCATTAGTGCCACTTGACTGCCATGCCAAGTGTGTCTCCCCTCCTGATCGTCAGAGAAATCCACACCCCATGACTGAATGCGGAAACAAGTGAAGAAGACAGACAAAGAAAATCAAGCAGTTTTTGTTTTTTGTTAGAAACACACAGAACATCGTGAATGTGAAACCATGAGCGGAGGTATGACCCTCCAAGTCACAAGTCCCCTCTCCCTCCCCTCGAATGAGCACCCAAACAGTAACATTTAAACAATCAACAAGAACAACAACAACAGATGATCGCAACGCCGATGCAGATGATCACGGCTGGTCAAGAAACCGTGTTTTGTTAGTACAATAAAGTGAATTGAAGCACAGTGTCTGCCTCTCTTCCTCCGAAACTGTTTACCACCAAATTTTGTGCCTCAAGCGAGAAGGAAAGTCAAGCAAACAGTTCCAGCAGTTCGAATGGATGTGTGATCAAGAAAAAAGAAAAAAAAAAGAAACAACAAACAAATGTGAATACGTACAGGTACATTGTGTGGATCTGTTTAAAGCTTGTTTTTGGGGGGGAGGAGGTTTGCTTTCGTTTCGTTGCATCTACGTTAGCCTGTTGCGGAGGCCGTAGTGCGAGACAATGTGAACGGGCTTGCGCCGGTGCCTGCGCCGCGGTAGCCTGCTGGTGGATGGGACATCGTCGCCAGTCTCGTAGTCACTACTGTACGAAATGTACGTTGTGTCTGTCATGTCTGACATTGCTGGGGAATGCTGCAAATAACAATTTTTGTCTGTTAAAATTGTGTGATTTTGTGTGTGTGTGTGGAGCGACCAAGTGACGATGAAGTGTGTGTGCTTAATTTTGACGGGACGCGGTACTTGGAACGATGAGAATCAAAAAGGCGAGTGCTTCGATCTTGAGGAGGAGGACACTGACTCCGGCTTGTTCTTGATGTTGAGGGCAGTGCCAGGCGAAAAAAAGACTAGAAAGCCGGTGCCCAGGCTGCGTCTTGTTTTGTAGGACAACGTCGCACGGGGTAGCGCCACAGCGACAGCTACAGAGATTCAGTTTTCGATCAAATGACAGTGGCAGCTGCTTGACGATCAGGAGAAGTGGCTAAGCTCGTCGAGGAGCACCACCCTCCTCGTTCAACCGCTCTCATCGACTTTCATGCCACTTCAGAGACAAGAGGAGACTTCGAAGGCGCATGAGTCGAGCCCGGCGTCAGACCGCCACCGTTCAAGGTGGCCCACAGAAGCGATCGAAGACACGGCAACGACCGAACAAATTTGCCAGCAAATTCAATTCAAATCACACACAACAACAACTACTCACCTCTCGTTCACTATTCGTGAGGACAGTCTTCATGGTCTCACTGATGGGCCACTTCTTCTTCATGACCAGACTCAGTGGCGGATCGTGAATGCCACCGGCGTCCATTGACCAGACGGTCATCACAGCGCCGCCTTCGAGTCTGGTTCCTCGGAGGAATTTATAGACCAGCTCATTGTCGCCGGCGTAGCGCATCAACTGCCAGCCGGTCATGTTGATCTCCTCGGCGCTCTTGTTCTGCAGCTTGATGAAGCGACCACCGCTGTCGGCCTCGAGGATGCAAATGTCCCCCTTGGCCGAGGCGTTGATGGAGAACTCCGATATGTTGCGATCCTCTGACTCGTCGAGCACGGTGCGGCGACGCTTCACGCCGGACGGTGCGATACGAACGGCGGGCGCACTGGTCGTGCGCATTGCCACCGACGAGGAAGTGGTGGCTGTGCCGCCGGGCGAGATGTTCAGGCGACTCTCTTCGCCGCGCAACAGCTTGTCGTAGGCGGCGATCTCGAGGTCCAGCGAGACCTTGATGTCCATGAGATCCTGGTACTCCTGCAGCTGCTGGGCCATTTCCTCGCGCATGCGATTCAGCTCGGCCTCCAGGGTCGACGTCTCCTGGTTGTGACGGGCGCGCTCGCGATCGAATAAGTTCTCCATGTCGCGCAGGCGACTCTAAAACCGAGAAACAGACAATTGAACAAAATGCAAGCCAGACCTCTAAGTTCAACTCACATTCAAGACGGCGTTCTGCGATTCCAGCTCACTGATGCGCGAGTTCAGCGTCTCCAGCTTGCCGCGCACAATGCGCACCTCCTCCGACATCTGTGAGGCCACGTTCGCGTTGCGATTTGCCGCGCTCTGCAGATTCTTCGCCTTCTTGTCGTACAGCAGCACAATCTCGTCCCGATTGGCCTTCATCTGAGACTCGTACTGATCGCGCAGCTCCTGCAGTGACTGCTGCAGCTTCGCCTCGTACTGCTGCGACAGGCGGCCATCGATCTCGCTGATCTCCACCTGCCGGCGACTGCGCGTCTCGGTCAGCTCTTGTGCGTGCACTTGGTCCTTGAACGACAGCTCCTCGCGCAGGCTCTGGTTGCAGTTCTCCAGGTCAACGCGTGCCAGGGTCTCGTTCTCCAGCTGCTTGCGCAAATCGTCCAATTGCGCGTGCAGACGTTCGTTCTCGCTAAGCAGAGCCCTGGCATCGTCCTGGGCCTTCTTGCGATCGGCCATCGCATTGTTGTACTTGCCGTTCAGCTCACTGCAGCGCGACTCGTACACGCGTGCACTGTTCTCGGCGTGTTGCAGATCCTTGGTCTTCTTGTCGAGCCTGAAAAAGAGGAGCACTGAGTCACGGGCATTCGTTCATTCATACAATTTAGTTCATCGTCAAGGTCGGTTGATTGGGCTATTTTTAGAGAGCCGACCATAAAAACAAGTTTAATGTGTCGGCAGTGATTAATGAAAATTTATGCGAAGCCGGGAGCTCGCTCGATGACATCAGTACGCGTTGAGTGAGCAGAGCGAAGAGCTCTGGCTGCGCTGGGGGACACACTGAAACGGTGTGGTGGCGTGGGGTAGAAACGCCGGATGGTATTCCCTCACGAGAGGGGGACAAATTATTGCGTCGTTGCGTGAGATGTGTGTGAGTGTAGAGGGAACCACCGCTGGGTCAAGGATTATTTTAATTGCTTGTGAGTGAGTGTCGTTAAAGGGTGTCACGAGATGATTGACGGGGGAGAAGGCGAAGCGGAACTCTGTGGGGAATTAAGCGACTTGTATTTGCCGGCGTCGGTGCACAGGCTATGCGCAATCAGAACTATTCTGCGACAGGGGACTGCACCTGCCACTCTACGCACGTGCACCCATCTTCGTTCAAATCGACATGCTCCATCTCCCCTCACACCATTCCAGCCGCCACACATCCAAGATTCCGCAGAAATTTCAAACACATCACTATTTCCCAAACAGTCAGTCATTCATTCCCTGCCGACATCGACAACATCTCATTTTCGCATTTCCGCGTCGATTTCCTTCAAATTTTGAATGCAGACTTTGTGTTCCATCTCCCCTCAACCCACTCCATCCACCCCGCCTCCAGAAACATTCAGAATTTTCGAAAAACTCATCAAAACCCCAGCAGACTCCACGGCAATCACGCAAACACTAAGCCCCAACGTCGACCCCGTCTCATTTTCGCATTTCCGCACCGATTCCCACCAAATTTTGGATGCAGACTTCAGTGTCCACCTCCCCTCACTCCATTCCACCCAATTTTCACCCAAAAACCGGTCGAAATTTCCCAAAAATCGATTTTCAAAAATTTGCACGCTCGCAGCGGAAAAAGTCGACTGGAATGGTTTCGCATTTTACTGCATTTTTTGGGCGAAAATGTGCATTTTTTCGATTTTCCAAAAAAATGCGAATTTTTGAATGCGGTCTTTTTTGGATCATCGTTTCGAATGTCCTTTCAAAGATTTTCTTCACTTCAACTCGATTGCAGGCGGTTTTCGGGGAGAAATCAACGATTTTCTGTGAAAAAATGCCCACTCTGGCGTCACACTGGTCGCTACACACTTCCAATACAACGGACAACCGATCTCAGCTCCTGCTGCTGGTATCGTCGTGAATGAGGTATGCTCAGATTCGTCTTTGGATCGTCTATTTATGTTCAGAAGCAGCCTCCGACGGCAGAGGTATGGTTTTCGAGATATGGGCAATTTAAAGGAAATGAAACCTCTCTCGTGTGGAGCGGATGGACACCACAGCTCCGACCCGAACAGTCTTCGATACCAGAGCAACAGAGGACACCCTCGCATGGCGCAAGTGACAAGTGAAAAAGGACCTCAACCAACTTAGTGTGCGCGGCTGGAGGCAGCTGGCGAGAGAGCGTGTTGGTTGATGCACGAACTGTGGCGTCAATCGAAGAAGAAGGCGGTGCATTGGTATAGAACTTCCTTTAGCTGGCCTGAACAACCCCGCTTTCTGGACGGAGAGGCTCATTTACAAAATGATGGAATACCCCTCTTCATTCAAGAAAGTTCTACGTCCAGGTAGAATGCAGCCAGTCAACGCAGCGGAACATCAAAGCTGGGACCACGGCTATGCATCGTCTTCACGGCTGCCTTACCACCTCTAGCCGATCGAGTGAATTCTAGTCTCTTCGCAGAGACCACTCTGGTTCGTCGAACATTTCAGCAAAACCGTCTGCGAAAGACCGACAATGGGACGGTGCTGATAGGGGGACGGAGAGTCCAATTCGCAACTATTTTTAGGATCTTCCGAAAAAATAATCGCGGCATTTGAGTTTCGAGTGGCAGAACTATAAATTGGATTTATTATTAGACAGCAGAAATTATGCGCGTGACCCACTAAAACAAGGTCGATGTCTATTTTTTAAATTCATTATTTTTTAAGCAAGCATGAATATTTGATCGCTTGTCAGGGGGGGAGAGCTTCATTTAAACGAGTCGCAGTTCCTAACCTCGAAGAGCGTCACGAGAGATGCAGTGGTTAAGACGACAGTCAAAGTGGGTGCTAAGGCGACGGTAGAGGCAACCTGCATATGGGCGCCAATGCGACAGTCAAGACAACAGTCAAGACGGGCGCCAAGGCAAGAGTCAAGAAGACAGTCCAGTTGGACGCCAAGATGACGGTTAAGACAACAGTCAAGACGGGCGCCAAGGACACAGTCAAGACTACAGTCCAGATGGACGCCAAGGTGACGGTCAAGACAACAGTCAAGACGGGCGCCAATGCGACAGTCAAGACGACAGTCCAGATGGGCGCCAAGGCAACATTCCAGATGGACGCGATACAAACGGCGGGTGCACTGGTCGTGCGCATTGCCACCGATGAGGAAGTAGTGGCTGTGCCGCCGGGCGAGATGTACAGCTTGTCGTGTTCCAGGTGGGCCCCAAGGCAACAGTCAAGAAGACAGTCCAGTTGGACGCCAAGGTGACGGTCAAGACAACAGTCAAGACAACAGCCCAGATGGACGCCAAGGCAACATTCCAGATGGGCCCCAAGGCAACAGTCAAGACAACACTCAATCTAGGTGCCAAGGTGACAACAAAGTCGTCACCCACTCCAACAGAAAGCCCAGTGTTGACCAGCATCACCGCATATCGGCCACAGTTTCATCGTGCTCCAGCGGCCTTTCCGTTTGTGTCAGAGAATGACATCACCGACGTCCACTATCTACGCACCAATCGAGCTATGCATCGCGATCTACGTCGAGCCGCAGTGACTAACAAACGAAGTATTCCCCCCCTCCACCGCATTTTTTTTTTATGGAATCGTTAGCCGTGGCAAATGACATTTGAAGCAAAAATGTTAAGATTTTGATCTTGCCCCGGTACAGATCCCCCAAACGGCGAACGCAATGTCAACCGCTCTCGTTGTCAAGCCATTCGAAAGAGAAACGGGCGCCGAGCAGCGAGACCGCAAGAGAATCAGTCACCTTACGTCATCGCTAGTTGTTGGCTAGTCAGTCTATTTTAGTCTAGACTGGCTAACTGGCGCACTCGCTCTCACTCGCGCTCTCCCTCTGAAGAGAGGAACTGGAATCGCGATTCAAGTTTAGCGGCGCACCGAATCGATTATGAAAATGGAAAATGACGTAATTTTTGTTTTGTCAAAGCGCCCCAAAAATATTCATCAATTGCTGCGACTGTGGGGGGAGTGGGTAACGGGTGACAAGCACACACACACACACACACAACAATCCGACGCACGGAAGGTGTGTGCTTATCGGTTTTATGCGGGTGGGTGGCTCGGCGTTTTTTCCCATTCAACGGGCGACGTTTGACCAGCGAGTGGGTGGGTGGCGTTGAGTGCTTGTGAGGGTTGGCCGATTGTTATGGCGGCCTTCCCTTATGCGTGTTTGAGCGCGGTTTCAGCTTCTTTTCCCCCCCGCCGCCGCCGAGGCCGGTGTGAATGGTGTCATCGTGGTGTGAGCTTATGTCTTATGCTCATGTGCACTTAACCTGTTTCAAGAGATGATCTCACTGTGAATGTTTGCAAAAGCGAACGAGGGAACTTATTTCGAATTCCATGGCCACCTGCTTGTGGCTGTTTTTTTGCACGCTTTTTGCGGACGTTTTTTTGCTGTTGTGTGTGGGGGGAGGGACGAGCATTTGCCACATGTTCTAGGATGGACTCGGACGGGATTGGCATTGCAACTAGGTCGCCACGTGAAAGTGTGCGAAGAGGGGTCTACGACGTGGCAGGGAAACTGCCAGGAAGGAGGCCACTACGGGGACTGTGACTCTGTGGCTATGACTCTGGATCTGTGAGAAAAGAGCCCATGAGGCGACAGTGTGAGTCTGTGAGGAAGGAGCCCACGAGGCGGACTGGAGTCCCTGGCTAGGGAGCTGTGAGAAAAGAGCCCACGAGGCGACGGGGAGTCTGTGAGGAAGGAGACCACGAGGCGGACTGGAGTCCCTGGCTAGGGAGCTGTGAGAAAAGAGCCCAAGAGGCGACGGGGAGTCTGTAAGGAAGGAGCCCACGAGGCGACAGGGAGTCAGTGAGGAAGGAGACCACGAGGCGGGCTGGAGTCCACGGCTAGGGAGCTGTGAGCAAAGAGCCCACGAGGCGGCGACAGGGAATCTGTGAGGAAGGACACCACGAGGCGGACTGGAGTCCCTGGCTAGGGATCTGTGAGAAAAGAGCCCACGAGGCGACGGGGAGTCTGTGAGGAAGGAGCCCACGAAGCGAACCGGAGTCTGTGGCTTGGGACCTATGAGAAACGCTCCACGGCGCGACAGGGAGTCTGTGAGGAATGAGCTCACGTCGCATCAGGGCAGCTGTGACAAGAGAGTCCACGGAGCGGCCGGACAATTATGAAAAATGACTCGAAGAGCTGCAGCCTGTGACGGGGAATCTGTGAAAAATGGCCTTCAACACAATTTCTGAGAATCCGCCAAAATCTCAGCAACAGTCCTCCCATTTGCAGCGAATCAGACGAACAACGTAGCATCCCGGTCTGTTGCCCGGACAACCGCCAAGCGCCCCACTCCACATCCCCGTCAGAGGCCGAGCGTCCTAGGGGGTTGCTCGGCAAACTCTCTCCACCCCATCTCGTGCAGCCCCCCATTCCACATCCGCGTCATCGTCCAAGCTTCTCATTCCACATCCGATGCACGAGACAAGCGGCGCAGCAACCAAGCGCCCCACACCGCCCTTGAGCAAATTTTAACGTCTCTTCCTCTCTCCCACACACAATGACTCTCTCTTAAAGGGCGAACAGCAATAAACAAACACACTCGCCTCCACCGACCGCACCATTGGCGGGCAATCCGGAAAATAACAATTGAACTTACCTCATTTTCAGATCATCATTCTCCTCCCAGAGCCGCTTGGTGTCAATCTCGAGCTTCGCCTTGTCGCGGGCGGTCTCGTCCAGCAGCTTGCGAGCGGCGGCCAGTTCATTCTCATACATGGCCTTGATGTTGGACACCTCTCGGGTGACGGTCTCGCGCGAGGTCTGCACCTCAATGGTCAGCCGGGCATTTTCGGTTTCCAAATTGCGTACGCGGTCAATGTAGCAGGCGAGGCGATCGTTCAGATTCTGCAGTTCGACCTTCTCCTGCAGGCGGCTGGTCCGCGTCGGACTCCTCGGACTGGCCGATCGGGCTGCTGTTGGGGCTGCACCCGCCTGCGGGATCGGGGTGGACGTGCTGTTCCGCGACGCCCTAGATGACACACGTCTTGGCGTAGACATTTCTTTTTTATTTTTGCTTCTCTCTAATCTAATCGCAACACACGAAAATCAACTGCAATCCGTCGGATGGAGCGATAGTTTTTGTTTTGTTTTTGTTTTTTTTTTTTGTTTTTTGGTTCTCGCGGATACACACAAGTGGAGTGGGGTTGGGCGAGAACACTGAGTACACTGCTCTTGAATGCAAAGTTAGGTGGTGGGAAAAAGCGGAATGAATGAGCACAACCTCTTCACTTGCGATCAAAATGTAATCTGGCGATAAATGGGGCCAATCATTTAAATAAATGTGAATTTGCCCACGTTGCCGTGGCCCTGTGGCGAGGGTAGCGTGTGCGTGTGGCTGGTGTGGTACTTTAGTGTGGAGGGGAGTCCATGTGGAGACAGTGACTCAAGGGACAGAGACGGACGGAGACTGGTTTTTGCTGAGACGGAGGGCGGAGTGGTGTGACGTGCTCTCAGTTCAGTGACGATGACGAGGCGAGGAGAGCTCCTGGTTCAATGGCGACGACGAGGCGAGGAGAGCTCCTGGCTCAGTGGCGACGACGAGGCGAGGAGAGCTCCTCGTTCAGTGGGGACGGCGAGGCGAGGAGTGCTCCTGGTTCAGTGGCGACGACGAGGCGAGGAGTGCTCCTGGTTCAGTGGCGACGACGAGGCGAGGAGTGCTCCTGGTTCAGTGGCGACGACGAGGCGAGGAGAGCTCCTGGTTAAGTGGCGACGACGAGGCGAGGAGTGCTCCTGGTTCAGTGGCGACGACGAGGCGAGGAGAGCTCCTGGTTCAGTGGCGACGACGAGGCGAGGAGTGCTCCTGGTTCAGTGGCGACGACGAGGCGAGGAGTGCTCCTGGTTCAGTGGCGACGACGAGGCGAGGAGAGCTCCTGGTTCAGTGGCGACGACGAGGCGAGGAGTGCTCCTGGTTCGGAAGCGACGTCGAGACCCGAAGTTCTCCTAGTTCAGTGACTAATTCGAGGCGGGACGTGCTCCTGATTCAGTGGAAACGACGACGTATGGAATGCTCCTGGTTCACTTGGATCAGAGCGACGACAAGGCAAGCGTGTCGAGGTTATGACGAGATTAGCTTCTGTCTGAATGAATATAGCTCACTTCACTTCGAGAAAAAACAAAGCGCCCCTTGTAGCCCTCCAGTTGTGGACTCCTGCCAGCTGTTTGGTTGCAAGGCTTCTCGTCGAAGTCCAGTCGTCTACAGCCGTCAATTCCTCCACTGTAGTCAATCCCCTACCTTCACTACTCTCACGCAATCGATGGCAACACAACCATCCAGCGAAAGAGAGCACCGTCGCGGCGATGGCAAGAGAACGTGTGCTATTTAAAGAGAGAGCCAATGCGAATTCCGTCTAATTTTGCGAAACACCACACAGACTTCGATAACTCATAGGAAATATGAGATCACGCGGGGAAAATAGGAACATTTGTCGAAACCTACGTTTCTGTTGTGGATTTATGAGGAAGTGAACAGGCGGTCGCGGAAGGAGAAAGACTCGGAATCGGGGTGTGAGTGGGGGACTTGCTTTGTGAAGGACATTGGGTGGTGGGTCTTGTGGTGGTTTGACAACCTGGTGCAGGGCAGAAGCAAAAACAAAAGGAAGCATGCTAGTGCGTGGAATAGGTGTTTTTGGGGAAGTGTGACTACTTTCCTGGTGGATTGAGCTTGTCGACGTGCATGTCCTTGTGGTGTTTAGACTCAATGGGGGCTGTTTTCTTATTCTTGTCGGGACTCAATTTGGCTGCTATGCGTCAATCAGATTCTCCGTCTTATCAGAGTTTAGACTGTTTGCTACCACGTGCCTGTCCAGCCCTAGTGTAGCCTGGTTCCGTCCTCTTCCCTGACCAGTCCCAGCGTGGTCTGCTTCCGTCCACTCCTCTGTCCAGTCCCAGTGTAGCCTGTTTGCGTCTACTTCCCAGTGTAGTATGCTTCCGTCCACTCTTCTGTCCAGTCCCAGCGTGGCCTGCTTCCGTCCACTTCCCTGTCCAGTCCCAGCGTGGCCTGCTTCCGTCCACTTCCCTGCCCAGCCCCAGTGTAGCCTGCTTCCGTCCACTCCTCTGTCCAGTCCCAGCGTGGCCTGCTTCCATCCACTTCCCTGCCCAGCCCCAGCGTAGCCTGTGTCCGTCCACTTCCTTGCCCAGTCCCAGTGTAGCCTGCTTGCGTCTACTTCCCAGTGTAGCCTGGTTCCGTCCACTGGCCAGTCCAGCCCCAATGTAGCCTGCTTCCGTCCACTCCTCTGTCCAGTCCCAGCGTGTCCTGCTTCCGTCCACTTCCCTGTCCAGCCCCAGTGTAGCCTTTTTGCATCTACTTCCCAGTGTAGCCTGTTTCCGTCCACTCCTCTGTCCAGTCCCAGCGTGGCCTGCTTCCGTCCATTTCCCTGCCCAGCCCCAGTGTAGCCTCCACTCCTCCCCCACTCCTCTGTGTTCCCTGTCCTCGCCTGCAGAGCAGGTACACGGCGCAGGAATCACTAAGAAGGAAGCATGCTGGCCCGACGGAGTTCAGAAATTCACCTCGAAAGGGTGCCCTGCAGAAACAATGGATACTACCTCGTCCCTGTCCAGACAACAGCCCGAAATCCACCCAATTCCCGATCCAAGGTCCCCGTGCAGCCAGCCAAGAACATGCGCCACCGTGGCTCGCTCTAAAAATGAACCAACCTCCGCCTTCGCGGCAGATGATGGATTCTATTTCTATTCACGAAAATAGACAAACCCGCCTAACATACCTTATAAATCAGTCTCTCCCCCCAGTCCGCCCCCCGGAATAAACTTCGTCGTCGCAGCCTAAGAGAGCGTTGCCGGCCTGCTCTCAAAGAGCTCTGCTGACATCATCCCACCAAAGCACTGTGATGACGGCGTTTTGTGAACGATTTTAATCGCCACCACCTCCTCCCTCCGCTAAGGTCATTCGCTTCTTAGCATTACATTCTTCGTTCGTTCTTTCGAATCCGCTAATTGGCAAGAACCTCCAGAGATTGTCGGTGGAACGCACAAGCACACCCAGCCGTGGTGGCGGAGGAGGAGGGTTTTGTGTACTCGGCCCGCTGGTGCGCATGTCATGACATCATTGATTTTTCACCGAGCGCCGACTGTGCGCCGAGAGTGTTCCCTCGGAATGTCTCATAGGCCTTGACACTGGCGGAGGAAGAAACCGATGTGTGCTGCCCTGCGGTGACGGACTTTATGATTTGCGTCGCAATCTCTGTTTTTATGGAATAACGTCTTGAGACGATGGCATGTGACACAATCGCTTTCGGTCAGCTCAACGTGGAGATCTACAGGTTTTCTCTCTGTTGGGCGGAGGAGGGAGGGGGTTTTGTAGAATGGAGCGGGAATTGATGGTGGGATTATGTGACAACTCTGCTCATCAGATTAGACGGCGTCTGCTGGAGACGGGTGGAGTTGCCGAGTTCGACTCAAGCCCCCAAGAGGTGGTCTCCCCTAAATAGACCTAATCGAAGGGAGAGAGTCAGCGAGGAGGGAACCCTCACGTGTCTGCGTCGGAGACCCCTTGGAAAATGCGTAGCGACATTTTAAACACGAGCCGACAACGGAGGCCACTGCTAATGGAACCCATTGCCATCATTGTGGGGGGGGCTACCTTACCTCGCTACCTGACTCGAGTTGAATCCAATTGTCGGCGGTGGATTCCATTGGCAGGGCCACTTCTCTGGGATCCAAGAACGACGGTGGCCCTCCTTCCTGATCTGAGACAAAATTCAAACCTCCGGCATTCCATTAGTCCAGAAAACAGCGTCGGAACTCCCTTGAAGTGAGGAGGTCCTCAGTAAGGGCACTTCCGCCACTCGAGAGCCTCAAAAGTCACCCCAATGTCGGCGTCAAATTGCCACTTCCGCCATTCGAAGCCTCACACCCGTCGAATGACGATGGGAAGGGAGCTCAGTTTGACGCCACGGAAGGAGAATTTATCGATTTTTCCCATTTCTTGGTCATTTTCCGATCTCTTGTCTTGTTTCCTTGCGAATTCTGATAGATGTTGGCAACGTTGTCGATGTCGGCATGTGACACGGATGAGGAGCCTTTGACTGACAGGGGATGCGCCGAATCCGTTTGCTTCGAAGCCGCACAGCTGTGGATAGACAGTCGAAGGTGCAAAGAGAGAGATGGGAGTCCGTCTGCCGCCTCACATGCATGCGGTGATTAGCGATGGCTTGTTGGTTGAGGCCTAGCTTCACCCCGGACGATGACGAGCTGTTTCTTATTTTTGCTTCAATTTGTGTAAATCCCCTTCGTTTTGCTCTAGTTGAAGCTGGTTTTCCTTTCGCCTCCTTGTGCGCCGAATGCATGTTTCTACTGCTTGATTCTCACGGCGTGGGGTCTCCGTTCGTCCCCTAGACGACGATCAGTGTTGTCACAGTCGGTTGCTTGCTGCTCTTGGGTACGCCTGCTCCACCTCTGGATTCAACGGCCCGTGGGACGAACTTCTCAGGTCCTTGGGGTGGTTGTCGATGCAGAGCGGTTGTTTCTGGAACAGTGTCATTTTGTGCTGCTGCGTGTTTCTACGGGATGTCCCTTCCTGCTGGCACTCCTTCTGGCAATCTTTAGGTGCACATTCGGAGATGATAAGCCAAACAGGGATCCAATTGCAGCGCTCTGTCCAAGACGTCGCTGTTGTATGTCCTTCCTTGAGGACAACGTGTACTTTGGCAACCGCCTTTGATGGAAACCAAATCGGGGACGAGCAAGAGTTGTAACAAACGGATGGGACATCAGTCAGAGGAGGCACACTCAATTAATCTGATCTGAACAAAAGCTACCCGCTCCTGCGAGCTAGAACCTTAAGCTAGCGGAGGCAACAGCTCGCCTCGACAGTGGGGACCGAACGGATGTACGGATGATGGTCTTTGACATCAGTGTGGTCCCCATTCCCCATTCGGTCCTCAGGCGATAGCGTGGTGGCCTAACTGATACCGTCCTCGTCACCTCGTCCTTGGAAATGTTTGTTCATTCAGCAGACTCAATGCGTTGCTGAATAATTTCGGTTCCTGAGCTGCCGAGCGGTGCACGTCTAGCCACTCATCAGCTCCACCCGTAGCCTCGTTCAACCTGAAACCCTTTTCCAACTTCAAAGCCAAGAGAAAAAAAAACCACACACATTCAAACGTTTATAAATATATTTTATTTATTTTTTTCTTTTTTATAAATTAAGTCTTTTTCAAAGTGTATGTATGCCTGAGCATTGAAAATAACGGTTTTACTAATTCGTAGATAGTAGATTAAATATTTCAGATTGGATACATAGAATGTGGAGTAGATTGCTTCACCGACGACGCCTGTTGACTGGTCACAGGGACCGAACACATAGAATTCATTTAAAGACGCCGGGCTCAGCTGAGTCATCCATTCGTCGAGTGGCAAATTATGGAAGACGTTTCTTGAGGAGGCTCTCCAACTTGCGAATGCGTCCACGATCGTTCGATGGTGTCCCACCGCCGGTGGATTGTGCTCCACCTGCATTTGGATCGGCGCTCTTCTCTACACTGCTGCTGCTTGTGAAGCCACTGAAGAGGAACGCCCGCTTGTTGGGAGTGCCGGTGTGCGCGGCTGCACTGGTGGGCGGCTGCTGCTGGGCAACGTCCTCTTCAGCGGCTTGGGAACCACCACCGCCGGGGCCAATCGGAGCAAGACCCTCCTCACCGGCGGCTGTCGATTGTGGAGCTGAGCGCTTGAACAGCTCGATCAACTGCAACTGATCCAAGCGCTTGACGGCCTTCATGTCGAGGATCTTCTGGTACTCGGCAATGGTTATGTCCGGAAGGAGCTTCAGGACCTGGGCGGTGAACGCTGCTGACGGCTGAATCGGAGTCATAACCACTTTGATGATCATTTCGGCGCGACTCATGTCCTTGACGACGACCTTTGTGTAGCTGGTCGGTGCCTTGCGATTGACACTCGACCCGATGGACGGCAGATCGAGGAGCACCGTCTTGAGGCTGTGCGTGTCGAGCAGCAGCTGCTCACAGCCGAGAATGTTGTTGGAGCCGTCCGAGTTGGTCGGCCGACACTTGTACAGGGTGTTGACGAACTTTGGAATGAATGAGCTGACGAACTTGTGGCAGAACTGCGTGAAGTATTTACGCGATGTGGACAAGTTGTCGCGTATGGTCGGCACGGTCTGCTTGAAGTGGGCGATTATGGTGTTGATGAAGGGACTCTGGTCGCCGACGTTGTTTATGTTCTGCCATTGGACCTACAAAGGGATTGCGCTAGAGAGGCAAATGGCTGGATGGGAGGAACGCTGTGCGTGACACCTTACCTTGCTCATGACGGTCAGCGATGTCTCGCAGCCGTTCTCCAGGTCTTGGACCAGAAGTTGAATACTGTTTGAGATGGTTCTGCGCGAGAGAAGATTGTTAAAGGGGATTGGAAAAGCCAGACGGAGTCTGTGTAGCGTACCGGTGAAAGATATCCTTCTCCTCGGACATGTCGATCTTGTTGACAAACGGCGGAGTCACCTTCTCCTTCAGCTTGTCCTCCAGCTGCTGCACAGTCTCGAGGCAATACTCGGCCGTTGTGAGGACGCAACAAATGCGAACCAAATCGATCTGAGTGAACCTCTGCGACTCACCCTCCTTGAGGAAGTTGTAGAACACTTGGCCGGCTGCCGAGGAGAGATTCTGCAAGTCCTTTGTCAGCAGAGACATTGAGCTGCCTTAAGTGGGGGGGAGAAACGGAATGCAAAATGTCCAGTGTCCTCTGAAATGTGCTGGAAAAACGACGTACCTATGGAGTTCTGAATGGTCTGCATTTTCGGAGTGTTGAAGTCCAAGATCTTGGCCGCGTACTCGCGCAAGTACTTCTTGAAGATCATTGCCAGGTCATACAGTGGCTGATCGTTGCTCAGCTGGCTGCACTGAACCATGCACTTCTTGTAGAACACGAATAGATCTCCTGAACTGTGGGCGGCCGAGCAAGTCACACTTGGCGCAGACAAACACAACAACAAACTGAACTCACCTCGGGAACACGGTTGTCTTCATCTCAGTCACACGCAGCGGCTCCTTGGACATCTCGACGAAGCGCTCCATCAGCTCGGCCAGGTTCCGGTCGATGCTGTTGATGTATATGCCTAGATGCGCCTTGAAGCAGACCCCAATCAGATCGTGGAACGGCCCAGCTTGTCCCGCGGCAACAGTTCCTTCGGCTGGCGACGGCTTGTTGCCCTCTCCCGAGAGGGTGACGCCAGTGAAGCGCTTCGCCAACAACTGCTCGAATCCCTGCGTCTTGTTGATGCCGAACAGCAAGAGGCGAACCTCAATCTCGTTCGAACGCTTCGCCATGATCGCAGTCAGATCCTCACGGGTCATGTGACAAAATTGGACTGTGATACGCTCGGACACCTCCCAGTCCAACGGGAAGACCGAGCCGAACTTTTGCTCGAAGTCGAGCAGATGACGCTTCAGCCAAGCGTAGCGCTTGTCGATCTTGTCCAACCAGGCGATGTCCTGATTCTCGTGGAACAAGTGTGCGTACTCCTCGAGCTGCTGCTGAATGAACCACTTCAGCAGGTCCTTCTTGACCTTTACATCGAGCACCGACACCACCTTGCATGCGTCCGACAACTGAGACAGTGGCAGGCGATAGTGTCCACCGGCCGAGCTCCTCTGACTGGGCCCGAATGCGTCCTTGAAGTCCTCGGTGATTTGCTTTGCCAACACCACTTGGATTTCGTCAACGTTTCGCGAGAGATTCTACAAGGACACGTGAACTGACAATCACCTGAGGGGACACACAGAGAGAATCCAAGGTTACCTTAATCTCCTGAATGTCACTGTACTGCTGGAAGTGTTGATTGACCTCCGAGATCGCCTGCAGGGGATTCAAAATCTCCCCATACAGTCGCTTCTCGATCAATTTGTTCAGACTGTCAATCCCCCCAACCAGCATGTGCAAGTGATTCAGTGTGGTTATGGCTGACGTTAGATTCTTCTTTGCACAATCCAGCTGCTTTATGTCACGAGTGATCTCCTTCACCATTTCCTCGGTCTTCTCCGCGCGTGTCTTCACATCGATTATCTGTGCGTACAGATTGTTGATCACTTTCTGCGCCTCATTCAGCGCAATCCGTCCGTCCTGTCCGGTGTTCGTCTGTCCACGGACAACGCTGCGTATGTTATCGTCAATCACTGTGCACTCGAACTGCATCTTCGAGATGATATCGTCAATCCCAGCCAGCGATTGCTCATTGGGGAACAGTTGATTGATGTAGTCAACTGTGCTGAAGCCGGGCGAATCCATCGGATCGTCCGTCTTGAGGACCTTTGAAACCAGGACAAAAAAACAAAAACCCCAGTCACAATGAGCAGGAGCACGTCCACCGAAACTCACCCGATCTATGGCATTTTTCACTTCTTTCGTGATGATAATCTTATTACCGTTCGAGGGCAGAATTGGCGTGGCCGGAGCCACTGCCGGGGGCTCGCTTGCGGACATTTCACTGGAAGATATGAAGGATTGATTGTTCGATTCAGATGCGGAGATTCATTTCAAAAATCACAGCAGTTGTGTACTGTCATGTCAAAAACAAAAACTTCAAGTCAACGGGGAGGCAGAGACAGATATACTCCGCCGACTGTGTTTCCTTCTGCTGTCTGGCCGCTCCGAGAATGGGGTTGTTCTGCTCTTTCGTGTTGTAGTGTGCAGGGGAATTAAGGCTGACGGTGCACTGGGAATTTGTTTGTTTATTTACTTAGGCTGTGAACGTGCTGACGAGGCGATTTGATGTCAGTTCACGAGTAAACACAGCGACATTGTTGCATGCTTGTGCTGTCGCGGCAGTTTGATGTCACGAGAGTTGAATTCATGGGTAAACACAGCGACATTGTAGGACGCTTGTGTTGTCGCGGCAGTTTGATGTCACGAGAGTTGAGTTGCTCAGGAACGGAGGGACCTTTAGGGTGCTTGCGCTGTCAGGACAATTTGGAAGTTAGGTCCCTCCGAAAACAGTGAGATTTCGAGGCAAGAAGCCGCAGCCTCAAGACCGTCAGAAAGGAGGGGACTCCTAGGTTGCTTGTGCTGTCGAGGCAATTTGCTGTCACGCGAGCCAAGTTCCCCGGGAAACAAGGAGCCTTCGAGGCAAGGATTTCAGCCTCAGGTCCGTCCGAAAACAGGGCCACTTCGAGGCTTCGACTGTCTTCCAGACTCAACGAAACATCGCTGAGAGTCCTAACCTTCGGATTGTATCAACAATCCTATCAGGGCTTGGGAAACCCAAGTGTAACCCACACCTTACACTCATCCGCAGCAACATGTGCGCTCCGTCTACCTATCTCAACCATCCTGGCGCTCCGCACAAGGCGACCAAAACGAGATAACCACTCGTCGAATCAAAAAAAAAAAGAGAAAAATCGACAAGCGCATGAAACAGAAAAAAAAAAACGACGAACAAATGAAACAAAAGAAAAGCAGGCCAAACTATGTACGGTTGGTTATATACAAAAAATTAATTCTCTCTGTGGTCATCAAATAATAATCCTCCTCGTCTACGCTGACTCTCGCAATTGCAAGAGTTTATTGGCGATTTTGCTTCGCCCATCCTGGGCCATAATTCTGTCAGCACAACTCAAAGATGTGCACATGCAGTGGATTTTCCCGCAAGGATTTCGTGTAGTTAACAAGCAGACATTTCCGTGATATTAAGAAGGTAAGTCTCATTGAAGGGGCGAATGATGTGTCTGTGGATTGTAGTCATTCCCGCATAGAATGTGATCGGTTTTTTTTTGTGCCCGAGAGGGAAACAAATTCCAGTCGCGCCGCTCGCCACCGCAATAGTTGACTTTTTCTAACGGATGCAATTGAATAACTTTCCTAATATATGTGCATACATTTTCTTCTTTTCTCCTTCCATTTCCATCTCGTAAAGAAAACCGACCGACAAGCAACAGCAACAAGAGGGCAAGAAAAAAAAAAAAAGGAAAAGCAAAAGGAAAAGAGAGACGCATCGTACTGGACAGTGTGGTTTTGTGTTCCCTTCAGTGATCCTTTATGCAAACATTGGGTTGCAAATCGTTTGCAAGGCCTCGCTTCAATCAACAATGATAGTGCCGTGCAGAGAAGGTAAATCTTTTTTGGGGTGTGCTTTAATAACATTGTTCGATTGACGATTGAACACGCACGGACACTACAAGCGCCGTGCAATCATTTGCGGGGGGAAATGAAACATTTTTGCTCTGTGCGCAGGAGTCCTCTGCCGCTCGCACACAGCACCGACATCCGATGTATGTCCTTTGCCGAGTTTCATGTCTCACTTCTTCTCAAACAATTCAAAGTGCTCGGTTGACAAGAGGAGAATTCAGTGCATTCGAGAACTTAAAGGAAAGATTTTCGTTTCGAATTTTTGCGGGTGAATATTGCCGGAGAAAAAATTAACTTTTCAATCGTTTCGTAGGTTTTTTTTTTGTTTTATTTTCCGCGTCTTGGGGCGGCTGTGGATGGGGTTGTGAGTGTTTCGCAGGAACAGTGCGCGCCAACGAAGTGGCTGGGAATTTCTTCGCTCTAATCGAATTCGAAAGAGGGACCCCCCAATCTGTGGTGATTCTTTTCAGTTGTCAACCGGCGTTTTTTTCTCTCTTCAGTTTGCAGATGAATCTTTGTGCTTGTTGGTCCCTTTTTCAGGCTGTACGTGTGTTGAAACTCAAGGATGTGCTCCCGATTCGCCTTCATGTTGCCTGCCAATCTGCTTGGGCATGTAGGTGAAGCTTGTGCTTGTGTGTGCGTAGCATATTGTTCCACTTCTCGAGTGCACACACCCCACTGATGAAAATCACCCAAAATGCATCCTGCGGGAGAAAAGGGTTGCTCCCTCTCTCTCTCTCTGTCGCTCTCGTGTGTCTGTGAGGGATTTGTGATACATTTCTGATTGGAAACGGTGCCAATAGGAATTTTTCAACGGACTGTCGTCAGGCAGCTTAAATCCTTTGCTTTCCTCGTTGCCGGGTGCATCGCAGCAGTAATCTTTGCCTGGGACAAGGGATAGTTCATGGCACTAGCAGTGCATTGTGTTCTTCGACACCTCCGCCGGGTGTCCTGCGGTCAATTAGCCGCCAGACCTTATTGTCATCCCAAAGTTCCTCTTATTGGCCGCCGCAGCTACAGCTCGTCCCACTAGCAGTGCATTGTGTTCTTCGACACCTCCGCCGGGTGTCCGGCGTTCAATTAGCCGCCATAGCCACTACTTATCCCACGCGCCGCGGTGCATTGAGGTCATCGCCACTCAGCCAGAGCTCATTGGATTTGCCGGCTAAACTCTTTGCTCACTCAACTTTGACGCGTGTTCATCGACAGATCACTGCAGGCTTCCATCGGCTGCTGGTGCAAGGTCCTAAGGTCCTCGTCTTCGTATTCTCAGTCAGTCGTTCTCAGTGTCCACAGAAGGGAGGACATCGGCAACGTAGAACATTCCATTCGACCGGGTCGCTCTAAACCTCCGAAGGCGAGCTTTGCTTCCAAGGAGCAGACTCCAATGTGCTCGCAGCTCAATTCGACTGGGTAACTAAAACGAGGCAACACTCGCATTTAATCCCCTCCTGCCGCACTCAAAAAACGTGGGTGACCAGCAGCTACCCTCACGTTGCTAATCAGGTGCCAACCTCCTCCTCCTCCTTCAACACACACTAAGGACGCACATAAGACGTTGCATCATCGGCTGCCCTTTCAAACATACCCACCGGCAGTTACATCCACTAAAGGTGTTCACAAGACGTTGCATCATCATAGGCTGGCCTTTGCAGAAATGTCTCCGAATCTGGAGAGTGTCAACACAATGATTACGCTGGCTGTTGCGTGAACTCAACACGTTCCTGATCACATTCCCTGCGCGCAAGACGACATACACATTCCAGATTGCAAAGACAAGCCACATTTATTCCTTCTCATTTCAGAGCCATTCGTCGACGTGACAGCACGGAAATATCTCGTGTTTAAGTTGAGTCCCTTGTTTCGAAACTGAATTCTTGAACAATGTTTCAGGAGCAACTGTGATAGCACTTGTCGATAACTACGCATAGTCAGCGTCAGTGTCCTCGTGTCCCGGCTCACAATACCTCAGCTACATTTAAGACTCGATTATTAATCGAACACCTCTTGGAAGTGCGTTAATTTTCATTCCTTGTTTGTTTTCGCCAGACTACGCTCTTGCCGAAGTGACCCACCAACCAAGCAACTAAAGAACCGCAGCAAAGCCTTTCATCACCGAACCACAACACAGACGAGGGCGAAGAGACATCTGTTTAACATGTCCGATGGGGAGGGAGCACAGGAAGCGAAAGTCACGGTTGAAAATGCCGCCTCACAGACAGATCCCCGATCACCAGTCCATGTAGTCTATCCGCATCCATCGTACTTTTGTCGGCGTCAGGGCCACCATCATCGGCATCAACATTCGCCGGCCTCGGCGCGATCCCTCTCGGCCGGTTCGTATTCCGAGGAACAACTGACTGAATCGTATAAGTCTAGTACCGAGACGTTAGGCTCATCGTTGACTGATTTCGCATATGTACGTCCAAAGTGCTTGCAAGGCCCGCTCATGTCCAGTCAGCAGCAGCAGCAGCCGCCAAATGATCCGCCATCCGACGCATCAACCGATCAGGGGTACACGTCGGAGTTCACGCAGATGGTGGCGCGGCGCTTGCCAAATTTGACCGTCAAGGATGGAATGTATGTCACCTTAACAGGTAAGCACTGCACACCTTTGATTGGACTCTCAACTGATGGATTTCCACCCACAGGCTGCTGCTCATTCAATCCAGTGATAAACAACACCAGGAAGCCGATCAACGTGAACAACCATCGCTTGCAGGCGGCTTACTTTCTCACGCCCGTCCTGTGTCCACACTGCGAGGACTACATTTGGGGCACCGGCGATCAGGGAGTCACGTGCGAGGGTAAGTGATAGAGGGTTAAGAGTGGACGTGTGCATGGGTAGTTGGATCAATTCTATTTGAGTGTGAAAAGGATGCATGGAGCATCAACGGTTTGCAGAAAGTGGTTAAAAAGTGCATCAGAGCTCGAGAGGAAGTCATCAAAGAGTGGAACAATACAAATTCAGTGAAGTGTGTGAGTTTTTCTTTTAACTTTGACAATAACAGCCGCAAGACCTCAAATAGGCTGCTCTTCGACAACGATCGAAGGTGGGGGTTGTTCTTTGAGCTCCTCCGGTGTCTTAAAAGGTTTTCTTTGATCTTTGTTTGTTTGCTTCTGTCTCCTTACGCCTCTTGCTGGTCTGTTCTAGGGTCTATCGGGGACTTGGAGCATGTCTTCCACTGACTTTGGTCGTCCTCTGTTGTCGCTGTACATCTTCTCCTACTTGTGTCCGTCTTCTAGAACCTCTGTACGTCCTCTAGAGTCTACGCACGTCTTCGCCTATTTTTGTGCATGCTCTACGGTCTCCGTACGTCCTCTAGAGTCTCCGCACGTCTTCGCCTATTTTTGTGCGTCCTCAACGGTCTCCGTACGTCCTCTAGAGTCTCGTACGTCTTCTCCTACTTGTGTCCGTCTTCTAGAACATCTGTACGTCGTCTCCTATTTTTGTGCATGCTCTACGGTCTCCGTACGTCTTCTAGAGTCTCCGCACGTCTTCTAGAGTCTCCGCTCGTCTTCTCCTATTTTTGTGCGTCCTCTAATGTCTCCGTACGTCCTTAGAGTCTCCGTACGTCCTTAGAGTCTCCGTACGTCCTCTACGGTCTCCGTACGTCTTCTCCTATTTCCGTGCCTTATCTAAGTCTCCCTATGGTTTCTCCTAGCTTGCGGCACGTCCTCTACTGCTTCAGTCCACCTCCTAGTGTCCTCCTACGTCTCTTGCTACCTACGCACGCCTTCTGCTATCGTCTTTTGTTACGTGCGTACCACTCCTAGTCTCATGCAGTGTCTCCGTAACTTGACAATCATTGTTTCAGCTGTCACCCTAACTCTGCTTTGATCCCACCCCCATCGCTGGGTAAGCTGAAAGTGGAGAACCATAGCAAAGGTGTCGTCGTACTCCTACTGGGTCGGTGCGTCAACACGTCCGCCATGTCATGTCCAGGTTCTCTCGCGATTCACGGTCAATCTCTCGAGCGTGTAAATGCCCCATAAAATGGCACAATCGACAGGGAATTGTGTCAGATTTCGCCCTCATCCCATGCACATCACCCAGTGACCAAAAGAACCGTCGTCTCAACTCCAACACACCATATGGCCATCGTCTCCTTAAAGCCACGCAAAAGAATACGACTGACAACCCTGCTCCCTTTGCCATCCATCACATCCCTCCCCCGTCTGCGGGGTTTCTCAAACACACACACACACACACACCCCCGGTCAACCGGTGAAGTCTCCGCAACAAGTATACTCTGCTTCGCATGCATGTTCAGATGAAGTACCTACTTACCTGGTTTGGGGCTTATTCGACGCTACAATGTAGCCTGCGCCTCGAAATTGTACCTGTGTTTCCAAAAAGGGACGGCACGGCGTTTGTTTTTCTCTTGTTTGAATACAAATTAGAATATATTCGCGTGCTTGCTGCCGCTGTTGCTGTGTGACTATACACTCTACACCCGGAAGAGATACAAGCGTGCGACCATATTTTGCACCCTTCATCCTCGAGCACTCAGCACATGGGCGAGATGTCGTTCTCTTTCACTCTTTCGCTCCTTCAAACGATCAACGAACGAATGAATTAATCCAACAGAACGAATTAAAAAAATGAGTGTCTCTCTGTGCGTGCGTGTGTGTGTGTATCATGATTTCGGAACAATCTTTGTCTCATTCCGTCACTCGGCAAGGAGGGAGGGGGTGTAAACAGGCACACACAAATAAATCATAATTCGTGGGGAGTGGGCAGACGGCAAGTAGTTGGCAAGTACTACTTTGTGTAGTTCACACCGAAAAGTGTGTGCTGTGCTGAGCTGAGCGCTGGACTCTGTGGTGGACTTTTACACTCTACACACCTTTTTGCTTCTAATCCCGTCCCGCGCGCTCTTGTATATTCAATCAATTCTGTTTGTTTATGTTTTTTTTTCTTGGTTTGGTCTCTCGGTCTCTCTCTCGGGTGAGTGTGGATGTATATGTATCTATTCTTCAAATTTCCGACTCTCCTCGCATGTTTTAACGATATCTCAATAAACTATACATTGATGAATCTATTCGATCGCTAGTCCTCTTCCTCGGTCGTCGTCGCGACGTAGTGTCGGTGTACTCTTGATGTGTGCTGTAAAGATACCCATATTATATTCCTTTCCTTTCTTTCTTTCTTTTTTTTTGCTATAAGATCAGTGGTGTTTTTTTTCTTCTCATTTATTCGTCCGTCCGTCCGTCCGTTCGTCTTCTTCTGCTCAGTTTTCACTGACGTTTTACTACACATTGCCATCGGAGTTGTAGTCGTCGTTGTGTCGGGTCTCGGAGTATAGTTTCCTTCCGTTCGTTCTCCTCCTCAAAACGAAGTGTTCCTTCAATTGTCGGCTACATTCTGGTAAACTGTGCCTCCTAAACTATCCTCGTGGTGTTTCTCAAATCTCAAATCTATCGTGCGTGTGTGTCCCCGTCTCCATCTCTCAGCGAAATCCTCCTGCGAAATCGCCAAATCGGTTTCGGAATCGACTCCGAAAATGCATGTTTTTGACGTTTTCGCCAAGGATGATGTTTGACACATCCCATCCGCGTACTGTCAAAAACTACTGCGCACAAATCTTGATTTTCATACGTACATAAAAATTGGTCGTTTTTTTTGTTTTTTTTTTTTCAAATCTTTCTTCTTTTTTTTTGCTGTGTTTTTCTAATGAAATGAGATGTGCACATATGTGTATGCTCTGGCTATAAGTGAAACGTAACAACACACGAGAGTGCTGTGTACGAGCCCAGCACGAAACTTGAAACGAAACAGAAGAGAGAAAAAAAAGCGAACAAGAATCTATCTTTTTTTCTTTTCTTGAATACCAAGTGGAGATGAATTGAATTTAGAAGACGAACAAAAAAAAAAAAAAAATAGAATTTATAATAAATTAGACGCACATATGTACCTCTAGCGATACATAATACCCCCGATACATTGTAAGAACGAGAATGCAGATTTTTTTCCTTCTTTCTGTTTCCCTTCGTCTTCTGCTTCTGTTCGTTTGGCTTAAAGCCGGTTAACGTGTTGGCAATGGATATAAAGGGGGAATAGATACATACCTGTTGGCTCAATTGGATACACGGCCGGTCGTAAGGAGCGAGCGCGACCGCGAGGTGCGGGCCGAGAGAAGGAGCACTCTCACGGTTGTTGTGTTGTGTGTTTTTGTCTCCTTTTTTTTCCCCCCCGAACATAGACCGAATTTTTTCGTCATTGTGAAAAATAGTTAGTGCTGTGCTGTGCTTGTGTGTGAGGGAGAGTGTCTTTCTTTCAATTCCTGGCTGTTGTTGTTTTTCCCCCTTCGTCCAGGTGTGTGTGAGTGTTTTTTTTTGGGTCTACCCTTCTTTACTCGGTCAGGCCATCAGTGGTGGTTTAAAGTAACGTTCAAACGGTTCCGTCCAGTGATGTGATTTAAGCTCTTCTGCATTTTGTGAAGAATCCCCGTCAAATTAAACACAAAAACTGCCCAGTGTCAAGGGCTCACTTCAACCACTTAGGACCGCACGAGAAACCACACTGAACACTCCATGTGCACCAACTGCTGGTGACTGTGAAAAGCATTCTCTATGATTTGGGGTGAGCGCTCTTAACGCAGGCACTGATTGACAAATCAAAACAAAGGCATTTGTTGATTCTAAATATTTCTTCCACATTGTTTATGCTTTTTTTGTTTGTTTTTTGCGTGCGCAGCATCCGTATTGTTTCAGCTAGAGGATCTCCGCGAAGAGCGGGACCACTGGTAGGAGTAAACATTTCCCTCTTCGCTGGCATCTTCCTGTTTGGTTGGGAACGTGCGTCACTTCGCCTAGATAACACCGAACATCACACACAAACACTCTGCACTGCATTTTTGGGCACTGATCAATGAGGTCGACTACACTCTGCACTGGCGAAAAGAACACTGCCGCACATTTCTCACGAGCACACTTTGACTGACCGGTGTCCGGCCGTCCGTCCATCCGTCCATCCGTCCGTCCGTCAGCAGCGACGACTGCATCTTACCGTCGGTGCTTTCCTTTGAATGATTTTACGACGTTCAATTTACGAGTTCATTCAGTTCGTCCTCTTTTCCTGTGTGGACTGCTGGACCGTGTGCGCGTCCAGAGGTGTGGAATTCTCATTTGCGCGAATTAATGCATGAAGCTATAACCTGAGAGGCTATTTAAATCGAAGTCGGTCTGTCGGTCGGTCGTGGTTGCCCATTAAATGGGGAATCTTAATCAACGGACACATTAGCAACGTCAATTCGAAACGCGATCCATAGAGATCCTCATTCGAGGCAATGGGAGAGAGTCGTTCGATTGGTGGCCACTTTCAAGACACTAATCCCCTTTCGGACTACCCGCGGGAGAAGGTTTTGCCCGCGGTGCTTAAGACACTTGTCCCTCATCGTTAAATGTGTCTGGCTTCGGCGCCACCCACACTTCCAGAGAAGGTCTGGCCCTAGAGGTCTGGCTAGAGAGACATCCTTCGTCGGACAGGGAAGATCTCCCCCGCAACGCACAGGACATTAGAGAAGGTCTTGTCCGCACTGTCCCTCGTTGGACAGTGAAGACTTCCGTGACCACACACAGAACACCAGAGAAGGTGTTGCCCGCGATGCAAAAGGGACTCGTCCTTCGTCGTCAAAGGTGTCGGGACACCAGAGACGGTCTTGCCCCCGGTGCAAAAGGGACTCGTCCTCGGGACAGCAGTGAAGGTCTAGCCCTCGGTGCTAGAGAGACATTCTTCCTCGGACAGCCAAGACCTCCGTCGCTGCACACAGAACATTAGAGAAGGTCATGTCCGCGGTGCTAAAGCGACTCCCTCCTTCGTGGGACATGCATAACTTCCGTCGCCACACACAGAACACCAGAGAAGGTGTTGCCCGCGGTGCAAAAGGGACTCGTCCTTCGTCGTCAAAGGTGTCGGGACACCAGAGACGGTCTTGTCCGCGGTGCTACAGTCACCCCTTGTCCCTCGTCGGACAGGGGAGACTTCCGTTGCTACCCACAGAACCCCAGAGAAGGTCTCGCCCCCGCGGTGCTAAAGAGTCCCATCCTTCGTCCTCAAATGTATCGAACAGATCGGCTGTCCCCTCCCCCCATTCAATTTAATTTAACGTCTCAATTCCCATTCACACCGAATTACTCCGCGCAAGCCATAACCTAAGACTAATTAAGTGAAGTTGCGGCCAGCCCACTCGTCACTCGGCGAACAACTCAATCAAGCGAGCACATTAGCTCCATCCAATGCAAAGACCCGGTCACTCGGTGGCGGGTGATCGGTGATGTGATGCACAGCTCGCTCGGCCACCGATCGTGGTGTGAAGGTGGCGTGAAATCACGGATAGCACACACTGCGCCGGCGAGTGCAATTCCCTCGTGATGGCGTGAAGTCACAGATTACACCACTGCGCGTTTTATTATGATTGCCTTTTCGTTTTTACGAGCGCTGCTCAGTGTTTACACGCGTTCCACTCACCGTCGGCTTCCCTTTGACTGATCTCGATTGGGGGGCTGGCGAGAGTTACGAGTTCATCGAGCACGAGGGGATATCTCAAGTTGCTGACCTAAGACTCAATCGGCAACGTCCAGCCTCGCGATCCCTTCCTCTGCCGGCTGGAGTCGGACACGCCCGCTCAGGAGGGCGTACGGATTTCCTATTCTTATCGTCTCTCGCGAATGTATTCCATTGTGCCTCACCTGCCCCAGCCTCGCTTCCAGCCCCCCGCCGAGTGCCTGTGTGCGGAGATAAGGACAAGGCTTTCTGGAATTCTATCTACAGACGAATTGCCATATCTCGGTTCAACACGTGGAAACGGCGAACACACATGTATCGCCACTTCGCACACCTATAACCTAACTTTCTGTTCCGCATTCAACGGCGGGGCAGCGGCAGAACCTTGAGCATTTTTCAAAGGCAAGCTTTCTGGTAGAGGAGCGAAAAAAAAACCGGATGTGAAAGAAATCACCATCTTTTGAGTTTCCAAAAAAGGAACCAAACAAAAGAGAAGACCACTACCCAACCTAACCTCTTCGCTCGTGTGTGGCGGCGCACACAGAGCAGTTCGCCCGGTTCGCTCGCGCTCATCGGCGAGCACATTCGACCTCCTACTCGCCGCCCGTTCAAAGTGCGTGTGCGTGCCCAGATCATCATATGAAAACCATTTAAATTCGTCACACGCAGCACACACAACACTTCGGCATCATTGAAATTCATGGGCAAGCCACATACGGCATACATGCATTGTTCGAGACAAATGTCTTGTCTTCCTCCCTCGGCCTTTTGCCGGCCTCAATCTGCTGTGCTCCATCCCTCGGCGGATCGGCGAACGCGCTTCCTTGGTGGCTTTTGTGCGATCTAGCTCAGTTGGGTGGTGCTGCTGCTGCTGGTGGTGGTGGTGGTGGTGGTGGCGGCGATGATGATTTTCTCTGCTACATCATGTCGCGTTTTTTTTTTGGGGGATGGTGAGGCCTGAGGGTGGAGAGGCGATTCGCATTTGAATGCGATTGTCAGAGATAACGTGAGGGAGTGAGTGTGCGTGTGTGTGTGTGTGAGAGAGGGAGAGCTTTGTGCTGTCTGTCCACCACCAACCAACCTTGTCAATTCGAATCGTTGTTGGTCAGTGTGGGGGACGGCTTTGCACCCCCCTTTGCACCGCTGCCGTCTGTACGTCTTTTCACTTGTCAGTCAGGCGCGCACACACTCAGAGGCTTTTGATAATGTGGTATCAGCTCTGGCACCCGTCATCGGATGGGGGTACAGTGTGTGGGGCAATTCAATAAACACTGTGCAGTTTTTGTTTTTCGCTCGCGGGTCTGTGGGGAGGGGTTGCATTTTGTTTTTTTTTTTTACTGACAAGCAGATTATCTCTTCTCTAGGAGCACTGCCAGAGAAGGCATTCTCGAGCTCTTAACGAGCTCTCAGGCTGGGATTGGACGACTAACTGAAGCCGTTCCTGAGCTTCCTCCAAGCCTGGTCTCTCATCGTCTACAAAGCGAAGGAGTCACAGTCGTGTCAAGTGGAGTTCTGAACTGGCGTCGAGTTCCCAGCAAAAGGAGGAGTCACAGCCAAGGAGGCATCAAAGCCAAGGAGTCACAGTCGTGTCAAGTGGAGTTCTGAAGTGGCGTGGAGTTCCCAGCAAATGACCAGATTTATGGTGGTTCTTGGCCCCAATTCGACAAGAGTGTGGTACCCTGAGCACAAGGGTCCTTGCTCACTTACTTAAGGTGACGCAACTGTCCGTGGTGGACGTGGGACTGAGCCAACAAGTGTCTCTAGCCAGCTCAATCTTTAGTTGTTGTCCGTGGTGGACGCGGGCATCAACCAACAAGTGTCTCTAGGCAGCTCAATCCTTAGTTCTTGGTTCAGGTCCCCTTCTACTGGCGTGCGCCACCTTAGTCGTGGTGCCCCTGGGACGGATTTGAAGACTTTCCGGGCCGGCAGGACATATGCGCCTCCCGTGAATTCAGCCGTCTTCTGGGCCGCCACGCGACCAAATCCCCCTCAGCGGGTGCATACAGCGCCTCAATCCCTTATTCTGGTGCTGACGTTGGTGCTTTGAGCACTTCTACGCTCGTTTAAGTGTGCCTGCCAGCCTCTTGCCACTTCGAGCTAACCTCGCTTGTAGGCACGCCTAGAACTCGTTGCTCGTCTCGAACAATCGCACGATAGGCTCCAGATGATGTGCCGGCTTCTGAGGCTCCATGTGTGAGGAAGGCCAATGGACAGAAGTGTCACTGGAGGGGAAGTGCTTTTACCGACTCATCGCCGACTCATTGAGTGTCCTAGCCGAGTCCGGGAGACAGTCCTGACAATCTTACCGACTCATCGCCGACTCATTGGGTGTCCGAGCGGAGTCCGGGAGACAGTCCTGCCAGTCCATCGAGATCAAGTTGTCTTCCTATATCCGCGATGGCATGGTCTCTTTGGAAGAGGGGAAGCTCTACAGCTCCCGCAGGTTCGTGCCGTAAATCTGTGCTTCGGTAGAAGCAACTGAAGCGACCTTCAAACGAGGGGAAGGATGTGCTCCGTCCACCGCCTCGCAGATTGATCGGGATGTCGTCTCCGGCCCAATGAGTCCACCAGTGATGGCGCCTCCTGATACATGAGCAAGGCCAATACTCTAGCACTCTCATTTTCGAAGGCTCCGCACATTTGTTTGACAATTAGAGCGACCTTGAAACGAGCAGATGATGGCAATCCCGTCTCAGGCCCTGGGACTCCACCGTTAGCTACGAAATTCGACGAATCAACTGCATTCTGCATCGCCGCACGCGGCTAATCATTGCTCAGGGGAGGGCGCCCCCATCTCGAGCTCACATCAGCGACCGACCGACGAGCTATCAGCAGCAGGTTTAGATTAAAGTGATGACTGCTGCGGCTAGTGGGGTCTAGTGCGGGCCCGTTACCACGCGGAAAACCACATGAAGGCAGTACACAATCTATTTCGTCACAGACTGTATTTCGTGCGCTGCCCCCCTCTCGGCACACTCGCACACACCCGCAGGCCGCAGTGCGTGTGTGTGCTGATCGATACTACAAAATTCCATTCCTCGAAAAAATTTGTAAAATTTTTTTTTATTTTCGCTTTTGTTTCTCTTAACTATGATATACGCTTTCCGCGCCTATCTCGACGAAGACGGTTTTTTTTTTCTCGTGTATTTCGTGGGTTATTTATTAATTTTTGGTTTCGTGTTCGAGTTTGGGATTTTTTTTTGTGGTTTTTTTTTTTTTGCGCGTGTGTGCTGATGGATGTGTGTGCGAACGCGAGCGAATTGATTGTGTATTCATACGCACGTTGCATGAAAAAAAAAAGAAAAAAAAAGAGCACAGAAACATCGAAACTAAGCAGCTAAACTAAAAGTGTACTTAATAATTTTCTGCTGCTGCTGCTGCTGGTGCTGGTGCTGGCGCTGATCGCCGTCGCCGCCCTCTTGGGGCGCCCTCTCCCCCTCGCTCGTGCGGCGGCGTATATATAGATTTCATTCAAGTTGTTGCTGGGTTTTCTCTCTTCCCCGCTGGGGATAGTCGCCCGAGACACACACTCTCTGTGGAAACCTGTATTTTCTGCTTAAAAAATTGTTTTGTTAGTTTTTGCGCTTTTTGATACATCCACAGAGAGACACAGAGAGAGAGAGAGAGAGATACAGAGACCCCTCGTGCGGTGTAGCCGAGCATACAAATATTTTTAAACCTTATATGTACGTTGATGATGATGATGTATAGATAGAAGATATTTTGTTTAAAAAACAAATTGTAATCGCAACACATTCTGCAGAGAGAGAGAGCGAGTAGACGTGCCGACGATAAATGAATGTTGCCCAAGTGTCTGTCTATCTGTCTATCTGTCGGTCGGTCGGTCGGTCGGTCTATCTATCGTATCTCTCAGTCAGTTTGTCTGACTTACCAAACCAACGACCATACTCACTAAGTCGTCCCCCCACCCCCCTCTCTCGAGAGAGCTAGAGAATGGTGTGCCTGCTGCTGCTCTGCGAGTGTGTCTGTTCGGTAACCAACCATACACAATCGCCAAAATCCAAAAATGATGGATGCCTTATCTAGTATTTGAAGTGTGTAGTTCAGTTTTTTCCCTCTCTGGTCACAGAACTGAAAAATCGGTAGCTTTACGTTTTTTTTTTGTGTCTTTCTTGAAATTTTCTGCGTTTGCGGTCCGTTTTGTGAAACAAAAAAAATCGCTCGTTTCTTTTTTTTCCCCCTTCTCGAGTGTGATCTAATCTTATCGGTCAACCAGGCAGGCTGGCGGACGGTCGAACGGACGTACAAATAGGCCAGTCTACAGAGGGGACAACTTGACGGCATCTACTGTCTTATTCTGTTCCAAAAAAAAAAAAAAAAACCGTCCCAAAAAAAACATCACATTTCGGCTCGACTGTCTCGTCTGTTTACCTTGCAATTGAAATATAAATTCATACAATTTTTTCTCGTTCTCTTGTCGTAGTGCGCGCGCGGTGTGTACAGCGTGTGTGTAGGAGGCTTTAACTAGAAGAAAAAAAACTCAAAAATATCCCTCTACTCATAACCAAAAGAATATCCATCACACTCCCTCTCCACCACACACACACACACACAGTCAGTCTGTGTGTGCATCCCCTCAACACCGCGCGATCGTCGTCCGTCCGACCGCTGGGCGGAGGGGTTGTTGGGGATTTCTGTTTAATAAGATGCAAGTTTCATTGAATTGAATATTGCCAATTGTGAAACACACCAACCGACTGGTTCGACTTAAAGAATATTGATTAAGAAAATCGCCCCCCCCCCCCCCCCCTCCGCTCAGGCGGATAAATGTGTGTTCTTAGAGAAGTAGTTCGCCTCCTCCCCTACGGCAGCGATCAGCGCGACGGGTGCATGTGAGGAACGAAGAGAAGAAAAGAAAATCTAAAGTGTGCGTGCTGTTTTTTTTTTCGAATTTCGAATTTCGTGCAGTTTTTCTGTGTGCGGAGTTTGGATTGAAAATCCCTTTTCTTCCCTTGTTTGGGGGCGGCGACGGGGTAAGAATTTGGCTGTACTTGATGACTTTATTCAATTGATCCCCCATCAGAGGTGTGCCTTTCGGTGTTGCTTCCTCTGGAGCGCGCGGTGCTTCTTAATGACTTCACACGACTACCACGTGTTTTGCTGGTGGATGATGACGGTCTTTTTTTCATCGTTGCGCTGTTGTGTGTTTGTTTCGTTTGTGCAGTGAGTGGACGAGATGTCGTGTTGACTTCCGGGTCAGAAGAGGACTTCTGTTGGCTGGCTCTGCTGGTTGTGTCCGTATTCTTCTTCCTCTCTGTCTTCGGCTTCAAAGGTGGCCCCATAGATTCCTTGGGTCCTCGTGGGTCTTGAGCAATTTGCAAGCATTCCAGCTGTGGGCATCGGTGAGTGTGGCTCTAATGGTTCCCTATTTGACTCATAATTCGGCCCCTTGGTGCCTCTGTCCTACTGTCTCGGAGCCTCACACTAAGACTCCCGTCGACTGTGTCCCCAACCTGTCTCGAGCTTTAATGTGTCCCGGTACATCTCCGTCTCCAGCTTCAGCTGTGGTTCCATCGCGTGCGTGGATCCCTCTCCTCTCAGTCTCCAGCTTCGGCTGTGGTTCCATCGCGTGCGTGGATCCCTCTTCCTCTCAGTCTCCAGCTTCTTCTGTGGTTCCATCGCGAGCGTGGATCCCTCTTCCTCTCAGTCTCCAGCTTCAGCTGTGGTTCCATCGCGTGCGTGGATCCCTCTTCCTCTCAGTCTCCAGCTTCAGCTGTGGTTCCATGATGTCCATGCCCCTGTTGCCCTTCTGTCTCCACCTCCAAACACCGTTCCATCGCAGATCCACTATCAAATAGTTGTTTTCCTTGTGGTCAGTCCCGTCCTCCGACCTAGTTCGGTGGTCAAGGCACCAAATTTTCCTTTTCTTTCTTTTTTGTTTTATCAAAACCTTTCAGACCTCAAATGGTGTTGTTTTCTCATTTTTTTTTCTGTTCGCGGTTTCCAGTTCGCCACACTCAGCATTTGCGAATGTTGATACGGCGTATCGGGGGTAATCTGCGAGGCGGGCTTGCAATGCGTTTTGGTTTCGTTGAGTTTCGTAGAAAATGTCACATTTAGTTGTGCGTTGAAACGTTAAGGTTTATTCGATCGCTCAAAGAATTGACAGAAGTTGTCTGCTCGGATAGTTTTGCTCTGTTTACGGACTCTTCGTCGTCGTCGTCGTTGTCGTCGGCGGATGGATGGATGGAGGGGGATTCCACGAACTTTGGCGCACAATTAGAGTCAGACGGATGATGTGTGGACGAACGGAGGAGAGTGACAGCAAGGAGACAGTTGTGCGTGCGGCTTGTTTATTTTCTATTTTTCTGCTGAATTTTTTTTGTGTATTCTAGGTTCCTCAATGATCGCTAGAAAATGCTCTGACATCAGCTCGTCTGCTGGTTGATTGAGGACAAGTCTTGTCTCGGATTGAAAGGCTCTATCTGAAGACTCCCTTCACTCGACGATGGGTGAAGGCTCTTCTGGGGGCTTCCAGTCTTGATATATCGACTGTTTCCACGGTCTTCACGATCTAAGTCTAAGACACATTCCAAGTATCCTCGTTGAGGGCATCGGTCAGTTTGATGTCTCTCTGTCTACTTCGGAGCCTCTTCAGCTGACCCGGAGTCGATCCTCTTGGTGCCTCGGAGCCTCTTCCACTGACTCAGAGTCGCCCCCTTGGCGCCTCCTTTGTGCAACTGCCTCGGAGCCTCTTCAGCTGACTCGGAGTCGGTCCTCTTGGTGCGTCGGCGTCTCTACCACTGTCTCAGAGCCGGTCCCCTTGGCGCCTCCTTTGTCCAACTGCCTCGGAGCCTCTTCAGCTGACCCGGAGTCGGTCCTCTTGGTGCGTCGGCGTCTCTACCACTGTCTCAGAGCCGGTCCCCTTGGCGCCTCCTTTGTCCAACTGCCTCGGAGCCTCTTCCACTGACTCAGAGTCGGTTCCCTTAGTGCCTCGCTTCCACTGACTCGGAGTCCGCTACTTCGTCTGTGTCCCCACAGTTCTGAAAACCAGTTCAATCTCCACCCAGAAGGGCAAGGATTCGATAACCCGGTGGTTGGCTTTCTCCTTTTTTTTTGTCTGCAACAAAAGCCTCGTCCAGAGGGAAAGACATCTGAAACATTGAACTCTGCGCCACTCTCTTGCCAGTTCGCAGAATGAATCCGTGTAACCTTAAACTGGAGGAGGTACCCACAATGGATCCCCCATCACATTTTGATCCCCAGTCCCCATTGTGTTCACAACTAGAGCAGAGCAACACCCCTTGTTCATTCAATTGGCTCTTCAATACATCGTGTCGTCTTTCCCCATCCAACCCTCGTTCAATTTGCGATCTTCATCATCATCACCAGAAGCAGCAGCAGCAGCAGCAGTACGCACATATATAATATGTACGCACACACAAACCTCGAGAACGGCTTGTTGGCTTATGTTAATGTTGTTTACTCGTTCTTCCACCCCATTTGCGCTCGGCTCGATATTCAGTGAATGTTCGTATTGTATCAACATCACAAATTTGTGCTGGCATTAATCTGTACAGTCCGTATTTCGATTAGAATCTACCGAGAATATGATTATCTATGCATGACAAAAATAGATACTCGAGTGGAATGGAATGCATGGTACGACGGAACGTACGACCGTACGACCGTACGGAACCGTGCCGGTAGAGGTACACACACCCCCTTCTTGTTAGTTTTCCACGCGGCTGTGGTGCAAAAAACAACCGAAAAACCGAGCTCGCGTTCTATTCGGAATATTCAAGCCAAGAGGTATTCATTACAATATATTAGTGAAAAAATGTATGTATTCATGGTATATTGTGGCCGGGCCTCAGACGGTTTTGTGGAGTCAAATTTAAGCAGTTTCTCTCTAGACTGTTGAATATCCTTCCCAAAAGAAAAAGAAAACAACCACCAAACATCTCCTATTGTCATCCATCAACACGTCGTGTGCGCTCTGGCTGCTCTGGGTGCTCTGGGTGCTCCGTGCGCGCCTTGTCAAAAGGAACGAAACCTTGGCATAGTAATTTTTGGTTTCTTTTGAATTAATTCCGATAGAGCGAAAATGTTAATGCGGTTTTTGTGTGTGTCCCCGTCCAGATGGCCACACACACACACACACAACATGAGCACGCCTCGTGCGATGCCGACGGTGGCGTCGAGCCTGAAATGAAAAGATCCTCCTCATCGCAGGGTACCTACATAATTTTGTGTGCTTAAAGGTTATTGGTGATTTATTTTGGAATCACTTCTGAATGCTCTCGCGGGTGTCTGGCCTGGGCGGCTGCCTTGGGTGGGCATCGAGCGACGAACTGGCTTTTTTGGACGAATGGAAATTTTTCGCTCGGAATAATCTCGAGTGAGGCGCAACCGCGCGACCTTAGGCTGGGGACGAGATGGAATTAATTTTTGCTTAGCAATTGATTTTTCGAGAGTGTCCTCTTTATGCGCAAAAAAAAAAAAACCAAAACCAAAACCGAAAACGGCGTCGCAAATGTCAAGAGGTCTTCGTCTGATTCTTTGACTCGTCGCAATTGTGATGTCTTTGTGGGTTTACTTCTGATCGAGGAGACGGATAAGTCTGGCCGGCTATGGTAATCTGGTTTGCTTTGTGTGACGGTACAATGGGTGATGGCGACATGGGGGATGCCTGGAAGATTCCTCGGCTCCAGATGGCCCAGAGTTTGAGAAATCTTCCTCTCAGATGAACAGCGCATGATCCCTTTACCAGCGCTCTCCATTCTGGACGAGTCTGTGTCCCATCAACCCGAGCAATCATTTCTTGCTCTTCGTCGTTGATGGCGCCCCTGTCCAGTGGCCTACTGTTCCGGGTGAATCTCTGTTCCATCACGTAGAACGATAATGTCGCGCTCTTCGTCTGCTTCGGAGCCAGTGGTCTACTGTTCACAACGAGCCTGTCTTCGTCTCAGTTGGAGCTACTGCAGCCTCTGTTCGTCACGAGCCTGTGCTCCATCCTGTCCTTCGCCTCAGACGGAGCTACTGCAGCCTCTGTTCGTCACGAGCCTGTGCTCCATCCTGTCCTTCGCCTCAGACGGAGCTACTGCAGCCTCTGTTCGTCACGAGCCTGTGCTCCATCCTGCCCTTCGCCTCAGACGGAGCTACTGCAGCCTCTGTTCGTGACGAGCCTGTGCTCCATCCTGTCCTTCGCATCAGACGGAGCTACTGCAGCCTCTGTTCGTCACGAGCCTGTGCTCCATCCTGCCCTTCGTCTCAGACGGAGCTACTGCAGCCTCTGTTCGTCACGAGCCTGTGTTCCATCCTGCCCTTCGTCTCAGACGGAGCTACTGCAGCCTCTGTTCGTCACGAGCCTGTGTTCCATCCTGCCCCTCGTCTCAGACGGAGCTACTGCAGCATCTGTTCGTCACGAGCCTGTGCTCCATCCTGTCCTTCGCCTCAGACGGAGCTACTGCAGCCTCTGTTCGTCCCGAGCTTGTGTTCCAACCTGCCCTTCGTCTCAGACGGAGCCACTGCAGCCTCTGTTCGTCACGAGCCTGACGAGAAGAGGAGTCCCTGTCCGAGTCTGTGGTCCTTACGATTTCTCAATTGCCATAGTCTTCGTCTCAGACGGACCTGCCAGTTTATCGGTTCTTAAGGTTCCCAAGGTTCCTCCCCATTTGCAACACCTTCAAACGGTGACCGCGTCTGATGTGTTCCTCTCCGCTGAATCAGCTCCCGTTGCCGCAGCTAATTAACTCATGATCTTTTATTGCTTTTAATTTGTTGGTTCATTAACTACCTCCACCAAGGAAGGAGTTGAGTCTGAGAACGTCTCTCAGTCTGTGCGCGGCCGCCCGTCGAAACAGAAACAAAACGCAATAAAAGACTCGGTTGCCTCTGGAACCGCATCCTTTCGTCAAAGCACTCCACTCCAGAGCCGCTGAGTTATTCTTTTGCTTCAACACAGTCGATCATCGGAGATTTTTTTGTTTTTTTGCGATTTTTCTATCACTTCGGGTATTTACTTCTCACCTCCTCCCTCCACACTCGAATTGGTCATAGATCAAGACAAACGGAAAGGCAACACACAGCCCATGCAACTTGTCGTGGAAAGCATCTTTGGAGAGAGATCAGAACTGAAGGTGCCCTCGACCGGAGCAGTCGCGCATCGCGTTAGAAAAAGAATTTATTACATTTTTTTTTTGTGAATTAAAGAGCATCCATCCATCTGATCTGATCGTCAATTCAGTGTGTGTTCGTGTGAATTTGAATGGTGAACAGTTTTTTCTCCCCTTGTAGATGACGTCTTTCTTTTTTGCAAAAAATCCAAAAAAACAAAAACTTTGAAGAAGTGACCACTCTTTGAAACTCTCACACAAATCGGAAACAGAGGGTTTTCTTTCGGTATTTTTTTGTTTGTTTTTCCGACAACGGTGATGAACGGTTAATCCGGAAGTCGTAGCAGCGTACGCACAAAGCAACACTCGTCCCACGATGGATCGCAAAAAACTCATCAAAAAGTGATAAAAATCAAAAAAAAAAAAATCGATCCTCTTCCGACACACTTTTGACAGACTTACCAATTTAATTGAGACCGTTTCTCTTTTGTTTGTTTGAAAAATTAACCACCCCCTACTTTCGGTCCGGCTCCTTTCGCGAGAAGGAACAAACACAAATCGCAACCAATGAGAAATGTCGATGATTTCGCTGAATACGAGAGACTCATCAATGTACGCCAGAAAGTCGACGGTGATATTGTTGATTCCAGGCAGTTATCAGCGAAAAATCGCACTTCACCACAACATGGCAGAGGAGGAGGAGGAGGAGAATCACCATCATCATCATTACCAGCACCAGCACCAGCACCAGCACCAGCACCAGCACCAGGACCAGGACATCAAAGACCTCAAACATTCCCGATGTCAGGAAGTAAATCAAAAATTCCCTCATCTGATGCTGGATTAGTTGGAGCGAAAGCCAAAGCTGATCAGCGTCGGCACAGACCTCCACCACCGCCACCACCAGCACCACAGCAACAAATCATGGAGGAAGAAGACGACGAGCCAATTGGGGTGGGCAAAGAGGAGACCGAAGCCAACGAGAAGGGATGCCATTTCGGTGGCCATCAACCGCCGAGACAGCATCCCCGAACTGCTGACATCAATCAATTCTTCGACGATGACTACGGCAATTATTACCAGCTGAAGAACACCTATCTGGGCGACGGAGTGGTGAACAAGTACAATCTGCAACAGTACCAGAAGGCAACGTCGGTCAAGAGGAGTGTCGCCGGCTCACAAAATTCCTCCTGTTGCTCGTCGATCGAGTGCAAGGCGAATTTCAAAAAAATCAATCACAAACTATGCCTCCGAGGCCATGACGACGATGATGCTGATGATGATGACCGCCGCGCTGACAGGCAACCTCATAATCCAAGCGATTATCTTCCCGAGTGCACATCAAAGTCAACGGCAAGTGCATCGAATTCAACCAGTCCGCCAGTGTCGCCGGCACAGCCGAAGCCAACGAATAAACGAGTGTCATTTAATAATTTGATTCGCAATTCAATGACATCGTCGTCCAAAATCTGTCACAGCGTCAAGCGTTTCGTTAATGGGAATACGACACTTTTCAAAAGCTCCCGTCACCCGGACACAACAGGCACTGCTGCCGCCGCAACAGCAGCAGTAGCAGCAGTAGCAGCAGCACCCCATCATCATCATACCATTCAACAGCAGCAGCAACAACAGCAGCAACAACTAGTGAATAATAACAATTGTAATCGGTCAGAGGGACTCTTTGAAGAGTCATCATTCTGTGACAGTGATTCGAGTATAGTTATCACAAGTGAAAAGACGCACGCAAAGTTAAAAATCAAACCCGGTAGTCGCATTGAGAGCATAACAATATCGCTTAAGGACACTCAAACGGTTGACAAAACCGCATCGCGTATTGTGCCGGTTCTATTGAAGTCCAGCGATGATGACGCTGTCGACGTTAAGCAGCAGCAAACAGCAACGCCGCCCACAGTTGCGCTCGATGCGGCCAATGCATCGGTTGTGGTTGTTGCTGAGAACACACTGAATACGAGTGAGGCAGCCGAAATACAACAAAATCTCGATAGTAGCATTGTCCATGAAGGCAAGAAACCAATATCAATCGCATCGAAACTGTCCGTTCTGATGGTCAAGAAGGAAGACGCTTGTGGTTTATCAGCATCGAGTTCGAACGATTCGACAAGAGCAGCAAAATGTGATGCCGTCGCCACTGCGCACACATCAAATTCAGATATGATCGATACCGAATTGATTCCACTGAACGATCTTACCTGCAACACTACGACGACAGGCACAGTCACAGCCACAGCTACAGCAGCAGCAACATCGAATGGGTGTAATAAGAAGAATAAAATCGCCGTTAAAACCGATTCAAGGAATTACATTCTACGTCACGGACTGTTGCAAAATCAAAGAGGACTGGAATTGAATTTGTCACCCTTTGGTGGTGGTGGACCAGGAGCATTATCGTCATCGGCACAAACGGAAACATCGTTCGCTCGATCATTGAATAAATGCGATACACGTCTGCGACCAGCCATTGAGTGTCGTAGTAACCTATCGAAGGCCGATAGTGAACGTATTCTCTGGCGTTGGCTATACGGTGTCGAATGCCACAAGGCGTATTTAAATAAAATGAATGAACAAACCAAATGCTCAGGACAACTGAAGTCGTCATCCTTCACAACTGTGGATATGTCCGCCTCAACAGCAACAGCAGCATCGTCTTCATCGTCAGCAGCCGGACCTGGATCAGGATCAGGAGTGAATAACTGTTCGGCCATGCCATCAACCTCATCATCACCAGTAGTGCAAACATGTTCCTCATCGCAATCGGCCACAAACTCAGATAGAATCGATCCAAATGCTAGTGTTGATAATCTTGACTATTGCACATGTGGTCCACAGTGCTGTTGTAATTGTTCATTTATTGATTGTTGCTTGAATTGTTTGACAGATTGTCAGGCGTGCTTTCACATCCCGTGTTCTCAGTTCAGTGTAATACATCCATGCACGAAGACCCGCAAGTCATTGGCACTGTCCAGGACCAACCAAGTGGATACGGTAAGTGTGGGTTGCGTTCACAGTTGCTTAACGATAAATAAAAAAAAAACAACGTGCTTTTAAATTTAGCCATTCATACAGTGGACGAACACGAATGTTCTCGAATGGATGGCCGCTATCAATTTGTATCCATTGGTGGACATATTCAAAGCCAATCACGTAATGGGCTGTGATCTGCAGAATTTGGACGATGAAAAGCTAATTGTAAGTTCGCCTCTTCATCCGCATTATTGGTCTACTCTTCCACTCTAATCCTCTCTCTAGAATATGGGCGTCGAAAATGTGAACCATCGTTTGGCAATCCTGCAGAGTGTTGCAGATCTCACAAGTGGTGTGCTCACCTCAGAGCAGCCACCGATCAATTTACCATCAGAAGCCGATGAAGCTAAGGAGAAAATTCCACCATATCGTCAGCACATATTCATTGAGTCCAGCTTTCAGGCACCGGAACTGTGCAACAAATGCAATCGCTATCTGCGCGGTGTCACCCACCAAGGGTTGCAGTGTGAATTGTGTAACTTCATCATTCATCGTACGTGCCTGGCGAACGGTCTGACCGCCAGCTGCACATTGGTTCGTTCGATTATGTCGACCAGCACCATCAGTGGCTACTATGGCTACTTGATCGGTGAACTGTCCGATGCTCAGGTCGAGGCGATAGCAAAGAAGGAACAATACCGTTCAATGACTGGCCTGCACACCAGTTGCACGTTGCAGAAAATTCCGATTTTCGGCATTGGCCTGTGCCATCAATTCGATGCGGACGCCATGATCGCCCCGCAGTCGCTGATCAACGCAACGATGGCTCTCGAGCTGAAGGTCATCAATTTGCACGCCGACTTGTATGAACTGTACCGATCCACATCCATTCCGGATGACTACAATTTGCTGCTGATCGATTTGCTGTGCGAGCCGAAGTTTGAGTTCAGCGCCTACGACAATGTCGAGCCGTATCAGTTGGTTGGGTTCATCAAGAAATATCTGCGCGAGCTGCGCGATCCACTGATCCCGATGATCTGGTATGACAAGTTCATCGAATGTGCAAGTAAGTAGCTGACGTCGTCTCTGGTTCGTTTTTTATTTCTTCTCGTCCACTCTCTAGAGCTGTACACAGAAGATCAGGCATTGTGCGCACAACGGATCCTGAGCTACGCCAAGCAGATCGCAGTGAACCATGTTCAAACGCTCACCTTCTTCATGGACCATCTGAGGCGAATTTCAAACATTCAATTCGCCAATGGGCGACGCGGTGCACCGACCATCATGCTGCAGGCGTTCGCTCAGATCCTGATTCGACCGCAGTGGAGAAATATTCTGTAAGTCCTTGAGGAAAGTCTGCTCATCTTCATTTCTCACCCTTCTCTTCTCCCCCTCCCCCGCCTGCTCTGCAGTCAAATAATAACCAACGCGAAGCATCATTACCGAATCATTGAGGTCCTCTTTTACATGTGGAAAGGTGACGAGAAAGTGCCACAGTTCGACGAAGCGCCAGCCATACCGCCTCGTAAGATCTCCCGTGTGAGTGCCACAGCATCGGCCAGTTCGAGTATGTCGACGAGTGGCACTGCTGGCCCCAGCGGAACATGGAAAGCCTCGGTTCCAGTGCCCATTGCCGGAAGTAGCGGTGGTGGTGGCGGCGGAGGTGCACACAGCGTCGGAACGACTCTCCTGTCGTCACCGTACACATCGCCGCTGTTGAGCTCGGATCCAGCCTTGCGAACAAAGCAGTCATCGCAGCAGACGATGGCGAAATCATCATCGCTGGGCAAGTCGTCATTTTTGCACGGTCCACGCGAACCGCAGAGTAAGGCCGTCGAACAACTGCGTGATGCCGAATGGTATTGGGGCAAGATCACGCGCGAGGAAGTGAAGCAAATCCTATTCGGTGAGCCGGACGGGAGTTTCCTTGTCCGAGACGCCCTCTCGAAGGAGGGCGAATACACCCTCACCCTGGTCAAGGAGGGCACGGAGAAATTGATAAAAATCTGCCATGACAACGGAATGTACGGTTTCGACGATTGCAAGTTCAGCTCAGTGGTTGATCTAATCAACTACTATCGCAAGAACTCCCTGGTCTTGTACAATAAAACCCTGGACACGACCCTCATCAAGCCGATCGCTCGTCCCACGGACGAGGAGTCCAGCATCGATGCCACGAATCGTGGCACTGTCGATTTGCGAATGCTAATGGAGAACTTCCTGCAGCTGCATCATTCCTTGAATACACAAAAGCAAAATTTGCAAATCAAGAAGGATATCTTCGAGACGACCGACAATGAGTTGAGCGAAAAGAAGTCCGCCCTGGAAGTGATCGCGCACGCAAAGGACATGCTCAACTTTCAGAAGACCATCATGTTGAATTCGATTAAGAACGCACGGCCCCAGGACCAGGAGAGGCTAATAGAGAACCGTCGGCTGCTGGAGGATCATTTGGACATACTGAACGAGGAGGTGGCCAAACTGAATCAGTACATCGAGGAGAAGAAGGACGAGCGGAAGCACGTTGAACGGGAGATAAATGCAGCTAAGCCAGAGATTCAAGCTCTTTCGCTACAGAAGGAAAAATTACAAGAGTAAGTTTTCAGCATTCTTGGTGGCTAAGCATTGTTTGAATGATCTGTGTGTGTGTTTGCTTTTTTCTGTAGCCGCCTCATCGACTTTGGCATCAAAGAGGAGGAAATCAAACAGCTCATCGACATGGGATACGACGATTGGAAAGAGAAATACGAAAGTGAATCAAAACTTCCGCATAACGATGAATCTCTGTGGTATTTGGAGGATTGCGATCGTCAGCGTGCCCAAGATCTCTTGGCGAACGCCCCAACAGGAACATTCCTAATACGTCAACGTAAAGCCACCGAAAACAGCAACGGCAACTATGCTCTGTCAATTTCCTGCAAGAACATCGTACAACACTGCATCATCTACGAGACGGAGAACGGCTTCGGTGTGGCCCTGCCGTACAATATCTATTCGAGCTTAAAGAAATTGGTATTGCATTACGCAAGCAATTCGCTTGAGGAGCACAATGACATGCTGACGACAACGCTCAAATATCCCGTATTGTATTGGTACGAGCAGCAGCACCTAGAGCTGCCCCCATAATCTGGTTATGAAGTAAGTTTTCATATTCAGCTCGAGGAGGAGTGCCCAGCGGATGGGCAGAGAACTGCTGCTTCGGCAAATTTACATTCTGTTAGGTTTTTGTTTTTTTTTTTTTTTTCTATGTTCGTTTCCTCACTAACTCTCTTTCTCTCTCTCGCTGCCGGTTACTTGTGGTTTTTTTTTTTTTCTTTTTTTTTGTATCTTTGTGCGGAACAAACTTTTAATTTTCTCTCGTAATTTTGTTTGTATTTATTCCAAGTGAATTCTAAGAACGGTAGTCCTTCGGTCAGAGGGAAGAAACATGAATTAAAATGTGAAGATGTGAAGAGAAAAAAAAAGAGGAGAGGAACGACGACGGCAAATGTGCTTGCTATTTTAATTTATTTCTTTTGTTTGTTCATTCCTTTATATACACATACATAATGTTTCCTTTTGCTGCTTAACATTCTTAACGTTGAGAAACGAAAATCCTATATCCATCGATTACAATGCACACACTCAGTCGAACATTGAAGATCCTTGAAGTTTTGTATGCGCCTAGATGTAAGCCGCCTCTGTATGTGACGTTCCGGCGAACATGCAACGCCGAGGTAGGTAGTTGCGTGGTGTTGCACGATGCCTTTGAAACGAAGGAAGAAGAAAATATTAACGTTTATATAAAAGCAAACAAGCACTATTTTTTCTTGGTTTTTATTCGAGTTGTTTTGTGTTTTATTAGAGATGTAACGCGGGCTGGGTGGTTGTGGTTCGTGTGCTTAGGTAGGATTCGGTTGGGGCATGGGGAGTCTTGCAACAGGAAGGACTATCTCTGGGAGGAAGGCGATCACCAGTCTCCTCGAGTTGGACCGATCTCTCGAAACAGCTCCTCGAGCACGAGATTTTTGGCGACGGCTGTTGTTTCAGACTCGATCACAAGGCTTTCAGCAAGCTCTTCAAGTGCGCGATCAGGAGTTCTTCCAACTTGCCTGGTCTCGCGGAACAGCTCCGCCAACGGAAGATCATTAGCGAGGGCTGTTGCTTCGGACGTGATCACAAGGCCTTCAGCAAGCTCTTCAAGTGCGCGATCAAGAGCTCTTCCAATTTGCCTGGTCTCAGGGAACAGCTCCTCCAGCAGAAGATCATTAGCGAGGGCTGTTGCTTCGGACGTGATCGCAAGGCCTTCAGCAAGCTCTTCAAGTGCGCGAAAAGGAGTTCTTCCAAGTTGCCTGGTCTCGGGGAACAGCTCCTCCAACGGAAGATCATTAGGACGTGATCACAAGGACTTCTTCAACATCTTTACAGAGGGAAATAGATCCGTAGATCCATTTCAAACGAGACTTCCACCAGTCCCCCTTCTTGTCACAGGCTGCCTTTTGTTAGTTGCTTGTTGCCTTCGTTTTTTTTTCGAACTTCTTCTAAGTCTACATGGTCTCCCTTGTGCATTCAATGACCGTACTTTCTTAGCTCTTGTACACATACCCCTTTCCTGAATACGAACCACAGACCCCCATCGACTGGTCAGCAACTAGGACCTGTCACATTTTCCAACCATAGCCCGGTAAAGTCATGAGAAGCCCGTCAAAAATTGGTGGAAAAACGATGAAGAAAAACAAGAAATCAAAAAACCAACTCAGATCTCTCTCACTGGACAAGAGAACTTTTATGCGTCGATGTGTGGTCTAAAGCACCGGCTGTCCAGACGGTTTTCTCGTTTTTTTATTTCCTTTAATTATCTCCTAAAACAAGATGTGTATATACAAAATGAGAAAAAAAAGAAAAGAAATGAAATGAACCTAAGATTGATGTAGCAGTAAATGTTTATAAGTGTTATTTATATCCAGACGGTGAGCTGTAGATGTTGTTGTTTGCCTTCTCTTCAGAGGTTAGGGCTAAGTCAGCTGTGAAGTAGCAGGCTTGGAAGGACATTTTTTGGGGAATATGTGATACATTTGAAGGAAGATTCTTGTCCTTGGAGATAGTCTACACAAGTGTTTCAGCAGGGTGTGCTGTAGATGGTAGACGGTCGTTATGAATCTGCTGTGAACGAACGCAGAGGAATCGATGTTTGTTCGAGAGTTAGGAGTTTCGATAGAATCATGAACGAATTTTGTGGTGGTAAGGGAGTTGAGACGGACGGGTGTGTTTGAGCGTGTTCTTAGGCTTGACATGGTTAGCACGGGTTAGAGGGTGTCTTGAGCGCTTCCACAGAGCGTACAGAATCGAGCTTGAGCGTGTGGCTTGGAGTATGCTTGGGCGCCTCCGTAGCCGTGTTGGAAGTTGCGCAGGCGTGTGCTTAGGTTTCTTTAAGCATGTTCTTGGGGATGTTCTTACTCATGCGTACATGGACGGGTGCCTTGGTATTTTTGATCGTACTTGGTGGTTAGAAGCGCTTGATCGTGTCCTGAGGCATATTTCCAAGTTTCTGAGCGTACTTCGGAATGTTTGAACGATCTAAGGCCGACTCGAGACTGTGCTTAGCCGTGTTTTCAGCCGTCTCACCTCCCACTTAGCGACGTTCCCATTGAAGCGCCTCAAGAAACCTCAATCGAAGTTCAAGCCCGAAGAGAAGTTACTCAAGAAGAATGAGAAGAACAGAAGAGAAGAGAAGAGAAGAGAAGAGAAGAGGAATGGGGAGGAGAGGAGAGGAGAGGAGAGGAGAGAAGAGAAGAGAAGGCAAGAGAAGAGAAGAGAAGGCAAGAGAAGAGAAGAAAGTCAAGCAATATCTACAGCTTAACCGAACCATAAGCAAAATAGTGAATATACCAGGTATACCGGTGTGAAGTGAGCGTCAAGATACGGATGTCTCGATAGGGAACATGTGTTGTGAACGAGCCCTTTTTTTTTGTTTGTTTGCTTAGTTGCTATGACATCTGTGGAAAGTATTTAGAATACATCAAGTGAGTCGAATTTTGCACCAGAAAATGATGAAATTTTTTGGTTTCATTTCAAGAAAAGTGCTGCAGAGTCGCATCGAATGCCTGTCGAGGCATATGGTGATCATGCTCTCGCAAAAGATGGTTTCAACGGCTCAGAAGAAAAAACGCTCATCTCATACCTGGTATACCTGGTGCGCACGTGTATAAGTAAATATATATATATAAATGTAAACATTCAAAATGTGTGTGCGTGGCTGCAGCTCTTCTCGTACATACCAAAACCCTCCTCCTTCCAGCCCCGCCCCCAACCGTAACACATTCATATATTGAAAAGATATGATCGATGTACACTCCGAATTTTCGACTTAGTTTGTGTTTAATTTTTGTTGCTTAAGTTTCATATACAATGTGAAGCACACGATGAAGGAGAAGAACGGAAGAAGAACGGAAAGAGAAAAGAAAATAAATAACATGTGATTGAATAATGTAATTAGTTGTGTAAGATGTTCCACAGAAGAAGAGAAAAATAAATCCCATCCCTACTCCCGATCATCCCGATCATCCCGATCATCCCGATCATCCCTCCCCCCGGCCTGACCCTGAATTATTATTATTAGTTGTTGTACAAAAATATATATGCGATGTATGTAGAGATATGTAGTTTTTTTTTTTGTTTCTTTCTCATTCGAAGCGTAGTATGTTCATCCGATTGTTTTTGTTATGTAACGAATATGATTTTAATTTTATTTTTTTTCTGTAATGAAAAGGAAATCAAATTGATTTCCCAACGATATTGTGTTTTTATTGTTTGTTTTTTTTTTTTTTTTAATTGATTTAATGTGTTTTTTTTTTCGAAGAAAAAGAAAAACGAAACGAAAGCTTTGCAAGAATTTATCTTAAAGATATAAAATGTATTTTGTTGATAAGAAGACGTGGAAGACGATGATGATGAAGAGAAGAACGAGGGAAGAAATTGAAATTAGATACGATAACAAAAAGAGAACAACAAAAATGAAGAAGTTTGTAAAATTAGTCCTTAAGTAACGGTTTTTTTTTGTCAAATTTATTTTTGTAATACAAAGAAAAAGAAAAAAAAATAACGAAGATACATAAGCTACTAACGTAAACAATTTATAACTTATAAAATATATATATAAACTGACAACTATTACATTAAGGAAAGTTTATAAAGAATATACAAATGAATTATGATAAATGGAGTAACAATAAACAACAAAACAACAACAAATTGAAGAAGTAACGAGAGGAAAATATAATTTTTTATAGACGTATACTTTTTTTTTTTTTGTGATACATATACATGATTTTTAACACACACTCTCTCTCTCTCTCCGCGTTAGAATAGAGAGCGATGTGAAGTGAAATGAAGAAGAAGAGGGAAGTAACAAGATGTTGAATATTGTAATTTCCAGTAAATATTTATCACATGCATGAGAGGCGATTAAATGCAAATGATTCGTCGGAGTCAATTCCCGACAGACGGCATAATTTCGTGGTGCCATCTCTTGGCCTTCTTCGTCATGCGCACAAGTCAAGTGAAGTCCAGGCTCAATAGGAGCTATCACCGTCATTCTCTTAGTCGTGTCACCAAGGCATGTGACTTATACAGCCCCATTCTCTTAGTCGTGTGGGGGTCCGTGGCGTTGTGGGTATGTGCGTCGTCCCCAACCTCGTTCGATTCCTGCTCTGAGCGACGAAAACAATTTTCACGACGCCACCTCGAGAGAGACCGCGTAGAAGCCTATTCTCCTCCCATCTTCTAGTCCGGCACTCCTCTTGCGCTGTTCTTGTTTTCCGTTGCAGCTCACTCTTGGAGTGTGCGTCGACCCCAACCACGACGTCGTAGGTTCGATTTCACGACCCCACCTCTTTCGAGTCACTGACATTGCTGTCCTGTCTAGAAAAAGCTTCTCAAACTTGGCCGTTCGGAGTCGGCATTAAACTGTAGGTCCCTTCCACTCGTGAGAGAACAATAGCACGCACAACACGAATGGTTGCTGAGAAGCTAGGCCCTGGCCTTCTACGGGCTGTAGCGCCACCCATATATATATATATATTCTCTTAGTCGTGTCATTCGTAAATACGCGTCACGGTGACTATTTTGTTTTTCAAATTATTTCACAGTGACGACTCGACTAAGAGAATAGGTGCCAACTTGTTAATTCACATCCCAACTTACTTCGTCATCAAAAGTGACTGGAATCTGCACAGAACCTACGGTTGAGTGATAAATGTCACATTGAGTGGCCAAAAGTGAACAAGCTTTTCACAGTGAGTTATATTTTTGAGTGACACGACAAGAGGAGGGGGTTTTATAAGTCCAGAGGTCAATTGAAATCCCACCAGGACTTCTGGGTGGAAGAAAAACAAATAGATTTAGTGATTATATCTTCTTTCTTCTTCTTTGTGTGGCGCTGCAGTCCGGGGTGGACCTGGGCCTCAACCAACATGCCTCTCCAACTCCAGTTTCGCACACCAATTTGGTTGAGGTCCTTCTCCACTTGGTTGCGCCACCTTAAACGCGGGCGTCCTCAGTCGCGTTGCCCGACAGCTTCGGATTCGAAGATTCTGTGATTAGTGATTATAAACCGAGTCAATTATCATGAGCCTATGATTTCACTTGAATTCACGGCTCAAACGTACGTGCCACCATTCCGATGCCATTCTCAGTAGTTTCTTCCATTCCTCTCCCTCTCTCCCAGACTGGCTGAGTTTCTTGTAATCCCTCATCTCAATGGGAGTCCCCGTCTTTAGGACTTAAACTGGCGTCTGTTTCACATGACTTGTCCCCCCTGGAGAGACTCAAATTCTACACCACTTGTATGCATGCATGCATGCTCGTGCTTGGTCTTAAGGGAAAGAGATTGATTGCAACTGTGTACACCTTTTAATAGTATTTAATGTGAAGAAAAAAAGCATACAGATCTTAATATATACAAACTGAATGTTATGAATGTTAAAACAGAAGAAAACGAAGCAAAAAACAAGTGGATTTTTTTAGAATTTTACGCGATATAAACGTGATTGATGAATGGATTATTAAATAAAAGCAAACTATAAGTGTGAAAATTGAGTCGTTTTGATTTGGGTGGGCTTTGCCGCGACAGTCACAGGTGGACAGCGTCTTGATGTCCAGCTGTAAACGGTCTCCCTTGAACCACAAGAGGCAAGGCGTTGTATGCGATCGTCGTAAGTATGACATCATCATCACTTTCCGAGGCGCGTGTTCCAGGGGTTGTAAATCACGTAGATTTGAGGTCCTTAGGCCAATCGATCGCCTGACATCAACTCTAACTCATCGGGATTTATGTCCGCTTTTTGTGGCACCTTGTCCTTGTTCAGGCACCTTATCCTGCATCTGCTAAGGGGACGGAATACGAATTGTGTGCGATTGCGATGGATGCATGCAAGCATTTCCGATACTACGGCAATTCAAAAGATGGGCTCAGAGGAGGCAAGGCGCGTTCTCGTAACCCGTAAGTATGTCCCGAGAAGTCAGTCACCTGTCAGATTGAAAAATCAGTGGAGGCTTGGAAGGTGAGTGCACACACAATCATTGCATCTTGGTGTCGATCACAGTAGGTTAGGTTAGGTTATAGTGGCTGACTGCTAAAGGGAGTAGGCCCATTGCCCATATCGCGCGGATTGGCTTCTAACACTGGAACCAGTTATTACGTCTAATGAAGCGATTTGGGTGGCCAATGTGGGCACTGTTTAGCTCGTTACGGCCACTGTAGGCAGCTAGGTCTAGGCACCTCCGACTAGCAAGAGCAGAGTAGGCGATGACTGTCGATCGCAGTAACTTTCGTAGAAGCTGCAGTGGAGGAGAAGACAGATTGAGCATCCATTCCATGGAGCTTGTGCACAAGCACCTCTCATGAAATCTAAAACTCCCGAGAAGACAGTAAAACACAGACGCACCACATCATTTCCATCTCACCATCTCATCTTTATTGACTCCGTTCAAATAAATGCACATATAAACAATCGCTGCAAATTAGACATCCAACACAATCGCATCCTCATCCCTTAAGCTAATTGAAGTGTTTCGCGGCAAATGCCACCACCCCCTTTAAGGGTGAGTTCGTGGTGGCATCCTAGATGAACACAATTGGTAAAATCGAACGACTGTTCACTTCATCGACGGCGAGACATTTGCATTTCAGCATTCAGCTGAGTGCACATCGCCTTCAAAGTGTCGACACGCCGCACAAACGCCTCCAGTCGTTCGTTGACGGCCCGCACTTCGGCCCACATTGTGGCGATTGATGTCTGACCGGCATTTCTTGCGTTCGCACGATGGACCTCCCTTTGCTGGCGCAGTAGTTGCAGAAAGCAAGCCGATTGATTCCAACCGTCGATATGCATTGTTTCTCACCGTCGCTTCCACAGTTCGTCTTGCGAAACTTTTTCCTGGCGAATCGATAATGTGCGGGTGGCCGAGATACAGATGTCCTGCGTAGAAACGATGGGCATGAGGCATTGCCAGGTGTAGCCAGTGACGTGAGTTCATCGATGACGTTGTCCTCATGCATCCATGAACCAGGACTTCGTCGTCATCTCATTTTCGCATTTCCGCGTCGATTCGCTTCAAATTTTCGATGCAGGCTTCTGTATCCACCTCCACTCACACCATTTCAGCCGATTTTCACCCGAAACACGGTCAAAATTTTCCAAAAATCGATTTTCAAAAATTTGCACGCTCGCAGCAGAAAAAGTCGACCCGTCGGCTTCGCATTTGACCGCATTTTTTGGGGCGAAATCATGCATTTTTCGATTTTTCAAAAAAACGAGAATTTTCGAGTGGGACTTCTTTTGGACGATGGCCTCGGGTGTGCTGACCATGATTTCATCAACTTCGATCCGTTGGCCGACTGTTTTCGGGGAAAAATCAGCGATTTTGTGCGAAAATTTCACAATTTCAAGTGTCACTGGACTCCACTTCGCTCCTGCAATGGAAAATGCACTCTTGGCGTTCTGCCGATACTTACCGGATGTGGTCCTGACAAGAACCGATTGTGTGTGTAAGTTTGACTTTATTTTTGTGGCAGGCTTCAGCACCCGCCGAGCCGAACAGATGTGTTTCTGCTGACTCGGACAGGCGCGCCTGCGTTTAATGTTCTAAAGGGACAGCTCTGAGTCACTCCCCCGGCGTGGTTGAATGCGGCAAAGTGCCTCCTGACAGATGAGCACCACTCACGGACGTGGTTGAATCCACAGCAAAGTCCACCGACACCACCCGCAGATCTGAGAACCGAACCAAAACAGCTCCACGCGTCGCCGCGCTCATTGGCCTCCCTCTGGACTCAAAGGAATCCAGTCTCCAGGCGATTCGTGGCGTTTTTGAAAAGAAATCCAGTCCTCAGGCGATTCGTGGCGTTTTTGAATTCGAAAAACACAAGAAAACCACCAATTTTCCGCTTCAATCCGCCAAAAACCACCCCAAAACTACTCAAAAACGCCACCGCCGCCTGCAGACGCCACCCGCCCACCGCCGTCCACGCCCACCATACGCGTCGACCGCGAAAAACCGAAAAAAATATCGAAAAAACCAGCAAAAAAACAAAAAAACCGAAAATTTTCCGCTGATCCTCCGGTGGGGGTGACCGAGCCTATAAAAGGGTGCCCCCCCGCGGTGAAAATTTTCAGTCTGTCGACGGTCGTCGCGGAGTGCGCGTCGGGGAGTCGGGAGTCGGGAGTGATTTTTTTTTCGAATTTGTTGTTGTGATTTTTTTCGGTTGATGTGTACCCACCCACCCTCGCGTGTGAGAGTGAACCCCCCTTGCACTCCCCCCCCCTCCCATGGCCACGACAAGGGTACATTTTTCCGGGACTTTTTTCTCTCTTTCTGCGAGATGATGACCAGTTGTGGAGAACCTGATGGATGTTGGCCAGTCTGAGAGATGTTGGGACAGCGCATGCTGCTGGTGGAGGGGGACGGGGGCACGGGGGCACGGGTACATGCTTCGAAACGATCTTATGCATATTCCTCGGGTTTTTTGGTTTTTTTTTTTTTTTTGTGATGGGTTGACTTCTGGAATCGGATCGTTCCGTCGTTCCGTCGTGCCGTCGTCCGTTCGTTGAGGCACGTCTCCCATCACCCTTCGCTCGACTGGGCTCTTGTCTCGAATGTATGTGGGGTGTGCATGCGCTTTCAGAATGTCCACCGTCTGCTCAAATTCATGATCGGTTGCAAGCGCAAGCATGAATCGGTTCGGGACATGCACACCCTCCGCGGACTTTTCGCTCAAGTCTCTGACGACAGCCTACGCACGCACGCACGCACACTTGATTCGGTGAAGCGCTTTCGATTTGGGGCCACCTCCTGCCCGCCTGGATTACGGTTCGGTTCGGGTCGCGTTCGCGGTTTCCTTTCTCGGGGTCCACCTCAGCCCCACACTTCACGGTTCGGTCGCACCCCTTCCTTGAAATTTATTTGGTGGCTGACGCCGTCGTCTTCGTCGCGGTCTTGCATTGATTGTCCATCGTCGAGGACAAGTTGGATTTTTTGTTTTTCGTTTCGACTGTCAGCCACCCCCGCAGTCTCCGTCGTCTAGTGTGTGTCCGACTCGATTTCGATTTACTTTTGGGCCACCTCCTGCCCGCCTGGATTACGGTTCGGTTCGCGTTCGTGTTCGTGTCCGCGTCCGCATGCGATTAATACTCGGGCCACCTCCTGCCCGTCTTGGATTACGGTTCGGTTCGCGTTCGCGTTTAGGGGACATCCCCAGAAGCAACAGGCAGCAGCTGATCGATGGCCACAAGCGACCCACCACAAGGACAAGGCTCACCGAAGAGCAGCCACAAGGGGTGACACTGCATGCATGCAAGGTTTCTTTTTCATTTCTTTTTAATTTTCATTTATGTTCTCTATTTCTCCCATCCACCATATATTTTATTATATTTTATTGTGTGTATTTTTGTGTTTCGAAAGCCGATTCAAGAGTCATGACTCTCGTTCGCAAACTGACATGCTAGCATGAATACGGTCTCGGGTTCGCGGTTTCGGTTCACCTGTCAGTGCACACTTAGCTTTTTATTTGCATTTCATATTTTTTCCATTAACCCCCTCGGGACACCGAACAGGTGTCTCTGAGGCTAGGTAGGGGACCCCTCAGGACCCGAACAGGTGTCCTGAGGCTAGGTAGGGCAACCCCCCAGGGCGCCGAACAGGCATCCTGGGGTTAGGTAGGGCAACCCCCCAGGGCGCCGAACAGGCACCCTGGGGTTAGGCAGGGCTTTCTCTCTCTTCTCTTTTCAGGTTTCTTTTTTCCTTTCCAGGTCCAGTTCTGCTCTTCTCTTTTCAGGAACACCCCGGGCGCGACGGAAGCCTCTCTGCTCACAGCTTTGTCTTGTCGGCTTGGACTGTCTGAGAGTGAAGACGCTCGCTTTGTCTTCCCGCGTATCGGTTCGGTCGGTTTTGTCGGTCTGTCGGTCTGTCTGTCGGTCTGTCTGTCGGTCGGTCTGTCGGTCGGTCTGTCGGTCGGTCGGTCGGTCGGTCGGTCGGTCTGTCTGTCTGTCGGTCGGTCGGTCGGTTTTGTCGGTTCGGTCGGTTCGGTCTGTCGGTCGGTCTGTCGGTCGGTCTGTCGGTCGGTCTGTCGGTCTGTCGGTCTGTCGGTCTGTCGGTCGGTCTGTCGGTCGGTCTGTCGGTCGGTTCGGTCTGTCGGTAGGTTCGGTAGGTTCGGTCGGCTCGGTCCGTCTGTCTGTCGGTCGGTTTTGTCGGTCTGTCGGTCTGTCTCTCGGTCGGTCTGTCTGTCTGTCGGTCGGTTCGGTAGGTTCGGTCGGTTCGGTCCGTCTGTCTGTCGGTCGGTTTTGTCGGTCTGTCGGTCTGTCTGTCGGTCTGTCTGTCGGTCGGTCTGTCGGTCGGTCCGTCCATGAAGAAGCTCTTGAGCAGGGAGTGTGCAGCGGAGGCAACAATCGTGAGTCGTTTCTCTTTTTTCCTTCCCTCGCCCGTGGAAGCGTCGGTTCTGATTTTGAGGCACGATCTTTCTAAACTATTATATTTCGAAATCCATGGCAGTTCAATGAAAGTCGGCGTCTTTTCAAATTTGACCGTCTTCCCAGGCTTTTGTTCGCCGAGGCTCGGATCGGACCCTTTTCGCGCGTCTGCTCTTTCAGAACTCCGTTCGAAAGCACTCGCAGCTAGAAGGATTTCGGTTCTTGCGTCGGAGCTCCGCTCTGCTCTCGGCTTGTGCTCACCCATTTCGCCCGTCGGTTGTTAGAGTGCTTCGCACTCACCGATGCGGCCTCTTGGACGTGGGCCAGGTCTGAGTGGCATGAGTGGAGGCGAGGGACAAAAGTTATTCTTTGTCCTTCTTTTGTTATTTTTAGGGAGGGGTCATCTGTTGGTCCGTCTTTGAAGGGAGAATGAATCGGCATCGGTCTCGGTCTGGTCGTCTGGGTCGCATTGCGACTCCGGCTTCTGGCGCGACGGTCCAAAATGAAACCAACAGATGACCCCTCCTGAACTAAATATTTTTTTCTTCTCATCCCTTCCATTTAGGATTTAGGAGGCGTGTAGGGGGAGCAAAGGCAGCAGATGGTGCACCAAGCAGATTAGGTCCCCAGATCCAGACGTCCCCGGGGATAGGCGGTTCCTTTGCTCTTCTCTTTTCAGGTCTTTTTCTTTCTTTCCAGGTACGCGCGGCCATGGCCCTTTAGAGAGCAGCTTCTTGGACGTTCCGTGGATCTGAGCTCAGACTCGTGCAGGTGCAGTGGGCAGTAGGCTTCGCAGCCTAATCGCAAATCGCGAATCGCGAATCGGATGCATGTTCGTAATTTCTCACGGGATGACATCGAAACACCGCGTAGATTCTCGCGATAGCAGCTGTTGACGGGTAGTGGGGTGCGTAGGGATCTGGGATAGATAGTCGTTTGATTGCACATATAAGCTAGGCTAGACAAGTCAGATAGGTTAGCTAGGTTAGTTAGGTTAGTTAGGTTAGTTAGGTTAGTTAGGTTAGTCAGGTTAGCTAGGTTAGTCAGGTTAGCTAGGTTAGCTAGGTTAGTTAGGTTAGTCAGGTTAGCTAGGTTAGTTAGGTTAGCTAGGTTAGCTAGGTTAGCTAGGTTAGTTAGGTTAGCTAGGTTAGTTAAATTAGCTAGGTTAGTTAGGTTAGTCAGGTTAGCTAGGTTAGCTAGGTTAGTCAGGTTAGTTAGGTTAGCTAGGTTAGCTAGGTCAGTCAGGTTAGCTAGGCTTGAAAAAGATCCCTTAAGTATTCCGTTTGCATTCGTGAATCGAAACCGAACTCCTTATCGCATTCGTTTTCGGAAGCAGGCCGCGTACGTGTCGGTACGTCGGTAGCCCGCCCACTTTGGGCACAAACTGCAATCGAAGCAGGATATTAAAATCGCAATTCACCCCTTAACACTTATTTAGACAATATAATAAGTGGACAGTTGAATTGCGGACAGTAGTCCCAAGGCATTCCGACACGCATCTCGTTGGGAACCGATGGCGTTAGTTCCACCAACAAGGTGAGCACACTCCGCTTTCAGTTTGGTCACTTCGGCGCCATCTCATTTTCGCATTTCCGCGTCGATTTCCTTCAACTTTTGGATGCAGACCTCAGTCTCCACCTCCACTCACTCCATTCCATCCAACTTTCACCCGAAATCCGGCCGGAATTTCCCAAAAATCGATTTTCAAAAATTTGCACGCTCGCAGCAGAAAAAGTCGACCCGTCGGCTTCGCATTTGACTACATTTTTTGGGGCGAAATCATGCGTTTTCCGATTTTCCTCGGATTTTCACGGAAAATGCTTTCGGATCACAGGTTCGACTGTCCCATCCACGATTCCATCGATTTGAAGTGAATGGTGGGCACTTTACGTGGAACGGTTCAACTGACGGCTTACAGTTGATTTTCGCACTCTGTCTAAGAACAGTCGCGGGGTGAAGGGTTTGGCTGGACTGCTGAGGCAAAAATCCGTTTTTTTCTGCATGAAAAGACGCGTCTTTAGAGCCCACCCCCATGCCGCTGCGACAAGTAGGTCAGGAGATATCCGCTTAAGAGTGCCGAAACGTGACTTAAAGTCGTTTATTTTGGAAAATCGGACATATCTCGAAAACGGTTCCCTTGTTTCAGTTGATTTAAAATGCTACTTATTCAGCACGCAAGGACGCGTCTTTCGAGCCCTCATTCACGCCGCTGCGACCAGTAGGTCCGGAGAAATTCGCTCGAAAGTGCGGAACGTGCGACCTGAGGTCACATATTTTGGAAAATCGGGGATATCTCGGAAAGTATTGGCTTTTTTTTGTTCATTTCAAAAGCAAACGATTCAGCACGCAAGCACGCTTCTTTTGAGCCCATATTTGTCCCGCTGCGATAAGAAGAAAGTGGGGAAAAATACGGGAGAAAGTGACCGAAAATAACAAATTTTACAAAATCGCTCATATCTCGAAAACTAAGCGTTTTTCGGCGATTTTGCTTTTGTTCCAGTATTTTTGAAATACATGCGCGACGGTCAGACGCTTCTTTTAAGCATAATTTCATGCCGCTACGACCAGTAGAAGGTAGGAAAAAGTGACCGAAAAGGTATATTTTTTTGAAAATCGGCCATATCTCCTAAACCGTGCGGTTGTTTCAAATGCCGTTTGTTGCAATGGATTCAGCATGAAAAAACGCACCCATTACCACGCAGCTACGATCGGTAGAAAGTAGGAAAAATTGTCAGAGAAAGTGGCCTTGACACCCATTGACCGTTGAAATCCATCAGAAATGCCTTACTAACCACTGCTTGGATTTTGGGGTCAAAATCTCAATGTTGCCGGATGCACCCCAAACTCTCAGGATCGATTAATAGACACTCCAGGACATGCAGAAAATTTCCCGCAAGCCGCTGGTAGCCCTAATAGGGCCGCCGTGGCTGCTGGAGGATGAGCGTTGAAATCCAGCAGAAATGCCTTACTGCTTGGATTTTCTAATTTACATTTAGATTGACTTTACATGTTGAAGGCTACTAGCATCTGTGAGATCTAGCAGATTTTAGCAACTGACCTCTACAGATGTGCCTCCATTTAATGTGTAACCATACAATCGAATCTTAATAAGAATAAGATACAATAGCCAACAACGGGAAAGGAGCACGGCCAGGAACCAGCAGCAAAACAGGAGCCAATACCGTCCTGCCCTTCAGCCTGCCATGCAGAACCACCAGTTGCCGCAAATTTACACTTTTTTCTTATGTACTCCCTAAATTGTAAAACCAATTTCTCATGTATCCACTTAAGAATTCAATAAAAAAACGCACAAAAAATAAAAAAATGCATTTTCTTTTATGTCAACCCACTTGTAAAATACAAAAACAAACAAAACGTCCTTTTAAGGATCAGACTTAAAAGGTCCTTCTTAGGATCGGAAATACAAGGTAAGTAAGTCGAGGTAAGTATACACAAAACACCAACAAAATTACAGAAATCGTAAAATCACCCCATACACCCACCACCCACCACGCACTCACGACGACGATATTGCAAAATCCATTTTTGCCACCGCACTCTGGTACAACTGACCGGAGTGACCAATTTTTCGGGTAAAATCCAGCTGAAACACCAGGCCACCAGAAATGCAGAAAATGCAGTAGGTATCCTCAATTTTCAGCCGGGCGGTATGCAACGATATTTGGCCGACCAGGTCATGTGACCCGAGGGTATGCAATGAAATTCGTCCCGGCCCGGTCATGTGACCCGAGGGTATGCAATGAAATTCGTCCCTGTGCGGTCATGTGACCCGAGGGTATGCAATGAAATTTGTCCCGGTCCGGTCATGTGACCCGAGGGTATGCAATGAAATTCGTCCCGGCCCGGTCATGTGACCCGAGGGTATGCAATGAAATTCGTCCCGGCCCGGTCATGTGACCCAGCCGAAAATCGTTGCATATCGTCCGGGCGAAAAAATACGGATACCTACTGCTTTTTCTGCATTTCTGCTCGACTAGTATTTTGCTGGGATTTTGCATGAAATCGAGTGATTTTGCCATGTGGGTGGGTGGGTGGGTGGGTGGGTGCGATTGTGAGGGACAACTGCTGGTTACTTACCTTGACCTGAAATGTCCTGAAAAGGACTGTTTGTGTGTGTGTTTTTGTTTACATTTGGGATTGACTGTTTTGTTTGTTGAAGGCTTCTAGCATCCACTGGAGCGAGCAGATTGGCAACTGCTCGTCCAGCGGATGTGCCTTACTTTTATTTGGAAGGACATTTTGCAATTGTTTTCTATCAACAATCGTCCTTTTAAGAACGTTGTTGTTTCCTTTAACAATTGCTGTCAACAATCGTCCTTTTAAGGACGACAAAAAGATCTTTAAGAGAATTATTCAATTTCAACGTACATTTGAAAAAAACTACTGACATAGTTGAGTTGCTCAACTGGGATTTTGTGTCCCCTTTTCCTTCGTCTTTTGCTTGTTCTTACATTAGGTTCTTTGTTTTCTTTTTCATTTAAAAATTGTGCAACATCAATGAAACGAGATACATGTGCATTTTCTAAGACTTGAGAGTGTGAAATTTTCGCACAGTCGGCCAAGGGATCGAAGATGATGAAATCATGACCGGCGCACCCGAGGCCATCGTCCAAAAGAAGTCCCACCGTTTTGCACGTCCTGGGGTGCGTATTAATCGATCCTGAGAGTTTGGGGTGCATCCGGCAACATTGAGATTTTGACCCCAAAATCCAAGCAGTGGTTAGTAAGGCATTTCTGATGGATTTCGACGCTCATCTTCCAGCTGCCACGGCGGCCCTATTAGGGCTACCGGCGACTTGCGGACATTTTTCCGCATGTCCTGGGGAGTGTATTAATCGATCCTGAGAGTTTGGAGTGAATCCGGCAACATTGAGATTTTGACCCCAAAATCCAAGCAGTGTTAGTAAGGCATTTCTGATGGATTTCAACGCTCATCTTCCAGCTGCCACGGCGGCCCTATTAGGGCTACCAGCGACTTGCGGACATTTTTCCGCATGTCCTGGAGTGTCTATTAATCGATCCTGAGAGTTTGGGGTGCATCCGGCAACATTGAGATTTTGACCCCAAAATCCAAGCAGTGGTTAGTAAGGCATTTCTGCTGGATTTCAACGCTCAATGGCTGTCAAGGTCACTTTCTCTGACAATTTTTCCTACTTTCTACCGATCGTAGCCGCGTGGTAATGGGTGCCTAGGAGTGTTTTTTCATGCTGAATCCATTGCAACAAACGGCATTTGAAACAACCGCACGGTTTAGGAGATATGGCCGATTTTCCAAAAAATATACCTTTTCGGTCACTTTTTCCTACCTTCTACTGGTCGTAGCGGCATGAAATTATGCTTAAAAGAAGCGTCTGACCGTCGCGCATGTATTTCAAAAATACTGGAACATAAGCAAAATCGCCGAAAAACGCTTAGTTTTCGAGATATGAGCGATTTTGTAAAATTTGTTATTTTCGGTCACTTTCTCCCGTATTTTTCCCCACTTTCTTCTTATCGCAGCGGGACAAATATGGGCTCAAAAGAAGCGTGCTTGCGTGCTGAATCGTTTGCTTTTGAAATGAACAAAAAAAAGCCAATACTTTCCGAGATATCCCCGATTTTCCAAAATATGTGACCTCAGGTCGCACGTTCCGCACTTTCGAGCGAATTTCTCCGGACCTACTGGTCGCAGCGGCGTGAATGAGGGCTCGAAAGACGCGTCTTTGCGTGCTGAATAAGTAGCATTTTAAATCAACTGAAACAAGGGAACCGTTTTCGAGATATGTCCGATTTTCCAAAATAAACGACTTTAAGTCACGTTTCGGCACTCTCAAGCGGATATCTCCCGACCTACTAGTCCTAGCTGCATGGGGGTGGGCTCTAAAGACGCGTCTATTCATGCAGAAAAAAACGGATTTTTGCCTCAGCTCTCCAACGAATTCTCACCCCAAAAATCCAAGCAGTGGTCAGTAAGGCATTTCTGGTGGATTTCAACGCTCATCTTCCAGCAGCCACGGCGGCCCTATTAGGGCTACCAGCGACTTGCGGACAATTTTCTGCATGTCCTGGAGTGTCTATTAATCGATCCTGAGAGTTTGGGGTGCATCCGGCAACATTGAGATTTTGACCCCAAAATCCAAGCAGTGGTTAGTAAGGCATTTCTGCTGGATTTCAACGCTCATCTTCCAGCAGCCACGGCGGCCCTATTAGGGCTACCAGCGACTTGCGGACAATTTTCTGCATGTCCTGGAGTGTCTATTAATCGATCCTGAGAGTTTGGGGTGCATCCGGCAACATTGAGATTTTGACCCCAAAATCCAAGCAGTGGTTAGTAAGGCATTTCTGATGGATTTCAACGGTCAATGGGTGTCAAGGCCACTTTCTCTGACAATTTTTCCTACTTTCTACCGATCGTAGCCGCGTGGTAATCGGAGCCTAGGGGTGTTTTTTCATGCTGAATCCATTGCAACAAACGGCATTTGAAACAACCGCACGGTTTAGGAGATATGGCCGATTTTCAAAAAAATATACCTTTTCGGTCACTTTTTCCTACCTTCTACTGGTCGTAGCGGCATGAAATTATGCTTAAAAGAAGCGTCTGACCGTCGCGCATGTATTTCAAAAATACTGGAATAAAAGCAAAATCGCCGAAAAACGCTTAGTTTTCGAGATATGAGCGATTTTGTAAAATTTGTTATTTTCGGTCACTTTCTCCCGTATTTTTCCCCACTTTCTTCTTACCGCAGCGGGACAAATATGGGCTCAAAAGAAGCGTGCTTGCGTGCTGAATCGTTTGCTTTTGAAATGAACAAAAAAAAGCCAATACTTTCCGAGATATCCCCGATTTTCCAAAATATGTGACCTCAGGTCGCACGTTCCGCACTTTCGAGCGAATTTCTCCGGACCTACTGGTCGCAGCGGCGTGAATGAGGGCTCGAAAGACGCGTCTTTGCGTGCTGAATAAGTAGCATTTTAAATCAACTGAAACAAGGGAACCGTTTTCGAGATATGTCCGATTTTCCAAAATAAACGACTTTAAGTCACGTTTCGGCACTCTCAAGCGGATATCTCCCGACCTACTAGTCCTAGCTGCATGGGGGTGGGCTCTAAAGACGCGTCTATTCATGCAGAAAAAAACGGATTTTTGCCTCAGCTCTCCAACGAATTCTCACCCCAAAAATCCAAGCAGTGGTCAGTAAGGCATTTCTGGTGGATTTCAACGCTCATCTTCCAGCAGCCACGGCGGCCCTATTAGGGCTACCAGCGACTTGCGGACAATTTTCTGCATGTCCTGGAGTGTCTATTAATCGATCCTGAGAGTTTGGGGTGCATCCGGCAACATTGAGATTTTGACCCCAAAATCCAAGCAGTGGTTAGTAAGGCATTTCTGCTGGATTTCAACGCTCATCTTCCAGCAGCCACGGCGGCCCTATTAGGGCTACCAGCGACTTGCGCATACCGTTTTGCATGTCCTGGGGTGCGTATTAGTCGATCCTGAGAGTTTGGAGTGAATCCGGCAACATTGAGATTTTGACCCCAAAATCCAAGCAGTGGTTAGTAAGGCATTTCTGCTGGATTTCAACGCTCATCTTCCAGCAGCCACGGCGGCCCTATTAGGGCTACCAGCGACTTGCGGACAATTTTCTGCATGTCCTGGAGTGTCTATTAATCGATCCTGAGAGTTTGGGGTGCATCCGGCAACATTGAGATTTTGACCCCAAAATCCAAGCAGTGGTTAGTAAGGCATTTCTGATGGATTTCAACGCTCAATGGGTGTCAAGGCCACTTTCTCTGACAATTTTTCCTACTTTCTACCGATCGTAGCCGCGTGGTAATCGGAGCCTAGGGGTGTTTTTTCATGCTGAATCCATTGCAACAAACGGCATTTGAAACAACCGCACGGTTTAGGAGATATGGCCGATTTTCCAAAAAATATACCTTTTCGGTCACTTTTTCCTACCTTCTACTGGTCGTAGCGGCATGAAATTATGCTTAAAAGAAGCGTCTGACCGTCGCGCATGTATTTCAAAAATACTGGAACAAAAGCAAAATCGCCGAAAAACGCTTAGTTTTCGAGATATGAGCGATTTTGTAAAATTTGTTATTTTCGGTCACTTTCTCCCGTATTTTTCCCCACTTTCTTCTTATCGCAGCGGGACAAATATGGGCTCAAAAGAAGCGTGCTTGCGTGCTGAATCGTTTGCTTTTGAAATGAACAAAAAAAAGCCAATACTTTCCGAGATATCCCCGATTTTCCAAAATATGTGACCTCAGGTCGCACGTTCCGCACTTTCGAGCGAATTTCTCCGGACCTACTGGTCGCAGCGGCGTGAATGAGGGCTCGAAAGACGCGTCTTTGCGTGCTGAATAAGTAGCATTTTAAATCAACTGAAACAAGGGAACCGTTTTCGAGATATGTCCGATTTTCCAAAATAAACGACTTTAAGTCACGTTTCGGCACTCTCAAGCGGATATCTCCCGACCTACTAGTCCTAGCTGCATGGGGGTGGGCTCTAAAGACGCGTCTATTCATGCAGAAAAAAACGGATTTTTGCCTCAGCTCTCCAACGAATTCCCACCCCAAAAATCCAAGCAGTGGTCAGTAAGGCATTTCTGCTGGATTTCAACGCTCATCTTCCAGCAGCCACGGCGGCCCTATTAGGGCTACCAGCGGCTTGCGGACAATTTTCTGCATGTCCTGGAGTGTCTATTAATCGATCCTGAGAGTTTGGAGTGAATCCGGCAACATTGAGTTTCTGACCCCAAAATCCAAGCAGTGGTTAGTAAGGCATTTCTGCTGGATTTCAACGCTCATCTTCCAGCAGCCACGGCGGCCCTATTAGGGCTACCAGCGACTTGCGGACAATTTTCTGCATGTCCTGGAGTGTCTATTAATCGATCCTGAGAGTTTGGGGTGCATCCGGCAACATTGAGATTTTGACCCCAAAATCCAAGCAGTGGTTAGTAAGGCATTTCTGCTGGATTTCAACGCTCATCTTCCAGCAGCCACGGCGGCCCTATTAGGGCTACCAGCGACTTGCGGACAATTTTCTGCATGTCGTGGGGTGCGTATTAATCGATCCTGAGAGTTTGGAGTGAATCCGGCAACATTGAGTTTTTGACCCCAAAATCCAAGCAGTGGTTAGTAAGGCATTTCTGCTGGATTTCAACGCTCATCTTCCAGCAGCCACGGCGGCCCTATTAGGGCTACCAGCGACTTGCGGACAATTTTCTGCATGTCCTGGAGTGTCTATTAATCGATCCTGAGAGTTTGGGGTGCATCCGGCAACATTGAGATTTTGACCCCAAAATCCAAGCAGTGGTTAGTAAGGCATTTCTGCTGGATTTCAACGCTCATCTTCCAGCAGCCACGGCGGCCCTATTAGGGCTACCAGCGACTTGCGCATACCGTTTTGCATGTCCTGGGGTGCGTATTAGTCGATCCTGAGAGTTTGGAGTGAATCCGGCAACATTGAGATTTTGACCCCAAAATCCAAGCAGTGGTTAGTAAGGCATTTCTGCTGGATTTCAACGCTCATCTTCCAGCAGCCACGGCGGCCCTATTAGGGCTACCAGCGACTTGCGGACAATTTTCTGCATGTCGTGGGGTGCGTATTAATCGATCCTGAGAGTTTGGAGTGAATCCGGCAACATTGAGTTTTTGACCCCAAAATCCAAGCAGTGGTTAGTAAGGCATTTCTGCTGGATTTCAACGCTCATCTTCCAGCAGCCACGGCGGCCCTATTAGGGCTACCAGCGACTTGCGGACAATTTTCTGCATGTCCTGGAGTGTCTATTAATCGATCCTGAGAGTTTGGGGTGCATCCGGCAACATTGAGATTTTGACCCCAAAATCCAAGCAGTGGTTAGTAAGGCATTTCTGCTGGATTTCAACGCTCATCTTCCAGCAGCCACGGCGGCCCTATTAGGGCTACCAGCGACTTGCGGACAATTTTCTGCATGTCCTGGAGTGTCTATTAATCGATCCTGAGAGTTTGGGGTGCATCCGGCAACATTGAGATTTTGACCCCAAAATCCAAGCAGTGGTTAGTAAGGCATTTCTGATGGATTTCAACGCTCAATGGGTGTCAAGGCCACTTTCTCTGACAATTTTTCCTACTTTCTACCGATCGTAGCCGCGTGGTAATCGGAGCCTAGGGGTGTTTTTTCATGCTGAATCCATTGCAACAAACGGCATTTGAAACAACCGCACGGTTTAGGAGATATGGCCGATTTTCCAAAAAATATACCTTTTCGGTCACTTTTTCCTACCTTCTACTGGTCGTAGCGGCATGAAATTATGCTTAAAAGAAGCGTCTGACCGTCGCGCATGTATTTCAAAAATACTGGAACAAAAGCAAAATCGCCGAAAAACGCTTAGTTTTCGAGATATGAGCGATTTTGTAAAATTTGTTATTTTCGGTCACTTTCTCCCGTATTTTTCCCCACTTTCTTCTTATCGCAGCGGGACAAATATGGGCTCAAAAGAAGCGTGCTTGCGTGCTGAATCGTTTGCTTTTGAAATGAACAAAAAAAAGCCAATACTTTCCGAGATATCCCCGATTTTCCAAAATATGTGACCTCAGGTCGCACGTTCCGCACTTTCGAGCGAATTTCTCCGGACCTACTGGTCGCAGCGGCGTGAATGAGGGCTCGAAAGACGCGTCTTTGCGTGCTGAATAAGTAGCATTTTAAATCAACTGAAACAAGGGAACCGTTTTCGAGATATGTCCGATTTTCCAAAATAAACGACTTTAAGTCACGTTTCGGCACTCTCAAGCGGATATCTCCCGACCTACTAGTCCTAGCTGCTTGGGGGTGGGCTCTAAAGACGCGTCTTTTCATGCAGAAAAAAACGGATTTTTGCCTCAGCTGTCCAGCGCAAACCCTTCACCCCGCGACTGTTCTTAGACAGAGTGCGAAAATCAACTGTAAGCCGTCAGTTGAACCGTTCCACGTAAAGTGCCCACCATTCACTTCAAATCGATGGAATCGTGGATGGGACAGTCGAACCTGTGATCCGAAAGCATTTTCCGTGAAAATCCGAGGAAAATCGGAAAACGCATGATTTCGCCCCAAAAAATGCAGTCAAATGCGAAGCCGACGGGTCGACTTTTTCTGCTGCGAGCGTGCAAATTTTTGAAAATCGATTTTTGGGAAATTCCGGCCGGATTTCGGGTGAAAGTTGGATATAATGGAGTGAGTGGAGGTGGAGACTGAGGTCTGCATCCAAAAGTTGAAGGAAATCGACGCGGAAATGCGAAAATGAGATGGCGCCGAAGTGACCAAACTGAAAGCGGAGTGTGCTCACCTTGTTGGTGGAACTAACGCCATCGGTTCCCAACGAGATGCGTGTCGGAATGCCTTGGGACTACTGTCCGCAATTCAACTGTCCACTTATTATATTGTCTAAATAAGTGTTTAGGGGTGAATTGCGATTTTAATATCCTGCTTCGATTGCAGTTTGTGCCCAAGGTGGGCGGGCTACCGACGTACCGACACGTACGCGGCCTGCTTCCGAAAACGAATGCGATAAGGAGTTCGGTTTCGATTCACGAATGCAAACGGAATACTTAAGGGATCTTTTTCAAGCCTAGCTAACCTGACTGACCTAGCTAACCTAGCTAACCTGACTAACCTAGCTAACCTAGCTAACCTAACTAAAATAGCTAACCTAGCTAACCTGACTGACCTAGCTAACCTAGCTAACCTGACTGACCTAGCTAACCTAACTAACCTAGCTAACCTGACTGACCTAGCTAACCTAGCTAACCTAACTAACCTAGCTAACCTAGCTAACCTAGCTAACCTAACTAACCTAGCTAACCTAGCTAACCTGACTAACCTAGCTAACCTAGCTAACCTAACTAAAATAGCTAACCTAGCTAACCTGACTGACCTAGCTAACCTAGCTAACCTGACTGACCTAGCTAACCTAACTAACCTAGCTAACCTGACTGACCTAGCTAACCTAGCTAACCTAACTAACCTAGCTAACCTAGCTAACCTAGCTAACCTAACTAACCTAGCTAACCTAACTAACCTAGCTAACCTGACTAACCTAGCTAACCTAGCTAACCTGACTGACCTAGCTAACCTAGCTAACCTAACTAACCTAGCTAACCTATCTGACTTGTCTAGCCTAGCTTCAAACGACTATCTATCCCAGATCCCTACGCACCCCCCTACCCGTCAACAGATGCTATCGCGAGAATCTACGCGGTGTTTCGATGTCATCCCGTGAGAAATTACGTGCATACATCCGATACGCGATTCGCGATTCGCGATTTGCGATTAGGCTGCGAAGCCTACTGCCCACTGCACCTGCACGAGGCTGAGCTCAGATCCACGGAACGTCCAAGAAGCTGCTCTCTAAAGGGCCATGGCCGCGCGTACCTGGAAAGAAAGAAAAAGACCTGAAAAGAGAAGAGCAAAGGAACCGCCTATCCCCGGGGACGTCTGGATCTGGGGACCTAATCTGCTTGGTGCACCATCTGCTGCCTTTGCTCCCCCTACACGCCTCCTAAATCCTAAATGGAAGGGATGAGAAGAAAAAAATATTTAGTTCAGGAGGGGTCATCTGTTGGTTTCATTTTGGACCGTCGCGCCAGAAGCCGGAGTCGCAATGCGACCCAGACGACCAGACCGAGACCGATGCCGATTCATTCTCCCTTCAAAGACGGACCAACAGATGACCCCTCCCTAAAAATAACAAAAGAAGGACAAAGAATAACTTTTGTCCCTCGCCTCCACTCATGCCACTCAGACCTGGCCCACGTCCAAGAGGCCGCATCGGTGAGTGCGAAGCACTCTAACAACCGACGGGCGAAATGGGTGAGCACAAGCCGAGAGCAGAGCGGAGCCCCGACGCAAGAACCGAAATCCTTCTAGCTGCGAGTGCTTTCGAACCGAGTTCTGAAAGAGCAGACGCGCGAAAAGGGTCCGATCCGAGCCTCGGCGAACAAAAGCCTGGGAAGACGGTCAAATTTGAAAAGACGCCGACTTTCATTGAACTGCCATGGATTTCGAAATATAATAGTTTAGAAAGATCGTGCCTCAAAATCAGAACCGACGCTTCCACGGGCGAGGGAAGGAAAAAAGAGAAACGACTCACGATTGTTGCCTCCGCTGCACACTCCCTGCTCACGAGCTTCTTCATGGACGGACCGATAGAACGACATACCGAACCGACCGACCGACAGACAGACGGACCGAACCGACCGACGGACCGACAAAACCGACCGACAGACAGACCGACAGACAGACCGACAGACAGACCGACAGACAGACCGACCGAACCGACCGAACCGACCAACAGAGCGAACCGACCGACAGACAGACCGACCGACCGACAGACAGAACGACAAAACCGACCGACAGACCGACAAAACCGACCGACAGACAAAACGAACCGACCGAACCGATACGCGGGAAGACAAAGCGAGCGTCTTCACTCCCAGACAGTCCAAGCCGACGAGACAGAGCTGTGAGCAGAGAGGTTTCCGTCGCGCCCGGGGTGTTCCTGAAAAGAGAAGAGCAGAACTGGACCTGGAAAGGAAAAAAGAAACCTGAAAAGAGAAGAGAGAGAAAGCCCTGCCTAACCCCAGGGTGCCTGTTCGGCGCCCTGGGGGGTTGCCCTACCTAACCCCAGGGTGCCTGTTCGGCGCCCTGGGGGGTTGCCCTACCTAGCCTCAGGACACCTGTTCGGGTCCTGAGGGGTCCCCTACCTAGCCTCAGAGACACCTGTTCGGTGTCCCGAGGGGGTTAATGGAAAAAATATGAAATGCAAATAAAAAGCTAAGTGTGCACTGACAGGTGAACCGAAACCGCGAACCCGAGACCGTATTCATGCTAGCATGTCAGTTTGCGAACGAGAGTCATGACTCTTGAATCGGCTTTCGAAACACAAAAATACACACAATAAAATATAATAAAATATATGGTGGATGGGAGAAATAGAGAACATAAATGAAAATTAAAAAGAAATGAAAAAGAAACCTTGCATGCATGCAGTGTCACCCCTTGTGGCTGCTCTTCGGTGGGCCTTGTCCTTGTGGTGGGTCGCTTGTGACCATCGATCAGCTGCTGCCTGTTGCTTCTGGGGATGTCCCCTAAACGCGAACGCGAACCGAACCGTAATCCAAGACGGGCAGGAGGTGGCCCGAGTATTAATCGCATGCGGACGCGGACACGAACACGAACGCGAACCGAACCGTAATCCAGGCGGGCAGGAGGTGGCCCAAAAGTAAATCGAAATCGAGTCGGACACACACTAGACGACGGAGACTGCGGGGGTGGCTGACAGTCGAAACGAAAAAAAATCCAACTTGTCCTCGACGATGGACAATCAATGCAAGACCGCGACGAAGACGACGGCGTCAGCCACCAAATAAATTTCAAGGAAGGGGTGCGACCGAACCGTGAAGTGTGGGGCTGAGGTGGACCCCGAGAAAGGAAACCGCGAACGCGACCCGAACCGAACCGTAATCCAGGCGGGCAGGAGGTGGCCCCAAATCGAAAGCGCTTCACCGAATCAAGTGTGCGTGCGTGCGTGCGTAGGCTGTCGTCAGAGACTTGAGCGAAAAGTCCGCGGAGGGTGTGCATGTCCCGAACCGATTCACGCTTGCAACCGATCATGAATTTGAGCAGACGGTGGACATTCTGAAAGCGCATGCACACCCCACATACATTCGAGACAAGAGCCCAGTCGATCGAAGGGTGATGGGAGACGTGCCTCAACGAACGAACGACGGAACGACGGAACGAATCGATTCCAGAAGTCAACCCATCACAAAAAAAAAAAAAAAAAAAAACCAAAAAAACCCGAGGAATATGCATAAGATCATTTCGAAGCATGTACCCGTGCCCCCGTGCCCCCGTCCCCCTTCCGCCAGCAGCATGCGTTGTCCCAACATCTCTCAGACTGGCCAACATCCATCAGGTTCTCCACAACTGGTCATCATCTCGCAGAAAGAGAGAAAAAAGTCCCGGAAAAATGTACCCTTGTCGTGGCCATGGTAGGGCAGGGGGGGGGGGTGCAAGGGGGGTTCACTCTCACACGCGAGGGTGGGTGGGTACACATCAACCGAAAAAAATCACAACAACAAATTCGAAAAAAAAATCACTCCCGACTCCCGACTCCCCGACGCGCACTCCGCGACGACCATCGACAGACTGAAAATTTTCCCCGCGGGGGGGCACCCTTTTATAGGCTCGGTCACCCCCACCGGAGGATCAGCGGAAAATTTTCGGTTTTTTTGTTTTTTTGCTGGTTTTTTCGATATTTTTTTCGGTTTTTCGCGGTCGACGCGTGTGGTGGGCGTGGGCGGCGGTGGGCGGGTGGCGTCTGCAGGCGTCGGTGGCGTTTTTGAGGAGTTTTGGGGTGGTTTTTGGCGGATTGAAGCGGAAAATTGGTGGTTTTCTTGTGTTTTTCGAATTCAAAAACGCCACGAATCGCCTGAGGACTGGATTTCTTTTCAAAAACGCCACGAATCGCCTGTAGACTGGATTCCTTTGAGTCCAGAGGGAGGCCGATGAGCGCGGCGACGCGTGGAGCTGTTTTGGTTCGGTTCTCAGATCTGCGGGTGGTGTCGGTGGACTTTGCTGTGGATTCAACCACGTCCGTGAGTGGTGCTCATCTGTCAGGAGGCACTTTGCCGCATTCAACCACGCCGGGGGAGTGACTCAGAGCTGTCCCTTTAGAACATTAAACGCAGGCCCGCCTGTCCGAGTCAGCAGAAACACATCTGCTCGGCTCGGCGGGTGCTGAAGCCTGCCACAAAAATAAAGTCAAACTTACACACACACTCGGTCCTTGTCAGGACCACATCCGGTAAGTATCAGCCGAACGCCAAGAGTGCATTTTCCATTTCAGGAGCAAAGTGGAGTCCAGTGACACTTGAAATTGTGAAATTTTCGCACAAAATCGCTGATTTTTCCCCGAAAACAGTCGGCCAACGGATCGAAGATGATGAAATCATGACCGGCGCACCCGAGGCCATCGTCCGAAAGGAGTACCGCCGTTTTGCATGTCCTGGAGTGTCTATTAATCGATCCTGAGAGTTTGGGGTGCATCCGGCAACATTGAGATTTTGACCCCAAAATCCAAGCAGTGGATAGTAAGGCATTCCTGCTGGATTTCAACGCTCATCTTCCAGCAGCCACGGCGGCCCTATTAGGGCTACCAGCGACTTGCGGACAATTTTCTGCATGTCCTGGAGTGTCTATTAATCGATCCTGGGAGTTTGGGGTGCATCCGGCAACATTGAGATTTTGACCCCAAAATCCAAGCAGTGGTTAGTAAGGCATTTCTGCTGGATTTCAACGCTCATCTTCCAGCAGCCACGGCGGCCCTATTAGGGCTACCAGCGGCTTGCGGACAATTTTCTGCATGTCCTGGAGTGTCTATTAATCGATCCTGAGAGTTTGGGGTGCATCCGGCAACATTGAGATTTTGACCCCAAAATCCAAGCAGTGGTTAGTAAGGCATTTCTGCTGGATTTCAACGCTCATCTTCCAGCAGCCACGGCGGCCCTATTAGGGCTACCAGCGACTTGCGGACAATTTTCTGCATGTCCTGGAGTGTCAATTAATCGATCCTGAGAGTTTGGGGTGCATCCGGCAACATTGAGATTTTGACCCCAAAATCCAAGCAGTGGTTAGTAAGGCATTTCTGCTGGATTTCAACGCTCATCTTCCAGCAGCCACGGCGGCCCTATTAGGGCTACCAGCGACTTGCGGACAATTTTCTGCATGTCCTGGAGTGTCTATTAATCGATCCTGAGAGTTTGGGGTGCATCCGGCAACATTGAGATTTTGACCCCAAAATCCAAGCAGTGGTTAGTAAGGCATTTCTGCTGGATTTCAACGCTCAATGGATGTCAAGGTCACTTTCTCTGACAATTTTTCCTACTTTCTACCGATCGTAGCTGCGTGGTAATGGGTGCCTAGGAATGTTTTTTCATGCTGAATCCATTGCAACAAACGGCATTTGAAACAACCGCACGGTTTAGGAGATATGGCCGATTTTCCAAAAAATATACCTTTTCGGTCACTTTTTCCTACCTTCTACTGGTCGTAGCGGCATGAAATTATGCTTAAAAGAAGCGTCTGACCGTCGCGCATGTATTTCAAAAATACTGGAATAAAAGCAAAATCGCCGAAAAACGCTTAGTTTTCGAGATATGAGCGATTTTGTAAAATTTGTTATTTTCGGTCACTTTCTCCCGTATTTTTCCCCACTTTCTTCTTATCGCAGCGGGACAAATATGGGCTCAAAAGAAGCGTGCTTGCGTGCTGAATCGTTTGCTTTTGAAATGAACAAAAAAAAGCCAATACTTTCCGAGATATCCCCGATTTTCCAAAATATGTGACCTCAGGTCGCACGTTCCGCACTTTCGAGCGAATTTCTCCGGACCTACTGGTCGCAGCGGCGTGAATGAGGGCTCGAAAGACGCGTCTTTGCGTGCTGAATAAGTAGCATTTTAAATCAACTGAAACAAGGGAACCGTTTTCGAGATATGTCCGATTTTCCAAAATAAACGACTTTAAGTCACGTTTCGGCACTCTCAAGCGGATATCTCCCGACCTACTAGTCCTAGCTGCAAGGGGGTGGGCTCTAAAGACGCGTCTTTTCATGCAGAAAAAAACGGATTTTTGCCTCAGCTCTCCAACGAATTCCCACCCCAAAATCCAAGCAGTGGTTAGTAAGGCATTTCTGCTGGATTTCAACGCTCATCTTCCAGCAGCCACGGCGGCCCTATTAGGGCTACCAGCGACTTGCGGACAATTTTCTGCATGTCCTGGAGTGTCTATTAATCGATCCTGAGAGTTTGGAGTGAATCCGGCAACATTGAGATTTTGATCCCAAAATCCAAGCAGTGGTTAGTAAGGCATTTCTGCTGGATTTCAACGCTCAATTGATGTCAAGGTCACTTTCTCTGACATTTTTTCCTACTTTCTACCGATCGTAGCTGCGTGGTAATGGGTGCCTAGGAGTGTTTTTTCATGCTGAATCCATTGCAACAAACGGCATTTGAAACAACCGCACGGTTTAGGAGATATGGCCGATTTTCAAAAAAATATACCTTTTCGGTCACTTTTTCCTACCTTCTACTGGTCGTAGCGGCATGAAATTATGCTTAAAAGAAGCGTCTGACCGTCGCGCATGTATTTCAAAAATACTGGAACAAAAGCAAAATCGCCGAAAAACGCTTAGTTTTCGAGATATGAGCGATTTTGTAAAATTTGTTATTTTCGGTCACTTTCTCCCGTATTTTTCCCCACTTTCTTCTTATCGCAGCCGGACAAATATGGGCTCAAAAGAAGCGTGCTTGCGTGCTGAATCGTTTGCTTTTGAAATGAACAAAAAAAAGCCAATACTTTCCGAGATATCCCCGATTTTCCAAAATATGTGACCTCAGGTCGCACGTTCCGCACTTTCGAGCGAATTTCTCCGGACCTACTGGTCGCAGCGACGTGAATGAGGGCTCGAAAGACGCGTCTTTGCGTGCTGAATAAGTAGCATTTCAAATCAACTGAAACAAGGGAACCGTTTTCGAGATATGTCCGATTTTCCAAAATAAACGACTTTAAGTCACGTTTCGGCACTCTCAAGCGGATATCTCCCGACCTACTAGTCCTAGCTGCATGGGGGTGGGCTCTAAAGACGCGTCTTTTCATGCAGAAAAAAACGGATTTTTGCCTCAGCTGTCCAGCGCAAACCCTTCACCCCGCTACTGTTCTTAGACAGAGTGCGAAAATCAACTGTAGGCCGTCAGTTGAACCGTTCCACGTAAAGTGCCCACCATTCACTGCAAATCGATGGAATCGTGGATGGGACAGTCGAACCTGTGATCCGAAAGCATTTTCCGTGAAAATCCGAGGAAAATCGGAAAACGCATGATTTCGCCCCAAAAAATGCAGTCAAATGCGAAGCCGACGGGTCGACTTTTTCTGCTGCGAGCGTGCAAATTTTTGAAAATCGATTTTTGGGAAATTCCGGCCGGATTTTGGGTGAAAGTTGGATGGAATGGAGTGAGTGGAGGTGGAGACTGAAATCTGCATCGAAAATTTGAAGAAAATCGACCGGGAAATGCGAAAGTAATGACTATGGTGTTCGAAGACGATCTGAAAGGACTGCAACCACGTATGGCGATGCCCTGCACAAGGATTGTTGCGCTGGAAGAAAGAAAAAAACTGCTTGTTTGTTTTTTTTTTTTGGTTTATTTAGACACCCTGTATATATATATTTCAGTTATATATATTTCAATTTACATATTATGATTTGGCGATTTTTTTTTGTTTTTCTTGAATCTAAACATTTTTGTGGGCGGAGACCAAAACATATTCGACACTCGATTGCTGGCTAATACATTATCCTTGCTCGCTTGCTGGCTTGTGTTTGCTGTTGATGCTGTCATTGCTGCCATTCGTTTACTTAAGGTACATGCTATTATGGTGATTTATTTGTTTTATATATTCTCTTGCTTAACAATAGCCGCCCCGCTCTACTGCAGGATACGTTAGTTTAAACATAAAGCGATAATTTATTTCTCTTTTGGCTGTATACAAAGTTTCTTTATTTTTTTTTTGGTTTTTTGGTTTTTTTTTTACATATTTTTATTGGTGATGGATGCATGTATATACTGTATATAAATATTTTCTTTCTTCATTTTTTTGGAATTTTTTTTTTGGTTTTTCGTTTTTTCTTGCGGTGTCCACTAGGATCTACTAGGTTTCTCTTGTGGGTTTTATTTTCATTTAATTACTTTGATTTTATTTTCTGTCTTGTGTCTGTGTGTCTGAGTGTCTAGTGCTTACATGCTGATTTTTGTAAATATACATCTGCTCATTGGGTGGCGCCGTGCATCGTAGATTGCGATGCATGGACCATGGCATGCGCGTATGGTGTAGCTTTTCTCTTCATTTACATATATCTCGTTAAGTTATTCGGTTGTACATGGCTTTATATTTGCGTCGGGATACAACAAACAGGGTTAGGTTCAGTTTATTTCTGAGTTTCTTCATTATTTTCTACAAAATTGAATGTTATTGATATTTGAATTTGATTTTGCTTTTGTTTCGCTTTACGAATTGGATAACATTGGATTGCTTAGTTACGTTATTACTTAATATGGTGCTACAAGTATGTTGGTGTTTTATTCTTTTCGTGAGTTTCTTTGTTTATTTTTTGTTTTTGAGTTTTTCCTTTCGGGGGAAAGGATACGGTTGGTTTTTTAAGACGTTCGCGTAACAGTTGAATGTATTAGAAGACGGTTGCGTACACTATTGACCTTTTGCTGAGAAACTGAGAGGAGATGGGGGCTAATTTGAAAAGAAAAACCGCAGAATTCTGAGCCTACAAAACATAACAAACCAGACATCGTTCTTGTTATTCTGCAAGTGCGAAGTGTGACCCATCTGCTTGGTTGCTATTCTTGACAATTGCTTTTCGTCTTCGCACATCGATTTGGGTTAAATTGGGAGTCAGAGAAGGGATCGCCACAGACCGGAGGAACCGGAGGAACCGGAGGAACCGGAGGAAACGGACGAACCGGAGGAACCGGAGAAACCGGACGAACCGGAGGAACCGGAGGAACCGGAGAAACCGGACGAACCGGAGGAACCGGAGGAACCGGACGAACCGGAGGAACCGGAGGAACCGGAGAAACCGGAGGAACCGGAGTAACCGGAGTAACCGGAACCAACATCGCACACGCCTCTGCGTCAGGACGAGCTTACAGATCAAGAGCATCCTTTACAAATCCCTCACGTGACGTTCGTGCTCGACAGACGCAACAACTCACTCAGTTTACTGGGAACTGAACACACAAAACTCCAAACTCCACGACAATTGCCTGCCAACACCTTGAGGAGTACTTTGCTCAGAAGCAGCACATCATGGAAGCTGCAGCCACACTACCGCCAGCCGCATATCCCCTCAAATGTGCCACCAAATGATGGACGCGTGACTAGACGAAACGAGCCACAAGCGAAAGCCGAACACCGGCACGGCATCAAGTGCCCGAAGAGGGGTAGTCCTGTCGAGGACATCAATGTTAAATGTGATGAGAACTGCGGCAACTACGAGAGGGTCCTCTCGATAGTTGAAATGTGATGAGAACCAAGGCAAGGTTCTGCCGGGAGAAGTAAGATGTAACAAGCGGCCAGTGACACGAAATGCCTTACACAGCTCGATGCTTCCTGTGACAACTTCCTAGCTGAGACTGATTGATCTACCAGCGCAAACAGCCTCTCACTGGAGACCTTCCACAAAGGCATCCACTATGCAGGAACGATGCAGAGGTCGCATTATCAATAGACTGTGACCGACTGATTGAGCACTTCCACAAAGCCACAGAGACATGAGTCAAGAGCTGCGGCTGACTGGCCACAAAGCGATCTTCAGATTTTTACGCGCCTCCTCATCAAGGGAACACTTCTACAAGATATAATATATAATATGGTTGGCGCAACAGCCCGTAGGGCCCGACAGGGCCTAGCTTCTCAGCAACCACTCGTGTTGTGCGTTCTGTCACGAATGGAAGGGACCTGCAGTTTAATGCCGAATGCGAACGGCTTTGTTTGAGAAGCTTTTTCTAAGCAGGAAAGTACTCTTTGAGCATTGCCGGTGACTCGAAAGAGGTGGGGTCGTGAAAATCGTTTTCCTCGCACAGAGCAGGAATCGCACGAGGTTGGGGTCGACGCACATACCTACAACGCCACGGGCCACCACACTTCCACAAGAAGTCAAGCCAAAAACTGTTCAAAAGCGGTGAACCAGTCACCACCACCAATCGCTGCTAGGTTGTGGCCTTACGATGGAACGATGCACAAGACTGATGACTGTTCGAAAACCCAAGCAGAACCTTCTCAGATCCTAACAAAGCCTCCCCATTAATGGATCACTTCCACGAAGCCAAAGACTATGCAACATCTCAGCGTTCACCCCCCTCCAACTCACAGAATCCGCATGACATTCCCTCGAGTCGACTTTACACAAAACACACCCAGGATCCTGTCTAAAATTTCGTTTTTTTTTTTTTTGTTTTTGATTTCTTCTTCGCTTGAAATGGACGATTACTGAAACTGAATGCGATCTAGGATGTCATCAGAGTTTTTTTTTCCATACAATATAGATTTATTATAATTTTTTTGTTTTGATTGTACACCCTTCTAAGGGAGAATCGTATTTTTTTTTATTTTTTTTTTTCCATTTTGGGTGATTTAATCTACAGTTTACAGCCACATAGACATATTGCAAAGCAAAAACTAAAATAAGGAAACAAACGACACTTACATGCATTTACAGTTCAATCGATAAATGGTTTACAAATAGCATACTATATATATATATTTGTTTTGTTTTGTTTTATACATATTATATTGTGTGGTACAATTTGCGTTAAGTTTCAATGTGCTCGCCAAGACCATGGAGTACAAATGATAAAGATATACACATGCTCTCTCTCCCTATAGATATTTTTTTGTTAGAGCGGGTGTCATTGGACAGGTTTTTGGTTTAAGCTACACACATTACATTTCCTAATTCAGTAGATATATATTTATTTAGTGGTTTAATTTGTTTTGGTTTATACTCATACTGGGCTTCAACCTTTGATACAAACGGTTTTGTTGCTTGCTACTGCAATTTGGTTTCAATTCGTGGGAGGAAGGGTTGGTTTTTTGGTTTTTACATGTTAGCTTAGGTTTCTCTCATCTACTTGACAGGCATTACATATTTATTTGTATAAGAAAAGTGGAAATACATATACATGTTCTTTTTGTTTTGTTTTTTTTTTTTCGTTTCATCGTTAGACTTTGACCAGTTGGACGGTTTTTTTCTTTATTCATTTATTTATATATATTCATATATATATATATACATCTGTTTTTGCATATATATGTAGACATAATTATTAAATGACATTCATTAGGTTTTCATTTTAATTTTCTTTCTCTACTAGTTTATATTTATGTTCAATTTAATTTATTTTCTTCTGTTATATCACCTCAATTGATCCTTCTGAAGAGATGTGTGTAAGGTATACGACAAAAAATAACGAAATAACAACCGAAACAGAGAGTGAGAGAAGGGAATACAGTCGTTCAAGTGTTCACTACAGAGGATACTGAGAAGAGAATGCACTCGGGCTGCGTGTTCAGTATTGGGACTTACTGTTTTCAAAGTGTGGTAGGGCCTAGCTTCTGCTAAGGTGCTCCGGTATTGGAAGTGTAGCAGGGGGCCAGTGGCTAGCTTCGGCAGCAACCACACTTTTTCGTTCTTTCCGAAATCCGAGCGGCCAAGTTTTGCCAAGAAGCTTTGTCAACGCATCGGCAGGTGAGGGCCCGTGAGAAGTATTCTTTGGATCGAATGTATGTTGGAGCTCAACGCACAACCGAGCAGAGTAGTTTGAGAAGCTTTGCCAGGTCTCCAGTATTGGGACTTACTACTTTTAAAGTGTAGCAGGGGGCCAGGGCCTTCTGCTTTGGCAGCAACCTCTCATTTCCGTTCTTTCCGAAATCCGAACGGCCAAGTTTGAGAAGCTTTGTCCGAGCATTGTCACTGCCTCGAGAGGGGTGGTATTTTTTGGTCGTTCCACGGATCGAATGTACGTTGGTTCGATGCACAAACCCACAACGCCACGGGCCACCACCACAAAGCGTGCTAGATCTTGAGAGCTGGTTCGTCTATTCAAAAATCTACGAAATTTCAAGAACAGTAGTTCATCGATTATCCGAATGCCATTTAAACAAAATGTCAGATATCCGAACGACAATCGAAGAACGAAACACGCTTTATCCGAACGAAACATCGGAAGCAAATGGACGTCGATTATCCGATCGCCAACTAGCCACAAGGTCAATTATCCAAAACCACCCCTTAAGGGAGAAAACCGAAAACAATCAGTGTGTTCCTTAGCGAACGGTCTACTGGTACATTCTTCTACTACATGTGCATAGTATCCACGTGAGTGTTTTTAAATTGTGGTTGGTTCAGTTTGTGGTCAACAAGGAACTCAATGTCGAGCAGCTACTTCTCCGAACGGAAAAAGCTGGTTCGCTGGTTCGGACACGTAACACGAGTGTCCCTTTTGGGACACAGGACTTCTCATTCGCCTGCTGCGGCATGTGCTTATTTCCAGAGCGGAAGTAGGGCGATCTATGGATATGGGACAAGTGAAAACTGCTATAAATCAAGTGTTGCACAATGTTACAAAATTCTTGCGAAGGTTACAGTGGTTGCTCTTGAAAAATGAAGAGAGTGCTGTAAAGCTGAAAGAGTGGATTTCAAAGAAGTTCAGGTCGAATCGTTAATGACCGGCCAACAATCCGGTAACGATTCAAGCACTTAATGCCCAATGGAGACACAATAGTGGGCAATTCCCAACACTGACCGCGCGCCCTAATCTCGATGAAAACAAAATTTGTTTAATTGAATCCGTCCTGTTGAACGTCGCGTCTGTTCATCTTCGTTCCTTCGTGGCCGTTTGCCTCATCTTCTGATTAAAACTACATGGAAGAGCGAGCAAAAGCTCAAAACAAAAACAAAACAGCTTACATTCGAGTCGATTGAACAAACCAAAGATTAACACGGTTCAAATAAATGTTCTTAAACTTATACGATATGTTCTTTTTTTCAGTTTACTAATGTTTCTTTTTTTTTCACTTTCCTTGTTTGTTTCTTCGATTTTTTGATCATACACAGACATACGTGGCTTACACGCTAAAAATGTGGTTATTTATTAAAAATGCTTTTGTTTTCTCATTCTCCTTCAATATTCTGAAACATAATCATTTAATCGTGTACAAAAGGTCTACGGTCAACTAGCACCACATCCCCGGCGTAGTCGCATCTGCTTTGACATTTCTTTCATCTGTTCGGTTTGGAAAATGCGAAAATCAAAGAGGTAAGCATTGCTTGGCTCATCCAAGAAATAAAAGAAAATTAAAATAAATCGACACACGCAGACGCAATCGACAATCAATCTAAACCAGCCCCCGGTTGTTGCCCAAAAAAAAATACGAAACAAAATTTGATAGCATATCTTGTTTAGATGAAGCCGGCACTATTGCTTTATGGATATACACGTAGGACAGATTTTATCTGCGATCTCGCTGTCTGCTGCTGCTGCTGCGCTGAAGCTTGATCCGATCGCGAAGGACAAGGCAATTCATTGCGCAGAACTTAAACTTTGAGGAAAATTTATATTCAAGGATTGACATCCATCTTGTTGGCTTTGTCTTGCTTGTCTTCTCTTCGAGGAGATGCACAGAACGATTACCAGACTGCTGTGGATGCAAGCTGAATGCTGGTTTTATTTCCGAATTCAGTTTTCATCCCATCATGGATTGCGAGCATGGAATAGGGGCCTAAGCAGCTGTTCTCTAAACTCCTCACAACACCTAAGACATCCACCAGCATCCCCTATCCGTAGGGGGTCAGCAGCCGTAACGAGCTAAAAAGTGCCAGCATTGGCCAACTAAATCGCTTCATTAGCAGCACCAACTGGTTCCAGCGTTAGGAGAAGTCAATCCGCGTGGTATCACAATGGGCCTTCTCTGGCCTATGTGTGACTGCTCTGCAGCAGTCAGCCACTACAACCTAACCCCCTATCCGTGCTCAACTAGGGCAGACTGAAGCTCTTTCTACAAGCGATGCAGCGCCACGACTGCGCACGAGAGACCTTAAAGCGATTCCGTTCCGAAATGCTGCTGCAAACAAAGACTGACTCCCCAGAGGAAGCCTGGGATCTCCTGTCGTGGACCTGGACTAGCTTCCCTCCCCCTTAGCCTGACTGCATTAGCGATCGTACACCCATAGTCTGATGAAAAGAAAAGGAAGGGAAAACTAAAAGTAGCCACATCCGACTACACTCTAAGGAAACTCGATGAAACACATTTTGATTCTGCATCTATAGATGCTGACGATGACGATGATCAGGTTTTGTTTTTCAATCAAAAAGAAGTTTCAAATCAAAAGCATTCTCTTCTCGAAGCTTGTTGGAAAGCACAGATGATTCACTGTGCATGGCACTAGATCCAGCGACGGTGACGTCGCTAATGTGAATCACGACACGTTTGACAGAGAGAGAATAGTTCATGATTGGGACGTCTTTTATGTGAATCATGCTACGTTTGAGAGGGACAACTAGACCATTCGGTCATTGGTGCCATCCGTGCTCAGCCTCGTGACAAATTTTGATCCAAAACTTGCCCAGTTTGTGGGACTGTAGCGCCACAAGAAGAAGAAGAAGAAGGCAAGTTTGTGGCGCATATTCTGGAGTGACATGACTGAGAGTAAGGGGTGATCACGTCATCGTCTTGAAGAGCTGATGAAAGACATAGAATTCACCCCAAATGGAACGCGACTCAGCACGCAGGTGGAAGGGGGACCTCAACCATCTGGAGGCAGCTAGCTAAAGATCGAGCTAACTGCACACACTTGTTGACTGAGGCCCAGGTCCACCGCGAGATCTACACATACACCGGTGTAAAAAAATGACATCATTTGATTTTGATTGCGTTCATCTAAAATTAGAGTTTGTCTGCCTCCTCACTCTGGCAGGAGGGACTGCTCGCGGAAAAGAAAGAAAACATAAAAGATATCAAAAGAAAAGCCAACCAAAAAAAAAAAACGTGAATAAATAAAAAGAGAAAACAAACGTTCATGTATATTTTTTTTTTGATTTTTTTGTTTGTTGTAGATAACACCTTGCACATACGTTTTTTTATTTTTTTTTGTTTCTTTATTATTTTTAATTTGTATTAAATTAATCTGTATGATGGCAAACATAGCCTTCTAGTGTATACATTATGTATCTATGCATTTTTTATATATCTATATATATATATATGTTCATTATTATTAATTTATATTCTTTTTTCATTTTTTTGTTTCCATTTGCTTATAGTGATCAAGTAGAAAGAAAAGCACGGCATTTCTCGTAGCGTGTGGGATAATTTTTTTTCTATTTATTTTTTGTTTTTGTTTGTGATTCATTCGTGTAGTTGTTTATGTGATTAAACTGATTGAAGCTCATTTCGTGATCAACTATACACAACTGATCGAAAAGAAAATGGATACAATTCAAATACACCACACTTTTGGCGTCTGTAGCGGGAGGGAATGATACAACATTTGAACGAACATTTGAACGAACATTTGAACGAACATTTAGGCGAACATTTGAACGCACATTTGAACGCACATTTGAACGAACATTTGAACGAACATTTGAACGAACATTTAGGCGAACATTTGGACGCTCATTTGAACGAAGAGAACATTTGGAACGAACAAAACGAGTCATGCGAGTCAGAAAAAGATGATGAAGATGATGCAGATGAGCGAACAATAGATAGATAAATTCGATTGGAAATTGTCGTTAGGTGTCCCCAAGCCATAACCACAAGCAAATGCGCCATTTTTTAACCGTCGTCAACCATCTTGTTTACATATACAATTGCAAACTCTTGCCTGATGCCCACATTTCTGTTTCCCGGCTATTCGCGCGCTAATTTTGGCTCAACCAGATGCACTTAGGCCAAGGTTGGCTTCTTGAACTGCCACGTGGGCTTACACAAAAGAGAAATTGCGGTGATGGATGTAGTACCTGAACACCAAAGAGAATCGGTTCAAGAAACAAGGCACCTATGCGGGAACCCAAGCGAGGATGTCAACAAATTCTGCTACCTCGACAGCACTTTGTGCAAACGAGGAGCTGCAGAAACGGACGTCTTAGCCCAGGACGCTTACTTCTGGCTGGTTGGTAACTTCTGGATGGCAACGTTTTGGCGTTGGTGGATGAATTCGACACCGAGCCATTGCGCAACAGAGGACGTCCTCGCACTAGACAGAGGACGTCCTCGCACACAAGTGGTAAAGGACCTCAACCAACTTGGTGTGCGCAACTGGAGGCAGCTGGCGAAAGATCGCGCTGGCTGGAGAGGCCTGTTGGTCGAGGCCCAGGTCCACCCCGGACTGTAGCGCCAATCAAAGAAGAAGAAGGATGAATTCACCAAGCAGTGAGGTCCAGAAACAGCTGAGGTGTTCTCACGGTCTCATGATCGGGGAACCGCTTTCACATCGGGAATGTTCGAGTGGGCGAAAGGACCGCGGTGGAGGCCAACGAGCTGTCAAAGCGGTGAAACGAGGCCTGAACCAACATAGAGGAGGCCCAGCGGCAAGAGAAAGCAGGGTACGACTCCAAGCGCCAACGACCAGCGTCGCATCAGACAGACGGCCAGCTGCTGGAGAATCAAGGAATCAAGGCTACGGAGGCGTCGCGGACCGCACATAAAAACCAAAATGCTGCCGAATGACAGGTACCGAGGCTTCGCGGACCGTACATAAAAACCGAAATGCTGCCGAATGACAGGTACTCCCACACCTGCGGAAGTTGAACACCGTCATGGCATCAGACAAGCTCAAGAACTGGTGTGAGTTCGAATAAGGAGGTTTTGAGGCTTCGATCTCGAGGTGTCGCAACTTATGAAAGCCAGCTAGGGAGACTGTGCACGATAGTCGTCCAACATCTGCGAATAAAAACCCATTGCTTCCCTTTCTCCAACTTTATCAAGACGTTCTCAAATGAGCATCCACAGGGGGATTGCCAAGCATGACCTCCCTCGGCAGTTTAGACTGCGAAGACTGAGCTACTGTGTGAAGAAATCTATCATTTTGTCGCAACTGAAGGTGGAAAGAAAGGACTGTAGCGCCAATCACAAAAAAAGAGAGATGGACAATGTGTGGTGTATTTGAAATGTACGCATTCTACTTAACGACACACAAAAAGAAAAGGAACAAACCGAAGACGAACCAAAAATCCGGTCTTGACGACACTTTTTCTTGTTTTCTTTTTTGCACACACACATTTCATGAGACGGGAATGCTCTTGCTGGGGAACCCTGATCTGAATTCCCCATCGTTCATGTACATTTTAGATTCCTGTGTTTCTTCCCCATTTCCTTTTGCTTGTTCGATTCAATTAAATTTCTTTTAAAAACGACACTCGTACATATTCTCTGTTGTTTCACATATATTTTTTGTCAAAAAAAAAAAGATTTCCCGTATGCCCCTGATATCAAATCAAATCCGAGTAATTCCGTGCTTGCCGCATTTGATGCGTAACTCTTGTTTTTTGTTTTCCTTTTTTTTTTGTTTGCAAAATACACAATAAATCCAGCTAATGTCTTGTTTATACTTTAAGCTTATTTTGTATATCTTCTTCTTTCTGTTTCATCGGATGCTTCGTATTGTAGTGGGTTTTGTTGGGTTTTTGTCGTTAAATTTAAAATGATTTACTCTGCTGAGTTATACATAAAGAAATATACATACACATAGAGTACAGTATGCGTATGTATATTTTTTCATTTATTCAATAGATGAAGTGGCGTACGTATATATATACATAGACAAGGATAAATGGCATGCGTATGTATATATACACACGTTAAATCTGTGTCGTTACTTGTTTACCTTGTTTTATTTTCTTAATTTTGTTTGTTGTTGTTTTTGTTGTTGTTTAATTCTTACTTTTGATGTGTGTGGGTGAGTGAGTGTGTGTGTATTTACATTGTTGAGTTGTCCCACTCCAGCTGACTGACATTTTGATATTTGCCATTTACAACTGAAAGGAGAGAAACGGTTTGAGGTTGTGACTGTTGCTGGCGGCCTCTTGTCTCTCTTCTCACGCGTCAGACTTACCTTCTTCGTCCTCGGAGTCGGAATTATCCGAGTCGGAACTGTCTTCGGAAACAACATCGTTCTGTAATGGATTGATGGTGATTGTAAGTGCTGAATCGTCCCAGACTAGGCTTTCGTCTGCAATCTATAAAAATGAAACAACGAAATGGATGGATTATGCGGTTGTCTTGTCGGTCGCAATCGATCGTCATCGTGCCGCTTGAGGACAATCAATTCCGCAAGGCACTGTGACATCTTTTGCCACTGGCGGCGGCTCTCCCGTTCAGTCTCCTCTCGCATCAGGGGGATTCATTGAAACACCTCGTGTCGATTGAAAACTTCTGGAAACAGAACATCCGAACACCGAGGAAGCACTCGAGTCTATTCCCTTGTCATTTTGTGGAGCAATCAACTCCAGATGCCCCTCTCGAGACTGCGTGTGTCATGTCCTTTGACATCTTTTGGAGCAAACTACAAGGAATGCATGCGCCGTGAAATCATCTGAAACAGGTGACACCTCTCGAGAGCATCCATAGCGTCATCTTCTACAGCAGATTCGACGGAAGCACTCGATGCCATTCTATTCTTCATTTCCCCTTGCTTTCCTCTGCAACAGATTCGAAGGGCTTCAAGGAATGTCCGACACCGAGGACGCATCCTGTCCATCCATCTGCTGCCTCAGGTTCAAGATCAGAAGTGACAATAACGGCGTAACCAGAAACGGTTCGTCGGGTCTCTTGACTTCTTCTGCAGCAAATTTACAAGCAGGCACGACACCGACCGCAATCAGCAATCAAGAGCGTTCGTCAACTCCTCGGGATCGTCTGCAGCAGCGGAGTGGACTCAATCGAGCCTGAAGCTCAAAGAGCCAACGACGCATGCAATGGGCACGACACCAGGCCGTTCCAAGGAGGACCCTGAACTGGGAAAACCTCCAGCAAGCCCCTGCACAGCTCTCTGTGCAAGAGACGCAGGTGATGGCTCAGATTGAGCCAGAAATCGATGTCTGTGTCTGGATAGGATCTGGATCCAGTTCATGGCACAACTAAAAAAGCTAAGAACATGCCAGACCGCGAAGCCTTGGATTGAACAAGAAGACCCCTCGAGGGAAAGGCGAAACCTGTCCACCTGCACGGAAAAAGATCCGATCCTTGCCGAGCTTAAGGAGCTATCAACGATGCCACAGGAAACTCAAATAAAAATAATACTTGCCTTAGGACAGGGTTGATGTCTATCAATATATTTGTGATTGTTGTTTCTTAAGCGTGCGATGGACACGCCGCACAGGAGTATAACGAAGAACACACATATGAGTATTATCAGCATGGTAGGATGAGAACTTTGAGCTGCAACGAGAAGAGGAACATGATGAATCCCACGACCAACCAGTCGGCAGTGGTTAGCGAACTCACCTTTGTGTACAATGGCATGCACCCTGGACTTGGGCTCTTGTACATCATGTGAGTGTATCATGGCGTGTGCGAACATATTCGAATCTGCAAGAGAGGGCAGAGAGCTTGACAAACACACGATTCACACGCAGTCACACCATCCACTTACCATACTGCTGCTGCAGGGGCTGCATTGCCAGATTGGATGCCGGCGTCGTTGTTGTGATGCTCTGCTTTGGATGCAACACCGTGAGGGTGAGTGTGAACTCGGCGCTCTTGAATTGCGAATTCAGCTGCGAGCAGGACAGCTTGAAGACCCGATTCAAGTAATACGCGGGCTTCTTGTTGCTGTAGACCAGGGCCTTCAGGACATCCAGGTAATTCGATGTCGTGTCGTAGCCAATCATCTCGACGCCATCCTTGTTGATGTTCGTCTTGATGTCCAGTGTCGCGGAGAGCGACTCATCGCCGTCCACCTCGATTTCCTCGTGATCCGGATTCAGGCTGGGGAACACAATGACACTGCAGGAATCCAAGCTCTGAAGGCTCGGTACAATGTGTCCGCCCGTCATCACGCTGATGTTGATGTTGCCCAAAATGCGGACGCCCTGCTTGATTTCGGGATACGAGACGAGGTGGTTTGAGTTGCCGCTGATCACGATCTTGGCCTTCTCCTCGTCGTTCAGTGGTTTCAGCTGCTCCCCGGTCCTCAGGGTGGTGTCGGCAGCGTTCAGCTTCAGCGGGCCAGTGCTCTTTGTCGACGGGGACGCGGCCACGATTGAGTTCGGCTCGTTCACCATGATGTATGTCTCGACGGTGGGCAAGCGAATGGCACTCTGGTTGATGCACATCATTGTGGTGCGCACTTCAATGTTCCGCCTGCCAATGGTCGGGTTCTGCTTGGTGTTGATGTACTGCACCTTCTGCAGGAGGCTCTCGATGTTCGCCTTGTTGCTGCCTTCGATGTAGATCTCGTTCAACTGCACGTTCGACTGCACTTGCTGATCGGCCTCGAGCATCTTCTCTGGGGGTGGCAGCAAGTGCTCGGCGCAGTTGGTGCCGCACTTCACGTCCTCGCTGGACAGGACACTGTTCATGGAGAGCTTGATCTCCGAGATGTCCCCGTTGAAGCCGTGCTTGAGGCGATTCTCCGAGCTCTGGTAGCATGCGCCAACGGTGAGTGTGGTATTCACGCCGTGGGCCGCGTGCAGAGGCCAGTCGTCAATCACTTCCGGATTGCTGTGGCGATCCTCAACGGAGTTCTCAAACTTCACACCGTCGATGTACAGCTCGACCTTCGACTGATCAACATTCAGCACGTAGTGATGCCATTCGTTGTCGCACACCTGGGCGATCTTCCAGCGCCACTCGGCCGGACTGAAGATGTTCAAGTCGCCCTCGTTGAAGTTCTTGCGCAGCAACAGGATCAGCCGACAGTTGCGAACAAACAGAGCCATATGATGGCGATTCATTTCTATTCATAAACAAAGACAAGCCATGAGCGAGTGTGCGAATGCGCCCGGGGATTTCTAAGAACTTACTGTGATCGTCTGCACTGCAGATGATGTGCTCCTTGGCGTGCTTATTGGATGTGGGCACGCTGAAATGCCTGAATATGGTTACAATGCTAAATGGACGCGAAGCGAAGTCGTGCCGTGGCACAAGATTGTCTGGCACAACGACACCCGATGAGCCGTCAAAATGAAACACCGGCTCGAAGCCCTCGTCGTAGCTCAGGTCCTTTGTCCATTCGGTGCCACGGGGTAGGAGATCAATCAATGAGTAGCCCGGTGTACAATTTGTTATATCACGATCACAACCAAAGGATATGTGCTTAGTCTGCATTGAACGGGGGAATGCGATTAGAAGGAGGGGCCTACTCCTCAGTGGCTGTCGACTCACCTTTAAAGCAATTGATGTCCTTATGCCCATACTCTCGTCGTTGCAGTATATGTTGCACAGCTCAAAGCGTGCGTTCGGAAACAGTGAGAGCGACTCCGTGGAACTTGCCTAAACCAATGCAAAGGATGAGTTGAGGAAACGCATGCACGCCAGCGCACTGTACTCACCGTATAATCAATACGTTCCGGTATTCCAACCAAGCGCGCCTCACACACCCGACGCACCTTGATGCTGACCATTATCGGTGCGGACTCCTTCATGGCGCAGTCGTATGCAACCACCGAGAGGATGTGATTGTGCGATGCCTTATGCGACAACGGTTCGGTGTTCTTAATGGAACCCTCATTGTCGATGGTGAAGGGCTGATCGTTATTCAGAATCTCGTATTTGCACACGTCCCCGAAGAGTGGTGTGCAATCCTTGTCGGTGGCCTCGACGCGGATGATCTCATTGTAGAGGCGGCCCTCGTCCACTTCGGTGACATACGATGGCTGAAGGAATGTCGGTGCGTATTCATTGATATCGATTACCGAAATATGAACTGTTGCACTGGCCGAGTGTGTACTATCACAGAATATGGCAATAATCTCAAAATGATAACTCTTGCGTTTCTCACAGTTCAGAGTGCGACGCGCCTTCAGGATACCCAAGTTGTTGACCAGTTCAATCTGAAACGAGAGCGAAATGAAAGAGTGTGAGTGATGGCGAGATGATGTGCCACAGATGAACGAGTGCAGCGAGACGGGACTGGAGTGGAGTGGAGGTGGAGTGGAGTTCTCACGATGACCAGGAGGTTGTGAATGAACTGGACTGCAATGCTATGGGAAACGACTGTGAGTGCACTCAGCCGCTGTGATGCGATGTCAAGAGAGAAAGTGCTGCCAACAGAGACGTTGGTCTGTTGTGGACAGATAGACGAAGTAGCTTGTGAAAATTGCACTTGCACGACGTTATCTTGCCGCCACCAAGTGTGGACAGGAGACGACTGCAACGTGGACGTTTGATAGAAGGAAAAGCGTCAGATGACGAGACCCCACCCAGTTGACACACGCACAGGGATGAAAGTCAATGACGAACACACGATTGAACCAGTAGAGGAGGCTTCCCAAGAGAAAGACGTGTCTTGGAGGCTGGACAATGATGGACAGTTGTGAGACAGTGAAGAGGACAGTCACGGAGATAGAGAAGTGTCCAGAAGCGAAAAGACAGTCGCGCGGTGCCTTCGTCCGGAGTAGAGTAACAAGTTGAAGTTGTTAAAGGATTGAATCTTACGAACCCCGCACCAGTTCACGGCATTCTTCCCGACTTCATCCGGTTCCTCAGTCGATGTCAGTCAACGTGATGCAAAGTCGCCCTGTAGGAATGCGAATGGAACAATAACAGACGGTTGCATTCAGTGCGACAGCCCGCTGTGTGTCGTTGGTCATGACCAAGCGAGACATCATCCATGGCCCGTCGTGCGTCTCAAGTCAAAACGAAGCGAGGCATCATCCATGGCCCGCTAGTCTCTGTCAATCGAGACATCATCCATGGCTCGTCGTGGGTCACAAGAGACTTCCTCTCCCAACACAACCGCCGAAGAGGGTACAATTCAGTTGCTAGATGGAGGAGATCAGCGAGTACTTACTTGAAATGGTATCTCATGATATGGTTTCTTCAGTATACGAAAATCACAAATTTTTTCTTCGTCGACTTTGATAAGCGGCGTAATCTCGACCACAGTTTCGTTCTCTCGTATTAGGCCGTGATATGATTTTTCGAGGACGTGTTCTGAAAGAAGAAGAAGAAGAAGAGAATTGAAATGTTATCTATTCGAGAGATGAGTCGGATAAAGGGAGGTCTCTGGGCACGGAATGGGGGCACAGACAACTCAGACTCCATACGCCATGCGAGCACCCTCCTTGGCTGACCATCTCAGAATGCACACGCAAAGATCGCCAGAAATAGTCCAACAAAGGGGGGACGTGTAGAAGCACACAGCAACACAAGGTGACACTGGTCCAGCTCGACAATCACTCCGGGGATCCAAGAAGTTATTCTCCCGGGCATTGAATCCAGAGGTGAAGCAGACATTCCCGAGAGCTGCGGCCACAAAAAGAACTGTGACAACAATCAACAATCGCCCGGGTACCCGAAGCCATGAGAATCAAGCAGTAGAGACATGCGTTCGACGCACAAGAAGACGAAGGACAGCTAAAAATCGCCCAGGGCGGACGTAGACCTCAACCAACATGGCCTCGCTTGGGTTTATTTTCACGGCAAAGGGCTGGCGGTCTATCCAACGCCTAGGTGGGTGGTTGTAGGGCGTGTGAAGAACGCAAGAAAGAGTCTTTTCCTCCGAGTCTGCTTGAATGTGGCGCCCCCAAGTGGAGAAGGATCTCAACCAACATGGCATGCGGAACTAGAGACGGCTATTCAGAGATGGCGCTAGTTGGAGGCCTGTTGGTTGAGGCCCTGGTACACAACGGACCTAGAAGAAGAATGGCCAGCAACTCTGTCAGGATCAAGCAGCTGCCACAATGGACACGAATTTGTAGACGTAAGCCAGCGACCTTGTCAAGCAGGCTGGCCACCACTGGATCCTAAACTGTCCGACGAATGAAGAAACTCGCAGCCCAGAATGTAGCCCCAAACAAAGTACAACAAGCGGCAGCAACTCTGTCAACTACGGAGTGAGCTGTCCGACGAATCTGGAGAGCTCCAGTTTCTGTCTCTACCACAAAGTCGCACGCGTCAAATGGACCACGGAATTTGTGAACAAAAAGGCCATACACTGCGAAATCCATCAGTTGGCCGCCTGTTCAAGTCAAACCGCATCACCTGAAGCCCTCACCAGCCAGAATCCCCGCCCCGTGGAAACCAGAAAACACGAGCCAAGCCCCCGTGAGAATAAACACACAAAAAAACCGTCTCTCATCCTCGAAAGCACTCAAACAATGGAAAATGGCACATCACCACCACGGAGAGGCAGAGAATACAGGTCACAGCAGCAGCAGAGAAAGAAAAAAAAAGCCAAGTGTCACAGACCCATCATGCACATGTGGCGGTAGGTGGTGGTTTGTTTGCATTCTTTGAAAAGCCTCCACCCACTGACGCTGCTCCAAAAAAAGGAGGACAACACAGTAACTGAATGGTTCTGTTGTTCGTTCTCTTCTCGTTGCACGCTGCATGACCGACCGATCAATTGAATGGCCACACAGTGGAGTAAATGCTCACGTGCCCACCCAACCCGTTCGGATGGACTGACTTAATTAAAATAATAAGGAACCGAGATGAAATGAAAGCATCCCTCTGCCACCCCGCGCCACCCCACGCCACTCGTCAAGTCCTCTTGAAGGACTTTACTGCAACATTGTGTTCGTGCGCCTAAACGATGCGAAAGTTTCTCTAGGGTACTTGTTGTGTTGAGCCTCCACGGCCTGCACCCGCCGCCCCCCGGTTACAGCACAGCACACAGTCATTCATCATTCATCATTCACTGCGTTTGCATTTTGACCCATTTTGCGGATGGAAAACTGTTGCAAACTGATGGCGGGCAGGGAGGGAAGAGGAGGTGTCCTCATGTGCTCTCGAAACAAAAACGAGAATAGATTAGGAGCGGGTGTGTGAGTGTGAGTGTGAGTGTGAGTGAGTGTGTGCTTGAGTTCCGCGGAAAAAGGGGGACGCAGATGTGGTGCAGGACTTGATGAACACAGGCGCTAACAAGTGCAATCAAATGTGGAACATGGTCGCGGGGAGGGATGCCCACTTGTGCCGAAGGTCTTGGAGGCTTACTCATCTGATGCAACCAAGAAATTCGATCTCCATCAACAGATCTCTGAGGAGTTTGTCCTGGCGAAGACCATCGTGCGTATAAATCGATCCTGAGAGTTTGGGGTGCATCCGGCAACATTGAGATTTTGACCCCAAAATCCAAGCAGTGGTTAGTAAGGCATTTCTGATGGATTTCAACGCTCATCTTCCAGCAGCCACGGCGGCCCTATTAGGGCTACCAGCGACTTGCGGACAATTTTCTGCATGTCCTGGGGTGCGTATAAATCGATCCTGAGAGTTTGGAGTGAATCCGGCAACATTGAGATTTTGACCCCAAAATCCAAGCAGTGGTTAGTAAGGCATTTCTGATGGATTTCAACGCTCATCTTCCAGCTGCCACGGCGGCCCTATTAGGGCTACCAGCGACTTGCGGACAATTTTCTGCATGTCCTGGGGTGCGTATAAATCGATCCTGAGAGTTTGGAGTGAATCCGGCAACATTGAGATTTTGACCCCAAAATCCAAGCAGTGGTTAGTAAGGCATTTCTGCTGAATTTCAACGCTCAATGGATGTCAAGGTCACATTCTCTGACAATTTTTCCTACTTTCTACCGATCGCAGCCGCGTGGTAATGGGTGCCTAGGAGTGTTTTTTCATGCTGAATCCATTGCAACAAACGGCATTTGAAACAACCGCACGGTTGAGGAGATATGGCCGATTTTCCAAAAAATATACCTTTTCGGTCACTTTTTCCTACCTTCTACTGGTCGTAGCGGCATGAAATTATGCTTAAAAGAAGCGTCTGACCGTCGCGCATGTATTTCAAAAATACTGGAACAAAAGCAAAATCGCCGAAAAACGCTTAGTTTTCGAGATATGAGCGATTTTGTAAAATTTGTTATTTTCGGTCACTTTCTCCCGGATTTTTCCCCACTTTCTTCTTACCGCAGCGGGACAAATATGGGCTCAAAAGAAGCGTGCTTGCGTGCTGAATCGTTTGCTTTTGAAATGAACAAAAAAAAGCCAATACTTTCCGAGATATCCCCGATTTTCCAAAATATGTGACCTCAGGTCGCACGTTCCGCACTTTCGAGCGAATTTCTCCGGACCTACTGGTCGCAGCGGCGTGAATGAGGGCTCGAAAGACGCGTCTTTGCGTGCTGAATAAGTAGCATTTTAAATCAACTGAAACAAGGGAACCGTTTTCGAGATATGTCCGATTTTCCAAAATAAACGACTTTAAGTCACGTTTCGGCACTCTCAAGCGGATATCTCCCGACCTACTAGTCCTAGCTGCATGGGGGTGGGCTCTAAAGACGCGTCTTTTCATGCAGAAAAAAACGGATTTTTGCCTCAGCTCTCCAACGAATTCCCACCCCAAAAATCCAAGCAGTGTTCAGTAAGGCATTTCTGCTGGATTTCAACGCTCATCCTCCAGCAGCCACGGCGGCCCTATTAGGGCTACCAGCGGCTTGCGGGAAATTTTCTGCATGTCCTGGAGTGTCTATTAGTCGATCCTGAGAGTTTGGGGTGCATCCGGCAACATTGAGATTTTGACCCCAAAATCCAAGCAGTGGTTAGTAAGGCATTTCTGCTGGATTTCAACGCTCAATGGCTGTCAAGGTCACTTTCTCTGACAATTTTTCCTACTTTCTACCGATCGTAGCCGCGTGGTAATTGGTGCCTAGAAGTGTTTTTTCATGCTGAATCCATTGCAACAAACGGCATTTGAAACAACCGCACGGTTTAGGAGATATGGCCGATTTTCCAAAAAATATACCTTTTCGGTCACTTTTTCCTACCTTCTACTGGTCGTAGCGGCATGAAATTATGCTTAAAAGAAGCGTCTGACCGTCGCGCATGTATTTCAAAAATACTGGAACAAAAGCAAAATCGCCGAAAAACGCTTAGTTTTCGAGATATGAGCGATTTTGTAAAATTTGTTATTTTCGGTCACTTTCTCCCGTATTTTTCCCCACTTTCTTCTTATCGCAGCGGGACAAATATGGGCTCAAAAGAAGCGTGCTTGCGTGCTGAATCGTTTGCTTTTGAAATGAACAAAAAAAAGCCAATACTTTCCGAGATATCCCCGATTTTCCAAAATATGTGACCTCAGGTCGCACATTCCGCACTTTCGAGCGAATTTCTCCGGACCTACTGGTCGCAGCGGCGTGAATGAGGGCTCGAAAGACGCGTCTTTGCGTGCTGAATAAGTAGCATTTTAAATCAACTGAAACAAGGGAACCGTTTTCGAGATATGTCCGATTTTCCAAAATAAACGACTTTAAGTCACGTTTCGGCACTCTCAAGCGGATATCTCCCGACCTACTAGTCCTAGCTGCATGGGGGTGGGCTCTAAAGACGCGTCTTTTCATGCAGAAAAAAACGGATTTTTGCCTCAGCTCTCCAACGAATTCCCACCCCAAAAATCCAAGCAGTGTTCAGTAAGGCATTTCTGCTGGATTTCAACGCTCATCCTCCAGCAGCCACGGCGGCCCTATTAGGGCTACCAGCGGCTTGCGGGAAATTTTCTGCATGTCCTGGAGTGTCTATTAATCGATCCTGAGAGTTTGGGGTGCATCCGGCAACATTGAGATTTTGACCCCAAAATCCAAGCAGTGGTTAGTAAGGCATTTCTGCTGGATTTCAACGCTCAATGGATGTCAAGGTCACTTTCTCTGACAATTTTTCCTACTTTCTACCGATCGTAGCCGCATGGTAATGGGTGCCTAGGAGTGTTTTTTCATGCTGAATCCATTGCAACAAACGGCATTTGAAACAACCGCACGGTTGAGGAGATATGGCCGATTTTCCAAAAAATATACCTTTTCGGTCACTTTTTCCTACCTTCTACTGGTCGTAGCGGCATGAAATTATGCTTAAAAGAAGCGTCTGACCGTCGCGCATGTATTTCAAAAATACTGGAACAGAAGCAAAATCGCCGAAAAACGCTTAGTTTTCGAGATATGAGCGATTTTGTAAAATTTGTTATTTTCGGTCACTTTCTCCCGTATTTTTCCCCACTTTCTTCTTACCGCAGCGGGACAAATATGGGCTCAAAAGAAGCGTGCTTGCGTGCTGAATCGTTTGCTTTTGAAATGAACAAAAAAAAGCCAATACTTTCCGAGATATCCCCGATTTTCCAAAATATGTGACCTCAGGTCGCACATTCCGCACTTTCGAGCGAATTTCTCCGGACCTACTGGTCGCAGCGGCGTGAATGAGGGCTCGAAAGACGCGTCTTTGCGTGCTGAATAAGCAGCATTTTAAATCAACTGAAACAAGGGAACCGTTTTCGAGATATGTCCGATTTTCCAAAATAAACGACTTTAAGTCACGTTTCGGCACTCTCAAGCGGATATCTCCCGACCTACTAGTCCTAGCTGCATGGGGGTGGGCTCTAAAGACGCGTCTTTTCATGCAGAAAAAAACGGATTTTTGCCTCAGAAGTCCAGCGCAAACCCTTCACCCCGCGACTGTTCTTAGACAGAGTGCGAAAATCAACTGTAAGCCGTCAGTTGAACCGTTCCACGTAAAGTGCCCACCATTCACTTCAAATCGATGGAATCGTGGATGGGACAGTCGAACCTGTGATCCGAAAGCATTTTCCGTGAAAATCCGAGGAAAATCGGAAAACGCATGATTTCGCCCCAAAAAATGCAGTCAAATGCGAAGCCGACGGGTCGACTTTTTCTGCTGCGAGCGTGCAAATTTTTGAAAATCGATTTTTGGGAAATTCCGGCCGGATTTCGGGTGAAAGTTGGATGGAATGGAGTGAGTGGAGGTGGAGACTGAGGTCTGCATTCAAAAGTTGAAGGAAATCGACGCGGAAATGCGAAAAAGAAGAGAGAGACTTTGAAGGAGGGAAGTCTTTTCAGGTCAAATTCTCCGATAGTTTTGCATAATTTTCTACCGACAGCAAGGGCATGGCTGGGGGCTTGAAAGAAGCAGGGTTGCATGCTGAATCCATTGCAACTAATCGCATCTAAAACAAACGAGCCGTTCCCGAGATGTGGACGATTTTCGCAGATCTAATCATTTCAGGTCAAATTTTCGGACGCTTTTTCCTATGGTTCTACTGATCGTAGCCGTATGAATGTGGGCTCAAAAGAAGCGTCGTAACGTGCCGAAATGTCTGTATTTTGTCCGATTTGTCCCTGTCCCACTTTCAACCAAATGTCTGCGGAACTACTGACGGTAGGCGCATGATTGAGGACGCGTCGAATAACTCGTAACTACGCTCAACAAATGGCTTAAAATTAAGTGAAGCAATCCAATCGATTTGCCAAAACAAGCGACTTCTAGTCACTGTTCGACACTCTCCCCAACTATTGGGTATAGCCGGAACAGGACGGATTTTGACTCAACTCTCCAGGGAATCCCCATCAGCCGGCGATTGCCTTTAGTTTCACTTCTCTCTGCGTGCTGTCATCTGCCCAAGCTTATTCTTAATCTTGTTCCTTCGTTTTATTGCCCCTGGGGGATGGTTGAGAGCTCAAAAGAGCGGTCTTTGAGCGTCGTGTCCACCACCCGCCCACCAGTCCACCCCCAGCCAACGTGCAATCCGTCAGCAATCGCATGCTTTACAGCAGAAATGATGGCTCATAAAAAAAAAAACCCATAACTTCACCGTGCACCGTGCAGTTTTACGAACTTCCACTCCATTTAGCCATCTCCGTCGCAGCACGCAATTAAATTCGATTCACTTATCGAAATGCATTTCACGATGGCGTGCCTCTGACGAGAGCTCGCCATAAAATCGCTCGACATTGCACATCAACCGCAGCCACGTTCAACAGCGTCTAACGTCTGACAAGAACAACGCGTTCCCTCCCCCCGTGCATGCTGCGAATAGAGGGAGAACGAACTGCATCGCCGATATTACCTCATCGGAATGTGCCCGGACGAGTACTAAAATGTTTATGGCCAATAACTGCCGAGCACAAAGGACTTTATGGGCCATTCTGACGGCTGAATGAGATGTGCTCCGACGGAAGTGTCTGCTGCTGCTGCTGCCATCAAACAGGGAGCGAGAGAGAGATTACCTGAATTGAATTGGATTCTGTCTGCACCCAGCTAGAACTAGTTCAGATTGCATGTGACAGGTTTTTCGTGTGCAGTCAGCAGCAAAAAAAAAACCCCCACCCCTTCTTGACGTCACAAAGGAGATAATCCCTAGGTGGAGCGGTCCACCCCCGTCGCCCACGAAGCCGAAATCAAATTCCAGCACACACTTCGACTGGGCGACACGAGGCGCATGCGTTGTGTATCTGTTCCCAATCGGAATTGAATCTGCTTGCTTTTCTGCCCATGATTTGCCCGAGTGTCTACGTGTGGGTGCTGACGGTAAATAAGTGCGATTATTCGAGATTGTCTGCTAATTTCAGAGAAAACGGCACACGCCGCTGCACTCCAGACCATCGCCTCGGTCCGTCCCAAGGACACAACAGGTTACATAAGCAGAGCACTTCAAGTTCACAAATCCACCTCAAAATATAAAAAAAAAAACACACACACACCCACCACTTAATGAATGACTGCAGATGGATGCGCGCCCACACGTGTGTGTGAAGTGGCAGGACCTAGATTCAAATCCACCGAGGGGGCTAAGACAAAACAAAGCACTTGTGATGGAATGCCCCGTGTCCCGGGAGCAGGATCGCACAACAATTCCGCCCAAAAACAAAAAAAAAAAAACACGCCAACGTACGCATTAATTACCGATGGATGGCCCTCTTGCTCCCACCCTGTCTGTCTGCCTGTGTGTGCGTGTGGGTGTTTGGGGAGATGAGGATGACTGTGTGCGAGATAAATGGGGTTGAGGAGGAGCAGCAGAATGAAGTGGAATGTTGATTTGCTTTTTTCTCCGCCGAAGGTATTTAGAATGGAATTGATAAATTGTCATAACGTCCCGACCACGCCGCTCCTTTGCCTCGGCGGACGTGTCAAGTGCTCAAACGGATGGATGAGACTGGGGAGCAGAGGAAGAAAATTAAGAGAAACAAAAAAAAAACGAGGAAAAATCAATCGGGGAACCGGGGAGCGTTGAATATTTACTGCGTTGCTTTTGAAAGCACCGAACTGGACTGTGGAAAGGGATCTGACGTGGTTGGAGATCATTTACCAGGCGGTTAGAGAGCACCGCCTCGCAGTGCTGTCCACGACTGGCCTGGATCTGGTTAGAGGTCAGCTCCCACTGAACCGTGGGTCCTCACAGCCAAGAAGCCACCTCAGGGCAACACCGTCTCAAGGAGCTCTGCCCGATCTGACTCCAATCCTTGACCGACCTGGACGTGGTTAGAGATGAGCTCAGAGCTCTCCGATTTGATGGGGAAATGCCTCTTCTGAATCTGATTCAGCCCGGGTCAGTTCGGCATCAGCTGGAAGACGCTTATGTGACTTGCATTATCCCTACATTGGCGTATGAAGTCCTCTGAAGTGATTCTTCACTTGCGCAAGTGTCCTTAAGCAGGCCGCAGTCACCAGGTGTGCTTCGCCACTTGCCACCAACTCGATGGAACCTCTCCTATCGATTGAACCTCGCAACAAACAGAAGCTCCTGCATTGCGTCAGCAGTTTCCTGCCTGAACAGTTTGGTCGTCTCGCTTGGAGGTCTTAAGCAGAACGCTGTGTCGTATCGCTTGACATCACCCCACACAGTGTAGTGGTTATTGCCTCAATTTAACCACAAAAACGCCATCGTTGGTCATCTCCACTTGCGTGAGCCACCAGAAGGAGCTCATGCCTTGCATCAGCAGTTCCCTGTGTAAACCGGCTCTCTCGCAACCCCTTGGTCATCAGAGCGCTGGGGGTTCCACATTCCAGAACCCAGAACCACCTCCCACGCGTCCTGAATCTCCAGCCAAGCTATGTTCCCTCAATCTAGCCACAAAATCGCCATCGTCGGACAAACAAACTGTGACACAAAATGACACTCCATAAAGCACCCAAGGCAAACAACAAAAAAGCAAGCAAGAAGTTAATGCGTCATCTCACCCCATCCTGGCCAGCCAACCAACCCACCACCAGAGCTTGGCACTCACCCCACACCACACACACACACACACACGCCTCTTCTGTTCGCCCCCCCAAAACAAATGTTAACAACAAAAGACATTATGTGCCACCGTCTGCAGCTACAAGGCACCCGAAAAATCCCTCGATGTCCATTTGGCAACGGAAAAAAAAGGACTCATGGCACATGTGGTTGCAGCATTTTGACAGGATATGGGCAGAGTTGCTTTTACGACTTGGACGCCAGCCAAACAGAACTACACATCAAATTCGGGGGCAACTTGGGCAACTTGGGCAAATGGTCAACAAACAGTTGCTAAGTGCATGCAATTGGGGACGGAGGACGGGAGCAAACAGAAAAAAAGGACAGAGGGAACTTCTTGCGGCGAGTGAGTGCAAAATATTGACTTGACCTGTGGAAAGTGAATACTTATCACAGGATCAAGTGGGCGGCGGAGACGACTCAGTCCCGGTGTCACCTGTTAAGGGATGCAGGAGGGTTGCACGAGTGAGCAATGAGTTCAGTTGGAGCCCAGCGAGTGTGTGTCTCAAATGGGGAGGAATTTATGAGGGACTGTGGGTTGGTGGGGAATTTATTCAAGTGCATTCTGTTGTGAACATTTTTGAAATCAAGGCTCAGGGCAGGTTGTGGTCAGTTTTTGTAAAGGATCCAGCTTGGAGAAGACCCATGGAATGCACTCAGTTGGAGCACGGAGGTGACTGTAAACAATTTTGCAATGGATCGAGATCGGGGGAGGCGTGCTGCGACAGAGAGCGTTGTAAAGGGGAGACTGTGGTCAGTGGATTCAGTTAAGGGAAGACCTCTGGCGAGACTGTGCATATTTTTGCAATGGACCCAACACTGTGCAGACTGTGGTCATTTTTGCAAGGGATCCGGCCTGGGGAAGGCCTGTGCAACGCTCTCAGTTGGAGCACAGGCGAGACTGTGCATTTTGTTGCAATGCATCGACATCGGGGAAGACGTACTGCGACAGGGTAGACTCAGGGAAGACCCCTGCAACGCACAGGCGAGACTGTGCACTTTGTTGCAATGGATCGAGATCAGGGAAGACGTACTGCGACAGGGTGCGTTGTAAAGGGGAGACTGTGGCCAATGGATTCATTTAAGGGAGACTGTGCACATTTTTGCAATGGATTCAATTCAGGGAGGACCCCTGCAACGCACTCAGTTTGAGACTGTGCACATTTTTGCAATGGACCCAACACTGGGCAGACTGTGGTCATTTTTGCAAGGGATCCAGCTCAGAGACGACCCGTGCCACGCGTCCAATTGGACCAGCTCTGGGCAGACAATTGATCCAGCCCAGGCAAGACAGTGCAAACACATCCAGCTAACAGGGAGGAGACCGTACACACTTTTGCAGGCACACGCTGCCTTGAAATTCCATGAGAGTGTCCAAGCAGGAGGCAAGGAACGGACATTCCTCGCAGGGGTACGCAGAAGACCTGTGTATCTGACAAGACAACTTTAACAATCATCTATTGACTTTTCACCGAATTCCGACCCGAGACAACAACAACAAAAAACGGGGGGGTGGGGATTACGTCTCCACACAAAAAAAGGACACATGTATACTCTCACGGGGGAGAAAAAAAAACGAACGAGGAAAGGAAGAAAACTAAAAATCACTTACCTTTCTGTGATAAATAATCGTCGTCATTCTCATTGGTGAATTTTCCAGACGTTAATCCATAACGAAAGAACAAGTTCAGAACAGCGAGCAACTGACAAATCTGCACGAACTTTAACATTTTCGCAAAGAGTATATATTCCTGTTGATGAGTATTTTAACTTTTCGATATATTTTTGCTTCCCGATTCACTGTGGTTTTTTCTTTTTTGTTTTTTTTTTTTTTTGTTTTTCTGTTTGCACTTGTTTCTTATGAATAAGCTTTGGTCAAAGTTATTTATTTAAAATTTGTTCGCAACTGGAAGGAAAAAGAATAAAACAACAAATAAAATAAGGAAACCCCTGTATTTTGAAACAAAAAAAAAAAAAAACAGAAAACACACACACACTGACTACGGATAGAGTAAGTCGGTAAAGGAATGATCTGAGAAATGCCGATGGATGGTGAGAGGGGACTTGCTGCAGACTGATTGCCTACTACGGCAAGAACTTTGCAACTCTCATTCAGATGCTTCTTTTTTTTTCTTCTTCTTCACACACGAGGGCGAGAGACAGACGCAAACACTCGCGCACACACACACACCCGGAGGGAGAGACAATCTACGAACGAAATTGCTTGTGAATCTCTGCATAGAGAGGCACAAGAACATGTATGTAGAGAATAAATATTTATGTATAATCATTTTTATATGTACACGTGAAGGAAGGAAGAATGAAGGTATCTCGGTATATCCGAGGATACATAACATTTCTCTCTCTCTCTTGCAGAAATTTATTGAGCGACGACGACACCACCGCAGAGTCCTTTTTTCAAAAAAAAAAAAAAAAACAACTTAAAGCCCCTCGGTGAAGGATGAAAATGGGCCAGAGCAGAGTAAAAACGATGAGAAAACTATCCGCACAGCGAGATGTATGCCTGATCGAAATTCTTCACATCTTCACCGAATTGCAACAAGAGCAGATTAACGACTGTGTGTGTCTGACTAGCCGAGAGACTCATGGAATTCCGTCGCAGGAAAAGCCACACGAGGCAAAAGAACACACAAAAAAGAAGGCACGACTTTCCATTGAAACGCCCGTAACTCGCTTTTAATAGACATATATTCATATTTCTTCGTTTTGTTTTTGTTGCCCCTAGGTGTCGGATAGAGAATGGAAATATGCGTTTCAAGGAAACACGCTCGCGTCGATGTGTACACACGGAACCAAAAAAGAACTACTATACCTGTGTATACACACATTTGACAAAAAGAAAATGGATATTCGAGAGGAAGGAAACAGAGAAAAAAAAAGAATTGATATCGATTCAAGTTGATTTTTCCACGAATGCACCGTGGTGTGGCCCCCCCAAGCAACCGCAGAGACACGGACGACGACAGACAGACGCGAATAAATGGGCTTTTGTGGAGCAAATTGTATGCTTTCTTTTTAGAGATTCACTAAAGACAAAATCCTGCCACTCATCCTCAACCTCATCCACCAGCAGCTCCTGCACACAATCGGTTCACACTCAAAGTCACGGATCAACATGCAGAACTCCGACGAAGGGAGTGGATGAGGCGGCGGTTAAGGGAACCAACGAATTCGGTATTCAGGTATCACATTCCAACTCTTCTGAGTCACGGCGTGCACTTTTATGAAATGTCCTTTACATTCTCGTCGCTCAAATGTTTAGCAAGCAAAAAATTTAACCAAAAAAACGAACGCACATATCTTTGAGAGGAAAATTTTGTTTTTCTTTGTATCTCATCATTTTCACAAGCAGAGGAAGAAGCAAATAATGTGTAATGTGTGTTGATGTTGCTGTCTACTAAACACAAGAAAAAAAAAGCTTATTTATTCCTTATTTTCTGGATATTATTATTTTTTCTAAAGAACCCACAACTTATCCGAATTCATTGCGCAAACTGTTCACAATTCAGTTGTCTTCGGTGTGTATTTTTTTTTTCAGCTGGTTCGTTTTTCTCTCTTTTTGGGGTACAAAAAAAATGTGTGTGTTAAACGAAAAAAAAAACGTATGTTGTATCCACAAACAGTATCTTTGGTTTTATATTTTGTTTTGAGACGGAATCAGCAGCAGAGTGTACCGACGAAACGAGGAGTTGAGTTGTAGCGTTAACTAGATACATTCCGCATCCGCGCACTGGGTGCGTGAGAAAGAGATACACTGATGAGTGGGATATACACCGAATTGCCAGATGCGCACAAGTGTAGTGTATCTGGTTTGATTTCAGATGTGGGTTTTCTTCTTTTGGTGGTATCTCACCTCGGGCACAGAGATGAGAGTCCATTGTACAGGTGTGTATTGAATTGGTGAATTTCTGGTGAGTTTGGCGGATTTTTTTCGAGTTTCATTGGGGATCGGTGCTTATGAGATCTGCGGTCAAGGCACGGGAATCAGCAACCGTGTCGTCATGCATGTCCGACTGATTTTAGCTATTTCAGGGGCCAACGTAGGCGGCACGGGACACATCCCTAGGCAGGTGGATGTGCTGAGCTGTGGGGAAGTGTATAGATCTGCTGAATTGACGGGAGTCCTCCAATGTCAACCGTGCACCGTGGATCTCTTCGAAGCGCATAGGGGGATAAGCCTCTTCGCTTGGCAGGTGTATGAATTGAGGGGGAGTGGGTATATCTGCTGAACTGTGTGTTAGTCTGCTGAACTGACTGGGAAGTCCGCGGAGGTGACAGAAGTCTTCCACTCTCTGGTGTATACCACTGCGTACATCAAGAGTAGATCCCTTGGAGGCGCGTAGAGAATAATCACTTCGTTGCCCCATCGTGTCTGAGGGGGAGAAGCCCCTTCGCAGTTCTCGTATGAATCTGCTAAACTGTGTGCAGGTCTGCTGAATTGACAGGGAAGTCCGCTGAGGTTACAAAAGACTTCCCCTCTCGATGTGTGGTGAATAATACACCATCAACCACTGCCGACATCAAGAACAGATCCTTTCAGTGCAGCACTGAGAACGAGCAGCACTCCCTTCGTTGCACCGTCACGAACGTCTCAGAAGGAAGATGAAGGATGAGCCTCTTCGTCGTTTGATGAGAGAGTTTCTGTCCCTTCCTCTGTTTGAAGCTTAAGATTATCGATTGATTGAGTCTTCGAACAGGCCAGTCGAAGAAGTCAATTGGTTGCAGCTTAAGACTATCGATTGCTTGCTTCCACCCTACTGCAGCGAAGCACTGACGCCGCAAAGACGATCCATCACCATTAATGTACATCAACAGATGCCATCCATCACGCCAGTAGACAGCCTTATCACCAAGCACCAGTCGTGACGCATAGAAACCCCACATGAGCCGAACCCCAGCGGCGTTCGGAAGGGGATTGTAGTAAGTTGATAAGCTCGAGAACGATGGCATGCCGTATTTGAGGAAGGAAGCTCATCTGAGTCATCATCGGGGTGTTGAGAAATTCTGCGTCGCCACGACAAGGGGATTGGTTAGGTTACTGGACTGCTCTCGGTCTGTCCATCGTGACTGATACCCATACTCATCCTTTTTCGTTGCTTGGCGCTGCAGTCCGCGCTAGAACTGAGCCTCAACTGACGAAGCTCTTCAGCTAGCCAGCTGCAAACACCAAGTTGATTGAGGTCCTCCTTCACTTGTGCACGCCATCACGTTCGAGGGCGTCTTCTGCTGAGTTGGGGATGAGAGCTGAGCTACATGACCTAGCCATCTGAAGCGTTAGATGCGAAGACGCTTAGCTTACTGCTTGCCGCTGTACAGACCGTACAGTTCGTGATTGAAAGTGTCTCTCCTGAAAAAGCATCCGGCTGGTTGGAAAAGGAACAGGCAGCACGAGGGTCTGGGCACGAGGGCTTGGGCACGAGGGTCTGGGCACAAGGGCCTGGGCACGAGGGTCTGGGCACGAGGGTCCGGGCACGAGGTCCTGGGCACGAGGGTCTGGGCACGAGGGCTTGGGCACGAGGGTCTGGGCACGAGAGTCTGTACACGAGGGTCTGGGCACGAGGCCTTGGGCACGAGGCCTTGGGCATGAGGACTTGGGCACGAGGGCCTGGGCACGAGGATCTGGGCACGAGGGCTTGGGAATGAGGGCTTGGGAATGAGGGCCTGGGCACGAGTGTAAGGGCACGAGGGCCTGGGCACGAGGGTCTGAGCACGAGGGCTTGGGCACGAGGAAGGGAATATACTCATGGGCGACCGGCTCGTCCCCTTATCACAGGTCGACAACTCCAGACGGCGTGCCTAGGAATCGGGGCATCTACGAGCTCCCTGCATACATGTCTCTCTCCGTGGACAATGTCCAATAGGTCGTGGTGTGGCAACTAGGAATCCCCTGCAGAAATGTGTTCAGTTCCTATTGGCTCCTCGATCCATTCATAAATCGCCTGTTTGAGACGCAACAACGATCAGTGAGCGGAAAGGACTACGTGTCAATGGTTTCGACACGTGGTACAAATCTCTCCACCATCACGCGCTCAAATCCGACTTAATGAGGAAGTCCTGCATGCGCCTGGGCAGAAATCCTCTTGAGCTACTGTCGAGCGGCCTGGATGCCTCAAGTCTGCACGGTCCACCCCCGTGACACCCTCCCAAAGCTGATAAGAAAAACTCCGAAGTCTTTAAGAAAACATTCGTACACTTTAATTCATTTTGTTTAACCTAGTTTATAAACGATCACAACATAGTTAAGCTGAGTGTAAAATATAGACACACCTATACATGTTACAGACAATACATACTCATAAAAAATAAGTAAACGTTTTTTTTTTCGTTCTTTTGATTTGTTTGTTGTTTTTGTACAATTCCCCATTGAGGAATCGCTCATGCTGCCTTCGCGGATCAGTGATGATGGTCGAAGGTTATAAGTAATGGCAAGAGTGCACCGAAGATCATAATGACTAGTTCACTGTTTCGCAGTCCCTTTGGCCGCTTGGGTGCGGACGGATTGCTTGGATCCTCCAGTGAGGTGTACGCCACACCGGGACTGCTGTCAAAGCCACCGTGTCCGTGTCCGCCCTGGGTGAGTTCGGGCAGAACATGCACGGTGGCGACGTAGAGGAATGTGCCGGCTGAGAAGAGCATCGCAATGCCGGTGGCATTCACCGAGTTCAGAGTCTCCTTCTGCTCCTGGCCGATGCCGAAGTACGTGAGAATTGTAAGTAGCGGTGCGGATAGAGAGAATATGGCGAGATGCTTTCGGATCTGTTGCCGTTCGATCTTCTCGTGCAGCAGGAAACTGACCAGGCCGAAGGCGGCCGGAGCCTTGTGCAGCATGATGGCGAAGAAGACAATCATCTCGACGTCCTGGTGGCTGGTTGTTGCTGCGGCTCCGAGGGCAACGCCGTCAGCTGGAAGGAGAAGGACATTCAGGTGATCTCAATCAGATGTTTCTGCCGCGACAACTAACCTGCTGCGTGGACAACCAAGCCCAGGGTGGCTGTGATGTTCTTGTCATTGGCAGCACTCTTCCTCTGCGAGATCTGATCGATGAGCATCATGAAGACAAAGCCTAGAAGAAACGAAGGGGAAGTGATAAGAATGTAAGCAAACGGCACCACGACCACCCACCTAAGACCAATGACAGTCCAATTGTTCCCGAGTGATCAACCTCTTCGTGACGATGTGCCGCAGTCATGGCGGGATTGGTTGAGCCGCCCAACGTCGACGCGAGCGGCCTCAATTTATTCCCACCATCACTCGGTGGATCATACGAATACAGCGAACGTATCCCCTCGGGTATGATGACAGTCAGCGCAGTTCCAACCAGCAGTCCGGCACCTAGCACTGTGACGATCTTCAACTTCTCCTGCAAGGTACAACATCGCAAATGACACAACATTTCTCTCAACTTCAACACAACTCACTTCAGATAGTTTCACAACAAGCGGAATGCTTCCGGCCAGATATGACCCGACCAGCATAACTGTGACCAAAAGCAAAAGCATGAATGTCTCCTCCATGGCGTCGTCTGTCCTGTGAATTTAAACCGAAACTGAGTTCCTCGAATACACAAATGCCAAAAGGGGGGGAAATAAGCGAAAAAATCACAGCGTTCTTTTGAATAGAATTTTGATTTAAGTACTCGCAAGAGTTTCTGTCAATGAATCGCTGGCTTCATCACATCCAAACGGGGGCTCACAAGACGTGTCAAGTTTTTTCGTTTTCTTTTATTATTTTTTTTTTTAGTGTATTTTGTTGTTTTGCTTGATGCTTAGACAAGGTGGTTTCACTACGTATGTACAACAAGAGGAATGCAAATCAAAACAAAATCTGATGTGTTTTCGGTTGGTGAAATGTCAAAATTGGTAACCGGATTGTGCGGTTAGATTGGTGATGCCACTTTGTGGGGAGTGTTTTTTTTTTAGGTGTGGTTAGTACTTGTTTTTAGGTTTTACCGTGTTGGTGGGTAGGACTTTTTTTTTCCTTGTAATCCTTGAGGGGATGTGGTGAGAGGAGATGGTAGGGGCGTGGGCGACTATATTCAATCGTTGTAGTCACAGCTGACGCAGTTCAGTGAAGTGAGAGAGCTCGCAGTGGGATCGATGGAGAAGGGTTCTGCGGTTGGGCTTGATGTCCTTTTAATGTCCTTTTCATGTCCTTTGCCTAGTCCTAATGTCCCATTCCTTGCCGAAATGTCCTCAACCACGCCACAATGTCCTCAAAACAACGAGAATGGACTTCAGACCCATTCAAGAACAGCAGCAGTGGGCATCTGCACAGAAGCCTTGTATGTGGCAACTTAATGTCCCATGCCTCTCCATGATTACCTCTCCCTCCACATCGCCCCCTTTAAAATGCAGAAGGACTCCCAATCAATTCCCAAATTAATTCAACAAAAACCCACACCATGCCCATCTACACCACACGTTACAATTCACTACAATCGTACGTCCATCCTCCTGTCACCACCTCAACTACACAAAAGTGGCAACCCTAACCAACCGACCGACCTCGATATATACTTCGTCGAATCGAATCAACAAAATATAAATTCACTTTCGTGATATTTTTACTCCCGTTCTAGTCGTGGAAGCGATTGTCCCCCTTGGTCTTTTTTCACATTTGAAAGAGAGGTGATTTAAAAAAAAAAAAAAAACTAGAAAAAACAGAACACATCCTTTCGCATCCCTGTTCACATGTTGATTTCGATTTAAATAAGTTAAAGCAAGTTTTTTTTTCTTTTTGGTTTCTTTTCCGTTTCTGTGTGCTCCAGGTAAAGAGAGAAAAAAAAACAACAATGGCCCCACCACAAAGGATGCGAATTGCTAACGAGAAAGCCAGCAAGAATGTGACAATGCGGGGAAATGTTCCAAAATCCTCAGTGAGTACATACAATAATTATTTATTTTCCTCCTATCTGAAATGAGTCTGGATTCGTCGTAATCGCTGGCTATTGCCACGTTCACGGAAAAAAAAACAACAACATCATATTATTGAACGCTTACACCGTGGAATTGGAATCGGCCACGCATCTCTCATGACAATCTATCCGATTTGAGGACGTGTCAATTTTCCTATCTCGCCGTGTGGATGTACATACATCATTTTTCTTGTTTTTTTTTCTCGTGTACGTTGCTAGACTCGGCTGTACATCCAGTTGGATCGAGAAGGAGGCGCAGTTTTTTTTTTTTTTTAATTAATTCGTAAGTCCTAGGTGTATCCAATCTCTCTCCTTCTCCCTCTCTCTCGCCCGTTGGGGTGTAGCACAAATGCATCTCCATTTCCTTCTGCCTGATTTCTGGTTCTCCGATTGAAAATGTTCCGGTTTTTTGTTTGTCAAACCATTTTGCATGTACACACGTACACTTCTTCCAGCTCAAGCAAATCGAGTGTACAACTTTCTCCGTCCTGCAACTACTGCGTCGTTGTACACTTCAACCTGTTAGGCTCCGAGTGCTGTTGACTTTCTTATCTTCATGTGCGGGATGCGATGTGAGGTGAAGTTTGACCTCGTAGACAGTTTTTTTCATTTTTTCATTTTTCCAGCATGTGCCATTCGATAGATTTTTGTTTTTCTTGCTCGAATTGATTGTGTATTGATGTCTCATCATTTTTTTTTTTCTTCAACAAGTGTTGGGTTTCAAGGTGATGCAGATGAACCTTCTCCTCATGCGATGGTTGCCTTTGTGTGGGTGTGTGTGTGTGTGTGTAAGTGTGTGGATGTGCACCTTTTATGGGCCATTAAATGGAGATTTATTTCGCATTAAAAACTCTTGTCCTTTTGCGAGTTGATGGACAGCACCTAATGCACTGTGCCCACTGCGAAGTTATAGCTTGATTTACGGGCTTTTTATCGCCTCTTTTGTGGGGAAGAGAATCTTCACAGCCAGCATGGGAGACCACACGGCTTTTCAATTACCAAAGCTGTTGTCTGTCTCCGTGGTGCGTCGATCCTGAACCTCGACATCGTAGCTTCGTTCCCTGGCCTGAGCGACAGAAAAATACTTGACCGTTCGGCTACAACATAAAAGTGTAGGTCCCCCTCCCCACACAATGCACGCACGCACGCACGCACACAACACAAGTGGTCCTCAATGGGCCGTAGCGCCACCGATAATAATTACTGCTTGTGTAGCCGCCACCCATGACAACTGTTGTTGAGTGTAATTACTTTGAGTTTATGGCCCGACTTTATGGGGGCTTCCTCGTAGTTTATCGCCCGATTTGCATTCGTCGAGATTTCCGTGATGTCCGGTGTGCCTAGACGCCACGATGCCACCATTACATGCCATCAAGGTAAAAACAATCACTTCTCAATCGCAACGGATGGGTGTACATCCCACCTCAGGTCCTGTTAACATAGGTTAGGTTAGTTCCCTGAAACGTACAATCTGTCCACAAGTGACTACACAACTTAATTAATCCCTCCCGACGTCGCACAATCACACACTTAACCCTCTCTCTTTTTTCTTTTCATTTCAGAAAACTAAGGACAATCAATACCCAGTCGGTCCATGGCTGCTGGCATTGTTCATCTTTGTCGTTTGCGGATCGGCCATCTTCCAGATCATCCAATCAATTCGCGTGGCGTAACTTTCTTTACTAATATAGTTTGCTTACTTTTTATACTATCATCTGCAATTGCAAAAACTCCCAAAAACAAAAAAATCAACTCTTAAGACTTGCTAAACAATTCCGTATGTCCGATCAAGCAGCGTGTTAAAATGAAATAAATTAAAAAGGATCTAATTGTATCTATCTGGCGTGCGTGTCTGACGTCGAGTGTCTTTATTCGTGGATATTCTTTTTTTTTTTTCTCTTCCTACGATGCACAGCAAGCGATGCATCTCCTAAGCGTCGTATAGACTGTCTTTATCTTCCTTTGATGTGAATTTGTCACTTGTCAGCATGCGGTGCGTGTGTGCGTCCTGTGCCTTGAAGCAGGTCATGTGCGGACAAGTGCAACTTCGGTGAAGCATTCCTTAGCCATGCCAGTACTCGTTTACATCTCTATTTTTGGAAATTTACTTTGACTCTAGTTTGGAGTGTGGACCTTGTTCATTCTTTCGTTGGGAACGCAAATTGGTGAACCTATTTTCTCTCTAATTATTCTTGTTTCTCTTTTTTTTTGTCAAATAAATGTATATGTATATAAAAGCCACAGAGTTCAATAAATAAAGTGAATATCTGACATTATGTATCCAAAGATTGCGTGCGCGTGTGGTTTTTATTTGTCGAGGGGGTTGCCTTTTGTTTTTACTTGGTTGCGACTGGAGATGGGATGCCTTTCATGCTCCGCCTCTGTGTGACGGGTGCACAGATGCAGGGGCACCCTTGATACCTAGAAGGCTTCAGTTGTCTGTTCTTGTTCCTGGATCATCTGGATGTGTAGAGAGGCATGACGGGCCTCGCATACTCAGCCTCCTCCACCAGCTGTCTGCGGTTTCATGACATGGAGGTAGCTGCGGACAGACAGCTGAAGGCAAGGACAAGTCCGGACAAGGCTCTGCGCCCGGAATGGAAACAGATTACCATGCAGACTCGTTGCTAAACGGATCCAAATGTATGATAATTCATGCTCGCATCACAATTCTCTATATCTCCATCCTCCTCAACACAGCTGCCATCTTTGCGTCAGTATTAACCCTTGCACACCTTCTCATACCAACTCATATACCTGGCCATTGATTTGACGACGACGACGGGCGACACTCAACAGTCAACAAACTGCGTACCATCTTCATGCCAGCGACGACGTTGAATAATCAAACAAATTTCGGCAATCACTTGAGCGAGTGACAAGGTAAACCAGTGTCACCACGCAAGACATCACGAAGAAGAAGAAGAAAATAGGCTGTTATTTTGTGTGTTTTTTTGGTAGCTCGCCTCTCTTTCGCACACAGGCAGCAAGAGAAATTACCGAAAAAAATCTTCAAGTGCGGAAAAGTGCTCGGGTAGTCATTCTTATTTTAACAAGCACATTGTGTCGCGAGAAAAATTAAATAAATCGGTGCACATCGTTCCAGTGGTCGGTATAAATGTACTTCTGTGTTTAATTGGCGTATCTGCCCTTCTGGGTGGCCGCATGAGTTTCGGGAAAAAGAAAAACCGAGAAGAATTTGGTAACGGTTCATGCAGTGTTCAGTGAAATTATTATTTTTGCAGAGCGAAGAGACTTCGTTTGGCTAGCCATTAAGTGTGAGTTGTTCTGTTTCGGATTCATTGTCCTTCTGAAGTGTGGAGTCCTTCTTCCCTTTTCGAGGAGAGTTTAGTTTTTGGGGGACGCTACATGGGATCAATCCTGATGAGGGTGCTTCTTTTTCTAGTTCCTTCGAAATACGAAGACTCCCCTGTTGTCCCAAGTTCAAGGTTGGTTCCTTGATTGCCCGGTGGAGCGTCTTCACGTTCCTTCACAGTACGAGGTCTGCTTATGTGTGGCCCCTTGATACTTCTTGCGGTTCACGCTTGCTTGCTGGAGTGGGTGGCTTCTGTGGCCTCATGTTCAAGGTTGTCCGGTGTTGACTCCTTGATTGCTTGGTGAGCGTGTGACTCTTCGGTGTCTCATGTTTGTTGCTTTGTAGGCTGCTTGATTGCCTGGTGGAGCTTAGGCACATCTTTAAATTCCTCTAGGCTCTACGAACCCAGTCTCTCTCGTAAGCACAAGTTCAAGGTAGTGCCATCTTGGGTCCTCGACCGCCTGCTGGAGCGTGTGCGACCTACTAAGGTGCCTCCTCTTAATGCTTATAGGTGTTCAAGATTTCCTCCTGGAGCCTGTGGCGGCTTTATAGGCTCCTACACCATCGGCAGTACGAAGTCTCCTTGCAGACCCATATTCCCGTGTTGCTTCCTTGATTGCCAGTTGGGGCGTGTGGACGCTGCTTAGGCGACCACATATTCTTTGAAAAACGAAGACACCCTTATGGGCTCAGAAGCCGGGCTACCCCGTGTTCGCACTTAGATCGTCCACTGGACCTATTGTCGTTGCTTTGGGGCCTATTCCTTAAGTTCAAGTCTACCCAGTTTAGGGGCCTTTTCTTGAAGCTCACGACTACTCCGTGTTCGCTTCCTGATTGCCTGCCGTTCGTGTGGGGGCTGTTTAGAGGCCTTTTCTTTAAAAATACGAAGTCAAGGTGAAGGTGGAGCGTCTGAAGGCTCTTGAGACGTTGAGGTCTCTTCAGTGGACCCTTGGTGCTCTTCAGTGAACCCTTGGTGCTTTTCAGTGGACCCTTGGTGCTCTTCAGTGGACCCTTGGTGCTCTTCCGAGTTCAAGGCTATCCCGTGTTGGTTCCTCGATTAGCTGCTGGTGCCCTTCGGAGCTCGTTCTTCCCAAATACGAGTTCGAAGTTGCCTGCTCAGCGTCTGAAGTCTGTGTGGACGCCAAAGTCTGTCTTGTTGGTGCTGTTCAAGGTTGTCCCTCGTTGCCTCCGTTCACCAGGTTCACGATCTCAGGGTACAGTGTGACTGCGCACCTCTGTGTGGGTTCCTGGTCACGAAATAAAGTACCTATCCCCTGTTTAGAAGGGGCTGGATGGCTGGATTCATGACTCATGGCACTGGTTCAGCTTAAGGCCACCTAGGGCTCTCATGGCCATCGCTCAGTCTGGCGTAACAAATCATCCGCTCTCCGGTCTGCACCGCGACCAAATTCCGGGAAAAAAAACCGTGTCAAATTGCCCAGATTTCTGAGAAGCACCCTGTGTCGTGTGCTAACTCGATTACACCATCACCAGCGCCAGCGCCAGCACCAGTCCGCCCAGCCACAAGTGCAATTCTCCAGCTTTCCTCTTCACCATCAGACAAGCATATGTGCATAGAAAATAAGGACAACCCTAACAGCTTCGTATTGCCGTCCCAAGTCTGTGTGTGTACTACTGTACTTTCCGCTGCCCTCAAATTCGATCAGCGTCAGTGTGAACCGGACGCGTCTGTATTCGTGTGTGTTTTTCTATTCACATTCTTCTGCAAGAAGCACACACATATAGCGACAACAAAGAGATATATTTGCGAAGTTAATTCGAATTCCATCTAAGGTGACTGCTTCACATCACCTGGCGTTCAGTGGATTTCAGTTGCTAAATCAAAACGCCACAACGCCACATCAACAAGCAAAAAAAAAAAAAAAACAATTACTACATCCTTCCAATCGAATGGTAGTAGGGAGCAAAAAAAATAGGCGAACAACAAAAAAAACAACATTAACTGTTTTGTGGTTTAGTTCGTTCAATCTGAAATTTTTTTCGTTCGGTTTCCTCACCCTCGACCACGTCTGTCGCGGACGTGTGCGTGCGACCGTGTGTCGACACCACTCACCGAGAGAGTGTGTGCGTGTGTGCCTCGCGTGTATGGACATTCGAACGGTAAATGCCCTAAATTAATTCCAACTATGCTCTCGGAAATTCAGTGCTCACTAATCAAGTGAAGAGGAAAAACCAGAGCCAAGCGAACTTCCAGTGAATTTTCTGTATCCTTTTCCGGTTGAATTCACCGTTTCCGTTGTTTTCTCTTCGCGCTCGCTTGTCGTTCCAGTTGTTCGGTTCGAATTTGCTGATAATTCGATTTGTTACGCGCGATTTGAACGCACATTATGAATATTCTTCTCTCGCATATAACAGCGTTAACTTTGTGCACACGAATTGCCATCTGAATGCGAATAAATATATCAATGAATTAGTGCAGTTCGCCTCCCGCCACCCCTCGCGGTTTTTGTGTGTGTGTTTGTTGTTTTATTTTCTTTCCCCCCGCGAGAGAGCGCGTGCGCGCGCGCGTGTATTTGTGCATTGATGTGTGTTGATGAAATATTATTTAAATAGAAGTGTTGAATAAAAACCAATTGCCGCCGTCGCTGCCGCCACCATCATCATCATCACCACCTTTCCGTTCTCCCCGACTGGCCGATGGCGAGAAGTTAATCAAAGGAATAATAATAATAATTCGCATTCACTAAGAGGCGACAAGTGCAAGTGAAACAGAAAAATCTGGAAGCCACTGAAGGAGTCAATGCTTTTCGTCAATTTCGTTGATATGTGAGTACCTCAGCTCTGCAGTTCATAGAGTTTCCATTCTGTTTATAGAAAACGAAAGATGTCTGCTGTGTGGTGGGAAAATTGCATTCGCAATTGTGCAGGTTGTTAGCTTTATCTCCTCTCCTCTCCTCTAACCTCGCTGGTCTCGCGAATGGTGGGAGGTGTAGATGCTTGTTGCCAGCGAGTGGCGGAGGAGGAGATTCTAGTTTGTGGCCAGGTCTTTGGGTCCTTTCCCTTTTTGGAATGGAGCAATCGAAGATGCAGCTTGTTAGGTGTGACGTGAGCTTCTCCGCTTGTGCCTGATGGTGGCTTCTTTTGCTGATTTCTGCACCGAGAGGCGGCATTTTGTAAGACTCTCGTTCCGCGTGAGGTCTTAGGACTCTCGTTCCGCATGAGGTCCTCCATAAGACTCCCCCATCCCGCAGACATTCTTTACAATGATGCTTGACCTACGCCAAATTTGTTTTGTAATTTCTAGGCGCAGTCAGTCTTTAGATCAACTGCGATGTGTTTCAAGGGGATAGTGAAGATTGCATGTGCGCCCTGTCTTCTTGCATCACACTCCATCACTGGGAGGCTTTAAAGGCAGTCTAAGGACTTCTACTGGCTGTCTCTGAACGTCGTTGGACTTTGGCATAAGCACAGGGCTACGTAGGACTCTCATGGGCATCTCTCAGGCTGTCATAGCAAATTCCTCATCCACCCCCAACCGAACCAAGTTCCAGGGGAATGTGTTTCCAATTTGCAAGAATCCACCCACAATCTCAGGTCTTCCACAGACTCAGATCCCTTTCATCCCTTTCGGCCTCGGCCAACAAGCCTCTCCATCTAGCCCACGCCGCGCACATCCCTCAGAATTCGAGTTTCCGGGCCGGAGCAGTGGTGTCCTACGTGACCTAGGCCTGGCTTCAGCGACACCAACTTGTGCGCCCTATCCTCCTCTCCCGAGTCAGACAGACTTTGCAGCCTTCGGACGAGCGACAGCTTAGACACCTTTTAGAAGGTCTTGGTTCTTCGAGAGGCTACCTATTCCTCCAGCCAAAAGAACACAGCGATTGGCCAGCGTGATCCTCCGTTTTGTCGCCGCGGTGTGGTGCCATTGCTTGCGTTAACTTTGGAGGCTCGATAAGGCTTAGGTTATTGGGCGAACCGGGCGGCGATCCCTATCACCAAGGGCAGGCACTCAACCAACTGCGCCATTTAGTCCTTAACTTCGGAGCCTCAGCACTGTCGTGGGACCTACATCATCGCTTCCTTCTGGTTGCTTCCAAAACGCCCTTCTGACAGCCCGTTTTGTTCCTTCAATGATGTCTCGGCATATGCGAGCACTTGCACAGTGGTTTGTGGAAGGTCCTGGCTCTGGTGGTGTCTGAGGCATTGCCTAATCCTTTTCTGGCATCAGAGGTCTTCGTTAAGTCGAACAACGCGCATTCTCCATCGCTGACAATGCACTCTCTGGCTTGTCTCTGTAAATACTGTCATTCGTGGCCGCAAAGTCAGATGGTTCAACTTCAAACTCCTGGATCTTCTCCAAATCAGTGGTGGACACGACCAATCTGTTGACGTAGGCGTTTAAGGCGTTTGCACCTCTTGCTTGACAAAGCGCCACAAGCAATAATCGGGTGCGGTCAGGTCAGGTGAGCTTGGGAGGCCAGTGGAAGGAGCTCCTAGGAATTGTGGCCTCCTTTCTTTGGCTCACACAACCTCTAGGCTTAAAGCACTTGGCGCTACACTCGAGCTGTGCTTGGCAATCACACGCGTTGTGTGGGGTCTCCAGAGTCACCCCGACTAGCTTCCACAGCAACCAAGAGCTCTGTGGGCTGTTCTCTTTCTTCCTTTCCTTGGCTTCAACAGCAACCCAGAGTCATGTGGGCTGTTCTCTTTCCCCCCTTTAGCTTCCACAGACAGTTGAGATCACCCTGATTCAGTCCACAGCACAGCGTCTTGTCCCCCCACGAGTGGAAAGGACGTGAACGGACATCAAAGGGGCATAGTTTCAGTCGCCTTTTCTCTTCAGACGCTTTTTGGGCTGAGTTGGGACACCGTGTCCATTGCTGCCTCGATGCGCCTCGACTTACCTTCCACAGCAACTCTCGCCGGTTGTTGTCCCCCTCACGAGTGACACACAGTGGCAGTTGTTAAACACACTCCCTGCGGCACAGTAGGAGTCATTGCGTTGGTCATTGCTGCCACTTCAATTCAATTCACTTCCACTTCAAAATGCATTCCGATCTGATTGCCACTTAACAAAGGTCGAGACACACGCGACAATGGGTCACGTCTCTCTTCACTCCGTGACCCATCCACTTGATGCGACTAAAATGCACTTACAACGAACCCTCTCGTCTCACACCCGCACAACTCCCTTCTCCCGGTTTATTTTCGGGATCATTTCGGGGGCATTATTACGAAATTTGTCAAGTCTCGCACTATCTCGGGGAAAGAAAAGAAAAAACATTCGGAACGGAGATCTGCTTTATTTATTGTTATCTCTGGAGATTATGTACAGTCTGTCTTCAAGTGTGTTTCACAAGTACACGATTTCTCAACTCAACAGGCGGCGCAATCAGTGTTTTTTTTCGTGTGTGGAGGGAGCGGATGGTGTTGCCAGGGAACAGTGGCTACGCATGTTTTCTCCCTTCGTTCAGTGGCTACTGGGCGATTATCTTGTCAAAATCGATCGGCGGGGTCGGGTGTATCCTTATCGCCTTCCCCGAGGAAAGTTCTAATACTTACTTGAGACGAATTTGATGTGGCCTGGTGTGTGCTGCGCTGAAAATGTGTTCGATTTTGCATTGTTGGTGTGGTCCAAGCAACAGGAGCGGTGGGAGCGATGCTGGGATTGGGAAGTAAAACGGCGTGAAGTGGGCACAGGGGTACGTCCTTTAGAGTGGGATTCTTCGGGAGCCGACGGTTGGAAAATCAGCTTTCTTGGTGTCTCTGATGATCTGTGGCGGGGCTCCAGTTCAGTAGCAGAGTCTCCCTGGCGGTCTAGTGACTCCAGTTCAGTCCCAGAGGCTTCCTTTCGGTCTAGCTCACAGAGCAGCCTGTGGCGTGACTCCAGTTCAGTCCCAGAGTCCTCCTTTCGGTCTAGATCACAGAGCTGTCTGCGGCGTGACTCCAGTTCAGTCCCAGAGTCCTCCTGGCGGTCTAGCTCACAGAGCTGCCTGCGGCGTGACTCCAGTTCAGTCCCAGGGTCCTCCTGTCGGTCTAGCTCACAGAGCTGTCTGCGGCGTGACTCCAGTTCAGTCCCAGGGTCCTCCTGTCGGTCTAGCTCACAGATCTGTCTGCGGCGTGACTCCAGTTCAGTCCCAGGGTCCTCCTTTCGGTCTAGTGACTCCAGTTCAGTAGCAAAGTCTCCCTGGCGGTCTAGCTCACAGAGCTGTCTGCGGCGTGGTTCCAGTTCAGTCCCAGAGTCCTCCTTTCGGTCTAGTTCACAGAGCTGTCTGCGGCGTGACTCCAGTTCAGTCCCAGAGTCCTCCTTTCGGTCTAGCTCACAGAGCTGTCTGCGGCGTGACTCCAGTTCAGTCCCAGAGTCCTCCTGGCGGTCTAGCTCACAGAGCTGCCTGCGGCGTGACTCCAGTTCAGTCCCAGGGTCCTCCTGTCGGTCTAGCTCACAGAGCTGTCTGCGGCGTGACTCCAGTTCAGTCCCAGGGTCCTCCTGTCGGTCTAGCTCACAGAGCAGCCTGTGGCGTGACTCCAGTTCAGTCCCAGGGTCCTCCTGTCCGTCTAGCTCACAGAGCTGCCTGCGGCGTGACTCCAGTTCAGTCGCAGAGTCCTCCTGTCGGTCTAGCTCACAGAGCTGTCTGCGGCGTGACTCCAGTTCAGTAGCAGAGTCCCCCAGTGCCCTGTAGCATGCTGCGCATTCAGTTTCTTGTCGTTCTGCGACAAGACGCTAACAGTTTCAGCGTAGCGTTGTCAGAACGAGTCCATGCGATAGTCTCGTCGATCTACTTGGTGGTAGTCTTAGGTCCGCTCGACAAGCAGAGATCTCCGTCAAACCAGCTGCTGCAACGCTCCAAAAGCACAGCTTCGCAGTCCCTAATCGCCTCTAATCGCACATTCCAACACAGACGACCGCAGTTGATCTGCCCCCGTCAGCTCCATGACATAATTGATAAGTGTTCACAAAGCGACCTGCAAGAGTCACTTCCAGAATCGATCACCCTTTGCCCTGGACTGCAAACGCACCCGCGCCAGCTCTCCCCAACTGAATCGGATAACACATTTGCATCGCAGGTCTGGTACGCGCTGGAGCCTGATGCACAATCCTCCCACCAATCGACTCCAAATGATATTTCATAATAGAGAGCAACAATTGTTGCTGTGCCCCTGTGGTTCACCTGTTCGGCCTGGACTGTGCGACTGAGACCCAGAGCGAGACAGACAGAGACATTGCGAGTGCATTAAAATAATAATTCTCCCCCCAACCGTCACCGAATATCCTAATTTCACATCACTACTTAATCAGCTAATGAACGGTGACGGCGCGTCCGCCGGAGCTGGCGATTGGGTGGCCAGCACACTGACTGTGTCATATGACGCAGTTTGTGATGGGAATGCATTGATTTTCTTCTCTTCGGAGCGTGAAAACACAAAAACGAAACAGAAACAAAACAAGCTCAATAAATAATTTAAGTAATAGCATCGATTCACGGCGGATTCGTAGAGTGTCTCTCGTCTGGCCGTCGTCGTCGTCGTCGTCGTTGTTGTCTTCTATTATCTATCTTTTGTACGGGGTTTGCTCTTTTTTTTTGTTCACATAAAATGGCCGCAACCACCAGTGTGGTGGGGAGAATGAAACAGTTTTTTTTTTTTTCTTTTTGAACTTGAATTATACTTTACTCTTAAACGAACAAATAATTATCGCAACCGATTGAGAATGCGGTGCCGCTCGGCAGATCGTCGCAGCTTGATCACATTTTCGGGGGCTTTTCGGGGATGGTGAGTGGAAAATGAGCGGAAAAACAGGTTAAAATAGTGAGTTGCTTCGTCTCTCTGCGACGACACCATTGCGATAAGTAGCTTATCCGACTGTGGGATGTACATAGAGTTTTATTTAGTTTTTTTTTTTCATTTTTTGATTAAAGAAGGGGGATAGGAGATAAGAGTCAAGCCACGAGGGCTCCCACTTTGTTATTTTCACAGCCAGGCGATTAGTTGAACGGGTATCCGTTGAGTTGGATGAGATTCTGGGGATTTGTGAGGGGCGCCAGGTGTGGTGCTGTCGAGTTCGAGGAATTCGCATAGCCTTTCTGGGGATGAATAGTGGTTGGTAAGGGTTGTCGAACTGCGACGGGTTAAGGGATGTGCTGGACAAGGGAGACGGACTGACGACGGCTTGATCAGGCAACGGAGATGCAATCAGCTTCCTTGATCGAACGACAAGGACGAGCTGGGTTCCTTGATCGGACAATGAGGACGAAGGGAGTTCCCTCGATCGGGCAACGGAGACGAACTGGGTTCCTTGATCGAGCAATGAGGACGAAGGGAGTTCCCTCGATCGGGCAACGGAGACGAAATCAGTTCCCTTGATCGAACGCCGAGGACGAACTGGGTTCCTTGATCGGACAATGAGGACGAAGGGAGTTGCCTCGATCGGGCAACGGAGACGAACTGGGTTCCTTGATCGGACAATGAGGACGAAGGGAGTTCTTTCGAAGACGAAGACGAACTGGGCTCTCTTGATCGGGCAATGAGGACGAAGGGAGTTCCCTTGATCGGGCAACGGAGACGAACTGGGTTCCTTGATCGGACAATGAGGACGAAGAGAGTTCCCTCGATCGGGCAACGGAGACGAACTGGGTTCTCTTGATCGGACAACGGCGTGAACAGCCTAGGGAGACCAGAGGAGGTTAGGTTAGGTGAGGTTAGGAGGTCTGCTTGAGGAGACAAGTGCCCAGCTTGTCCTGGGACAGTCTTGAAACGCGTCTAAAGCCTGTAGAGGCACATGTGCTGGGCAGGAGCTTCCTGGGTTCCGTCAGGAGTCGACGCGACCTCCAATTTCACGCTGACTTCGAAGGGCAACGCCTGGGAGCCGTCTTGAGGCCAAAAACAGCTCAGAGACTACACGCCATCCTGTGACCTCAAACTCACGAGAGAGATCACTCAGTTTGATGGCAAAACTCCTTCCAAGCTCAAAAACAGCCCGGAAGCCACCGAGAAATCGCATAAAAACCAAACTGCGACGCGCAATTTCGCTCTACGCACTGAATCCACCAAGCCATTCAGTCTCGCTCACACCGTGAAAATTTCCATCAAAAAGTGGTAGCATTCAACATTCATAAAACGCATGTGGCATGAAATAAAATGGAAAAAAAATATATAACAGAACAGAGAACACCATACTTGACGTCAATATGACCCTCTCCCCTGTCGACCCCTCTGCAAAACCCTGTGTGGCTGTGTGTGTGTGTTGTGTGTGTGTTTGTGATTCAGAGAGAGACAAACCCATAAAACTGGTGTTCAGGCAACATTTGTAAAACCGCCAGGAGAACACACAGAGCACAACGATAAAGTAGAACATTCAATTCTCGGATTGGTGTTTAATGCGCCTGGTCGCTGAGAAGTCCCCTTGAAAGATATCTGCGTTCGTGTGACGTGAGTGTTTTTTTTTTTTTTTTTTTTTTTTTTTGCCTCGATTCCCTTCAGTGGTGTGGATAATTTTTAATTTCCCAACTCGTGTTTCAGAGATATATATATTTTTTTTTTTTAAATTTAATACTCTACAAAGGACAAACAATAAGAGAAAAAAAATATAAAACAAAAGAATTACAAGGAATAACGTGATGTGAAAGAAAGAAGGGAGAGAAAAAAAATGTCAAGAATTTCCCATTTTGTATCTGGTCAGAAAAAAAAAGAAAAAAAAAAACAGATTTTTCGCAACCGTGAAAGCATTACTCGCTTGAATTAGTTCTCCTCCTCAATTACCATTAAGTCTCCATTTCATATGTGTGTGAACAAACAAGCAATGGCTCTTGATGAGAAGTAAAAAAAAAAAAAAGAAAAAGAAAAACTATAAAATAAAACGGCCTCCATTCGGTTTCGGGGGAAAAACGGCGACTCGAATCCAGGGAGAAATAAATAAATAAATAAATACCAACTGAAGTTTACAAAATTCGCTATACAATCCGAGAGACTGAACAGGAAAATAAAACAAAAAATAAAAAAAAATCCGAGGAAAACATTGAAACACACAGCGCTGAGTGGAATTGAAAATTATATTTTGCAGCTAACGACATTTTTCTTTTTTTTTTTGTTCACTTTTTTTTTCCTTCTATTCTCTGGCCTGTAAGAAGAACCCCCCTTATGTGCAGCGAAATATTTAGTATATATAAAATATGTATAAGAGTGTAATTCAGTGATTGGTTTAGTATTGTAGTGGATACAGTGGTAGAGAATGTAAAAAAAAAAAGAAATGAACTCGAGGGAAATGGTTACAAAAATTCAGTTGGTCTACTTTCTCTATTATTTTTAAAATAATATTTTTTCGGTTTTGGTGTTTTAGTAGAGAGACAATTTGTAACCTCCCTAACCTTCCTACAACCCTCGCAACTCTCTGCTCATCCACAAATGAGCGCAGAGTATACATATTCTTTTTTTCTTTTTTTTTTTTTGCCTCTGATCTTCTGATCGTTCATTTTTGTATGGCTTTTGAGAAAGATTTTTTTTCTTCTGAAAAATGTGTGCTGTGATTTACAGATTCATACGAGTAAAAACCGGCATTTGATGGAGTGCTACTGACTGCTAGGTCTTGCGTTTCCCATATAATCCAAAAAAAACGGACAAAAAACGACAACCACGACGAAAACGACGACGACGACGACGACGAACACAGATGTACGCGTATACATAAGGAACTCTAAAGCTCGCTCGGTCGTTTTTTTGTCTTCTTGTGCTTCCCTCTATAGATTCAAAGTTTTTTTTTGCTTTCATTTTGAAAAAAAAGAAGGTATTTTTAAATTAATGAAATGCTTGAGCTTATTTTGAGAATCTGTGTGGTTTTTTTTCTGTTCGAGTTTTGATAGCATTTCTCGAAGGATTGTGAGTGAGAGCAAAATAAAAGGATTTTCTGTGTAAACAAGGAGAAGAAAGAAAGGAAAAAAAAAACCTGAACTGAAAAGGTGTATAACACTTTCCACGACTGTGGAGAGATGCAGAAAATTCGGTGGACAGTGGAACGGGATTCATTTCTTTTTGGAATTTTTCGTGTGTACATGCACATGGATGTTGAGTTAGATGCGCATATATGTATGCTCGGTATATGCAGTGTTTTTGTGCAGTAAATGGTGATTTCACTTCACCATCAAAAGAGAGAAAAAAAAAAAACGAATTATCTCTAAGCACCACCGAGAAGCACCACAAGAGAGTGTGTCGTGTGCATGGGCTGCTTCCCCTGTTCCTGCGGAGTGCATACCTTTTGGAAATTGTTAAAGTTGATGTATGTACGCTACATCAACAATGTGAAACACACTTGAGTTCAGACGAATATATCGTTTTTTCCCTGTTCTCCAGTTCAACAGTCTCTTGTGGCGGGTAGGATTTTCCTGTTTTTTTTTCCTAGCCACGACCTGGTTTGTCTTTTCGGTGATTTATTTTTACATTTCAATTCATAATCGTATCAAGTTTTAGAATCTCGCCAAAAATCCAAACCGAAGAAAGAGAGAGAGATTGTGCGAAGATGAAGATTGACCTTGGTTTTCCTTGTGCGATTGTGTCCGGCCAGCAGTTTTTATTTCAATCGGAATAAAATGCCATTCGCACTTTTCAAACACACAAAACCATGCATTTAAAGTCCAAACAATGATCACATCCATGTGCGATGTGTGTGCGCACATTCAAATGTACATTCCCGAAATTCTTCAAAAAATTGCACGCACTTTTCTTGAATCAAACAGTGGTTTCATCTCAATGCATGCGAATATCTCTCCCGAAATGTATTTTTTCTCAATTGTTCATCTCCATGCAACAAGAAATAAAAAACCATACTCACAGTGAACGAAAAATGACTGCAAACAGACGGACTATTCAGGAAGAACTGAATATCGGTTCTATTTTCTTCCAGAAATATGTTAAGTTGTCAACCGGGGAAGGGTGACGCTATTGTAAACATCGGAAAAATTCCATCGATCGATATGTACCTCACCACACACACACGCCGAAACTGTACTCAATTCGGGAATGATTATGAAAAAGATTCCTTCTTTTCAGCGTCAAATAGGTTTTCTTCTCTTTCTGAATTGTTTTATTCCATCAAATGATCACTTTTATCACTTTTGCAAATTTTGTTTTAACAATTTATTAAGTTAAATAATTCTCCGATCGTGGGAGGATGCAAATCCATTGACTGATGTGTGATTGACTGGTCCGAGATGGGTACATGCACAGAGCTTAGTTTTCCGTGTGTCAATACGCACAACTGGATCAACTATTGTTCTGTGCGGTGAGACAAATAGCATAAGCATGGCACTTGTGCAGTGTTGCCGCTCAATCCCTTTTCTGTTAATGCTTGGTGGTACTTCTTCCTAAAGGCTTGAGATGAGTTCCTGAGAACAGTGTGGAAGTGAATTGGGTTTAAAACAAAAAAGTGGCAATCCTCTTGCCATTGATTTGAAAATCTCTCTTGCCATTTATTTTGAAAATATTCCAGGGGGGGCAGTGTGAAACTGATTAACTTCAGAAGAGGCGACGATACTCTGGTAGTTGGCGGGGTGCATGTTCCGTGTTTATGTGCTATGTGCTATGTGCACAAAAATCGCCGATCTTATTGTTGTCTTAACGTGTGGGAACTGTCACTGGGGACAGTGTAGCGCCAAATGCGTTCAGAAATGCTGCGATACTCTGCATGCTTGAAGCCTGCAAATTGTTCCAGTGAACCGTTTTAAGCTAATTGACTTAACAAGAGCGGCGATCCTCTTGTTCTTGCTAAACCCCTGTGAATTATTCACTGGGGGACTGTGTAAAGCCAATTTCCTTAAAAAAGCGACAATACTCATGTTGCTTGACGCCTGAGAATTATTTCAAGGGGGTGTCTGAAATCAACTTGCTTCAAAAACAAGCGTCGATCCTCTTGTTCTTACTCCTGTGAATTATTCCCGCAAAGTTGAAAATTCACGGGTTTTTTCCTTGTTGCTTGACGCCTGAGATTTTTTTCAAGGGACTGTCTGGAACCAACTTACTTCGAAAAAACAGCGATCCTCTCGCCGTCATCGTAGCGTCGTCGTGTAATGTCCACATACTTGGTGATCCTCTTGTTCCTCGGCACCTGGGAATTATTTCCGGGGGCAGTCTGGAACAAACTTACTTCAAGAAAATGATGATCCTCTCGTCGTCGGCGTAGCAAATGCCACGTATATGCGTTGTGTTCACAGATTTGGCGATCCTCTTGGGCGTCGGGACAGAGATGGAACCAACTTACTTCAAGAAAGCGTCGATCCTCTTGTTCCTCGGCGACTGAGAATTATTTCAGGGGATAGACTGAAACCAACTTGCTTCAAAAAAAAGCGTCGATCCTCTCGCCGTCGTCGCAGCGTCGTCGTGTTATGTCCACACATTTGGCGATCCCCTTGGTCCTCGGCGCCTGAGAATTTTTTCCGGGGACTGTCTAGAACCAACTTACTTCAAAAAAGCGTCGATCCTCTTTTTCCTCGGCGCCTGAGAATTGTTTCAGGGGACAATCTGGAACCTGAGAATTGCCTCAGTTCACTGTCTGCATCTGATCGACTTTGCAAATGCGTGAATGTCACACCGTCAGCGCAGCAAATGTCGCGACACTCACAAGAACACTGCATCGAGTCATAATTGGCGACGGTGGAACAAATCATCGTCGATCGTTCGCCACCAAGGACCCAATTAGCTCTCTCTCCCTCTTCTTCTTATCTCCGCCTGTCTAGACATCCGTGCAATCGACTGCGGCCGGCTCCAAGTTAGTCTCAGTGTCGCTGATTTCCGCCCTTGAGGTGTGTACGCCTCTTGGCAAAAGAGCATAATTAGTTTTGTTCCACCAAACTGTGTCTGCCGTGTCCTTCCCCGAGATGCTACCGCTTTCAATTGACTGGCTCACGTTCAAACAGACAATCCACAAATCCCACAACGATCTGCAATCTCCGCGAGCATGCACGCAGCTCAGTTTCCCAGTAGCAGGCATCGGTCAAGAGTCACTTGCCTCCGATGGGGTTCCTTTCGCCTTAGAATAACATCATATAATTTATCAATTGAATTTTTAACTTTGACCGTGTTTCTTTCTTTTCTTTTTCTTGTGCCTCTTTTCAGGATGTCCGCTGTGCATATATCTGAACTAAATGTGATTCATTCGTACTGCAATACTTAGTCCTATTGTATTTTCAAGTATTTATTAATCTACAAAATAACTTAAGTGTACGCATCGATTTTGGTCAACGAATTGAGAATTACTATTTATTTGAGTGGTAAATTTTTATGATTTTTCATTTTCATTTTCATTTTCATTTCTTCCCCGTGTCCTGGTGGTGGTTTGCACATTCAAGGGGTTCTGCCGTTCAATGTTGGCGCTTCAAGAGAGAACATGCCAGAGGAACAGGCTCCTGGTGATTTCCTCTGCTTACCATGACCCCCCCTGTGGCAGTCATTCTGTGTATCGAACATGCGAACGAAATTGAACAGCCAAAATAATTGTTGCTAAGAATCCTCTAAGCATATGGCATTCGCCAGGAGAACAGCGCGTGTGCCAATCATTGAATCGATTGTTCGTTTCTCAGATTGGGCTTGCCTCTCCGTGCAATTGTGTCTCGCATGCCGAGCTGATAACACATCCATCCCGTCTTAGCTGAGTCAGTTGAAATTGGATTTTTGAACACGCATTCTCTTGGCACGGCTGCTGTTTGTGAGTTGATCATTGTGAAGCAATGAAGGTGAGGCATTTTTGAACGTTCCTCCGCATAAGCGAGCGTGGTGGTCATCTGTTGAGATTAACACCTGTTTGGAGGGTGAAGTGAGTGATTTTCGAACGAAGACAGATCTGCCTCGAGTGGTCGTCGCACGAGACGGGTGAGGGTGTGTGTTTTAGAGAAGCTTCTTTAATAAAGTGCCGTGATTATTGTTTAGTCAGTGAACGGAGTGAGTGGTCCTGTCAGCTTTCCCCCTCGACTGGGAAAGGAGTTGTGGTCTGTCGCTTGAAAGAGGGCTGCTTTGATGGGGCAGAGGACATCCTGCGTATGCATGCAGGATGTGGTCTGTCGCTTGAAAGAGAGCTGAGATGTTTGCTCTGATGGGACAGAGGACATCCTGCGTGCATGCATACGCCTTCGTCGTTCGACAGCTTGTTGCGCTCTTGAGGAGAAGTTGATTAGGAGGGAGAAGGTCATCTCCGTCGTGGTTTTAAGAAAGCTTTAACGACTGCAGTTCGAATATAGACTCATGTCCGTCGCAGAAAAGTCGCGTGGTAAATAGAATAGAGAAGAGGACTAGGGTTCCAAGTCACAGACGCAGAGGGTTAGGAAACTACATACGATTGCTTGTATCCGTCGCGAAAAATTCGTGCAATTTTAAGCAATTCAAGTGATACATCGAGAGGCTTCCTAGGGAGCAGGCAATCTCTGTCAAAATTAGAGTGTCGACTGGATTCCAATGAAATTCTCGCAAGTTATGCGCTCCGCGAGGAAGACGAGAACTTTAAGTTAATTTAGAAGCACGGACGGCTATCAATTTCCGATCGAACATAGACTCATCTCCGTCGTGGAAAAGTTGTGGACTTTTGCTGGCTTCGTAGGGAACAGGTAATCTTCTTCAAATTTAGAATGTCGGCCGTGGATTTGAAGGAACTCTTTGCGAGTACTGTCCCTGGGGAAGGAAGAGTTCATCTCTTTGCGAATCTTCTTACAACTAAACGTCGAGATTAGACAGCTGCCCGTACCGGAAAAGCCTTGAAACTTCAAGCATTTAATGTGATCACTCGAGGGACTTTGTAGGCAATGGTGTATCTGCGTCAAATTTAACGTGCCGACAGTCGATCAGGGCACTACGTAGGAACGTCTTTTAAGTTCTGTCCTCCACGAGGAAGAGGCACAATCTTAAGTAATCTTTCGAGGGACAGCATAGTTTTGCCTAGTTGGATTTAGAACGTTTGAGAAGTTTGACTACAGAACGAACTTAGAATTCTGGTGACAGTGGTAGGGCTGCAGAAGAGTAGAAAGAAGCGCCAAGCTCTCGAAGATTCGTTGACAGTGACAGGGATGCAGAAGAGTAGGAAGAAGCGCCAAGGTCTTGAAGATTCGGTGTCTAGGTCACGTCGATCCACTGATGCTGACTAGATGGCAGTCGTTTAATAGTGCACACTCGTCGAATATAGACCGTCGACTGAGGGAAAGATAGACGTTCTTGTGAAGTTTGACTACAGCGCGCACTTAGAATTCTGGTGACAGTGGTAGGGCTGCAGAAGAGTAGAAAGAAGCGCACGGCTCTCGAAGATTCGTTGACAGTGGCAGGGATGCAGAGGAGTAGAAAGAACCGCCAAGCTCTCGAAGATTCGGTGTATAGGTCAAGGAATTGTTCACGAGAACATCTCTTTTGAAAGGCAGATACTGACTAGATGCGCAACAGAGCCACAGCAGCTGACTTATTGCCACACTCTTGTTGTTCGAGCTCCCACAAGTGGACGAAATAAACTAGGCCTCTTTGCAAACCGAACTGAATTGAAGTGCGCCACCCCATCAGGACGGACATACGTTTTGTGTTCACCCACATAATCTTTTCATTGTCATTCTTTTGATTTTTCTCTCTCTCTTCCAGGAAAATAAAATAAAGAAAAAATCAATACTACAATAAATATGACTAGTACGGTAACTACGCCAAAAAGCATAAAGTTCTAAACAATTTATAAAAATAAGTTCAATGCACTTTACCCTTACGTATGTTTTAAAAACAACTCAAATCAAATATATAAGTGAAGCGACGTGTGAGATGAAATAAAACTCCTATTATTTAATTTATTCTAGTAAATTAAATAAAAAAAAAACAAACAAACAAACAAAGCCCAACAAAGTTACAAGTTTTAGACGAATGAACTTCTGTGTTAAAATCACAAAAATAAAAAAGCCATTTAAATAAACAAAAAACAAAAAAACAAAATCAAACAAAGACAGAAACTAAATAAATAAATAATTAAACGTTGTGATAATGGTATTAAGAATTCTGAGTGCTTAAATCATCCTAAACTGATTTTTATAACAAAACGTGTGTATTTCGAGGGACACCAGCAAGCAAACAAAAAACGTAATAAATCAACAACAAATCAAGACTTCTTGATCAAATAATAGAAAAGAACCCAGCACAAGCTTATTCGAAAGCATATACTGATTAGTGATAATATTAAATGGTCCAGCAACAAATTAGAAATTTAATGGAAATATAATCAAAAGCCTACAACCGAGCAGAACAAAAATCAATGAAAAATCAATTAAAAACAAATTCTACATAATAATCTCCAGGATACAACAAAGTGAAAACATGAAATTAGTTAATAGCGAACTAAGTTGAAAAGCAACCACTTGTCGAACTTGTCACCGCATCATTGTTAGGACATGAATCGAAAATAACAACATAAATTATTGATAAATACGTACACATGTGTAGCGAGTCTAAACTTACACAGCATTGCATAGTAAACTAAATAAATTAAATTAATAATAGTGAAATATATATATATATACATATAGAAAAAGAAAAACAACAACTTTCCACTGAAGTGAATTTAGCACACTTTAGCCAATGGGAACCTTTGGAACACCAACAAATAACAACACCAACAACTGTAAACGCCGGTATTAATAGTGATCATTGCAGTAAATCAATACAAAACAAAGCCCTTAGCCCATAAGAGTACCGTTTTCGATTTAGTTACGTATAACAGATTAAGAAACACTTGTGTTTTTATTTTTTTTTTATTTTTGAATCATCATCGTAGCGTTATAGGCGAATATTACGAATTACGTGTTTTTTGATTCGAGTGCGAGAGCGAGAGAGCGTGCGTGCGTGAGTACTTCAGAAACAATTAAAAAATCGCGTGTGCGTGTGTGAGCAAAACAAACAAAACAACAACACTTTCTCAAAGACTTTTTACTTATACGCTTTAAATTGTTGTGAAGGGATAAACAAACAAAAACAAAACAAAAATCTAAACTCTTAAGTTCATTCAGAAAATCAAAACAAAAAAAAGATCTACCAACTAGCAGCGGTATCTTTTTTCTTCTGTTTTTCATTTCCAATTGACATCTCGTCGGTGGCGACGAAAAAAAGACAATTTTAAAGAACAAATCAAAAGCAAATAAAGGAACACATCAACAGCAATAAATTTACCGAAAGTACTTAAGCATTGAACCAACAGTCGAAATCAACTATCAGTCACTGGACAATCGGATCCTAATGAAAGATAATGTGAGTATGCATGCATTCTTAACTTGAAGGTTCTTCATCCTCGGAGTGGGGGTCGATGTGCCGCGGCCTGCTTGAGAAGCTTCGTTTCGGTTTGATCCACATGTTTTTTTTGTCCCCCTTCAGTGGTAGCTAGATCTGTCAATTGAGACCCTTTTGGGGCGCCTAAGGGGCAGCGGAGCCGCCGAACGTAGATGAGTTCAGCTTCTGGCTTCTGGGCCTGTTGTGACCGCAAATGAAGTTCCTTGACAGGCAGGAGGGCATCTGGCCTGTTGGGGCTGTCTCCTAGACGGCTCCAAAGGATGAACGGCTTCTTGTCTGTTTGGTCTGCTTGAGAGGCAGGAGCTCTTCTTGTCTGTTGTGTCTGCTTCCCAGGTGAAAGGCTTCTTGTCTGTTGTGAAGCTTGAGAGGCAGGAGCTCTTCTTGTCTGTTGTGGCTGCTTCCCAGGTGAAGGGCGGCTTGCCTGTTGTGAGGCTTGAGAGGCAGGGGCTTATGAAATTGAAATGAAATTCCTTGACAGGTCGGAGGGCATCTGGCCTGTTGTGGCTGTCTCCTAGACGGCTCGATAGGAAGTCCTTGTCTGTTGTGTGTGCCTGAGAGGCGGGAGCTAAACTTGTCTGTTGTGGCTGCTTCCCAGGTGAAGGGCGTCTTGCCTGCTGTGTCTGCTTGATAGACTCGAGCTCATCCTGCCTGTTGCGGCTGCCACCTAGGTGGCTTGACAGAGAGCAGGGCCTCTTGTCTCTTGCATCTGCTTGCTAGGCAGGACGCCATCTCGTCCGTTGTGTCTGCCTCTTAAATGGCTCGATGGGAAGGAGAGCCACTTGCCCCTCTGTAGCTGCCTCCTAGAGAACAGATCGTCTTGACCGTCAGACGGTTCGCTTAGAAAGAAGCAGTCGCTTGATAGACCTCCAATCGTGTCCTAGAAGTGAACTTCCAGCCACAACCCTCTCTAATGCTTTCCTGAGTGAGAAATGAGTTATGAGCTCCCATTCGACTCTCCACCTCAGTCCATGACGAGCTCCCCCCCCCCTGACCTTCACGCAGCACAAGCCCCACTAGCCCCACTAGCCCCATTGAACCCTCCGCCCACCCACCCGCACAGAGAACCTCTTTAAATTTCCCTGCAATCGAACGAATGACTCTTTAATGACTGAAATCTTCTGTTTTTTTTTCTTTCTTTTCAGTGTTAGACTTTTAGAATCTATAGACTAGGATATATTGAAAAAAACAAAACGAAACGATAACTTCTTAAGAATAATCAGGTTATACACAAGCAATTAATATTCACTTCATCTCTCCATGGATTTCAATTGATTCCGTACTATTTTGGCCGAACATTGAACAATGCTAGCTGCTAATTTGCCAGTATGCCAATATGCTGGAATGGTAAGTGTTCACATTCAGAGTTTAAGTTAACGTTGTTTTCTTTTTGTTTGTTTGGGATCCCCGTGTTGAGCAGAAGGTCAGAAGGAGAGATGTGGTTGGTTCGAACTGAACTCACATTGAATCACCTTCCGCTTCTGCATGTGATTCCAGGGAATTCGGTTGTGTAATGCTGCACGATGCTGGCCGCGTGTTGACATTTGGCTGGCATTCATTTGCCTGCGGCTGAACAGTAACTGAATATAGACGAATTGAAGTCTGTGCCTGACAGGCAATTAATAAATCCTTACAGCATCCAGTTGCGCCCTGACTATATTCACGTGCGTCTCCTAAAAACGGACGCTCAACTGTTCGACGAAATTCGAACACAATCCCCATTTACGTCATCCCCAGCACTTGTCCAATTCACGCTTTTCTGACGCATTCTCTTCTCTCTTCTCTCTCTCTCTCGACCAACAGCAGCCAGGGCAAAATAACAATAATAATAACAATAACGCCGGTAATGGCAGTAACAGTGCAGCTGCCGGCACTGGCCTTGTAGGAGGTGGAACATCAGCTGCAGCTGCTAAAAATCAACTGGAACAATTAAACACAATGCGTGAGGCGCTATTCTCACAAGACGGCTGGGGCTGCCAGCACGTCAATCAGGACACCAATTGGGAGGTGCCCAGTTCGCCAGAGCCAACAAATAAGGATCCATCCGGTGGACCACCGATATGGAAGCCGAACATCAACAACGGCACCGATTTGTGGGAATCGAATTTACGCAACGGTGGACAGCCGCCGCCACAGCCAGTCCAAAAGACACCGTGGGGTCATACGCCGTCGACAAACCTGGGCGGCACATGGGGCGAGGATGACGATGGCACGGACACAAGTAACGTATGGACGGGCGCACCAGCCAATCCAACTGGCCCGCAATGGGGTCAAGGTGGCGGAGGACCAGTCTCAGGAGGTGAGTGATACGATTCTCTTTTTTTTTTCTTTCCATCCCACCCCCAAGCCCCCTACATAACACTGACACTGAGAAATATCTTAATCATGGCCATGGTCAGTTGTGATTGTTGAAGTTGAAGCTACTCTCGTTGGAGGGCAGCGCTGTTGCTCCCCACCGTTTTTTTTCCCTTTTCGGCATGTACACTTACTATATATAATCTCTTTATCAAATGCGTGCGTCATGCAAACATCTTAAGGGCTTTGGTAAATCTCTGTTGTGTGTGCGTGTGTGTTCTCGTTCATCCTGCAAATGCCTATAACCTCCGATGCCGCCCGATGATGTTGATGTTTTCAAATATTTGTTGTTTTTAGCCTCTGGCAATACTGCAGCCGCAACTGGTGGTAACGCATGGGGCGATCCGCGTGACATGCGACCATGTCCAATCGATATTCGAAGCGTTGATCCGAGGGATCTGCGAACATCGAGTAGCGATCCGCGTGACATGCGCGGCATGATCGATCCACGCGATCCGATACGCGGCGATCCCCGTGGTATATCGGGCCGGCTCAATGGAACATCTGAAATGTGGGGACAGCATCATCCAATCGCTGGCCACGGTCAGATTCCGCTTAATAAAATGGTTGGCACTGCAGCGGCAGCCGTTGCTGCTGTGGCAACTGGTGCCAGTACAAACTCCCAGTGGGGCGGAGCACAATCGGTGGTGGGTCCAAAGGATATGACGACTGTTATGGGCCCCGGAGCTGGAAACGCTGGCATTGTTAGCGGACCGGTTGGCAGTGGCAAGCAGCCAACTGGATGGGACGACCCGTCACCTCCGCCGCAGCGTCGTAACATACCCAATTATGATGACGGTACATCACTTTGGGGACAGCAATCTCGTGTACCTGCCGGCGGCTCACACTGGAAGGAAATGTCCGATCCGATGTCGCGTAGCCATCTGATCCGCGGCGCGATTGGCAATCCGAACGTTGGCGGCGGCAACGGCAACGGTGGCAATGGCGGCGTCAACAATGCCATCGGTGTTAGCGGACCAATTGGCGGGAATCCCGGCAATGCTAATTCCGCGCCAATGGGTGGCGGTGGGCCACAGGGTCGCCTGGGCGGTGGTCCCACAGTTGGCGGCCAGCTGAAGCCAGAGAACGCAATGTGGGTGCATCCAGGAGCGGCGGTCGCAGTTGTTGCTGCCGCAGCCGCTGCTGGCGTGAATGTCAATCGCAACATCGGAGCATGGGGTGACGATCATGGCTCCGGCTCGGGCGCAAACTGGGGCGATGACAAATCCAGTGGCATGGGCAATCTAGCCGCCAGCGGTGGCGGAGGCTCATGGAACGACAGCACAGCAGCCGCAGCATGGAATAAGAATCAAAACAAGAGCTCAGTTGGTGGCGGACAAGTCAACCAGGGTGGATGGGGTGAGCCCAACGATCTGTCGAACGATTGGGGAGCCCATAACATAGCCAAGCCCCAGGCGAAACTTGTTGGCATTAACAGTGATATGATTAAGAGTAGCAAACAGTATCGTATGTTAGTTGATACTGGATTCAAGAAGGAGGACGTTGAACGTGCACTGATTTCGACAAATCTCAATGTTGAAGAGGCCGCCGAAATATTGAATTCTCGTGTGAATGCAATTGAATCGTGGCGACGTCATGACGAATCGATGGCAACTTTAGGCGGCTTTGATCATCCCAATAGCGGCGGCTTCCAGGGACGCTTTCCTCCGACGAATGCCCAGCCTTCAATGGCCTTTCCACCGGTTAGGGTAAGTTTTGTTAAGTTTGAGAAAAGGCTGCTTTGATTCGATGACTGACGGTTGTTTTCTGTTTCTCTTCTAGAATAACAATATACTAAACAATATGGGCGGCAACAATGTTGGAGGCAATCCCGGCCTTGGGGCACTCAATAACATTCAGCCTTTACATGTTCAAAAATACTTAAACCAGGGTGGACCGCACAATGTTGCTGGAGCACAATCGGCAGCTGTTGCTGCATTTGGTCCAGGTGCAGCAGCAGCAGCGGCGGCCGCTGTCAATGCAGCTGCACACAATTCTGGTCAGCCGACAGCGCAACAATTGCGTATGCTTGTACAACAGATTCAATTAGCCGTACAAAGTGGATATCTATCCAGTCAAATATTAAATCAACCTCTGGCACCTACCACTTTAGTATTACTGAATCAATTACTAAGCAATATAAAGGTAATTACCCTTGATGATCTTGTCGCATTCGCATGCGAGACATTAACGTACTGTTTGTCGGTTTGTAGCATCTTCAAGGGGCACAAGCATCATTAACACGGGGCAATGCAGCGAATAACATGCAAATAAACGTGACTGTTGCAAAATACAAACAACAAATAGCAAATCTTCAAAGCCAAATTAATGCACAACAAGCGGTCTATGTGAAACAGCAACAGCCACAGCAATCGCAACAGCAACAGCAGCAGCCACATCCATCAGCAGCACACGTGACTAGTGCAAATGTAGAGTATCTAAGGGGACAACATGATGCCATAAATGCTCTTCAGGGAAATTTCTCAGATATCAGCTTAAATAAGGTCAATTGAAATACAAAGCAAAAAATACAAACCACAAAACGATTAAAACAAACATTCATACATTCAAATTCTAGTCGGGAGGATATCAGACTGCCCCTAATCAGCAATCCCGATTAAATCAATGGAAACTTCCAGTATTAGATAAAGATGGCACAACGGATAGTACTGATTTTTCGCGTGCGCCAGGTGCTACGACTAAGCAAAGTCTTTCGTCTTCAGCTACGAACAATATGGGTACCCTCGGACTGCAAGGGGATGGGTATGTTACTCTAACTCTCTTACTCTCTCTCTCTCTCTCTCCCCCATCAGACATCAATGTTGTGTGATTTTGTTTCAGAACTTGGTCAGCCGGGCGAAACATCGGTGATGGATGGCCTGATTCAACAAATGATAATGAGAATAAAGACTGGCCAGTTGCTCAGCCTTCAACTGCAACTGCTTTTACTGATTTAGTTCCAGAGTTTGAACCCGGAAAACCGTGGAAGGTAACGACCATCACACCGCACCCGACCTCAGACACTCAGACATGTGTTTTCTTTTCTAGGGCTCGCAAATAAAAAGTATAGAAGACGACCCAAGCATAACTCCCGGTAGTGTAGCTAGATCTCCATTGTCTATTAATCCGACGCCAAAAGAAGCTGATATTTTTGCCAACACAAGCAAAAATTCTCCGACTGATTTACAACCATTAAGTTTATCATCATCAACATGGAGTTTTAATCCCTCTACTAGTAATCAAAATTTCCCCAGGTACCTTAAACATGCAACATTCCTTGTTGAATCCAAAACTCATTGCTCTTCTCGATTTTATAGTTGGTCAGATAATGTTTCACAACAATGTACCACATCATCAGAACTATGGGCTGCACCAATGAATAAGTCTTCACGCGGTCCACCGCCAGGATTATGTACAAATAAGACTAGTGGAAGTGGAGTTAGTGTATCGGTTGCCTCTGTATCAAATCCATCCGTTGTGACAGGTAGCTCGAATGGTTGGATAGGAAGCAGCTTAACTGGTCGTGTTCCAAGTGCAAATGCCAATTGGTCGACTACGAACTCCAGTTGGAACTCAAATTGGTTGCTTTTGAAAAATCTAACAACTCAGGTAAGAAAAAACATTTGAATACGGCTTAAAGAACAACATAGTTGGAATGTGTTCAAGAAAAATGAAATGTAATGATGCTTATGGAAGCGTGTCGATGCTGAGGGAGCGTTTAATGAGACTTAACGAAACTTAACGAAACTTAACGAAGCGGTTTTTTATGATCCAGAGTATTCGCCTCCTTCCCACCATTATGTCTGAGCTCATTCGATGTGCACTCCAGACCAATGGTCACACAAGAACAAAACATTTCACTGTTCTCCTCTCATTTTCTCCTCTAATATACAAAATTTCTTTTGTTTATTTTCTTCATCTTATATTTTTCCGTTTTCTTTTTTTCTTTCTTTGTTTTTCGTTGTTGTTCTCTCTTCTAGATCGATGGCTCGACACTTCGTACCTTGTGCATGCAACATGGCCCACTTATAAATTTTCATTTGTATTTGAATCAGGGAATTGCCTTATGTAAATATGCAACGAGAGAAGAAGCTAATAAAGCACAAATGACCCTAAACAATTGTGTCCTAAGCAACACAACAATATGCGCCGAATCACCAAATGAAACCGAAGTGCAAAGTATACTTCAACATTTGCCACCGTCAATTGGTCAAAATAATGGCGGTGCAACAAATTCAAGTACTGGCAGTGTTAATCCAGGCATTGTTGGTGGCGGTAATAGTGTATCCTCAAATGTATCAAGTGGCGGCAGTGGTAACGGCGGTGGTGGAAATAATGTTGGCCAAAATGTACCAGGCAATAATAATAATGTAAATAATCAAGGCGTCGGTGGTAATGGAGCATCGGGCATTGGCACCAATAATGCTCAGAACTCAGGAAACAATTCGGTGGGTGGAGCTGGTGCGGGCGGTTCATCTGGAGGGAATACCGCCAATTCGGCATGGAGACAACCAAATTCACAGAATCAATCTAGACCGACAGGTAGGGAAACCGATTTCGAGTACATACAGAATTACGTACGTTCTATTGTTGAAGACTGAGTTTTCTTAAAAAAAAAAAAACAAAAAAACAAAAAAAAAAAAGAAACCAAGTAACATATAAACAAGTCCAATCACAGATCAAGAGATAAACAAAAAAATACAAAAAAAAACAAAGCATATAAGTATATATATATCTATCAATATATATGTATATCTATCGAAATATACACATATATGCATCCATAGATATGTATACACACAGACAAAGGAAACAAAACTAAGATAGCTATGACGATTAAAAATCCAGTTTTTTTTCTCTATATTGTCCTTACCAGTTGTCTTTACTCTATGATAAAAAAAACAACATTAATTACATTAAGAAGCAAAAGAAAGAAAACAATTTTTGAGCTTTAAGAGTTATAACAAAAAAACAAAAAAAAAAAAACAAAAAACTTAAAAAATACCACAAGAAAAAGAAGCAAAAACAAACGAAGTATACAAACAAACAAAAACAAAAAAAAAAAACCACAAAAAAGAAGTAATATTTATTGCACTCTCGTATCCACACATTTACCACTCTCGTCTTCTCATACACCACTGATTTTTTTGTTTGTTTTAATTTTTAACGGATATCGGCTTGGACATCATTGAACAATTGTTTCTTTCTCCCTTGTTTGTTTAAAATTTCTAATTTGTTTTGCTTTACTTTCTTATTATTATCATTACTTTTTTTTTAAATGAGTACACGAAAAATGACTTTCTTTTTTGTTTTAATTTAATTCAATTACTTAGGTATAGATATTTTTTTTTTTTTTTTTTGTTTTGTTACAAGATTCAATTTTAAATTGTTAAAAATCTATTGTATCACTTAATTAAAAAAAACAAAACAAAATAAATCATGCAAAGTACACAGATAGGAAATGAATAATATAAAATAATGTGGGGCAGTTCTTAAAATAAATACTATAATTAAAACATTTGTGTTCCGTTTAATACATCATTTTTAGTTTTTTTTTTTTTAAACATACAGTTTCTGTATTTAATCTTAAGTCCAAATTGCCATGAATAGAAGAATTATTTTTTTTCTTTAGAATATTAAATAAAGTTGAAGTTAAAGGCATATTTCTCTTTTTTCTACCAAAAACCAAAAACAACTACAATCAACAACACAAAGAAAAAGCGAAAAAGGGGATGTTGTCTTTTCAAAATCAGTTTTTTTTTTGTGAGATCTTCTGATGATACAATAGACAAACGTAGGCCCATATATGCTAAATTAAAATTAAGCTTTGATTTTTATTACGAAACAATGAGAATGGAACACTGTAGATTTATTTTCTGTCTTCTAAAAAAACCCTTCTAAAGATTCCACTGGGAAATGCAATAGTCTTCTGTCTGTTCTGGTTCAGTTTCTCGATTCGTTTTTGCCGGGGATGTCATTCGTTTCACTCACAGACAGAGTTAGCAGGCGATGGTACGATGGTCATCTGGAGGGAATACCGCCAATTCGGCATGGAGACAACCAAATTCACAGACAGCTTCCTTTTTCGCAGAGAAGTTGAACAGTATGTCTCCACTCTCATCTTTCGTGCTCAGTTCAGTTCAACTCTCGCTACGAGAAACTATCACCTTTTCCACATGTGTGTCTCAGCTTTCGTTGCACGTCGTGTTGGCATTGGAGAAGCTTACTTAAAACTGCTTACTTTAAACCCCCGACACAAGCAACTTTCACCTTTTCCACATGTGTGTCTCATCTTTCGTTGCACGTCGTGTTGGCATTGGAGAAGCTTACTTAAAACTGCTTACTTTAAACCCCCGACACAAGCAACTTTCACATTTTCCACATGTGTGTCTCAGCTTTCGTTGCACGTCGTATTGGCATTGGAGAAGCTCCCGACACAAGCAACTTTCACCTTTCCCACATCTTCTCTTGCGAAGAGAAGTGTCTCATCGTTCGTTGCACGTCGTATAGCTTACTCCTTACTTTAAACTCGTGACACAAGCAACTTCCACCTCATTCCTGTCACTGACACCGTGTCTGATTTCACCCATCACTCTCGCGTATATCCTTTGTCGTGATTCTTCAACACGTTGCTCAGTGCCTTGCGAGGCTCTTAAATATTCCACTAAAATGCAGGAAACAATCATCGTCCATGCATCCGTGCACTAAACTGTTCGGTTCCCTTAAGTCGGACCACTTCTAGTTCTTCCTAAGTCTCCATAAGCTGTGACGGACCACTCCGGCCTTGTTGCTGGCCCATTTCACTAAATGACACCAATTCTCCTACTCGTGTCCTGGGCGACACGAATAAGAGAATAATGGTGAACGTCTCGTTGATAGGATAGCGGTGACTTTGAAGACACCACGGATGTTCCACAAATTGCATTTCTCTCCACTCCTCTGCAGGCCATAGTGACCACCCTGATCTGGATCCACTCTTCTAAAACCTATTTCCTCTCGCAACATTCTTCAATAATTCCAAAAAGACCAAAAAAATCCCTCCTCACTGTGAATAGGTGTGTGTTTTAGCGAAAGTCTTATCATTCAAGTTGACCTCACACGAGTGTTCAACGACCAACAAAGTCGCAACAGTCTTCCGTGATTTAGCCAATACTCATACATCCGTAGCTTATGATAAAAAAAAAACAAGAATGATCTCGAGAGAGAGAGAGAGAAGGAGGAAGCTTAAATCGAACACACGAGCCCGTGCATCTATCTAAACACCCCAAAAATGATATCCCACCTAACCTTCACGACTTGATAATCACATTTACTCGTGCCACAACACAATTTTGATCCTTCCGTCAAGGACACAAAATCTATGTTTGTTGCGCACCTACAGTGCCTTTATATGCTTTTGTTTTTTCTGAAATGGATTATCAATTGTTACTCAGAAGTGTGCATGTACATCGAAGTTAGTATTTGTCATGGCGTTCGTTGTGTTCTCTCTCTCTCTCTCTCTCCTATACACTGTTCTGTATAATTTTAGTTGTATTTTTATTCATTTTTCTTTCGCTTGATTTTCTGATCCAAACAAACAAACAAAAATTTAATTGATGTCGCAAACAAAACAAAAAAAAAAAGACAAAAAATTGACAAAATTTATCATTTTATTGGTATTGTTGATAAGACAAATTGAAAGAACAATTTGAAAGCATTTAATAATAGTCACAGCATATTTGATTGATGCGCCGGGTGTTTTCTTTATTTTGCTTGAAAAAAAAACAAAAAAACAACAAAAATTTGATCAAAAAAACAGTAAAAGTAACCAAAAAAAACGAAAAAAAAAACAATTAAGATACATATCGCTTCCGAAAGTCTCTCTTCCTTCCACACCCATCCACGATAGATTTATTTTCTTCCCACCAACTCCTCCGCCCCTCTTGTAATTTTCATCGAAATAGAACTTAATTAAGACTACAAATAAACAAAAAAAAAATGAAAATAAATAAAAAAAAAAAACAACAAAAAACAAATGAATGATTCTAAACGTCATAAGTTTGTTCGTTTGTTTTCTCAACTATGTGAAATAACAAATTATAACTTAACATGGTGTATACTTTCTTTTCGTAATTATTTCCGATGCGCTGCGCTCCAAAAACCAAACAATATCGCAAAACGAAACAATATATCCACATGAATATAAACAACAAAAAAAAAAAACAATCAAATTGTATTCTCAATGTATATTATATGTTTTTTTTTTCTCTCATCAATTTTGCATGTCTTTCTCTGCTGTTGTTGTCTTTAAAAATAAAAAACAAAAATTATATATGAAATACAAAACTGTCGTCAAATAAACAAAAAAAAAAAAAACAATAAATTCTATCTCTCTCATTCTCTCTATCTCTGTCTCAAAATGGAATACGAAATGATATTTGTAAACAAACATTTTTTTTTTGAATGTTTATATGCATAAATTTGATACAAAAAAATAAATAAAAAAAATGGTTGGATATATTGGTACCGCACGGATTATAGGAACAGATGCCTGGGGCTCTGGATCTGTATGGCAAACCACAAATACATCAGCCAATTTATGGACATCTATAGACGGAACGACTGAACGCGGCACACCGTCAAATTTAAAATCATATTTACCGGAAAATCTACTCGAGTTAAACTGAACCGCATATAAAAGACAAAGAAGGAAAAACAATGGAGATTGATAACAATCGTATGGATCTCCTTGAAAAAAAAAACGCTTTTCAGATATATATATATTTTTTTTTCTTAAAAAAAAGATTTAAACTAAATTTTGACAGCAGAAAAAAATAATTAATAAATATATGTATACATAGGAAAAAACAAAAACAAAACAAACAACAAAGTACTGGCTTTTGGCTTTAAAAAAACAAAACAAAGAAATTAAGAATTCAGACAGAAAAAAAAAAGGAGAAAATAATCTAATTGTGATATTTGTTCATTATTTCTCGCTTCTAATGTGACAATAGGTACTCGTAGAAGACATTCTGTTTCTCACCAAACCCTCTCAGTGTCTTCATTTGTATTCTAAGAGATCCATACTGCTTAGTAGTAATTATTGATGACCAATTGGCGCGCATACAAATTAAGTTTAATCGTATTGTTTTAATTTTTCTGTTCTCTGCAACAAATGGGATTTTTGAATCATCTCTGTAAACCGAAACAAACAAGTTCTAGAGTAAATCTATGAAGCATTTCGTTTCAATTAAAATTGTGTGTTATTTGTTAAGTCAGAGATAAAGCAATTCATGTATTTGATTGATTTTTGTTGCCCCGGCCCGCCGCATTTTGTTTGTTGAAATTTCGCGAAGATATGTTGTACAAGTTTCTTTCCTTCAAACATTGTGTAGAAATCAAAGAAACGACGAATGGAAAACAAAAACCAATAATGTTCTCAATTAAAACAAAACAATATATATTTAATAAGTTATGATGTGATATATATGTGTACAAAACAATTTAAAAAAGAAGAATAAGAAGAAACAAAACAAACAAAACAAACAATACAAAAAAACAAAACGTTAAATGAACATATATATCAATGAAGTTTGCCTTGTAATGGAAATATACGTGTGTGTTCAGAGAATAATTGTTCGTTATTAAGTCTTAATATTATTTTCCTCTCTTGTAAGTCGAATAGAGCTTCCTTTAGAGCGCTTGTTGTGCTTGTCTCTTAAACACATTTGTTTGTTTGCTTTTTTTTTTTGCCACACAAGAAGTCGTCACAGTTTGAATTCGATCGGAAGCCGGGAAGACGGTAGATGGTCCTTGAGAATCTTTAAGAGACACAGTACCTCTTGTCATGTGAAAACTTTGATTTTGTTTGTGAACAAGAAGACCGCTAACATCTGCATTTATATCGTAGTTTATGTTTTCTGTTTGTTTTTTTTTTAGTTATTTTGTCTTGTCCATCCCCTATTTCTGCTGCTGCTATTGTAAACTAATTTAATTATAGACAAGGATAAACAAAGACAATGTTATTCATTTAAAATCAAAAAAATAATGAAACAGGTAACAGGGCGAACCATTTAATTAAAGAAGAAGAAGAAGGAAAAAAAAAAACAACAACTAATAAGCGATTATACCTACACAACTGATGAATGAATTTTGATTGTATTTATATCTAATCAGTACATGTATATCATCTTCACACAAGTGAATGAATATGTAGTGTTTCTACACTCAAAAAACACCACACACACAAAAAAATCAAATAAAACAACAAAAAAAGAATAAAAATAAAAAAACAACAACATTAACTTTAGAGAAAAAATAAAAACAAAACACGTAATAATTATAATTATTTGTAAATTACTGTATTGAGCTTTTGTGTCAGTCATTTAAAAACAAAAAAACACACACACATTTAAGTTAAATAACACGTCGTTGGTGCAAAAGTAATAAATATTGTAATTAGTCTTAGTTCTCTTTAGTTTTAAGTGACGGAAACAGAATAAGAAATACAAGCCGAACACAGAAGTTTAATAGATTTATGGTCAACTCAGCGTGTAGGCCACAGAACTATTTTATATATCATTAAGTGAAAAAAACAAAAAAAAACAACATACAAAAGCAAATAAACATAACTACAACAGAACACCATATGAAAGCAAATAATTCTCGTTTAACCAATCAGCAATGTAATTGTGAACTCAACTATACAGTTAGTCATAGCATATACATTTTAATTTTATTCAGCAAAAAAGAGCAAAAAAAAACCTGTATCGACAAATGATGCAAACAAAAAAACAAAAAAAAAACAACAACCGAAACTAGAAATTGTAAAAAGATATGTGTGTGACAAAAAACACTAAACCGTTTTATATTTTAAATTTAAAATAAAATGAAAGCAAACAAAAAAAAATCATGAATCTTAGTAAATATGGCAAACAAAAAAAAAAACAACACCCTCCTAGAATCTAATAAATAACAACAACATAAAATTAAACAAAAACGAAAACAAAAAACCAATACAAAATAAATAAATAAATGAATAAATGAAACAAAAAAAAACTTAATAATTAATATATCACAACCTCCACACATTGTAGACAATTATTACGTGTATATACTGAATGGAGGAATATTGTTTTAAAAAATGGTAAAAAAATCGTAAAAAACAAACAAAAAAAGTAAAAAATCTGAAAAACGTGTACTTGAATTCAATTCAGTAATAAATTAATTAAACTTATATATCGTATTCAAATTCGCGTTTCATTTTCTCTTAAATGTCCAATGCAGCCGCAAAGGTTTGTGTGTCTGTCCACATCATCTCCAGACAACTCGATCCTTGAAGCCCATGCGCCGTCTAGCCACGCCTTCCGCATTTAAGGTACGTCTCAGCGGATTTGTGCCACGTGTCCCAACGCACGATCTTTGGTCCTGTTTGCGTTGATGGCATTTGGAGGAGAAGGTTCAACCACGAACTACACGGGCTGTACAGCGGCATGCCCCTAGTTAAGCGTCTTCGGATCCAATTCTTAAGATGGCTAGGTCATGGACACCACAGCTCCGTCCCGAAGAGTCTTCGACACCGAGCTATTGGGACAACGCAACAGAGGACGTCCTCGCACTGGATGGCGCACACAAGTGGAAAAGGACCTCAACCAACTTGGTGTGCGCAACTGGAAGCAGCTGGCGAAAGATCGTGCTGGCTGGAGAGGCAGGCCCAGGTCCACCCCGGACTGTAGCGCCAATCAAAGAAGAAGAAGAAGTCCCAACGCACAGTTATTTCTTGAGTTCCTCGCGGACAGCTTTCACAACAGCACCGAGATAGAGTCTCATCTCGGCAGCTTGTGTATTCGTCGTATATTCGTCGTATATTCGTATATCTTACGCTTTCGTTCATTCGTCCCGCATTTCATGAACAAAGGTGAGAGTTGGAAGACATACTCAGTTAACTTGGCTTTGGCACCAAGGTCGGCGCCTTCAAACTGCAACTCTCACATTCCTCTCTAGGGCCGACGATGGACAACTCTTTACTCCCTTATTTCCAGAATTAGCAAACTCAGTGATCGATCGCATGGAGAGAGGCAGTAGTCGCACTAGAGCACGTTTCATTTAGGTCCTCGTCTTTGACACACTGTGTGTAATGTTGGCTGAGCTCGTCATCTAATTATGTGCGCCATTCAAATTGGTAGGCCTAAAGGCCGTCTGGGGAACAGGCTACAGAAACATCGTCAGCCAGAGCATGAGGCAGCTGACGCTACGGCCACCAGATGATCAGTTCAAAGTGGGATGTCTTGAGCCTATGTATACTCCATAGAGAGTACTCTGCGACTGTGAATTTCCCCTTCTGTCAGTATCTAGAACCATCCCTGGTCTAATCATGTTAATCTGTTCATCACTTCTATGTGCATTCCCTCAGAGCTCACTAAACCAATACAAAAATAAAACACCTCCCAACTTCACACCTCACTGCCCCTCTCCCCCATTTAACCGCATACCATGCCCTACATTTTCCCATTTCCAGATCCCCAAAACTCCTACCGAGTGCATTTCTATCCACCGCCCCAAATGCAACCTCTTATTGGAGACCCCATCAGCCACCAGCCACCTTCAACCGCGTCTCATTTTCGCATTTCCGCGTCGATTTCCATCAAATTTTCGATGCAGACTTCAGTCTCCACCTGCACTCACTCCATTCCATCCAACTTTCACCCAAAATTCGGCCGAAATTTCCCAAAAATCGATTTTCAAAAATTTGCACGCTCGCAGCGGAAAAAGTCGACTGAGATGGTTTCGCATTTTACTGCATTTTTTGGGCGAAATCGTGCATTTTTTCGATTTTCCAAAAAAGAGTGAATTTTTGAAGGGGAATGGCTGTGGACGGAGGGGTCGGGTGTCCCATGAGTAATTCCATCCACTTCAAGTCATTTCCCAGCTGTTTTCTGTGAAAAATCATCGATTTAAGGTTGATTTTTCATGCTGTGACGTCATCTGGCGAGTACTTGCGGTGATTGTCTCTGCTATACTGAGGCTTCGCTCGGATGGATGCGACGTGGTTTTTGTGAAAAATCAATCGAATCTTGTTGGGATGGGGGATGGGACTGGGTTACTTCGCTGGAGGGGGATGTGGGTGATGTGTTTCAGGCGAGAAGCCACCGCGGGATGGTGTGGGGAGCGGGAGTAGTTGAAATGAAAGTGCGCACCTAGGTGGGAGATTTTACTTAACAGAACGTGGCGTCAGAACTTGGCGGTGGACAGCCTAGCATGGGACGTGGAGGAGTCAGGCAAATGAATGTCGTGGATGGACATGGGTCCGTTGCCACTAGCCCGTTGCCAGATGTCTTCCGTCAAGCCAGCACTCGGTCCTGATGAGCTACAGGTTTACTTAACAGAACTTGTCGGTGTCTACTCACGTTTCAAGGAGTGGTCTAGCAAAGGAATGTTGTGATTGGACATTTCAGTCTCCGGTCTGAAAACAGTAGGCGCTTTGCCAGCTGTGGCCAGTGATGAAATGGAGATTTTCCTTAACTGAACTTGCCGCCAGTGCGTCGTGGTGGTCGGCTTACCTCGGTACGTGGAGTCGCCATGCAAGTGGATGTCCTGGATGGACGTGCGTCTCAAGTCTCAACCACAACACTTAGACTCTGTCAGCTATCTTCAGCCTGCACGACCGCGGCATGGTCTTGATGAGCTTGAGATTTAACTTAACTAAATGTGGCTTAAGCGCTTGTCGGTTGTTTTGTCCTCGTTGACCTTAAGACCAGCTCGTTTCGCCTGTTCCTCAATTGCCGTGAAAGCTTCCACTTCAACTGCCACAGCGGCCCTATTAGGGCTACCAGCGACTTGCGGACAATTTTCTGCATGTCCTGGAGTGTCTATTAATCGATCCTGAGAGTTTGGGGTGCATCCGGCAACATTGAGATTTTGACCCCAAAATCCAAGCAGTGGTTAGTAAGGCATTTCTGCTGGATTTCAACGCTCATCTTCCAGCAGCCACGGCGACCCTATTAGGGCTACCAGCGACTTGCGGACAATTTTCTGCATGTCCTGGGGAGTGTATTAATCGATCCTGAGAGTTTGGGGTGCATCCGGCAACATTGAGATTTTGACCCCAAAATCCAAGCAGTGGTTAGTAAGGCATTTCTGCTGGATTTCAACGCTCAATGGATGTCAAGGTCACTTTCTCTGACAATTTTCCCTATTTTCTACCGATCGTAGCCGCGTGGTATTGGGTGCCTAGGAGTGTTTTTTCATGCTGAATCCATTGCAACAAACGGCATTTGAAACAACCGCACGGTTTAGGAGATATGGCCGATTTTCCAAAAAATATACCTTTTGGGTCACTTTTTCCTACCTTCTACTTGTCGTAGCGGCATGAAATTGGGCTTAAAAGAAGCGTCTGACCGTCGCGCATGTATTTCAAAAATACTGGAACAAAAGCAAAATCGCCGAAAAACGCTTAGTTTTCGAGATATGAGCGATTTTGTAAAATTTGTTATTTTCGGTCACTTTCTCCCGTATTTTTCCCCACTTTCTTCTTACCGCAGCGGGACAAATATGGGCTCAAAAGAAGCGTGCTTGCGTGCTGAATCGTTTGCTTTTGAAATGAACAAAAAAAAGCCAATACTTTCCGAGATATCCCCGATTTTCCAAAATATGTGACCTCAGGTCGCACGTTCCGCACTTTCGAGCGAATTTCTCCGGACCTACTGGTCGCAGCGGCGTGAATGAGGGCTCGAAAGACGCGTCTTTGCGTGCTGAATAAGTAGCATTTTAAATCAACTGAAACAAGGGAACCGTTTTCGAGATATGTCCGATTTTCCAAAATAAACGACTTTAAGTCACGTTTCGGCACTCTCAAGCGGATATCTCCCGACCTACTAGTCGTAGCTGCATGGGGGTGGGCTCTAAGACGCGTCTTTTCATGCAGAAAAAAACGGATTTTTGCCTCAGCTGTCCAACGCAAACCCTTCACCCCGCGACTGTTCTTAGACAGAGTGCGAAAATCAACTGTAAGCCGTCAGTTGAACCGTTCCACGTAAAGTGCCCACCATTCACTTCTAATCGATGGAATCGTGGATGGGACAGTCGAACCTGTGATCCGAAAGCATTTTCCGTGAAAATCCGAGGAAAATCGGAAAACGCATGATTTCGCCCCAAAAAATGCAATCAAATGCGAAGCCGACGGGTCGACTTTTTCTGCTGCGAGCGTGCAAATTTTTGAAAATCGATTTTTGGGAAATTCCGGCCGGATTTTGGGTGAAAGTTGGATGGAATGGAGTGAGTGGAGGTGGAGACTGAGGTCTGCATCCAAAAGTTGAAGGAAATCGACGCGGAAATGCGAAAATGAGATGACGCCGAGGTCGAGGTGCATGCATGCATGCCGACACCTCGTCATTTCTTAATTTGTTCCTTCAATTTGGCGACGTTCTGATGAGGACTAGGGTGGAATAGAGTGGAGAGAGAAGGAAAGTGAAGTGATCAAACTGAAAGCGGAGTGTGCCCACCTTGTTGGTGGAACTAACGCCATCCGTTCCCAACGAGATGCGCGTCGGAATACCTTGGGACTACTGTCCGCAATTCAACTGTCCACTTACTACAGTGTGTAAATAAGTGTCTAGGGATGAATTGCGATTTTAATATCCTGCTTCGATTGCAGTTTGCGCCCAAAGAGGGCGGGCTACCGACGTCCCGACGCGTACGCGGACTGCTTCCTAGAACGATTGCGATAACAAGCTCGGTTTCGATACACAAATGCGATTTCGAGTACAAAAGGGATCTTCATCCAACTACTTGGCCAAAATAACTAACAATAGCTTATCTGACCTAGCTACCCTAGCTAACCTGTCTACCTAGCTAACCTGACTAACCTAACTAACCTAGCTAACCTAGCTAACCTAGCTAACCTATCTACCTAACTAACCTGACTAACCTATCGTCTATGTATCCCTGATCCCTCTAATCCCTACGCGATAACTAAAATTACGAATCTGCGCGTTTCTTCGATTGCAAACCGTGAGAGACTACGTGCATGCACACTATTCGCGATTCGCGATTCCCGACTAGGCTTCGATGCCTAGTGCACAGCTACTCTGCATTGGCCATGGCCGTGTGAACCTGAAAAGAAAGAAAAAAACCTGAAAAGAGAAGAGCAGAGGCACCGCCTATCCCCGTGGACAGCTGGATCCGGACACCTGGTCTGCTTGGTGCACCGTCTACTGGGTCTGTTGTGGGCTCCGCACAGGCTTTGCTCCCCCTAAACGCCTCCTAAATCCTAAGTGAAAGGGATGAGAAGAAAAAAATATTTAGTTCAGGAGGGGTCATCTGTTGGTGTCATGCTAGGCCGTCGCGATGGAAGCCGCAGTCGAATTGAAGCAGAATGCCATGCGATAGGCAGGAGAACACGATAAGACGATGGAGACGAGGACGACAAACAAGCCGAAGAAGTCCAAGAGGACAAAGAAGGCGGAAGACGGAAGACGGAAGACGGAAGCCGAGGCCGACGCTGAGACCGAAACCGAAACCGAAACCGAAACCGATTCATTCTCATTTTAAGCCCGGACCAACAGATGAGCCATCCCTCAAAATGAAAAAAAGAAGAGGAACAAGGGATAACTTCTGTCCCTAGTCTCCACTCACGCCACTCAGGCCTGGCCCACGTCCAGGTGCCGCATCGGTGAGTGCTTAGCACTCTAACAACCGACGGGCGAAATGGGTGCGCACAAGCCGAGAGCAGAGCGGAGAGAAGCAAGAAGCAACCGAAACCCTTCAAGCGGCGAGTGCTTTCGAAGCGAGTTCTGAAAGAGCAGACGCGCGAAAAGGGTCCGAAGCGAGCCTCTGCCTGCAAGCGCCCAGGAAGACGATCGAATTTGAAGCGACGCCGACTTTCATTGAACTGCCATGGATTTCGAAAAATAATAGTTTAGAAAGATCGTGCCTCGAAATCAGAACCGACGCTTCCATGGGCAAGGGAAGGGGAAAAAGACAAACGACTCACGATTGCTGCCTCCGCTGCACACTCCCTGCTCACGAGCATCTTCATGGACAGACCGAGAGACCGAGAGACCGAGAGACCGAGAGACCGAGAGACCGAGAGACCGAGAGACCGAGAGACCGAGAGACCGAGACACCGAGAGACTGAGAGACCGACGAACCGACCGACAAACCGACCGACGAACCGACCGACGAACCGACCGACAAACCGACCGACATGCCGACCGACGAACCGACCGACGAACCGACCGAGCGACCGACAGACCGACAGACCGACAGACCGACAGACCGACAGACCGAGAGACCGAGAGACCGACCGACCAACCGACCGAGCGACCGACAGACCGAGAGACCGACCGACGAACCGACCGACGAACCGATCGACAAACCGACCGACAGACCGACAGACCGACAGACAGTCCGAACCGAGACAAAGGTGTGAGCAGAGAGGTTTCCGTCGCGCCCGGGGCTGTTCCTGAAAAGAGAAGAGCAGAATGGGACCCAGAAAGGAAAAAAGAAACCTGGAAAGAGAAGAGAGAGAAAGCCCTGCCTAACCCCAGGATGCCTGTTCGGCGCCCTGGGGGGTTGCCCTACCTAACCCCAGGATGCCTGTTCGGCGCCCTGGGGGGTTGCCCTACCTAGCCTCAGGACACCTGTTCGGGTCCTGAGGGGTCCCCTACCTAGCCTCAGGACACCTGTTCGGTGTCCCGAGGGGGTTAATGGAAAAAATATGAAATGCAAATAAAAAGCTAAGCACTGCACTGACAGGTGAACCGAACGCGAACCCGAGACCGTATTCATGCTAGCATGTCAATTTTCGAACGAGAGTCATGACTCCTTGCTCGCTTTCCGAACCACAAAAATAAATACAAAATAAAATAAAATAAAATAAAATAAAATAAAATATATGGTTGGTGGGAAAAAATAAGGAAAAATAAATGAAAGCAAAAAACCTTGCATGCATGCTGAGGTACCCCTTGTGGCTGCTCTTCGGTGGGCTTAGTCCTTGTGGTGGGTCGCTTGTGACCATCGATCAGCTGCTGCCTGTTGCTTCTGGGGATGTCCCCTAAACGCGAACCGAACCGAACCGAACCGTAATCCAGGCGGGCAGGAGGTGGCCCAAAAGTAAATCGAAATCGAGTCGGACACACACCAGACGACGGAGACTGCGTGGGTGGCGACGGCGACGACGACGAAGACGGCGTCAACCACCGAATAAATTTCAAGGAAGGGGTGCGACCGAACCGCGAAGTGTGGGGCTGAGGTGGACCCCGGGAGAAGAAGCCGCGAACGCGAACGCGAACCGAACCGTAATCCAGGCGGGCAGGAGGTGGCCCCAAATCGAAAGCGCTTCACCGAATCAAGTGTGTGCGTGCGTAGGCTGTCGTCAGAGACTTGAGCGAAAAGTCCGCGGAGGGTGTGCATGTCCCGAACCGATTCATGCTTGCGCTTGCAACCGATCATGAATTTGAGCAGACGGTGGACATTCTGAAAGCGCATGCACACCCCAGATACATTCGAGACAAGAGCCCAGTCGATCGATGGGTGATGGGAGACGTGCCTCAACGACCGGCCGACCGACGAAGGAAACGATTACGGAAGTCAACCCATCACAAGAAAAAAAAACAAAAAAAACAAAAAAAAACCGAGGAAATAAGATCACTTCGAAGCATGTACCCGTGCCCCCGTGCCCCCGTCACCCTCCGCCGGCAGCATGCGTTGTCCCAACATCTCTCAGACTGGCCAACATCCATCAGGTTCTCCACAACTGGTCATCATCTCGCAGAAAGAGAGAAAAAAGTCCCGGAAAAATGTACCCTTGTCGTGGCCATGGGAGAGGGGGGGGGGGGGGTGCAAGGGGGGTTCACTCTCACACGCGAGGGTGGGTGGGTACACATCAACCGAAAAAAATCACAACAACAAATTCGAAAAAAAATCACTCCCGACTCCCGAATCCACGACGCGCACTCCGCGACGACCACCGACAGACTGAAAATTTTCCCCGCGGGGGGGCACCCTTTTATAGGCTCGGTCACCCCCACCGGAGGATCAGCGGAAAATTTTCGGTTTTTTTGTTTTTTTGCTGGTTTTTTCGATATTTTTTTCGGTTTTTCGCGGTCGACGCGTATGGTGGGCGTGGACGGCGGTGGGCGGGTGGCGTCTGCAGGCGTCGGTGGCGTTTTTGAGGAGTTTTGGGGTGGTTTTTGGCGGATTGAAGCGGAAAATTGGTGGTTTTCTTGTGTTTTTCGAATTCAAAAACGCCACGAATCGCCTGAGGACTGGATTTCTTTTCAAAAACGCCACGAATCGCCTGGAGACTGGACTCCTTTGAGTCCAGAGGAGGGCCGATGAGCGCGGCGACTCGTGGAGCTGTTTTGGTTCGGTTCTCAGATCTGCGGGTGGTGTCGGTGGACTTTGCTGTGGATTCAACCACGTCCGTGAGTGGTGCTCATCTGTCAGGAGGCACTTTGCCGCATTCAACCACGCCGGGGGAGTGACTCAGAGTTGTCCCCATGAATTCTTTACAAACATTAAACGCAGGCCCGCCTGTCCGAGTCAGCAGAAACACATCTGCTCGGCTCGGCGGGCGCTGAAGCCTGCAACAAAAATAAAGTCAAACTTACACACACACTCGGTAATTGTCAGGACCACATCCGGTAAGTATCAGCCGAACGCCAAGAGTGCATTTTCCATTTCAGGAGCGAAGTGGAGTCCAGTGACACTTGAAATTGTGAAATTTTCGCACAAAATTGCTGATTTTTCCCCGAAAACAGTCGGCCAACGGATCGAAGATGATGAAATCATGACCGGCGCACCCGAGGCCATCGTCCGAAAGGAGTACCGCCGTTTTGCATGTCCTGGAGTGTCTATTAATCGATCCTGAGAGTTTGGGGTGCATCCGGCAACATTGAGATTTTGACCCCAAAATCCAAGCAGTGGCTAGTAAGGCATTTCTGCTGGATTTCAACGCTCAATGGATGTCAAGGTCACTTTCTCTGACAATTTTTCCTACTTTCTACCGATCGCAGCCGCGTGGTAATGGGTGCCTAGGAGTGTTTTTTCATGCTGAATCCATTGCAACAAACGGCATTTGAAACAACCGCACGGTTCAGGAGATACGGCCGATTTTCCAAAAAATATACCTTTTCGGTCACTTTTTCCTACCTTCTACTGGTCGTAGCGGCATGAAATTATGCTTAAAAGAAGCGTCTGACCGTCGCGCATGTATTTCAAAAATACTGGAACAAAAGCAAAATCGCCGAAAAACGCTTAGTTTTCGAGATATGAGCGATTTTGTAAAATTTGTTATTTTCGGTCACTTTCTCCCGTATTTTTGCCCACTTTCTTCTTACCGCAGCGGGACAAATATGGGCTCAAAAGAAGCGTGCTTGCGTGCTGAATCGTTTGCTTTTGAAATGAACAAAAAAAAGCCAATACTTTCCGAGATATCCCCGATTTTCCAAAATATGTGACCTCAGGTCGCACATTCCGCACTTTCGAGCGAATTTCTCCGGACCTACTGGTCGCAGCGGCGTGAATGAGGGCTCAAAAGACGCGTCTTTGCGTGCTGAAAAAGCAGCATTTTAAATCAACTGAAACAAGGGAGCCGTTTTCGAGATATGGCCGATTTTCCAAAATAAACGACTTTAAGTCAGGTTTCGGCACTCTCAAGCGGATATCTCCCGACCTACTAGTCCTAGCTGCATGGGGGTGGGCTCTAAAGACGCGTCTTTTCATGCAGAAAAAAACGGATTTTTGCCTCAGCTCTCCAACGAATTCCCACCCCAAAAATCGGAGCAGTGGTTAGTAAGGCATTTCTGATGGATTTCAACGCTCATCTTCCAGCAGCCACGGCGGCCCTATTAGGGCTACCAGCGACTTGCGGACAATTTTCTGCATGTCCTGGGGTGTCTATTAATCGATCCTGAGAGTTTGGGGTGCATCCGGCAACATTGAGATTTTGACCCCAAAATCCAAGCAGTGGTTAGTAAGGCATTTCTGCTGGATTTCAACGCTCATCTTCCAGCAGCCACAGCGGCTATACATATTTTTCTGCATGTCCTGGAGTGTGTATTTATCGATCCTGAGGTTGCTACACAACCGGATCAGTCCCGAATTCGGCCATCGCTTCGAATAGCTCCTTGCGATGAATGCTGTCGTATGCGGCCTTAAAACCGAGTAACAGATGGTGAGTATCGATTTGAAACTCGCTGGTCTTCTCCAGGATCTGCCTTAGTGTGAAGATTTGGTCTGTAGTCGATTTGGCCGGGCCGGAAGCCGCACTGGTTCACACAGTACGCTGGATAGGAAATCCCGCGGACTTAGCCGCAGCAAAAGCTCAGACACGAAATTCAGAAAAACAAACGCAAGTTGCTTAATAAGTCGAAACTACCCAAATTTATTACTTAATCTTACGTACAGTGGTTACATCTATGAAATGTATATATGTATTTATAAAATATGTATTAAGTATACACGCTTTTCGAAAAAACTAAAAAAAAACCAAAAATTAGTTGCAAAACAGAAAAGAAAAAAATAAAATAAAAAAACAAATGCATATTGAAAAGAAATCGGTATGTCTTCAAAATATGTATACATATATTCGTGGCAATAAAATATACTCTATCTCTTAGGTATAGTCATCTTTGATTTTCTTTTTTCTTAAAAGTAAATTTTTTTGTTTTTCTCCGTTTAATTTTATTTTGGTTAGGTATACATTTGGTCCTTATAGCATTGGTTCTTACCCGACAAAAAAGAGCGTACACCTACGACACCTACGACCTCGATCTTCGAGAGAGAGAAGATCATCTACGTGTTGCTGTATGCGATTCATAAAATTTATTTAAAATTAATGTTTATTTTTATTTTTTTTTATTTTGTGAATAAATACTTAAGCAGTTAATTGTTATTGATTGTTGTTTTTTTTTTTACACATCCTCAGCGGACTATAGTAGAATAGAGTTTTTCTTTTTGTTTCTTGGATATAAGTATTTATTTACAATTTATTTTCTTATTACTTAAATATTTATAAAAAAACTTTTTTTTCCGTAAAAATATCTTAGTTGACGGCTGTATGAAGTTCGAGTTAGGTTTACGTGTGTATGCGCAAGGCAAGTGATGGCAAGCAAGAATAAGAGCGTGTGTGTGTTTTTGTTTTGAAATTAAATGGCATGTGTGTGGTCAAGCTGGCAGAAGTGATGAGAGGCAGTCCGTCGGGTGATTCTGTTCCTTGAAGCGGGCTGAGGTGACTCACGAGGATCAGTCTACGACATGAGCACAGTCTACTTGATGATTGTAATCGTTCTAGGTGACGGTCTGAAGGTGACCAACTCACGAGGACACAGGCGTCACTTCAGGCGACAGTCGAGTTGACGATCGAGAGGTTGTAGGTGACCACGAAAGCTGAGGTGACTCACGAGGACACAGGCGTCACTTCAGGCGACAGTCGAGTGGATGCTGGAGATCGTTGATCGTGCCGATCGCTGTTGTTTCTGAAGCGACTTCGACCACCAACTGATTGCTAGCTCAGCTAAGGGCATCCCAAGTGCTGTCTCCCGAGCCGTATGATCGTCGGAGATCAACGATCGACGATGATGAAGTGAATTTGAGCGACATTTTGGACTCCTTCAAGATCAACGTTTGAGTGAAGAGTCCAAGACATGCCTTAGCTCAGTTAATGATAGACCAGGACTTTTACACATGTTCGTCGAAGATTAACGCGATCGACGTCAGGAAAGACAACAGATCAAGCAAATTCAACACGATCCTTGAGAGAATCCGAAGGAACGAACAGTCCAGGTGATCCGTCCATCATCAGTCCCTCCCGTCGCTTGAAACTGAATTCTTTGAGATCGACGATCGGTGGGTGGTCATTTGGAGTCCCAGCTGATCAACTAGAGACTGATTGTGATGAAGTGAATTAAGATCATGTTGGACTTCTTTAAGATCAATGAGGAGTCTGGTCAAGAGGAACAGTTGCAGCGATTGTCCTCAGACTTCTGCCACGCCTTCGACTTGCCTTGAGCATCGACGACAGGATTCAAATGTCGAAAGGATCATCAGTCGCTTTATTCGCCTGGTGTTGAATTCTTTAAGATCGATGATCGAGTGATCATGTGAGGCCCAGTCTGAGGCCTACGGAGAGTCCAAATGAGCTGGACTGGTATTTTAGAGTGATCAGAGCGGTCTCAATGTTCATCTGACGTCGATCCTTTATTCGGAGCTCCAACTGTGAAGTGGCCAAAGTCAAGGGTAGGTTCCAGGTTTGTATACAGCTGATCGAACTGGGAAATGGTCAAAATCAGAACGATCTGAATTCCCGCCTGTCGTCGATGCTCTATTTGGCGGTCCAACTGGGAAATGGGCAAAAGTCAGAATAAACGTCCAAGAGTGGAACCTAGTGGCAGAAGTCTGAGGACCATCGCTGCAACTGTTCCCCTTGATCACCACAGTCCCCTGGGCGCTGGTTGAAAGAGAAGATGTCGCCTGAGATTGAAGCAGGCTTTGTGGGCCGATCGAGTGATGATTTTCACGCAACGCCATGCCCGAGAATGAAGCGGATGATCACCACCAGAGGCAGACTGACAAGACTTCCATCTAAGCCGCCTCAACACAACTGCAAGCCGTTTCCACACCAAACAAAAAAAGTATACGTCTACAACTAAATAGTTCTAAAAATATGTTTATAAACCTACATCTCCTGTCTAAGACTCTACAAAAATTTTACGTATAGGTAGCTTTGGTTGGGTCTAGTCCATGATCTATTCTTTATGAGTTACATTCCATTTTATCACTTTTTCCTTGCTCCTCATGCGCGGGCGGCGAGCCTAGCCGTGTGTTTGATCGCAATTCAACTCACACGCGACACCTCAAATGTTTCGTCTACAAAAAGAAAGTATCTCTCTGATTTGACGGTCTTTGCGGCTTACAACTTAATCACTCGTATGCGAAATCGAATTCATTAGATAAACTGTGACGAGTGAATGCATGAATGTACGATGAAGCTGGACTCTAAGAACAACTGCATTGGTCAACGGCCATATTTGGTATTGTGCTCATAACGAGAATATTGTCAGTATTAAAGTAAAGCAGTTGAAGGGGACTCATTTTCGTTGGCGAACAGCACGGCTGGGGTGCTGTGCTCAATTGCACTAGATGCGTGTGCGGGTAGCGTTCCATGAAGCCGACACGACACTCGCCATTGCAGAAGTACGCATCGAAGGACGTCGGTGCGACCACCCAGTTCCATTCGAATTCGGTAAAGTTGACCACAAGGGGATAGCGACAGCAGCGTTGTTCGTTGTCACTCTCGGAGCAGTTCATCGATGTGTTGCGCTTGGAGCGACGCTTGCGATTGTCTTTCGTTAGAATTTCAATATAAACTGTCTGTAAAGAGAAGGAAGAGGGGAAAAAGAAAACAAGAAAAGTACTTGATTAGTTGGGGAAATTATGGGTTTCAAGATTCTACGACGTTTTGAGGCTTTCTTCTTCTTGTGAGTTCATGTCGCGAAGTCAACACCAGAACCGACCACAGTCACCGACAAGCGGATAGGCCACGTTCAGTTAAGTAAAATCTTCAGCTCATCAAGACCATGCCGCGGTCGTGCAGACTGAAGATAGCTGACAAGGTCTAAGTGTTTTGGTCGAGACTTGAGACGCACGTCCATCCAGGACATCCACTTGCATGGCCACTCCACGTACCGAGGTAAGCCGACCACCACAACGTACTGGCGGCAAGTTCAGTTAAGTAAAATCGCAAGCTCATCACTGACCACAGCTGGCAAAACGACTACTGTTCTCAGACCGGAGACTGAAATGTCCAACCGCATTCCTTTGTTAGACCACTCCTTGTACCGTGAGTAGACACCGACAAGTTCTGTTAAGTAAACCTGTAGCCCATCAGGACCGAGTGCTGGCTTGACGGAAGACGTCTGGTGACGGGCTAGTGGCTAGACCCATGTACATTCACCACATTCAATTGTCTGACTCCTCCACGTCCCATGCTAGGCTGTCCACCGCCAAGTTCTGACGCCACGTTCTGTTATTTAAAATCTCCCACCTAGGTGCGCACTTTCATTTCAACTACTCCCGCTCCCCACACCATCCCGCGGTGGCTTCTCGCCTGAAACACATCACCCCCATCCCCCTCCAGCGAAGTAACCCAGTCCCATCCCCAATCCCAACAAGATTCGATTGATTTTTCACAAAAACCACGTCACATCCATCTGAGCGAAGCCCCAGTCTAGCAGAGACAATCACCGCAAGTACTCGCCAGATGACGTCACAGCATGAAAAATCAACCTTAAATCGATGATTTTTCACAGAAAACAGCCGGGAAATGACTTGAAGTGGATGGAATTACTCATGGGACACCCGGCCCCTTCGTCCACAGCCATTCCCGTTCAAAAATTCACTCTTTTTTGGAAAATCGAAAAAATGCACGATTTCGCCCAAAAAATGCAGTAAAATGCGAAACCATCTCAGTCGACTTTTTCCGCTGCGAGCGTGCAAATTTTTGAAAATCGATTTTTGGGAAATTTCGGCCGGTTTTTGGGTGAAAGTTGGATGGAATGGTGTGAGTGCAGGTGGAGACTGAAGTCTGCATCGAAAATTTGAAGGAAATCGACGCGGAAATGCGAAAATGAGACGCGGTTGAAGGTGGCTCGTGGCTGATGGGGTCTTCAATAAGAGGTTGCATTTGCGGCGGTGGATAGAAATGCACTCGGTAGGAGTTTTGGGGATCTGGAAATGGGAAAATGTAGGGCATGGTATGCAGTTTTTTCCTGTAGAAGGTCAGAGTTCTGCGAAGATGGAGTGCATTTTTATATGCTTGTCAATGGCGGTCAGCTTTGGGTGGTTGTTGTTATGAGACGGAGTGAATGTTGGCGGCGCATTTCACTCTTCGATGGAATAATGGCAAAGACGGTCCTGTGGGATTTTTCGGAGCTCTGTTAGTCGTCGCTGGCTGAGCTGCAGATCGTGTTGCTTGAACCAACGCAGTCTGCAGCCAGCCACTCAGTGTTGCTTCTGAATCTCACCGCCTTCACAGAGACTCGAAAAAATTCAAAAAATACAAAAAAAAATAAAAATACTCACAAATGCTTTATTATTCGGTGAATCGCCGGTAGTTATGAACGGCTTCATCCACGCCTCGGATCCCTTGATGACGATGCCCTGGTTCGTGGTCGTGTCACGCATCCAACTCTGCACCAGCTGGGTGACATCAATCGATATCCATTCGCCGAGACCGTTGGGAATCTTATGCTGTGACTCGGTCACATTCACCGTATGCGTTGCCACAGTGCTGTTGACGCGACGCACCACCCGACTGATGGTTATCACGATCTCACGACGATTGTGTTCCGGATTGCTTTTCGAGTTTGCGTTCAGCAGATTTGGCTCGTACTCACGGATCCAGTCGCGTCCGCGCAGATAGACGTGCAGCAGCGCCTGAGAGACGGTCGAGTGGTCGCTTCCTTTGAATTGGAAATTAAGAATTTCCGCTTTGCGATTATGTCGCATGCGTGGCACTGAAAAGGGAGACAAATGAAAGAGGTTTTATTAGTGCAACGAGGAGTGTTTGGGTTGACATGCTAAGAAACTAAGAAGCTACATCATCTCTTATCCTACAGCTTTCCCTGATTTCTCCTCACGGTAGCCACAGAGTGGAGGGCGCAAGAGAAGCGTGCTAAATCCATCGCAACAAACCGCATTTAAAACAAACGAGCCGCTCCAGAGATATGGCCAATTTCTCATTCATGATTCGTTCCAGGCCACCTTCTACTGGTCGTAGTGGCTTGGGGCTCAAAATAAGCGCCTGAATTTGGGAATGTATGTATTTGCCGCAGGAGCAAGGACAATAAGGCCGTGTCTTCTAGCACCGAGAAAAGCGTTAATTCCCCTCAGCTCTCCAGCGAGGCCCCATCAGCCATCGACTGTCCCCCACCGTGTGCTGCCTTCCTGACTCCTTTTCCCTTGCACTTGTTCCTACCTACTTCACAGCAGCATGGTTTCGGACTCAAATCCTTCCTCTGCAAACCCTGCCAGCAACTCGATCGCTTACTCCCCGAGATACCATCGGTTTTCTAAAACAAACCTCCCTACGGTGCTTGCACCTACCCCCTAAGCCCGGCTCACCTGCTTCCAACCACATCACATCAAAAAAAAGGAGGAAAAAAAAAATAGCAACGCCTTGTCAGTACTTACTCGTTGGAAATACGTACACTCTGTTGACAACAGAGAAGAACTCATCCGAATCGGAATCGTCCCTGTACAGCTGTCCCTTCTTCTCGTCGTCCTCCTCGCCACCGTGATTGTAGTCGCCCGAGTACGCGTTCGGATCGTCGCCCTGCATGTCGTTGTGATGGTCCCTGCTGTAGCCGCTGATGTAGTCATTCGAGTGCGACATCGAACCGAGCGACGGATCGTCCATGTCGTTGTCGTCACTGTGCGACTGCCTGCGCATGTCGGCCGACGCGGACGCCTTGTTCGCCAGGAAACTCTGATTCTTGTAGAAGCTCTCGATGATCGTGTGCGGCACCGGCGGCGCCGTGATATTCGGCAGTATTCGCATTTCCAGGCGCAGCAGAATGTGCCGCTTGATCGACTCCAGATTGTCGGCCTTCACTTGCTCGCGCATCTGACAGGAATGACAGCCGCTGTTGGCGTAGCTGGAGCTCGGCTCACGTCGCATATTGATGCGATGGTTGATGTAGCTGGTGATGCTGCCGCCGCCGGACGATCGATACGGGAACTCATCGCCGCTCGAACTCGTGCCACCGACTGGCGCATGATACTGATGGCTGCTCGGGCTGTTGGCCGCGTCGGCCGGCGATGACTGCGTCTCTTTGCTGCTCCGCGCCGCCGACAGTGTCCCCGACGCGGGACCCTCCTGCGAGGATGTGTTCACAATGCCCGCGGCGAAGGACATCGACGGGGCAAAGGCGGCTGCGGGTGAGAGGACGGCCGAGACCGTCTCGTTTGGAGGGCTGGTACAGTTGGTGAGCGGCACGGCCAACAGCAGCTGCAAGAGGATGATGATCGGCAGCAGGAATTGCGTTTTGCGTCGCATCCGCCGCAGGCTCCGGCTGACGTACTGCACGAACTCCTTCGCGACCATCACGAACAGCATCCACAGGTAGTAGCCCGCCTGCCGGTGCTGCACGTTCCGGTGTCTGTCCTGCCGCTGGGGCCGATGGGTCTCGGCCTGCGGCATCTGCGATCGCTTTTTCTTATAAGTAATTAGATTAATTTTACTACTCACACTGTTCTTCATATAATCACTCGCAATATCACAATACGTTGATATCGTTTCAATGCAGTCGAAACTGTCATAAACAATTGGCAAGTATGATGTCGCGTACGTGGCGGAGTTCGCTTCTGCTTCGGACGCCTGCTGCACCGGCGCCGATGACGGTGGCGCCGCCACAGCCTGGGCCTGTCGCAGCGGCGACCAGAGCCGTGGCGCGCCGACCGCGGCCGCCTGCTGGACCACGCTGGGCCGATGCCATACGCCGGCTATCATCGAAGCGCATATTTCCGAGGAACAATTTATATCACGAGACGTCCACGAACGGCTGGTGTGGCTGCTGTCGCTTGGCTGCTGCTCTTGGCTGGTGTCGATGGCAAAATGCTCGCTATGAATGTGTGAGTCTACATTTTTGATCTTGCAATTGCAACGCTTGTTGTTGTACTTGAATAGACGGTGGCTCTCCTGGGACTCCTGCACCCGTTCGAGGACCAGAATTTCCTGCTCGAAGCGATACCGCAGCATGTGGTGGTGGTACTCCTTTAAGTGGCGGCTTCTAAGTGCTTTCAGGCGCTTGCATCTGTACATGCAGTTGACGAGTTGATAGCAGTCGGACTCCTCGGACAGAAGGGCCATTTTATGGCCAGACATCTGGCTGTCTGGCTGGGTGGGCAGGACTGGCTGCTGGACACCGTCTGTTCGTTGTGATGCTGCTTAGGCGGGCGTGTCCGACGTGGCTGGACGCATTTTCTGTTTTTTCTTGTCTGGAAAGAAAAAAAAAAAAAAAACACGATTAATCAGAAAGAAATCTTCAGAGGGAGCAGAGAATGGATTGCGAAGGGTAGACGCTATCGCGTCTTAGGAAACTCTAAACCAACGCATGGCAACACCACAGCTATTGAGCCACACACCACGCGCCACGGTACATTTGACGCAAAAACCAATCAAATGCATCCTCGTCAGCCTTCCCTTTCGCACAAGTGACAAATAAAATGACTCCCATCCATCACCACACTCGCCAGGCATTGCCAGACAAGCGACAACGCATCTCTTTTCGACCGCTTCATGGGTGACGTCAGCGGAACTTAAAAATTCAACTTTTCGAATTTCCAAGGATTCTGGGCGAATTTTTTGCTGATCTCACTTAGATTGACTCCTCCACACGTGGCCCCATGCACTTGGACCGAAATTTCCCAAGAAAAGCAAAGAAAATCGACTTTTTCAAAAATGACACGATTTCCACCGAAAAATGCAGTAAACCGGCATCGCACCTGGGTCGCATTTTTTTGCCGTGAAAAAACGCCTTTTCGGTGGAGGCGACTTGAGGAGTACACGGACTTGTGGGACGGATTGCTCGGGAACCAGGACGAGTCTGGGGATGTGGGGCACTGCGTTGGAAAGGGGACTTCATGCCGAAGAGGGATCAGGCGGGGGTTTTTGACGGAAGTGCCGTGGGTGGAGTGGGGGAGGGGAAATCTGAGATGACCTCGTTTTTGCAATGAAATTGATGAGGGCTGGCTTGTGGGATGAAGTTCTCGGGAACTAGGGCACGCCTGGAGTTGGGGGGCACTTCAATGGATCGGAAATTTCATGTAGAAGAGGGATAAGAAGGGGTTCTTAAGCGACGGTGGTGCAAATGGTCCGTGGGAGCTAAGGTATGATGTTGCCTCCGTTGTCCCATAACACTGAGGCATCGGAGGTGATTGGACGTCGATGTGTCTGGGAAAGGACGTAGAAATGTCAGTGGGCAACCGTGAATACGAACAGAAGCCCAATTAGACACATTTCTAAACTGACTCCTTCCATCGTTTAGAGAGGCCGCCGCCTGCTGTCGGAAGACATGGTGTTTTGTGGCACGATTCTCTCGGCAACTGGGATGAATCCAGGGATGTGGGGTATCAGAGTGGACAGGGAGCTGACTGTAGATGAGGAGTACGGAAAGACTTTCCATCGGCAGTTCCTTGGTTAGCCACTGAGAAGCACACTTTCAGGCAAGCTCCTCCGAGATGCAATAACCTTGAGCCAACTTCTACCAAGAGTTCCCTGTTTGGCCATTAAAAGGCACAATTGCAGGCATCCTCCTCTGAGCCAATTACACACACTGAGTTGTTGCGACCAGAATGGCGTGAGCTGCTGCCACAAGCTCTGAAGTGGTCACTACACCCGTTGCGAGGCTGTGACTCGTCTCATGATTACACCCAAGGCTCTAGGTTTACGTGTGCACCCCAGAAATAACCCTGGAAGGTCCAAAGCTGATCGATAACTGAGGTAGTCTGTGATGCCACTAGTATGTCGTTTGTTTGGTTAGCGGGCAAGGGCACGCTCGTCATCGTCGTGGTTAGTCCTGCTAGCGCGCGAGGCTCTAAGCTATTCCATGATGGCACTACAAGGCTCTTAGTCGTGTGCAGCGGAGTAATGCCTCAGGAAGGGCCAGAAGCTGATCAATGAGCCCACGAGCGGCAGAGGTGTGACCAGATCAGTTGGTGAGTTCTTCAGCCACAAGCTCGGAAGTGGTCAGTTCACCTCTGAAAGGTACAGTGAGCGGCTGAAGTACGACCAGAATGGGTGGTCACAGCCGCCATTGCGAGACTGTGACAACATCTGGTGGTCGGTTGAGCCACTACAAGTACTGCCACATTTCGTTGTCAACCCCGAGTCCCACCAGCCGGTTCATCATCCTCGCCTCGATGAAACCGAAACCCCACACCCCCACGCAGCGGGCAAGGGCACGCTCGTCATCGTCGTCGCCGTCGGCCGATCCAGTACCGCCGCCGCCCCGATCAAAAATCTTATCAAAGGCCATCCGCCAGCCAGCCGACTCAGCCCACGTCTCGTCGCCGCACAGCATTACAGCACATGATGTAAACGAAGGACATACGGATACACATCCACCACCACCAGCAGCAACGTCTCTTGCGTTCATTCATTCATCCACTTGCGGACGGCCGCTTCCTACGCGTGCTTCGGTTCAGTTCGGCTCGGTTCATCTCTCGCGCATCCGAATAGCCTTGAAGACGAACCGTAGTGTCATTGCTCAGCACGCAAACACAAACACGTCTAGATTGAAGCATATCCACTCTGTCACTCTGTCACTCTGTCACCCTAACTATACGCTTTAAAGTTCATTAGATGACCAATTTTGGGTCAAGGTCACTTCCAAAGAAGTCACAACCGTCTCTCGGCGCTCTCTCTCTCTCTCACTCAACACCACTGATTTCAATTATTTATTGTTATTAATTCGCAGCCACCATCGAGGGGCAGCGCCAACGATACGCCTGCACTTTCCGTGGACTGTGACTCGTTATCAGAGACTCTGACTGTGTGTGTGTGTGAGTGTGAGAGGGATCCGAGTACAAAGCAGCACACAACACTGAACTCGAAAAAAAAAAACTGAAAAAAAAAAAACCGCCGCATGATGCTGTGCTGGCCACTGATACAGTATACATGAGCCATGATATGCACCAAGGTCGACAAATCGTCGCGTGAAATGTAAAAATATGCGGACCAGCCATTATCTTTGAATTTTCGGGATTGAGTGGGAAGGTACAAGGAAAAAAAAGAAAATAAGAAAAAAATGCTTTAATTTTTTCATCGTCGTCGCGTTTTTTTGCGATTTTTTTTCTTTTCGGTTTAATTTGAATTTTGATTGTGACTTCGCGTGATTTCGCCCGGGACGATGGGACAAACGGACTGACGATTGGCGGCCGCTGCTGCGGCTGCGGCTGCGGCTGCTGCTGCTAAGGTGAACTGCAGCCCAGAATTCCTCCGCGTTTATCGCGTCGCTTTGAGTTATTTATTCTTGCGTCTCGACTCTGGTGGCGTCTTTCTTTTCGGTTTCGTTCTGTGCGCTCGGTAGCGGTTCCTTCGGGTACGATGATAATTCATTGTTCATTAAACTTCCTTGGCATTTTGAACGTCAGTGGCTAGAAATAGAAATTAGAAGACAAGTGCATCGCTTGGTGGTGTCTTTTTTGTTGCTGTCCCTCTTCTTGTGTGTGAGAGTGTGTGGGTTTCTTTTTGCTAAATTTCTTTGTCTTGTTGGTTCGTGTGTTTTTTTTTGTTTGCCTTGCTTTTGGATTTTAATTTATTCGCTCTGCTGGTGGCTCAATTGATCGTAATTTGCTTTTAGAGGATCTCCTCGCTCTTGCCGAGTGAGTTTGGGTGCGAATTAGGGTTGTCAGCCTGGGGTCTATTACAAGGCCTTTGTTTGTGTCGTGTGCTTGTGCGTCCGGAGTCCGGGGGTGCTTCGAGGAGTGACTGTTCGGCTTGGGTTGGTGGGATTTTGTGATGCACTAGCTGGTTGGATCGTTTGCTGGCTCATTGCGGCTCGTGTCTGAGAAAGTGAGACTCTCCTGGATTACGACTCGATGCCTGGGCGGTTCTTCGTTCGGTTCGGTTCTTCTACGCTACATTTCAGGGCTCGTTTAGGCTGCTCCGTCGGACCAAGGGGCGGTTGTTCGACGCTGCATTTCAGGGCTCGTTTAGGCTGCTCCGTCGGACCAAGTGGCGGTTGTTCGACGCTACATTTCAGGGCTCGTTTAGGCTGCTCCGTCGGACCAAGTGGCGGTTGTTCGACGCTACATTTCAGGGCTCGTTTAGGCTGCTCCGTCGGACCAAGGGGCGGTTGTTCGACGCTACACTTCAGGGCTCGTTAAGGTTGCTCCGTCGGACCAAGGCTCACTTGTTCTTCGCTACATTTCCGCGATCATTTAGGCTGCTCCGTCGGATCAAGTGGCATTTGGGATCGTTTAGACAAGTCCGCCGCATTACGCCATGGCAGTGCCTCCAGCCTCCACTTATCTGTCCGCCATCCGATTAAGGCGTCGATTAGGTTTGTTCTGGTCCGCGACACCCACCAGCTGAGCTCGGAGAACAAACGTCCTCCCCTCCTTCGCTTTGTTGAGCCCACCAACGACGCACCATTTGAACTCAAATAGATCCCACTTTGGCCATGAATTCGCTGCAAACCCGTCGCAACCGAGGGTGAGTAGTTGAACTGCCCCCGTCCGACAGATGTTTCCCCTGGCATTCTGTGTCATTTTTGGATTTTCATCGCGAAGGAATTTCAAATGGTTTTTTTTGGCACTGCGCCACACACACGGCGGCATGACTACGAGCAATTAATGGGTAATTATTGGTCCAGTGGGTGGGAAAACGTGGCCAAGTGATGGAAGGACTTGGTTAGGGAGGGGGATCGGTTTGTGTTTCGGTACGCCGGAGGCTGGGTTCGTTTGACTCTTGCTGTGGGGCTGCTGGGACACTGATTTGATGACGTGACTACAACCATACATGTGTGTACCCAGAAATCTTGAGAGGATCGTGCGTAACACTAGCGGTATGATCTTCCAAGACTCCGTTCAACTGCTTACGTGGATGACATTGACGTGATCGGACAAAAACCGCGGGCCTATAATCTGCCGAGTGCCGGCTAAGAAGTGGGGGGCTGGCAAATTGTGTCTGGCGGTAAATGAGGCCAGAGCTGTCGTCGAGAAAGGACGCACAACATCGACGAGCGTCACAAGCGGCAGCCAAGCACTTCGATGTAAAGACAACCGCTCCGCAGTAAATAGGGACAACGACATCAGTCGGAGCGATTGGGACACCGCGACAGAGGACGATCACGAAACCTATGGTGCACCCAGGTGGAGAAGAACCTCAACCAACTAGGCGTGCGAAATGGGATCGCGTCGGCTGGAGAGGCATGTGGGCCAAGGCTCAGGTCCAGCCCGGACTATAGTGTCACTCCAAGGAGAAAAAGTGTACACAGCGAGGAACTCGCCTTAAAGGAGCTCAAGGTTATTGCTTACTCAACTCGGAAGAGCTTGCCTGGAAGTGTGCTTCTCAGTGGCTAACCAAGGAACTGCCGATGGAAAGTCTTTCCGTACTCCTCATCTACAGTCAGCTCCCTGTCCACTCTGATACCCCACATCCCTGGATTCATCCCAGTTGCCGAGAGAATCGTGCCACAAACCACCATGTCTTCCGACACCAGGCGGCGGCCTCTCTAAACGATGGAAGGAGTCAGTTTAGAAATGTGTCCAATTGGGCTTCTGTTCGTATTCACGGTTGCCTACTGACATTTCTACGTCCTTTCCCAGACACATCGACGTCCAATCACCTCCGATGCCCCAGTGTTCTGGGACAACGGAGGCAACATCATATCTTGGCTCCCACAGACCATTCACACCACCGTCGCTTAAGAACCCCTTGTTATCCCTCTTCTACATGAAATGTCCGATCCATTGAGACATCCCCCAACTCCAGGCGTGCCCTAGTTCCCGAGAACTTCGTCCCACAAGCCAGCCCTCATCAATTTCATTGCAAAAACGAGGTCATCTCATATTTCCCCTCCCCCACTCCACCCACGGAACTCCCGTCAAAAACCCCCGCCTGATCCCTCTTCGGCATGAAGTCCCCTTTCCAACGCAGTGCCCCACATCCCCAGGCTCGTCCTGGTTCCCGAGCAATCCGTCCCACAAGTCCGTGTACTCCTCAAGTCGCCTCCACCGAAAAGGCGTTTTTTCACGGCAAAAAAATGCGACCCAGGTGCGATGCCGGTTTACTGCATTTTTCGGTGGAAATCGTGTCATTTTTGAAAAAGTCGATTTTCTTTGCTTTTCTCGGCAAATTTCGGTCTAAGTGCATGGGGCCGGGTGTGGAGGAGTCAGTCTAAGTGAGATCAGCAAAAAATTCGCCCAGAATCCTTGGAAATTCGAAAAGTTGAGTTTTTAAGTTCCGCTGACGTCACCCATGAAGCGGTCGAAAAGAGATGCATTGGCGCTTGTCTGGCAATGCCTGGTGAGTGTGGCGATGGATGGGAGTCATTTTATTTGTCACTTGTGCGAAAGAGAAGGCTGCCGAAGATGCATTTGATTGGTTTTTGCGTCAAATGTACCGTGGCGCGTGGCGTGTGACTCGCAAGCTGTGGTGTTGCCAGTCTGGAGGACACAGACTGTTGAGCCACCTCCGCCATCACAAATGCCCTCCTAGCAACAGCTGAGCCCTAGCGAGGCCAGGCGGCCACTCAGCAATCGTTGCCCTTGAAGCAGCACCAAACGCAGTCATTTCCCAGCGGTCGGCGACCCTCGCGCATTAAGTGAACTCAATCGACGATCAATCAGTCAAGAACACACACACACTCTCATATGAGTCCCGCCGCCCCTTCGCTCGCCACCATTCCATTTTGAAGGTCTCGCCGATGATTCATTGGTGCGCTCGTATCGCACGGCTTCCGTCAAAAAATTTGAACGGAACCATCTGCGTGCCGGCTTCGAGCGAGTATCAAACTAAACTTCACGCGCGGATGTCGTCTGGCCGCGTCATTACTTTACAATACTCGTACGGCCGTTATCTTGGTCTTGCTTGGTCGAGACTGACGCACAGAGCGCAGAGGGTGCGCACGAGGGGCAGAGCATGGGTGCGAGGCGTTCTTGTAGTTGAACTTTGAACAGCGCTCGGCGCTATCGCAGCCGCCAAACGCAACGTGTACGCTAGAGGCACAATTTACCTCAATTAGCGCCGAGTGTAGCCTCAATAGGGCGAGCAGACATAACAATTTCTCAAATAGTTTCGACGCGGCGCATTCTAGACGACGTCGCGACGGCTGCGGTACTCATCGCGAGACAACGATGACAGATGCCAGATCATCGTCACCGCACGTAACGCGGAGTTGAGGTATACTCGCGCATATGTACGCGCTGCCGCCTGTCGGCCGGTCGGCCGGTCGGTGTGCGCCGGACGAGACATCGCGATCGCCCCGTCATGGCGCACGTTTTATTTCATTATGAATTGTATCTAGTTCAAGGCCACGACAGCGTTTAGAAGTGTGCGCTTGCAGCTAGCAGTAGATTGCAGTAATAGAGAGAAATAAGGAAAACATTAATGCAATGGGGTTCCCGTGGGGGTGACCGCTGACTAATGACGGCAATTCGGTGGCTATTGACGAGGTGCGCGTGGGTGCAGTCCTTGCGTTGAAGAGTGAGGGTGCAGGGAACTCGGTTCAGGGATGAGTCAGCGGTGGATGCACTTGACACCCGGACATTTGCTGAGGTGCACAATGTAGCGTCGTACCGAGCGACAGACTGTGCTGGCGCTGGGGACTGAGGGCTGCCCAGACGGAGAGCCCACTTGGACGGGCAGCTGCCTAGGACGGACGGCCGCCTCAGACGGCCAGCTCCCTTGGAAGGACGACTGCCTCAGACGGAGAGCCCACTTGGTCGGGCAGCTGCCTTGGACGGACGGCTGCCTCAGACGGCCAGCTGCCTTGGACGGACGGCTGCCTCAGACGGAGAGCCCACTTGGTCGGGCAGCTGCCTTGGACGGACGGCTGCCTCAGACGGCCAGCTGCCTTGGAAGGACGACTGTCTCAGATAGACAGCTGCCTTGGACCGTGGGCTGCCTCAGACGGAGAGCTCCCTTGGTCGGGCAGCTGCCTTGGACGGACGGCTGCCTCAGACGGCCAGCTCCCTTGGACGGACGGCTGCCTTGGACGGACGGCTGTCTCAGACGGCCAGCTCCCTTGGAAGGACGACTGCCTCAGATAGACAGCTGCCTTGGACCGTGGGCTGCCTCAGACGGAGAGCTCCCTTGGTCGGGCAGCTGCCTTGGACGGACGGCTGCCTCAGACGGCCAGCTCCCTTGGACGGACGGCTGCCTTGGACGGACGGCTGTCTCAGACGGCCAGCTCCCTTGGACGGACGGCTGCCTCAGACGGAGAGCCCACTTGGTCGGGCAGCTGCCTTGGACGGACGACTGCCTCAGATAGGCAGCTCCCTTGGACCGTGGGCTGCCTCAGACGGAGAGCTCGCTTGGTCGGGCAGCTGCCTTGGACGGACGGCTGTCTCAGACGGCCAGCTCCCTTGGAAGGACGACTGCCTCAGATAGACAGCTGCCTTGGACCGTGGGCTGCCTCAGACGGAGAGCTCCCTTGGTCGGGCAGCTGCCTTGGACGGACGGCTGCCTCAGACGGCCAGCTCCCTTGGACGGACGGCTGCCTTGGACGGACGGCTGCCTCAGACGGCCAGCTGCCTTGGAAGGACGACTGTCTCAGATAGGCAGCTTCCTTGGACCGTGGGCTGCCTCAGACGGAGAGCTCCCTTGGTCGGGCAGCTGCCTTGGACGGACGGCTGCCTCAGACGGCCAGCTGCCTTGGAAGGACGACTGTCTCAGATAGACAGCTGCCTTGGACCGTGGGCTGCCTCAGACGGAGAGCTCCCTTGGTCGGGCAGCTGCCTTGGACGGACGGCTGCCTCAGACGGCCAGCTCCCTTGGACGGACGGCTGCCTTGGACGGACGGCTGTCTCAGACGGCCAGCTCCCTTGGAAGGACGACTGCCTCAGATAGACAGCTGCCTTGGACCGTGGGCTGCCTCAGACGGAGAGCTCCCTTGGTCGGGCAGCTGCCTTGGACGGACGGCTGCCTCAGACGGCCAGCTCCCTTGGACGGACGGCTGCCTTGGACGGACGGCTGTCTCAGACGGCCAGCTCCCTTGGACGGACGGCTGCCTCAGACGGAGAGCCCACTTGGTCGGGCAGCTGCCTTGGACGGACGACTGCCTCAGATAGGCAGCTCCCTTGGACCGTGGGCTGCCTCAGACGGAGAGCTCGCTTGGTCGGGCAGCTGCCTTGGACGGACGGCTGCCTCAGACGGCCAGCTGCCTTGGAAGGACGACTGTCTCAGATAGGCAGCTTCCTTGGACCGTGGGCTGCCTCAGACGGAGAGCTCCCTTGGTCGGGCAGATGCCTTGGACGGACGGCTGCCTTGGACGGACGGCTGCCTCAGACGGCCAGCTGCCTTGGACGGACGGCTAACTCAGACGGCCAGCTGCCTTGGAAGGACGACTGCCTCAGATAGACAGCTGCCTTGGACCGTGGGCTGCCTCAGACGGAGAGCTCCCTTGGTCGGGCAGCTGCCTTGGACGGACGGCTGCCTCAGACGGCCAGCTCCCTTGGACGGACGGCTGCCTTGGACGGACGGCTGCCTTGGACGGACGGCTGTCTCAGACGGCCAGCTCCCTTGGACGGACGGCTGCCTCAGACGGAGAGCCCACTTGGTCGGGCAGCTGCCTTGGACGGACGACTGCCTCAGATAGGCAGCTCCCTTGGACCGCTGCCTCAGACGGAGAGCTCCCTTGGTCGGGCAGCTGCCTTGAAAGGACGACTGCCTCAGATAGGCAGCTGCCTTGGACCGTGGGCTGCCTCAGACGGAGAGCCCACTTGGTCGGGCAGCTGCCTTGGACGGACGGCTGCCTCAGACGGCCAGCTCCCTTGGACGGACGGCTGCCTTGGACGGACGGCTGCCTCAGACGGCCAGCTGCCTTGGACGGACGGCTGCCTCAGACGGAGAGCCCACTTGGACGGGCAGCTGCCTTGGACGGACGGCTGCCTTGGACGGGCAGCGGCCTTAAGTAACGAGCTTCCTTGGACGGACGGCTGTCTCAGACAGAGAGCCCGCTTGCTCGGGCAGCTGACATAGGGTTGAGGGCTTGGAGGGCATGTGGATCAGGTTAAGTGATCGTTGGGGATCCAGCATAAGCCAGAGCTGTTCAGTTATGCGGCATCTGTGCCAGTGGACCATCTACGATCTTAGGCAAGCGTGTTTAGCAACTGTAGATGGCTTACGGGAGCGATGGGTGTGGGTGACGTGTCACAGACTTCGTTAAAACGTCCCGGCACCCATAGAAGTCGGACATTAAAATACTATGCCACTCCGGAAGGACACGTTTCCGGGAAGCCTTGAAGTTGAATGTGACTGAATAGAGTGCACAGCTCAGCCTGGAAAACACTGCAACTACTAGCACCTGGTTTGAGCCAAGCTGGTTGCTCTCTAGTTGCATTTTGACGGCCAACTGGCAGCGATCTACTTGACGAAGATTGCTAAGGCTGTCGTGGGCCAGGTGCGTATGACACTTGTTAGCACGAAGGACATTGCAGCTTAAGCAACCACCGACTGTTGGAGGGTCTTGGCCCACCCGATAACGGCTGAAGCCAAACCGCGTACACTTTCGGAGGAGAGACCCCAAGACCTGCCGTCTAAGCGTCTCGTTGTCCATCCCCTTGCTAGGTGGCACTTCCTTCACTTTAGCCGGATTTTCCCAAGTCTTCCCCCGCCCACCCAGCGACGAGCAGCGCTTCTTAGGCGTCCCGCCTTCTAATCAGTTTCAGGTCTTAATCACCTCCCACCTTTGAGTGCGCACACACTAGCCGAAAACTGCAGCGGCAGCTGTAAAGCCACCCCCCCTCGCCCCATCGAAAATCTGAATGCCAGAGCATGTTTGTTTTCAGGAAAAACCTACGTCGGGGGTTTATTTGCTTGCGTCTTATCGTGTGCCTAAGTTGCAAATGATCGAAGAGATACGAACCAGTGACTGCACACACACACACACACAGTCACACACGCACGCACACACACACTCCTGATGAATATTCAAAAGGTTAACGAAACCGTTCTGTGCGGTTGCAGTGCATGCGACCGCTCGGAGACGGCGGCCGGCGAGTACGGATGAGAGGCACAAACATACTTTGTTACCTATCCGCAACATTTCGTAACAGTTGAATTTCGCTGGCTCGTGTTTCGAATTAATTTTAAGGGCATGTGGAGCACGTAGAGCACGTAGAGCACACTCGCGGCAGCAATTGATATAAATATTCGATTTTGAGAAGAAAACTGCAAGTCAAGGGGGTCACACTCACCGAGTGTGGAATATTTTCAGAAAATTTAAATCTCCGGCCACACAATGTATGATTTGCGAACGGTGGGGGGACTGCGGGGGGCAGGGAGGACACGACGGAGTGGAGTGCAAATTAGGACAGTGCTGCTGGTGGCGTTTGGCGTTCGAATTCAGCGGCGGGGTTGCTATGAGGAGTTGCAATGAACTGGACGCGGGTTCAATTGCGGCCTGGCTTAGGGTGCGAGCGTGTGGGACAGTGGAGCAGAGGCAGTTGTGCACACAACAGGAACCTCGAGATCTCGTTTGAATTTCACGGAATTTGTTGGCGAATCGCTTCTGAAGCGTCGCCTGAAGATCGAGGCCGACTTTTAAGGGATTTTCTGATGCGGAAGCCCTTGCGGTGTTGGGAGATAGTGTCTGGGGCCGCGAACAATCCTTTTAAGATGCTTCATATGTGTGGGAGGTAACAACCAACTTGTAACGCACAATGGGGGCAGCTGGCCAGACATCGTGTTGAACAGACGCAGGGCTGCTTTAGAGGACGGATGAGTCCCTTGAACGGGCAGCTGCGCCTCGGACGGAGGGCTCTTTTGGACGGGCAGCTGCCCCCGTTGTGCGTTACAAGTTGGTGTGTGGCTATCGGAATGTGGCAAGCCGGTGAATGAGGACCTGACAGGTTGGCTTGGCACAATCAGACATCGTGCTGAACAAATGGAGAGCTGCCTTAGTGGACGGATGGGTCCCTTGAACGGACAGCGCATCTGACAGACTGACGGACTTTTGCTGTAAACGGAGAGCTCCCTTGGAGGGACGGCTACCTCAGACAAGAGAGCTCTCGTGACTTAAAGGACACGAGCCTAGACTGTGGCACCACACGAAGAAGACAAAGGCTGCCTCTGAGCTCATTGGATTGCTCCTGTCCACTGTCAACCAGCCTGACTCCCGCACAGCGTCTTTCGCCTGTCCACCTACAAGCTGCCACTTGCTACCCATCACGCTCCAGACAACAACTCCCTCCACGCCTCTGCCATTCATTCCACCTCTCAAGCCCCCTCTCATCAGCATCCTCGCCGACCCATCCACGTGCAAGAACACAAGCAACTCCCGTAACTAGCGAAGACACTCACCACATCTGCTGCCAATCGGTGACGTCAGAGCATGCAAACTCAACCTTAAATCGGTGATTTTTCACAGAAAACTGCCAGGAAACCACCCGAAGTGGCTGGAATCATCGATGGGACACCCGACCCCTTCGTCCACAGCCATTCCCGTTCAAAAATTCACTCTTTTTTGGAAAATCGAAAAAATGCACGATTTCGCCCAAAAAATGCAGTAAAATGCGAAACCATCTCAGTCGACTTTTTCCGCTGCGAGCGTGCAAATTTTTGAAAATCGATTTTTGGGAAATTTCGGCCGGATTTTGGGTGAAAGTTGGATGGAATGGAGTGAGTGGAGGTGGAGACTGAAGTCTGCATCGAAAATTTGATGGAAATCGACGCAGAAATGCGAAAATGAGACGCGGTTGAAGGTGGCGTGTGGTCGATAGGGTGACCAGGAAGAGGTTGCATTTGTGGGGGCGGGTAGAGGTGCACTGGGGAGGTGTTTTGGGGATCTTTAAATGAGGGAATGAGGGGGAAGAGGCGCGGTTTTGAAGTGGGGAAGGTCGTTAGTGGTTATTTTTTGTGGCTCGTCCGTGGTGGTCAACTTTAGGAGTTCCTACTGCTGCTTGATGCGCCCGTCTGCGCAACTACATTGGGTTAGTCAAAGGAATTCGTTTGTCTCGACTCAGATGACTGGGGACTCATGTGGAGAAAATAGACACTACAGCACATACCATGAGTGTCCGGGATGGTCCTTTGACTAGGCCACCAAGGAATGAAGCTGTAAGCGTGTGGGTTTTGAGGGAACTTAAAGAGCTTCTGTTTGTCTTGTTTGTGGGGCTGACTGAGACACAGTTCGTCAGTGAGGGAAAGATGGGTGCGATGTGAACCACGTATTCGCCGGTCTCTAGACGTCGTGAGAGTGGGTTCATAGAAATGAGCTACAGAGCAGCTTCCCCATCGACTCTAGTGAGTGCTAGATGCTCTAGATTCAAAACTAGATTCTCCACCGCCTCTTAGCGACACGCTTCCCAAATGATTCGCCAACAAATTCTGTGAAATTCGGATAAGAACTCGTTAGTATTTCAAATTCCCCCTCTTCAGCTGTGTGGGAGCGAGTGAGTCTATATAAGGGCCATCCACAGAGGGGACGGTTCTCAGTCGTGGATGACTCCCCATGCTGTGCAGATCGAATTCTTTTCTGGGGTCGAGTGCATGGTTCGGGCAGGTTGGAGGCAATTGGCTAGGAGGCTGTGGTTTGGTTTGTACTAGAAGCAGAGCCGCGTTTGATGCTGGTGCACACGCCGTGGAGTTTCCATGGGCAATTATGGCAATAAAAGCCATAGCACCAGGGCACAGTCAGTGCGAAAGGGGTGATGCTCTGTGCTGGGTACCTGGCGATAATGGCATTCAAGGTCTCGCGAATAATCAAACGGTCTCGCGAAGAACGGCATCCCTGGCAATCCCTTAATCGCCCACGCCACTTATCTCTATAGGGAGACACCCGTAAGACAAAGCAGGAGACAGCGTAAGAACTTGATGGCTTAGTCTGGAAACTGGAACAATGGCAAGGACCCTGCGGACGGCGCTGAATGAAAACAGATCTAAGCGCGAACACTTATTGGTGTCCTCACCGGCAGCAGCTGTGACGATGAGGAAGAAACAGAATCCATTCAACATCTGCTCTGCGAATGCCGAGCGCTAGCAATGATATTTTTAAACGCAGACGGATAGTTCCAGGAGTCCATCGGTCTCATGGCTCGGAATTACGGACACAATGGACGCAGGACTAGTTGCTCTAAGCGAGCCGAGGCCTCAAGGTCGTAAGGGCATGTCCACTGTGCTCTTATGAAGCTTCGTGAGTGGAGTCTGAATCTGTCTGAGTTTTGTTGAAAGATTGGTCTGTCATTGACCAACCGAGCGACGGCAAGTCTGGTTGGCGGTGTCTTCTGAGCTCAAATGCTTGCTGCAAGGCCAAGGCAATCAAGTCTCCTTTTGCCGACGATCGAGGTGGCATCGGGGCTTTGGAATTTTCAAGGGAGGGGACCTTGGCCTACGCGATCTTCAAGCCAACTGTCTTCACTTCCGCACGCAGCTGTTCTCTGTGGCAGGCTCTGAACCGAAGAATGGAATTCAGGCTATCGCGCCTCTAGTGCCGTAGGATGGACAAGAAAGGAGACTGAATGAACTTGGGCCTCTAGATCGATACACGACGTGCCTCCGTTGCAGACTCGGATCGTGTGTCTAGTGCCGTAGGACCCCATGGAGGCCTCTAGATCGATTTGACTCTGCCTGGATACACGACGTGTCTCTGTTGTAGACTCGGAAGTGAGTGTCTAGTGCCGTAGGACTCCATTGGGGACACACGACACACGTCTTTTATCGCAGGCACACAAGAAAACGACGTCCTTTTAGACGATAATGACTCTAGTGCCCTTTTGATCGAGACGGATTCTACTGAGCCCTGATCAAGCTGAAACCTCCTGATCGCAATGGACTCGCACCGTGTCCTTGAACCGCGCACAGTCATGGCTGCACTGCTCAAGTGATGTCACATGTGTTCCGAGGAACGCAATCAGTAGCAATGAATGGCTGTTGCGCGCAGCGTTTTGACGTAACAAACGATGACTAAGCCTCGCTCCCATGCACATTCTGCACACGCACCACCAAGCCAAGTTAATTCATGAAAAATAACAAAAAACGAAACAAAAACAGCAGAAGAAAAAAATGCATAAATACAAGGAGTCGCTCTCTCCGCGCTGAGATATGATGAATGATCGCCCGGACGCAAGTGTATCCGTCTCATTACACAAAACATATGAATGTGCAACAAACTTAATTCACTTGTACGTTACCCCGATGCCCGATCTCACCCTCCGTCTCTTGACAAAATGGGGAAAAAAAAGAAGACAAACCCAAGTCCACTGTCTGCAATCAATTGATGCTTATTAGTTTATTTGAATGTGAAATGAATATTTCGTGAATTTCGTCTGTGTATGTACAGTGTGTGATGTTTGTTCAAATAAATTGCAATTTTTTCGTTTTTCTTTGCTGGGTCGCTGATTTATAAGCGAAATAAATCAATGCTGTGCGGTGGTTTCTTTTTTTTTTGCTTCTGTGCTACGTGTCCTCAATACATACACTAGATCTATTACCAGGCGCATAACCATCCAACCAAACCATATGCACACAGTGACTACGAAAAAATTATTTTGGGAACCTAAACGCAAAAAAAACAACACAAATCCGAGCAAGAGAAGTAAAAAAAAAAATTAAATGCTTTTCTTTTGATTTTGGTTTTTTTTTTTTTGTGTGTTGCTTCTGCTGCTGGGTTGGGGTTGTTGTATGTACGCATCTGGCTTTAAAGGCACAATCATCGAAATGAACTCTCGAAAGATTGGAAAGAACAAGCATTTTCTCAGTTTTTTTTTTTCGGTTTTTTTGCGTTTTTTTTCTTTTCGCTTGTCTGTGTATTCGAACCGTGATCTGGTGAAAGAATGCGAATATCTATCTCGTGCTCTTGTTGGACCGCTGAAAGTTTATGTCCGAGCATAACTCATTGAAAGACTTTAAGTACCCACCTACCTGGCATATGGGATTTTTGTGGTTCGGAATTTTTTTTTGAAATTTTGTTTTTGATATTTTCGTGCACATCTCCAGTGTTAGATACATTATTGGCTGGGGGGTTTTTTTTACGTATCTGGAACATCTGAGAGTGCGATGAGGAGGAGGGCTTAAGTTTAACGAACTTCATGCGTCAAGGTGATACCCCGAGTGAGAGATACTGCTTACTTACCAAAAATCTGATGAGAATCGATGAGCGGAACTCTTAAACACTTGTCAAATATGAGCTTTCTCTTTCAATAAATGTCCATCAAGGGATCTTGTCCTTTGAAATGTTCTTTCTCTTCTCGTCGTTGCTGATGGTTTGGAGAGAGAGAGAAAAAAACGAAAAAAAACCGTTATCTTTCCCTTACATCACTTTTTGTTTTTTTTTGTTGTCTCAACATACGCTTGAATTCGCATCCGTTGAGGGTGTTACATTGTTGCATAGTCCCTCACGCACGGCGCACAGAGCTCAGCTCAGCTCGGCTCAGCTCAGCTCGACTCAGCTCAGCTCGGCTCGGCTCAGTGTGTCTGATCGAGAGAAAGTCGTTCGAAGGCACAATCACAATCATCAAAAATTAAGCAAAAAAAAAAAAACACACTGCCGTTGCAATTTTATTTATACACAAGAGAAGGTAGGAATGTATTTTTGTATTTTTGTTCCTTTCTCCTTCGAGAGAGAGTTGTAGGCAAACCAAAAAAAAATCCAAAAAACTATGCAAAACACACCATAAAGAGCAATTTTTCGAAATAAACTCCGTGGTTTTTTTGTTCTTATATATAACCTCTTCTCCTTTTTAATTTGAAATGTTTGTTTGCAACTTCACCGATGACACGATACAACCAAAAGACGCCGGGGGGGAGGGGGAAGATTTAAATTTTCAAAAAAAAAGAAGCAAAACAGAATAACGCTTTTGATGAAAGAAAAACCTACATGTACAATGTCCGTGAGTGTCTCCTTTGTTGATTGTTGTTGTTTGATTTGTCTTAAATTTTAATGTTTCATTTCCTGCTGCATCCGAAGGCGACTTTGAGGCACTTTTCTTCGGAGGTTGATATTATTTTGCTTTTTTTTTCTTCGTTTCACTCAGAATTTTGTTGTTTGCCGCTGCCGTTGTTATTTCCATTTGCACTGTGAGTTTTTTTTTTATTTTTTGGGGTTTTTTTTTTATTTTTTAGCGCTGCGCGGTTGATTCTATTTGAAAGAGATTCTTAAGCGGAAGGAGCATGTTGCGGCGAGTTGCAAGCTTCCGTTTTCGGTTTCATTAATTAAATGTATTCCCTTTTGGTTTGTTTGTTTTTTTTTTTGTTTTTTTCTCATGTGCATCTGAAGGGAAGAGAGTAAAGTGCAGCGAACAAAGACCAAAAAAAAAAAAAAAAAATCCAAAAAAAAAAAATAAAAAAAAATTTGTGGAAAATTAAAAGAACTTCTTCTATATGTATGTATTTTTTGTTGTTGTTGTTGTTTTTTTCTTGTTCTTGTTGTTTCTCGTGTGTTGAAGCAAAAAAAAAAAAATAAAATTTTTGAATAAGCACAACCGATCGCTTTGAAATGCCGGGGACGACTGGCAATGCGAGTAGATTAATATGCCGGGTATACTGTGGACGAGACACATTAGCCAAGCGGTAGTGAGCATGCAGTCGGTGTGACCAGACGATGCTTTTATTCGCGCGTGATTGAATGGGAGAGAATAAGAACAAAAAAACACAAAAAAAAAACACACACAAGACACACAAAACGAAATAAAACAGATAGATTGTGTTGGACAGTATACTTTCGAGCTATGATGTCATTATTGACATTTCTTTAACATTTTCTGCGGCATTCTTCGAGTGAGTGTGCGAATGAGGGAACGTGGTGGGCGTTTGTTTCGTTTCGTCATGGAGTAAATTTGGTGGTTTTTCCGTGGCATATCACCTGTAATATGGAATGGCGGGCTTGCGAAGGCCTGGCTGATGGAGGTCTTGCCGTCTGGCCGAAGATGATGCTGGGGAGCTGCAGAATGCTTATTTTTTCTGTCCGTGGCCCGTGGAGTGTAGCGAGTATGTGCGTTGACGTGGACACTAGATCCTTTTTTCTAGCCACGCAAGCTTCTTGTTTAAAACTGTGAGTCCCTTCCTCGTCCAAGGACAATATCACGCACAACGCTAGTGCTTGCTGAAGAAGCTAAGCCGAGTCGGACCATGCTCCAACTCACCCTTAGGTGCTCGGGGAGTACAGCTGTCTGGGAAAGGCGTCTAAGACTATGGCCGTTCGAAGTCCCCCTCCACTCGTGAAAGGACAAAAGTCCGCATGTGGGTGCAGTGGAAGCTAGGCCGTGGCACACTTTGGACGTGCAAGCCAAGAGGGGAATCAGAACACACGCGCAGAGTATGTGGTTCTTGTCGAATCTAGAGCCTGACGCTGTGTGGGTGTCAGGCTGGGTCTTGGTTGACTTTTGGGATGGTTGACAGCGGATTACAAGGAGGAGGCAGCCTTTGTCTTTGTCTGGTTCCTGTCGAATCTAGAGCCTGACGCACTTTGGACTGCACCAACCTTCGTCAGCCTCCTGTGAAGGCTAGGCGCTACAGTCGGAAAAGATCTCAATAATCCGCGCAGACCTCTTCGCCGTCAGCGGATCAGGAAACGTCTGTACCCAGAAGCAATGTAGCGCTGTGAAGGCTAGGCGCTACAGTCGGAAAGGATCTCAATAATCCGCACAGACCTCTTCGCCGTCAGCGGATCAGGAAACGTCTGGACGCAGACGCAATGTAGCGCCATGCGCTCAAGCTTGTATAGTCCGCGCGTCAGTCGTAAGCCTCCCGGGACATTTCCACTGTGGAAGGGATCGAAGCCTGAGGCCGAGAGATCAGTGGAAGACCTGAGAATGCCTTTAATGCCATCCGGTGATGGAGTATGCTGACAGGGCGGTTGACAGGGCTCACATGTAATCTGCGCTATCCTCTTGAAACACTTGCTGTAACGAACGACTGCCTCTAGAATTCGAAAGACAAATGTGGCGTTGGTCAGGCATCCTTATGAAGGAAGGAGGATGAGGATGGCTGAAGCTAGGCCTGATAGTGAACGAGCCTTAAGGAAGACCTCACGTCGAACGAGAGTCCTAAGCAGCAGCCTGCTGCCAGCACATGGCCCTCTAACTAGTTCCACTCCAGGTTGTTTGGGGGCACTCTCCACTGCTGCGTTGCACCTCTGACAGCTTAGAGTTCGTGGAGAAGTAGGCCCCGTCCGAACTAAGCACTTACGACTGTCTAATCTTTGGCTGGCGCTACAGTCCAGGTCTCTGTACAGCTGATTCCAGCCAACTGAGGCTAGGTCCTTTTCTAAAGACCACCACGGACACTCGTGGTATGTGCTGTAGTGTCTATTTTCTCCACATGAGTCCCCAGTCATCTGAGTCGACACAATCGAATTCCTTTGACTAACCCAATGTAGTTGCACAGACGGGCGCATCAAGCAGCAGTAGGAACTCCTAAAGTTGACCGCCACGGACGAGCCACAAAAAATAACCACTAACGACCTTCCCCACTTCAAAACCGCACCTCCTCCCCTTCATTTCCTCATTTAAAGATCCCCAAAACACCACCCCAGTGCACTTCTACCCGCCCCCACAAATGCAACCTCTTCCTGGTCACCCTATCGACCACACGCCACCTTTGACCGCGTCTCATTTTCGCATTTCCGCGTCGATTTCCATCAAATTTTCGATGCAGACTTCAGTCTCCACCTGCACTCACTCCATTCCATCCAACTTTCACCCAAAATTCGGCCGAAATTTCCCAAAAATCGATTTTCAAAAATTTGCACGCTCGCAGCGGAAAAAGTCGACTGAGATGGTTTCGCATTTTACTGCATTTTTTGGGCGAAATCGTGCATTTTTTCGATTTTCCAAAAAAGAGTGAATTTTTGAGGGGGAATGGCTGTGGACGAAGGGGTCGGGTGTCCCATCGATGATTCCAGCCACTTCGGGTGGTTTCCTGGCAGTTTTCTGTGAAAAATCACCGATTTAAGGTTGAGTTTGCATGCTCTGACGTCACCGATTGGCAGCAGATGTGGTGAGTGTCTTCGCTAGTTGCGGGAGTTGCTTGTGTTTTTGCGCGTGGATGGGTCGGCGAGGATGCTGATGAGAGTATGGCAGAGGCGTGGAGATGTAGTGCGTGAAGGGAGTTGTTGTCTGGAGCGTGATGGGCAGCAAGTGGCCGCTTGTTGGTGGACAGGCGAAAGACGCTGTGTGGGAGTCAGGCTGGTTGACAGTGGACAGGAGGAGTCCAATGAGCTCAGAGGCAGCCTTTGTCTTCTTCGTGTGGTGCCACAGTCTGGGCTCGTGGCCTTTAAGTCACGGCAGCTCTCTGTCTGAGGCAGCCGTCCCTCCAAGGGAGCTCTCCGTTCACGGCAAAAGTCCGTCAGTCTGTCAGATGCGCTGTCCCTCCAAGGGACCCCTCCGTCCACTAAGGCAGCTCTCCATTTGTTCAGCACGATGTCTGATTGTGCCAAGCCAACCTGTCAGGTCCTCATTCACCGGCTTGCCACACTCCGATAGCTCTGTTTTGAATCCCCACAGGGGCCCAAGTTTACACGCACCGGGGATTAACCAGTCCCATGCAGTCCAGCTGCTTGCAGGGCTTCCCTACTCGGCGATCTCCTCCATTTTGGTTTTTTTTTTTGACAAACTGGCATTCTCCCAGCCCCATCCATGACTCACTCCCAAGCAGTCGCTCACAGCGAATGCAACACGAAACCCTTTGCACGCGCCTTCTGCGAAATGTCACTCATTTTGGTCACACTGAGTGCCATCGATCATGCGGCGATAGCGTTTCGTCTATCTGAGCCCAGTGTCGGCATGAAACATGACGAAATCAAGAGCGTTAACCATTCGCTGCGGCTGGGGTTTTTTCTTGGTTTTCTCCGTCCGTCGCATGCACTGCGAATGCCACTCTGCACTAGACAGCACCAGACCAGACACAAGCGCGAAATTAATTGTTTTTCGCGTTTATTCCTCGATTTGCGTTTTTTTTGTTGCCTTTCGTGGCCAATATTCTTTTGCGGTTGCGACGCGTCGTCATGCCATGCGATAGAGGGGTGGAGAGGGGGACAGAGGAGACTAGCACCCAAAAGCAGCATCACAATTAAAATATCTGCTGCGCGTAGCGCGGTCCTCTGGTTTTTTATGTTGCGACTGCATGTGCAATGCGAATGCACACTGCGCTGGCCGTGCAGACTGTGTGTTGGCAACATTTCAACAAAATGATGCTCTCAACATTCTAGTAGACGTGCACGGTGGAGCCCGGAGCCCACTGCCCCCCCTGCGGGTACACGTACGTAATTATTGAGTGCACCCCTCGGTGCTGTGTGCCTCTGGCTGCGGGCTGTGTGCGCTTGCCGTTCAGGCGGTGTCTCAGGCCGACTGTTTTTGTTTCCTTTGTTTTTTTTTTGCTGTGCTCCGTCCGCTCTGTGTTTCTGCGTTTCTGCGTTCTGTGTGTGTCCCTCAATTACACTGGTGTCTTCGAGGGTGACGGAGTAATGATGATTACAATTATGGCTGATAGATTACTTGTAATGATTCTTCATTGCACTGCGGCAACTGACATCTACGTACGGATCAGCGCGGCGTAGTACGACGACGCGCTCGGTCGTCGTGGTGTTGTTTTTTTTTGTTTTTTTTTGTTTTTTTTTTCTTCTTTTTTGCAAGAGCATCAATGGCACGGCGCGTTGTTAAGTGTTTCAAGTCTCGCTCTCTGTCGGAGGAGGAGACCGGCCTGCCTGTGCGTCTGTGTGGAGGATTGGGGCAAATTTATGCGCGATGCTCGCGTCGTAAACCTTGAACATGTTGTGTGCCTTGCACATGAGTGGAGCACGATCGAAGTTAAAGCTTCTTCGATCGGAGGGGGAGATCGTTGTCGTTTTATTTTGTTCTGTTCTCTTTCAAATCCCACGCGAGTTAATTGGGGAATTAGAGATTTTTGTTGCGATCAAGGGGAGCTCCAGCATGGAGTGCATCTTTGAGGCTCTCGATCGTGCGGTGATCCGGTTTTTTGACTCGCACGTCCTTGAGGGAGTCGATCGTGTTCCGGCCGGAGGCCCGACCGTGTCGCAGACGGAGCTCCGGCGGGAGGGAGCCGATCGTGTTGAAGAGCGGATCTCCGGTCGGAGGACTGATCATGCGTTCCTCTACCGTGCCACAGAGCGGACCTCCGGTCGGAGGACTGATCATGCGTTCCTCTACCGTGTCACAGAGCAGACCTCCGGTCGGAGGACTGATCATGCGTTCCTCTACCGTGTCACAGAACAGACCTCCGGTCGGAGGACTGATCATGCGTCCCTCTACCGTGTCACAGAGCAGACCTCCTGTCGGAGGACTGATCGTGCGTTCCTCTACCGTGTCACAGAGTGGACCTCCGGTCGGAGGACTGATCATGCGTTCCTCTACCGTGTCACAGAGCGGACCTCCGGTCGGAGGACTGATCATGCGTCCCTCTACCGTGTCACAGAGCAGACCTCCGGTCGGAGGACTGATCATGGGTCCCTCTACCGTGTCACAGAGCAGACCTCCGGTCGGAGGACTGATCATGCGTTCCTCTACCGTGTCACAGAACAGACCCTCGGTCGGAGGCACGATCATGCACCGATCTGCTATCAGCAGTGTTCCGGCCGGAGGCCCGATCATGCCGAAGTCAAGTCACCGAAAAACCTCATGTTCCCAGACGCCCCGGACGTCCCTGACTTGCCTGACTCTGCCTGCATGTGCTGAAGCTAATTCCGTCGGAAGCGAGACGTTCAGCTTTCGCCTCACGCTCACAGCATAGCAACTGAATGCCATTTTCTGTGTATGTTTCTTTTTTTTCTCCGTTTCGTGTGTTTCTTTCGTTTTATTTTTTCGTATATTTTTGTGTGGCTTTCCGGAGACTCGGTTGATATGTTTATCGCAAGTGAAATTCATATATGTGCCAAGTTGATTCGTTATCACGATCCGCAAATAGGTGTGGAGGCTAAAATTAAAACACTGATTTCGCAGTTTTTCATAGTTTCATGGCAATACGCATTGATACGGGCTAATCGCATGCCGGACTGCACCACATGTCGGTTGGGTTTTGCGAGATATTTTGCGCTGTTCTCACTGTGTGTGCGCGCTCGTGAGGGAGGAGGCACATTTTTGCAATGATCGCAATCGAGGTGTTTTGGTGAAACGTCTGTGCTTCTACGCCTGCTCTGCACATTCAAGGTGACTTGTAGGCTTTCACAGAGTTGAGCTAGACATTGGCTGGGATTCTAAGCGAAGCTGGAGGTAAATTCATGTAGATGAAGCAGCAAACGTCGGGGAGTCTGCGGTGGCAATGGACAGCGGAAGGTGAGGCCACGGCAGTGATGGCACTCCAAGCAAGGCTAGATTGGTCATCTGATGCCTCTCTTGAAAATCAATGATATTCTGGCGATGTCTTCGACGTATTCTGGCAGTCGGCGGAGCCTGCTTAGAGAGTCGACATAGTGCACAGGCGATGAGACGCAGCTGGGTTCTCTGCGTCTCCGCCTCGCTGCGTCTAGTACAATGGGCTCGGCCCCATCAGTTGATCCTCTTCTCCTTCGGCTCAGAATGCTTCCTACGCCTCGTCCAAGAGGATTCCTTTAAATTCACTCGTAGCCCCTTCAGGCTCACGCCTTGTGAATTTGCACTCTACTCTGTGATTCTCATCATTTCTGGTGACTCACTCTTGGGGTCATGGACGATTGTCACTGTCAACAGATCTGATTCCTGGTGAGTCCTGTCTGCGAGGAGGGTTAATGGAGGAGGAGACGCAGCAAAGACCTTTGGGCAGCAACGACCGGTCGTCTACACTACCCGCAGCCACATTTGAGCGAAGGGTGCTTAGACGATCATTGAATTCGAACGCCCTTGCGAAGGAGCAAGAAGCCCAATCCCGGATCTTTGAATTCGAGGAATGAAAGGTTCCTCGGTCTGAAGCTCGACAAGGCTCATTTAATGCCTTGGAGTCAACGGCTGGATGATGCACAGAAGGAAAGAGCTGATGGATGGTCCCCAGGGAAATGGAAGTCAACGTCGAAGCCCAATCCCGGATCTTTTGAGTTGGAGTGTCCTTGTTCCTGACGGAGGATGAAGTCCAAGTCCGGATCTTTGAAACCGAGCTCCCCCGAGAAGGACCAACAAGCCCGAACCCAGCAAGCGAGACTAGAAGCAGCGTGGCATGGTCGTCAGAAACAGCAGACAAAGGCACACATCGAACCCCCGATTGAGAACACTTCAAGAAGTGAAGAAGAAGCCTTGCATCAAAACCATCCGTGTCCACCACCACCACCAGCACCTCCATCGCCCGCACCGAAATTGTTAACGGGTGAATTGCGATTCATTCGCTTAACAAATGAAACGGAAAATCCCCGCGAACGCAGAGCAGAGAGCGAAGCGTACACAACGGACGCCTTATCCTCGGGGGGCTTTCTCGAGTATATAATGTAATCTTCACACCTTCCTTTTGCGAGCACCAAAGAACGGGGTACTGCTGCGTTCGAAGAGAATGCAAATAAAACCATTTGCAGGCGTTAAGCCGAAAGCACAATTACATTTCTTTAGAATTTTAGTTTCCGTTGGGTTTTCGTTTTGTTTGTTCATTAAGAATACTTCAAAGCCTCCAAATGGGCAGGGGATTAAGCCGTCAGCTGATACTCTCTCCCTTTCAGCAGTGCAGTCCGGTGCAACACCCACTGCACTTCCCAGTGTACACGAAAGATTATGCAAACCGAATGGGGGAAGAACGACACATCAATCAGCCCACCAGCACCAAGTGTGAAATAAAACTTTTAAATGAACAAAATAACAACAACAACAACACTTCTGCAGAACGAAGGGTTGTGCAAGAGAAAGAAGAGAAAATGAACAGAAAAGTAAATTAATTACCCACGGTATTGTCTTACTTGCACGCTTACTTTCCGTACGCGCCGCACTCGCTTGTGTGTCCATGGACTTAAGTTCCACTGGAGTGCCCGGGGCGGGGGCGGGGGGGTGGCGAGACTACGGGGACGATTCCTCTTCGAGTCAACTTGAGTCGCGACGAGTTCAGTTGAGTTGATCAGTTTCAATTTTTGCAATTAACGCGCCTTAATAGGGTCATGTGGATGAGTCAAGTCACAACGGAGGTGGCAAGGCGGAACTGTCATTTTGCACCACACACCCCCTCCACCACCCCGGCGAATATAATCGCGCAACCAAGTAATAATTGCCTGGGTGGCAGAAAAAAAAAAGGTAAAAGGGTCACAGCGCACAAATCCAACCGCCCACCCTCGCGAAGGGTTGATGGTTCAAAACGTTCGCAATTGAGGGTCGCACCCGCGCTCGACTCTGGTTTCTTGGGTTCGGGGAGAGCGCGCGCGCGCGCGCCCCACGCCGAATGAGGTTGATTCACGCAATTGCATTGACTCCTGCATGGTGGCACACTCACACCCGCGCCGTATGTACGAGGAATGTGTGGACGTAAACAAAGGGTAATCCGAGGCGTTCGCTTCCCCGGGTGCCTTCTCAATTCAATTCATTCAGAGTTATGTTTCTTTGCGCGCACTTTAATGGTTTCTAAGAAAGCTGGTGTGCAAAGTTTTATTATTTCGTTGGTCGTCGTCGTTTTTCTTTTCTTTCGTTTATGTGTGTTCTTTTCAACGCCTCTTCCTAGATGTCCCAGATGTGCATGAGTGTGTTCAATTGTGTGCCTGGGTGGGAGAGGGTTTTCTTTTAACGAGCGGCTATCAAAAATGAGAGCTGTTCTGAGGTTGATGGTGCTTCAGGGTAAACATCATTGAGTCCTCGGGTTATCCCATCCTGCATCCGGTTTCTGAAACTGACTCATGGACTGTCTGTTTACCATCTTTCCGGGTCCAGTTTCCAGCTATTTGGGAGGCCCTCTGGGCAGTGATTCAAGGCTGGTTGAACCGTCTTGGACGCTCAGAGGGGAAAGTCGAGCGCGGTCGCTGTGGACAATAGTCGGGACGGGCACTTCTTGCAGTCAACTTCGTCCGAGTGGTCACCGGTCGCTCTCGCCTTCTCAACGGCATTGGGTGTCGATTCAATGGACGTCCTGGCACCTGAAGATTCCACTTCCTTGTGACAGTCGTGAATTCGAGGAATGAAAGGTTCCTCAGTCTGAGGCTCGACAAGGCTCATTTAGTGCCTTGGAGTCAACGGCTGGATGATGCACAGAAGGAAAGAGCTGACAGATGGTCCCCAGGGAAATGGAAGTCGACGTAGAATCTGCGACGAACCAAGCAAGGTCTACCAAGAGCTGTGCTACAGGGGGAAGAGCATTCGTCGTTGAATCCGGAGAGAAATCGACTGAAAGAGAAACTGATGGCAGCTGCCAGACAACTTGGCAGTGTGCGTAGGACCGTCAAGGATGTGCCTAGTATCAGAGCTAGAAGAACTGGGGGAGATGGAGGAGCCAGAGGAGCTAGAGGAGCTAGAGAAGATGGAGGAGCCAGAGGAGCAAGATGAGCTAGAGGAGCTAGAGAAGATGGAGGAGCCAAAGGAGCTAGAGGAGCTAGAGAAGATGGAGGAGTCAAAGGAGCCAGAGGAGCTAGAGGAGCTAGATGAGCTAGAGGAGCTAGAGAAGGTAGAGGAGCCAGAGGAGCTAGAGGAGCTAGAGAAGATGGAGGAGCCAGAGGAGCTAGAGGAGCTAGAGAAGATGGAGGAGTCAAAGGAGCCAGAGGAGCTAGAGGAGCTAGATGAGCTAGAGGAGCTAGAGAAGATAGAGCACCCAGAGGAGCTAGAGGAGCTAGAGAAGATGGAGGAGCCAAAGGAGGCAGAGGAGCAATGATGAACTAGAGAAGTACCTAGTTAAGATCATGCAGAGTGGATGGACACCACACTTTCGGCCCGAAGAGTCGCCGCCACTGAAGAAACGGAGCGCGCACAAGTGGAGAAGGACTTTGACCAACTTGGTGGCGATTCTTGGACGGAGCCCAGGATCACCGCGGACTGTAGCGCCAAACAGAGAAGAATGAGGACCACTTCACTTCCAATTGGTGTCCAGGCTGCAGGTGCAACACAAGCTGTAGCATCTTCAAAGAACGTAGGAGGACGCCCAGTGAGTGGCCACGGACAGGGGTGGAAGTTAGAAAACGGATTAGGAGCAGGGGCTACTGGACCATAGCCTCTAGGAACCTCGCCAGTACGAAAGGAGAGATGCCATCCAGTAAGAACAGAATCAACACTGCTTCGGACGGGGGAGTCTCGGATGAAGGTGGGTCTATCTTTCGCTTGATCTTGATCTCATCATTTTGCCTGAAGTTGTGTCTGGGAAGGCAGTTGTCAATGACGGATATCTTCAGGGTTTCGTGTCTGGTCAGTTCGTTGAGAATGTCGGCGTAGATTAGCCTATGATTAGAGAGATCCTTTGCGATGAACTTTTAGGGTGAAGGGGTGGGATGTTAGCGGTGACTTCTAGTGATGCTGTGCCCTTGTGATGCTGGCACAAGCAGGTCTTTGTAGTTGGTTAAGTTACACCAAAGGCCTGGTGCAGCGTACGTGAGTATTCATCTGGTGATGGGATTGACACCCAGAACAGAGACAGAGAGAGAGAGAGAAAAAAAAAGAGTCATACATTTTTACATTCGTTTATTTGTTTGATTTTCATATATAGGAATATGCATTTTTAATTCAGTTTTATTCCGAAGCGATGCCCCGGCCACGCGCACACCCGTCCGCGCGGACTCGCCACACGGGCGCGTGTGGCACGCCGCCGGTGCGTTGTTAGTCAACTCAGTTACAAGAAAGTTTCTTCTTAGAAGATTAAATTTATATATAATTCATACAATATTGAAGGTTTCATTTGGTTTTCTTTTCTTTAATTTAATTTGTTCTTTTTATGTTTTTCTCTTAACATTTACGTGAAAGATAATGTGTTTGTCGTTCATTTCATGTATTAACTAGATAGACTATATTTTTTTGTTTTTTGTTTTGTTTCTTAGTTAATTGTTGTTGTTTCTTTGTATATGGGTCTTGCTTAACAATCTTAAACGAACAAAAACCTGTACTGAACAACGCTTAGAATAGAACAAAGTATTTGTAATATGTAAAATGTATCTAGGAATAAGATCCACAAATATAGTAAGAGATAGAGAGAGATAGAGAGAGAGAGAGAAATATAACGAGAGATAGAGAGAGATAGATGATACATATGAGATAGAGAGAGAGAGAGACAAAGAGTAAAAGAAGAACCTAAATTTAATAGGGACCGAGTAGAGGACTTGAGGTTTCAGTCGTGCATGTAGACAGAGAGACGAGGGATGACGAGGTGGATGACGAAGCGAGAACTGAACTAGAGACCACCTCCTCTAGAAGGACGATGAACCTTCCGCACAACTTTCTAAAACGACAGCCTCCGGAGCTGCAGATGGAGGACGAGCTGTGGGCCCAACTTTGTGAAGAGGCGACAGTCTCTAGGGCTGTCGATGGACGGCCCAACTATCTGAAGAGGCGACAGCCTCTAGAAGTACTACAGGAGGACGAGCTGTGGGCCCAACTTTGAGAAGAGGCGACAGCCTCTAGGAGTACTACAGGAGGACGAGCTGTGGGCCCAACTTTGAGAAGAGGCGTCAGCCTCTAGGGCTGCTGAAGAAGGACGAGCTGTGGGCTGAACCTTCTGAAGAGGCGACGGCCTCTAGAAATATAACAAGGGCACGAGCAATGGGGCCTCCTTTGTGGAGAGGCGCCAACCGCTAGGAGTACTGCAGGAGGATGAGCAATGGGCCCGACTTGGAGAAGAGACGGCGAAGATCTCTAAGGCTGTCGATATAGAGGCGACAGCCTCGAGCTGTGGGCCCAATTTAGTGACAAAGCGATGGCCTCTTAGACTGCAGGCGGAATGACAGAAAAGCCGCCTGAACTAGTGGGCTGCCAGAAGCACCTCATCTCAGTCACGTCCAAGTGAACCCATTGCAGAGGTCGGCTGAGACTGGGTGTGTGGACAAGGAAGGCACCTAAGGGACATTGCTGTCCTCTGATCAGTCCCCGTTCGAGAAAGTCACCATTGAGCATGTTTAACCAGAAATTCGAGGCCGTTGGGGAAACGTTCAGTTGAACGTTGCAGTTTTGAGGGATTTGTCACACGCTTCTTATCTGAAGGGGCTTCTTGTCAGACTTCGTGTTGGAAGGTAGCATGCCGCTGGTGGGAGGCTAATCAGCAAACAGCGCATTGCTCATCTGAAGCTGCTTCTTGCCCGCTCTTCCTGGAATGAATGGACTCCCCGTTGCTGCTCTTGAAGGCGCTCCCTGCTAGAAGGACACATCTGAAGATGACCCAAAGTAACCCCATCCACGACCGACTGAAACCCCTGACTCCATCGAATACGTCTTCCACAAATACCTAAACTGTGTCTGCATGGATTTTCCTTAAAGTTCGTTTCTTATTTCTTCGTGTTTTGTTTTTTTTTTTTTTGGCTTTTTTGTTTCTTGTTTAGTTCCTATAAATAATTGGTAAATTCACTTCAATCAACGTCAAAAATTCGAGAAATCTATTCAAAAGCAAACCTGTGTGCAGGACAATGTATGTATGTATGCATGTATGTATATGTATGTATTTTGTTGTTTGAGTGTGTGTTTAGCGTGTCACGTGAAGAAAAGGAAATCAAGAGGCGCAGCGCTTACAAACACTTTCAAGTGTTCTTTGTCGAGACCACGCTAAGTAAGGTCACTTATGATACACATTCCTTTTTGGTTTTTTTTTTTTTTCGTTTTCATTTTTTTCGTTTTTTTCATTTTTTTTTGTTATATTGTGACGTGAGCGATGTCACGTGTAAATTTTATTTAATTTTTTTTTTTTTGTTCGTATGATGTAAAAATATTTTTAATGTATTCATACACACACACACATCTATAGAGATCAGGAGAATGTGCACTTCGATGGGGGCTGGGATGTGGATTAGGCTCAGATGCAGCGGTGAAGTGCCACTGGGTGGTGGATTAGAGGCGCTTCTTTTCAGGGTGTGGAGTGATGATGTCCGGGAGAGGCAAGACCAAGGACGAGGTGGTTGGATCACGTCAGAAACCTTGCACGGGGAAGGTTGCTGAGGAAAGGTCCTGCTGAGTTAGAGTCGATGGCGGAGGATCTAGTCGCGTGGAGATCTCTGGTCTGCGTGCCTTGCCCCCGCGACCTTTTTAGTGGAACATGATGAGCGAGAGGGATGTTCTGAGAGCCCGAAGGACGTGACATTGGAATGAATTTCGTCCCACTAGATGGTAGCAGGAAGGTATGTAACTGTGACTGGCACGATCCCAGCGGAAATTGCCTCACTTTCACCAGATGCTGTCACTCACATCGGCTTCTTCTGATGGCCGTCCTTGACCTTCTAAGAATTGCCTCGCTAGGTGGAGATTTAGACGTTCCTTGTGAAAGGAGTTCTCAGAAAAGGCTGACAAGGATCGTTTATGCAGAAGCTAGACCATTAGACGTGTGTACTGAAGCTGTGCATGAGTGAAGGAAGGACGACCGAGTGACCGGCTGTTGAGCTGCACGTGAATAAAGGAAGAACGGACAGGACTCAACGGCTGACGAGGACACAATGGATGCAAATCGTTGGTGTAACTGAGGAGGACAGGCGTGGGCCCGCCCAGGAGAGAGAGAGAGTTTATGGCTTTCAGTCAACTACTCGCTTGAGCCACACTCTAAGGTTATGACGACTTGCGGCCGCCTTCGAAGGAACATTTTGTGGCAATTTTTGCAGAGGAACGGCGAAGGGTGAGAGCCCTGAACTGAGGTCGATCTGAAGTGGTCAGTCAGAGTCAGAGTCAGAGTCAGAGCTGGACGAAGAGGAACCCCATTTGAGTGGACTTCCTCTCAGACTCATTGGCAAGTTTTTTTTTAGAAGGAAGGAGCGTGTTCCTCTTCTGAAGGGACTACTGGTTAAAACTTCTTGATGGACAAGAGCGCGTTGCAGGTCTGCAAGTCTCATCTGAAGGGACTACTTGTTGAACTGAAGAAGGAGGGTTGTGCGTCGTCTAAAGGGACTTCTATGGTTCCTCGTCTGAAGGGACTACTTGTTGAACTGAAGAAGGACGGTTGTGCGTCGTCTAAAGGGACTTCTATGGTTCCTCGTCTGAAGGGACTACTTGTCAGAAGAGCGTGCTACTGATCTGATGCGACTTCTTGAAGGGATCCTGAAGGGGCTTCTGGTCAAAATGGAGAGGAGCTTATAACACGCCCGGCGGAGATGAACTTACTGTCAAATTTGGGACAGAATTTGTGTCCCTTTCGAAGGGACTACTTGTTAGAAGGAAGCGTGCTCGTCATCTGAAGGGGCTTCTTGTCAAAGGGACGTGCTGGTCATCTGAAGCGACTGCTGCTAGTTTGAGGAGACTTCTGGTCAACCAGAAGGAAGGAATGTGTCGGAACATCCAGTCAGTGTCTTGAGGCAATAGAGGGCGTTCCTCTTCTTAAGGGATCGTGTCGGTGATCGCGACAATAGCGGCGTGCTGTCCTGTCAGATTTGTTGGCGGAAGAGAATTGGGTTCTCGTTCTGTGTGTCATCTAAAGTGAGTTCTTTGTAAATGGAAGCTCGTTTGTTTGAAGAACGGAGCATCCTGTTCGCCTTCAGGGACGTCTTGTAAGATTCTCGATGAAAGGGAGCTTCGTCTGACGTGACTTCTTCTTTGAAAGGAGCGCACTGACCATCTGGAGGGACTTCTTGATACAAAGGAAGTCCGGTCTGAATGTCGTGTTCATCGGACGGGATGCCTAGTCTGTCTCTTGGTAGAAGGGAGCTTGTTGCTCATCATGAGGGTCTCGGTATGAAAGGAAGGAAGAGGAGTAAGAGTAAAGCAGGCCGGCAATAGGTTAGCACTGAACGATGTCAAATTGAAGCCTCTGTTGAGGGCCTGGTGGCTTGAAATTGCTGTCTGGGGTGTGGTTAGATTGGTTGGGGCACCTCGAGGTACAGCTTGATTTGGGCTTTCTGGATGAGCATGAGGTTCTGGTTTGTGGCTACGCCCCACCCACACGAAGTGCACATTCTGTTGTTTTTTTTTTTTTCATTTTTCTTTCCTCGTCTATTATATATATTTATTTTTCATTTGGTTTTTTCGTTTTCCAAGCGATACACTAAAACTCCTCGTTTTTTGTCCAAAACTTTAAGGTAAATTGGCATATTTTTTTGTTTTTCTTTCGCTTTCACTTAGTTTCACAAAATGAAGTGTGTTCTTTTGTTTTTCCATAAATCTTGCGAATTTGAATATATTTTTTTTTTTTGTTTCATTATTTATTTTGATTACATTGGACTTAAAGGAAATACAAACAGAAAAAATGAAACAACAGAAAAACGCGAAAGAGAAGACACAGAAATTACACATGAGATTATTACGTAAGTGTTTTTGGTTTTTCTTAAGGACGGTGTTTTTTTCTTGTATATATATATTTATTTATATTTATTTAAGACAAAAGAAAAAGTTGTTTTTCGCTTTACAAAAAATTGTTTACTTATATCGTTAGCAGGCAAAATGAAAACGAAAATGATACAAATTTTAACAGAACTCGCTGTGTATATATATATTTGTTGTTTTTTTTTAATTATTTTAGGTTTCCTTATTTTTAAGTTTACAGCAAATTTTTGTTTTCTTGCTCAACGAAGTTGTTGTCTTTTTTTGCTTTGTTTTCTGTGTAGCGATTAATTGTTAAAACATTAATTTGTCGGGGTTTTTATTCATATTTTTGTTTTCCTCTATACTGCGTAACTTTGGTTGGTTGGTTGTTGTTGTTGTTTTTTTGTTTTCATATATATGTATACATATATATATTTATAATATAATTTACTAAAAAACATATACATATATTCACAAGGTTATAAAGGCCACATGCTATGTTTATTTTTTAATTACCTACATATTATTTAATTCTTATATAATTTTTGTTCATGTTTTTTTTTTGTTTTTTTTTTTGTTTTCTCATCCAAAAGTGTGTTGTTGTTATTATCGTAATATTGTTTTATTCTTGCAATACATATCTATACATACAATATTTTGTATTGTGGTTTTGTTTCATTTATAAATTTATTTACTAAAATGTTTTGTTGTTGTTTTTTGTTTAAAATTTTTGTTTGTTTTTTTTTTTTTTTTGTTTTTAAAGGAAAAAGGCATCAAGCTAAAACGGTAATCGATTTGCTAATTTAAATCTGAGATCGAAAAAGTGAACAAGGCATTTCGTTGGATTTGTTTAGAAAACTATAAGCTATTAATTGCACTTTACCTAGTTTGTTTGTAATTTTTTTTTTGTTGTTGTTTTTCTTTTCTTATGTATTTTATATATATATATCTTATTTTGTAAAATGTTTATTTTTTTTTCTTTACAGTTACAATATCTCTTAGATCTAAAAAAAAGTCTATGGAGCAATAAAAAAATGTTTGTTTATTTTTTCTTTTTCATTTATTTATAATTTATTCTAAAAATTGTTGTTGTTTTTTTTTTCTACTGAATTTCTGCTTTCATTTTGGTTGTATTTTTTTTTTGTAGAAAACAATATTGACACCAGATGACGATGACAAGTGAAATTATGTCACAATTGACAAGGGAGGGTACCTCTACACTATATCCTGACTTGCTTCGATTGGATGAACGAATGAGGGAGGAGGAGGGTGGAGGCCATCGAGGGGATTCAGCAGAGCGAAAGAGATCTCATTTAAGGCGTCTTCCTCAATACACCAGTCTCATGCGATGTGCTTTGAAGTTACCAAGGGGTGCGTCATGCGTCTGCAGTCATTGATTTTTCAAAATGTCCAGAAAAAGCTATGTTCTGCGTTGTTGGGCGTAGGACGACACTGGGATACGACGATACGTAGGATAACACGAGGACACGTGGACACAAGAAGGCAGACACAGGACTGAATGACAGAAGGACAGAAGGACAGAAGGACAGAAGGACCGAAGGACCGAAGGACCGAAGGACCGAAGGACAGACGGACAGAAGGACCGAAGGACCGACGGACAGAAGAACAGAAGGACCGACGGACAGAAGGACAGAAGGACCGACGGACAGAAGGACAGAAGGACAGAAGGACAGAAGGACAGAAGGACGGAAGGACAGAAGGACAGAAGGACAGAAGGACAGATGGACAGAAGGACAGGGGGACAGAAGGACAGAAGGACAGAAGGACAGAAGGACAGAAGGGCAGAAGGACAGAAGGACAGAAGGACAGAAGGACAGGAGGACAGAAGGACAGACGGACAGTAGGACAGGAGGACAGACGGACAGTAGGACAGGAGGACAGAAGAAGGACAGAAGAAGGACGGACATAAAGACCGAAGCACAGAAGGACACAAAACCACAACGAAACCAGGACAAAACAAGCAGACGAAGGCAGAGTGTCACTGGGACACGACAGATTCGAGCTGCCCTTCAAGCTGGTTGATGAGATGCTTTTAAGGAGTGTCCGCTGAAGTCGATGGTGGCCTCTTGTTAGAAGGTGCTTCTGGCTTGTTGTCGTTGACGGACTGGCAGACCGTGTGCCTTCTGTTGCGACAGTCTTCAGCACTTTTTGAACGCCTGTCAGTCTGACTCGAAAAATGTTGCATTTGCACAGATCCGATCACGCGGGGAGCGACTGTCCAACGTGCCTGAGTTCCTGCCAGTCTGAGAACATCGCCCATGAAGGCGAGGAAGTGACGTATTCAACGCCCGTGTCAAATGGACTTGAGTTGCATGAGATCTCATCGTCGTGTCACCCGTGTGTGTGTGCAGTTGACGTACTCACCTGCGACGGCTCTTGGCCAGTGTGGGAGTCCTCCAAGTTCTCCTGGGCACGGTGTCGAACCTAAAACAGTGCTAAACAGTCGACAACTGCCACCGAGACTTCTTGGAGATGGTGGCCGAGATGACAAAGCCGCCGACAAACTCCTCCGAGTCCTCTTGAACACTGGTTTGGCCTAGAGCAGTGCTGGCAACGGCAAGACCTGCTTAAAGTTGTCAATAGAATGGAATGGGTGCAGAGGAACAAGAGGTGGCAGGTTTAACTGGGGAAGACTGTGTACAGAGAGAGAGGGTGGTGTTCAATCTTGAGGACAGCTTGGACAACAAGGTCGCTCTCGTTGACTGAGAGCGAACCACTATCCCTGGAGAGGTTTGGACGCACGAGACAGACGGCAAGGGAAGCTACTCGAGTTTTGCTTTGACAACAACTCAAACTGTGTCGTTTCACAGCACAGCTGGTCAGCCTCTCCCCAGGGTGACGTGAATGGGTACGGGGCACTAGTCATATCTGGCATCATTTAGTTTTCTTCTTCATTTTTCAATTTGGATTAGAGTCTATGTCTATACACTAATTAACTCTTCACAATAAGGCATTTAAAGGCAATAAGGCATATCTAAAGGCTGGCTAAACGGCTAAGAAGGCATTCGAAAATCCAAAATTCCAGTGAAAAATCCAAACAAACTAAAAAATACTTGCAGACTGAGAGAGAGAGAGAGAAGAAAGAAGGGACGGGCCTCAGACGGAAGTCAGCCAAGCTCTGGCTAAGACTCGAGAAGGAAGAGGGTGCCGGCCCGGTGGCAGCCAGTGCAACACAAGATGCAACTCCCAACACATTCTGTATACAGCGGGAGGCCGCCGGCGAACGCCACCCCAAACGGGGTGCCTCAACTCGGCAAGCAAACGTAGCGAGCGGAAGGAAATTCTCTTGTTTTTCCTGTTAATCCTAATGTACATTGTCGTTTGTTTTTTCTTCTTTTTTTTCGTTATTTTTGGCTTAATTTTTTTCTAATACAAAAATATTCCTACTATTTGTGTACACATTTCTTTCATTGAACAAGGTTGGGTTTCGGGGGCGGAACAGCGAACGCGAGAGAGAAAGAGATACATTGAAGAGACACGGAAAGAGGGAAAGAAATAGGAAAAAAAAAACTCTTACGGACAACCACACTCGTCGACAACCATCTTCGGTAGATCCCGCTTGATGATGCCATCGTCCCCGTAGTAAATCAGCGACATGCTCGAGAACTTAACGGGAGCACAGCACGGCTGCATGCCGTTGAGCAGGCCCATTTTGCGGTACTCCTCGATGAAGTGGGCGTGGAACGTTTGGAATGTGTCCGGCGTTCGATACGGTCCGGTGCAATCGCCGCGACAGTAGTTCGCGAAGTAGCCGCGCGGTGCAATGATCCAGTCGTCCCAGCCGAGCGCCTTGAAGCTGACGTAGAACGACTCCTTGCAGCATTGGCCGTGTACCGCGCCCGAGCAGTCGACCGCACGGCGACGCACCCGACGCGAGCGTGTCGGCTCCGTGTGCAACACCAAGAACGGACGGTTAGGATTGAGGCGGTCCTCGAGGTGGTATTCGGCGCCCACCTCGTAGGAGATGCCCTCTAGGGACTCCTTGTTGTTGGTATCGCGACTCTTGCGATTGCGACGGCTGGACGGCCACATGTGCAGCTGATTGATGCTGTCCTCGTTTGTTGACTCCTGCGGCGGCTGCTGCTGCTGCTGCTGGTGGTGGTGGTGATGGAAGGCCGCCTCGGCGGAGTTCGGCAGTCCGGGCGTCAGGCGATTTTTTCGCCGATAACGATGGTGATTGTACTGCCAGTAGTGGTAGTGGTATCGCTGGCTCTGGCCCTTGCCCGGCTTGTTGCTGCTGAAGTTCGTCGCGGCGCCGCTGGTCTTGTTGACGGGCTGCGTGGGATCGCGCAATTTCTGCGACGGCGGCGGCTGCCGAATGGCCACGGACGACGGCTTGAGGAACGACTGATGGTACTTCCGGTCGAACAGGTGCAGGATGTACCGACTGCCGCAGCCGGTGCAATCGATGAGGAGCCGCAGCTTCTCCTTCTGATGCTTGCCGTACCAATACTGCACCGTCTCGGTGATGTCGAGCTTCTGCCAGCCGAGCACGTTGTGGTCGACGGTCAGCGATGTGCAGAGCGTTGCCACTTGATCGAAGCCCTGTTTTGTGGTGCAATTATTTTCAAAATGATTTTCGTTCTTCCTGCGGGACGGGGGAAAGGGGAGCTTTGTGTGTGCACTTACCTTGCTCGCGAAGTCATTGCCGATCAGTTGGAAAATCCAGATTTTCAGATTCGGCTCCTTGGACCTCGGCCGATGGTGGTGGCGCTGCTCCGCCTTGGCTGCGGTCGCGGAGCGTGGCGCTATCTTCTCTATGCGAATGTGAATCTCGGCGTTGCGGATTTGCAGCTTCTGCTTCGGGATCTTGTTCGATGGTGGACTGAATTCGACGAGACGGTGTTTTTTGTAGATTTTGCCTGAAACGAGACGGAATCGGCGGTCAAATCGAGGAGACAGACTGAAGGGGACGGACTGGTGAAAGAGGGGGGCCTATGCAGGGGCGTCGGCATGGGCTCCATTCGAAAGTCACCCTTGAGATGTACGGCCAAGAGGAGTTAAGAACAACAACACCAACGGTGGCCTACATGGAGCTTGGATTCATTCGGGGCATCAGGCAATCCCCTTCCTCAGACTTCACGGGACGTGACCAATACACAGCCGCCTTCGAAGAGATACGACGTCGAGGGAGGTGCCACTGCACCTCATTAATCACATCCACCCCCCTTCAACGCATGCATCCTCCTCACCATGCTGTGGTGACGGGCTTGACCGCAATGAACCCCCCATTGGCGGTGACTGAAGCTTTCTTCCATCAAAGTGGTGGAACTAACCTCAAGCTGCAGAGAGCTTTAAGCACTGTTTTGCATTGTGCAACCCTCTCTCTCACATATGCCGACAGGGGGTGGCGTATTCGTCGGAACTAGACCGCGTCCGTCTTCGTTGGACGTTGATTGGTGGCCTCTTGGTGTGTTTTTTTCGGTGCACTTTTGGCAATTGTTTTTGCTCCAGCATCCGGTCCTTGTCTCTCTTTGTGAGTGAAGCGCTTGCTTCTCTTGCGCTTTTCTTCAGCCGAGATTTTGATGGCTTTCTTGTGGATTAGGTCCTCCTCCGGAGGAGAGTTGCACTTGCATCCCCCGTGGGAGAGGCACGCATCAGGGGGAAGCACTTGGATTGGAGAAGGGACAGATGTCAAGGCGGACATTTTTGGGTGCTGCTGGGCTTTGTGAGTGATGGAGTGTAGTAGTCGGCGAAAGGCAGACACTAGATGGCAATCAGCGGCCAGACCACAAGACGACAACGTGCAACCGGAAGCCACCAGACGATAGCCGACAGTTAACAGAAGACAACCAGATGACAACGAACAACTGGAAGCTACTAGACGACAACCAGTGTTCGCCAGACGACAAGCGACAGCTGACAGCTACCAGGTCGGTTCGAAAACACTGTTTTGGAGCAGAAAATGGAGGCTCTCCTCACAACCAGTCGCAAGAAGCTGTCTTTCAAAATGCAAGTAAGAGGCCTTCGATGACGCAAGGACGCTGTCCATAATGGTGCTCCTGGTTATGGGCGCAGAGCACGGGTTGTACTACTTGCGGGCGAGGAGTCTTGAGTGCACCTTGCTCTAGATCAAGACTGCTCGTTGTTTAGACTCCATCTGATCCGATTGCTCGCCTGGATGCCACAAATTCGTGACTCTTGGGCGACTCCATCAGATCTCACTTGTGACTTTGCCAAGACATAAGAAGGAGGAGGCGAAGGTGAGTGCATCACAAGCCATTCGAAGTTGCTTCCCCGCCCACCTTATCGACAGCAGAGCTCGGTTAAGTAATGGCGAGTCTACATTATCGACACCTTAGCGAAGACAACGCAAGTCGCTTTTTTTTTCAGCTTTGCCTCCCTTAATGCTGACGAGGGTGAGAATGTGGCGACACATACGCCGTTGTAGCTTGTGTCTCCAGTGTCAGTTCCAGTCCACGTCTGTACAAGGGCGAGAGCAACTCGGGGAAGACAAACCTTCAAATTCCAGCTCACAACAACCCACACCCCTTGTTTGTCTCAGTTTCCGAACAGTGACACATCAGCCTCCCCAATCTCCGGCAGACTCGCAGTCGCGAAAATCGCTCCCAAACTCGAGGCACACACATCTGTACATCTGAGCACATGTGGGGCGGCAGAGTGCGCATACACCTTGGCGGCGGCCGCGATTAGGAGAGGCTGACTCGTGTAACATTGAACTTGACTTTGGTCTTGACTTGAATTGACTTAAAACAAAAACAAAAATGTTCCTTACATGCGCGCGGATCCACTTCAGGGCGGGCTGACATCCTAGATTTCCGGCATTCCGGTGACACACCCCAAAAGACGTGCCACTGGTCAAGGTGCACAGTAACTGCCTGCAGGCGAAAGCTGCACAATTCACAAACTTTCAGTAATGCAACACGAGGAAAGTTATGCAACCAAGCTTTGCACACGGAATGGGTTCATGACTGGACTGTACGCAGTCGGAGGGAGCTTTTGTTTTTGTTGCCTTTACAACGACTTGGGCGGCCACTGGGCGGTGGATGGGATTTCTTATGCGAGCTAGGGAAAAAAGAATCGATGTCGGTGGCACCAGCAAAGGCCCTCCCACTGGGCGAACGGAGAAAACCCTTCCCTTGGCCATGTGCCAGACGGGGAGACAAAAACTGTGACTGGGCCTCTCGATTTGCACTCGTTGCCCAAGCGCTTTCCTTCGTCACCGATGCCACACCACTTTACAAGGCAAATCGACGCATTTGTCGAGAGTTCAAGTGGCACCACAGTCTGTCCGCACAACTCGCAACAGACATTAATTAAGGAGGAAGCGAAGCAAACTATCTTCTGGCACTTGAAACGCATTGATCCCCTCGTCGCGACGCAATCAATACATCCTCAGACATATCCACCCCAAGGATGTAGGCTTTTCAAGAACGCAAGCATTCACAATTGAGACCCGCCGTCAAACATGACCACCGACAGGGTCTGGCACTTGTCTCGCAGAAATCTCCTGAACACGAATCCCATTTGTGTAGTTCCTCCTCCTGGCTGCATCCACACACATACCGCATTGTCTGAAGTGCCTTTTGGATAGTTCTTCTCCGCTGCGCACGACTGTGTTGTGTGTGCGTGTAAGGAGGAGAGTCTTCTGCTGCTCCGCCAGCACCTGAGGCCGGTCGTGTGTCTGCAGACAGCAAATCAATCTCCACGCCGACGCTGGGATAATAATTAATCCATCGAATGCGAGAAACGAATCAGATTTCATACGGCATCACGCGAGTGTATCGCGTACCCCGTGTCATATCCGGTGTCCCCAAGGTAAGTTCAAATTAAACCGATAAAGAAGGTAATGACACACAACAGCAGCGCGAATGTCACCTGCTGTCAGCAGCACCCCCTCGCGTATGCGTTTCACGTGTGTGTGTGTGTGGAGGGAGAGAAAGGAAAAAACAGAACGCCAACCTCTCTTCCTTCATTCAACTCCTGCCGCTGTGTGCAGCACTACTTCATCCGTCAATAGCTGCACGGGTGGTGTTGTCTTTTGGTTTGCCACCCCGGCCGATGTGTCAGCTCAGGCTCGTTCCCAGTCAGCCTAGACAGGTCAGTAAGACCCGCCAGCCGAACCCGAGATCCACCAAACCAACCAGCCAGCCAGCCAGCCAGCCAGCCAGCCAGCCAACACACTCGAAATGTGCTGAGCACTTAAACTTAAGCACCACTTGTCTGGCACGTTAGTCATAAAGGCATAACAGCGACATAGGCCTCGGATATTGAGAGCTGCAGCGCACACACCAGCCCACACACCGGCTCTGCCGGTGCAGAGAGAGCAGAAGGCAACCCGGCAACCCGACAACCCGGCAACCCAGACCAGACCAGACCCATAGACGTGCTTAACAAGGGTGGTTTTTTTTTTTGCTTTTTTCTGTGTTCTGTCTTTGCATGCAAAAGACTTAGGAGGAAACATGGACGAACTGACGCGAAAGAAATTACTGTCTGGATAGGATCTGAAAAGGAGGTGCAGATGTGTTTACAGACGAGCGTTGCGGGGGCGCATACTCAATTTCACTTATTCGAAGAAAGTACTTAATAAAACACTATGCCGTGCACTTGTCTGCGCCGGCACAAGGATGTTTATATGGGTTGATTGCTGGAGTGCTGGAAGTCTGTGAACATTTTTTCAAGACAATACCTGCGAAGCAAAATAAACAGTCGACGGGGAGTGGGTGGATGGGTGGATGGGTGGATGGGTGGATGGTTGGGTGTCGACAGACAGACAGAATGGGGGGACAAGACCGCACACACAGACACGGCATCGAGGGGCTGGAAGGCGTCAAAACTAAACAGGAAAATTTACTGAAGACTCTTTCTCACACCTTGCCGTTGTCGCTGTCGTTGTCGTTGTCGTCGCACTTCATATTCGAGTGTGTCCGATAGACGTCTGCGGATACATACCCATTTCCACCCCATTCACCTCTAGCCACCGCCAGCTGCAGTGGAACACCACCTAACATCGCCACCACCTTCTCCCCCATCAGGGGAAGAAGGAAGAGTACATTATGCCGACAGTTTTGTATTCTTGATCAAAAGCGGATGGGATGTAAACAATTTGAAGTACATTTGACATGAGCTCTCTTTTTTCCTCCTTGCTAAATAGAAACAAACAAGCAACGGGAGGGGGAGGAGATGGAGACGATCCGTCTGGCTACCCTTTCAAGTGGCAGTGGTGGTTGCGACGCGATGAGAAGGTGGGCTGAAAGGTGATGATGATGTGCCATTGTCTGATGATGAGAGTGTGTCTAATCGAGCCTGTGGACCTGTTTTTCATTCAGGGATCGGTGCGGGCGTCTGTTCAGCGAGGACGAGGCGACAGTGGGAACTGAAATGAGTGGTACAGTGGCTTGGACTAATTTTTGGGTCAGATGGGAGCTGCTGGCGATCTGAGGGGCAGGAGCAGGGGCAGGCGCTACACATGGTTTCTTTGGATCAAATCAGACGCGAATTGGTCTTCTGTGACATCGCTCGGAAGAAAGTCGCTCAGGAAGCAATTGCTCTGGAGGAAGACGCCCAGGAAGCGACTCTGGAGGCAGCGACTCAGGAAGCAGGGGTTCGTCAAGCAGTCGTCTCTCGAGCAGTCGCTTAGCAGACAGTCGCTCAGGAGGCAGTCGCATAGGAGGCAGACGCGCGCCAAGCAGAGGCTCTAAAGGAAGCGGCTCTGGAGGCAGCGACTCAGGAAGCAGGGGTTCGCGAAGCAGTCGTCTATCGAGCAGTCGCAGACAGTCGCTCAGGAGGCAGTCACATAGGAGGCAGACGCGCGCCAAGCAGAGGCTCTAAAGGAAGCGGCTCTGGAGGCAGCGACTCAGGAAGCAGGGGTTCGCGAAGCAGTCGTCTATCGAGCAGTCGCAGACAGTCGTTCAGGAGGCAGTCACATAGGAGGCAGACGCGCGCCAAGCAGAGGCTCTAAAGGAAGCCGGTCAAGAAGGAGTGGCTCAGGAAGCAGGGGTTCGCCAAGCAGTCGTCTATCGAGCAGTCGCAGATAGTCGCTCAGGAGGCAGTCACATAGGAGGCAGACGCGCGCCAAGCAGAGGCTCTAAAGGAAGCCGGTCAAGAAGGAGTGGCTCAGGAAGCAGGGGTTCGCCAAGCAGTCGTCTATCGAGCAGTCGCAGACAGTCGCTCAGGAGGCAGTCACATAGGAGGCAGACGCGCGCCAAGCAGAGGCTCTAAAGGAAGCGGCTCTGGAGGCAGTGACTCAGCCAGCAGGGGTTCGTCAAGCAGTCGTCTATCGAGCAGTCGCTTAGCAGACAGTCGCTCAGGAGGCAGACGCGCCCCAAGCAGAGACTTTTAAGGAAGCCGGTCAGGAAGCAATCGCTCAGGATGTAGTTGCTCTGGAAGCTAACGCTTAGAAGCCAGTCACCCAGAAAGCAGTCGCTACTCAGGCAGAGTCTCTTGAAACAGGTGCTCATCACGAAGACGCTCGTGAAGCAGAGGTTCATCAAGCGGTCACTCAAGAAGCAGTCGCTTAGGAGGCAGTCGCTCAGGAGGCAGTTGCTCAGGAGGAAGCAGCAGCTCGTCAAGCAGAAAGAACAACAGTATTTCGCTCGAAACGCGTACACTTCCCCACCTCGGACATAGGTGCTCTGTTGTCAGCGTTTGACGGGTCCTCAGAGGAACCACAGCTGACTGTCCTCCCTGCTCGGAGTCCACAGGGATTACCTCACTCACTTGATGCCTTCGACCGCTGAGCCATTCAAACGATGACGTCCCCATTGGGTGTCTTCCTCGTTGCCCCGTCTAATCCAATTGAATCGGTGAGCGACGGTGGCAATTATTAATTATAACATCAATCGGATGAAAGTAGAGCCTCTGCCGCGCGCGAGAGAGAGAGACGGCGACCAAGCCAAAACGCAACAGGAACCCCCCGACGGCCTCCCGCACTTCGCGCGCATCAACGACGACGACGCTACTCCACATATGTGCACACTGCACGTCTAAGCTACCTTACCACGATTATCCTATTAACTGGTTTTTTTTTTGTTCCTTTCTCTCCTGTTGTTGTTCTTGTTTTTTTTTTTTGGTATTGCTTGTGCTCCGACTGTGACAGACGACGGAGAAGTTTGTCAACGCGATTGTAACTATAACTCTGGTGCAGTGTATGGCTGACAGACAGCCAGACAGCACGCCCTCCTTTTGTGAATGCACCCTCCACCAGTAGCACCGTCGGCACCAGCCACCAGCCACCAGCAGCGGTGGGGTGGCGCAAAAAAGGTGCCAATGACACCGCGACGGGCGGCCGGGCTCGCATAGGCAGACGTAGACACTTTATCGTTTCGCTGGCACATTGCATCACGCGCGCCCATTGTTTGGGTTTAATGCCTAAGACTGCTTAGCGAAATAATTGAAAAGCACAGAAGCAAGCCTCATCGATGACGAGTGACAGTTGATGGAGGCGGGCGGAGTGGCCGAGGCTGGTGGGTGTGAACGGCTAATCATTGAAATCGATTGAAAATTGGATTATATATTGAATGAGACACCCACGCAATTTCGCGTGAAGCTTGTCACTTGACGACGCGTCGCTTGGAAAGTGATTGTGGCTGTGTGTGCGAGCGGCCAGGAGGGGGTGGTGTCTGAAGGGGGAACGAAAGTGATTTAGTGAGGCAGAAACGCAGACAGACTTCCCGGAGCGACGAGGTGATGGGGAATGCGTTAGACCGCGCGAAGCGCGTACCCTTCCTCATCCGGCTTGGATCTGAGTTGAGCACAGCTCTTTGGACACAGTCGGACGTGTAGACAGACTTTGCGGGCCGACGAGGTGACGTGGAAGGCATTTAATCGCGCGAAGCGCACATCCTTCCACATCTCCGGTTTAGGGTTCAGTTGAGAAGCTTTTTTGGAAACAGCCGGGTGCAGGCGAAGGGCGTACATCGTCGCAGGCTTTGACCACAGTTGAGGGGTCACTTCACGGCACCCTCCAGATGTCCATGCAGTCGTTAAACAACCAATTGCAGGCTTAGTTGGTTCCTGAGATGTCCCCAGCGACTAAGGGACTCCGGAGAAGCGAGGTTATAAGTGTCCATATTTGTTTTCCAGTTGTTCAGGGGATTCTTTAAATTCTCTACTTTTTTGGAGAACGCCTAAGTAATCCTTGAAAGCGAAGGAAAAGACATTAAATTGCGCGAAGCCCATACCCACTTCCACCTCGGTCAATTGACAGCCGTCCAGTCCTAGAGACCTCTTGGACGTAGTCGCCCTCCCGTCAGCTCGAGAGGCTCCTCCGACAGAGTCGCACTCCCGCCAGCTCTGGACGCTCCTCCGACAGAGTCGCCCTCACGTCAGCTCTGGAGGCTCCTCCGACAGAGTCGCCCTCCCGTCAGCTCTGGAGGCTCCTCCGACAGAGTCGCCCTGCCGTCAGCTCTGGAGGCTCCTCCGACAGAGTCGCCCTCCCGTCAGCTCGGGAGGCTCCTCCGACAGAGTCGCCCTCCCGTCAGCTCGGGAGGCTCCTCCGACAGAGTCGCCCTCCCGTCAGCTCTGGAGGCTCCTCCGACAGAGTCACCCTACCGTCAGTTCTCCAGCCATCTCGGACAGCGTCGCCCTCCCGTCAGCTCGGGAGGCTCCTCCGACAGAGTCGCCCTACCGTCAGCTCTGGAGGCTCCCCCGACAGAGTCGCCCTCCCGTCAGCTCGGGAGGCTCCTCCGACTGAGTCGCCCTCCCGTCAGCTCTCTGGATGAATCTCGGACATAGGCGGCCGCTTGACAATTGCAGGACTGACAGACAGCCTAGACCACCCCAGAAAATGGCCAAGAATCGCCCGCCGAATGGCCCCCGCCCCTCGCACACTGCAACATGACAATGCGGGCCGCTTAAGTGAACACAATTCACTTGTCCAAAATGTTCCTCGAAGCTTGCCAGCGCTTCAGTTTAAATTGCCTTCCATAAATCGAGAGTATCCCCTTCTCCTCCTCGTCGCATGCAGTGTACACGTCCAACCCTGCAAAGCGGACAACTCCCTAGTCATAAACTGAAGAACAAGCAAGAAAAAAAAAACCCAGAAGAAAGCACATAAAGTCCCCCCTCCTGCCGACCCCAGTGAGAGATGTAAGAACTGGTGGTGGACCGATGCAGTGGTTCGTGTGTTACGCAATGGATGCATATCGATTGCCACTTCCAAATGGCAAATCTCTCAGCGCAGTCTTATTTATGTACGACCGAAATTGATGTGAGTTCTCCGCTGAGGACGAAGCAGAAGAACAGAGAACGCACAGAAAATAAAAGCATTCAGCTTATGAGACATAAAGGAACAGGAGGAGGGTCCTCACGGCCCCCGATCCCGAATGAATAATTATGTCATCCGATGGCGGTGCCTGCCTATACTCTGTGTGTGACTCTCGCCCTGTGTGTCTGCGCGAGTGCTGCAAGCCGAATAAATGAAACGAAATGTGCAGTGGATTGATCATAGCAAGGACTGTGTTTAGTATTTTGTTGGCTCAGTTCTATTGAATTATGTTATACGAAGCCATTGACAGAGGGTACAGCAGTGCATCTGTGTGGATGGGAGAGACAAATGTGCTCGGTGCACATGCCAGCACATATGAGGGGACCACACCCAGGGCCCCTGGCACATATCACTTGTATGGGGAGCCACAGAAGCCCATCCACAGACACACTCCCATGCATACAGTGATTAGTTGCATAAGCAAGCAGATTCAAAGAGAGCGAGAGACTTACCCTTCTCGGCGAATGTGATGATTTCCTGAGTGCTGCCAAAAAAGTCATCCCCTTCGAAGTAGTCCGGCTCGGGGTAGCTGGCTTTAGCCTGGCTCTGCCCTTGGCTTTGGCCCTCCTGCCCTTGATTCAGAGTCGGACTTTGGCTCTTCCCTTTGTGATGCTCCAGCTTTTGCCGCTGCTGCTGGGGACGCTGATGCTTCCTCTGGTACTTGGGCAGCATTTGTCGCTTGTGATCGTTGATCTGCTGGCTGGTTAGATTGTGCAGCTTCCAGCCGACGGACACATCGTTGCCGACACTGTGATTCGCGTGGGGTTGCTGATTTGCCTGGATCTCGTCCATCTCGTTGATGATCTTCACTATCGGCTGATAGTGATGCGGTAAGAGGGGCGGCGGCTCGAGGACTGTCGCCGAGAGGCGCATATGCTCTTGCGTTCGATGATCGTCGTTGAAGTCAAAGTCGCTGACGCTGCGAATGCCGTCGGCTCGGTAGATTGTGTCCCAGATGAATTGCTTCGGCAGGGGATGCGTCACGTTCGGTTTTTCGGTGAGCCCAAGCTTGGTGAGGATCTGACGTTTGATCGATTCGAGGCGGACCAAGTCACTCTGGGCACGATTGGCTGGTGGAAAAAGAAGAAAAATAAGAGACATTCAGAGGTGTGCTTGGAAAATGTGAGAAGCGAGAAGAGCGCTTGGCAGAGGTGAGCTTGATCCCTTGATGCGACGCCTGGTTCCAGTGTAGTCACCCTCTCCCGTTTGGCAATTCAAAGGATTTGCACATGATAACGTGCATTTGAGTGCCATTGAGGCCCCATTTGGGGGACAGTCAAAGAAGGGTGCCCATTCGTTGATGGCAAGCCCGTAAAATTGATGAATATACAACAATTCGAGGGGTGAACTTTGAAAGCCGTGGTCTAGGACACCACAAAAAATCGTCAGCGATGCCTGATTCGATGCATGAGCCGTGGAAGGAAAAGTCTTGGTCTTCAGCATGCTTGTGGCCATAGGAACCCCCGGTCTCGTTAAGTTTCGTTCAATTTTGCCAGCTTCAGTGGGAAGCGAAATCTGTCTCGGGATGGTGTTGGAGCTACTTTCGCACTTCAATTCTGTTCGACAGGTCCCAGAAGGGATGCTCCCCTCACCTTCAACGTTAAAAAAAAATATCAAAATCAAACCACCACTCACCTTCTTCACTCTCAAAGAATATGGACGGCGTTGGCTGGAGTCGTTCCGTCGTCGCACGATTCCCATGCATCCCCTTATGCGCTGACATCATCGACACCTTTCGCGGCTGTATACGGTCCGATTGCGTATTGAAGAGCTGCCGCTGATATTGCTTGTCCACTTGTAGGGCCTCCTCAATTGCAATTGTATTCTGCATAAAGCTGTACTTATTCAAATTATCCACACTACCCGCAGCGAGACTGGTCGGTGTTGCAGTGCCGCCCAACGAATTGGTTATCTTAAAAAAATGCTCACCCTTCAGGTGGCCTTTGTTGCCATCGGCAGCATCAGTTCTGGGACCCGGACCAGGACTGTTTATATTGCCACTGTTACCGCTATTGTTTCGACTACTGTTTCTAGCACCATCACTGCCACCGCCACCACCGCCGCCACCGCCACCGCCGCCACCACTATTACTACTACCGCTACTGCTGTCGCTATTATTACTTTGACTGTTGCCAATTTTGTTAGTTGTCTCATTGCCACTAATACTAGTTACATCGTTATTGTTATGACTAATGCTACAGTTGATAAGTTTGGGCCCCTCCAACCACACTAGTCCGATGAATAGCCAAACTAGATTCTTTTTCAATTTGCGCTTGTAATTTCGGTTTTGTACCACCGATGTGATTGCCTTGACCGCATTCAATGACCGCACCGACAAATTGCCACCATTCTCTGTATCGTTGTCCGTATCATTGTCGTTCTCATTGTCCGCATCCGAATTGATTGAGCATTTTCGATTGCTACGCTTACGAATGTTCGTACTGTTGCTGTTGCCGTTGCTGTTGCTGTTGCTGTTGCTGTTGCCGTTGCTGTTGCTGTTGCTGTTGCTGTTGCTGTTGCTGTTGCTGTTGCTGTTGCTGTTGCTGTTGCTGTTGCTGTTGCTGTTGCTGTTGCTGTTGCTGTTGCTGTTGCTGTTGCCGTTGCTGTTGCTGTTGCTGTTGCTGTTGCTGCTACTGCTGCCATTTTTTGTTGAGACATCAATGATGTTCAACTGCTGATTGCTGTTGTTGCCCTTCATGCTGCCTGCCTTATGCAGACTGGCTGGTTTGCTTTTTAGTTTCTCAACTGTTGTCGTTGCGGCTGTCTGTTGTTCACTGTCGCACGGCTTTAGCTCGCAGAAGCAGTACGAACAGCAGGCGTGCGAGAGCACATTGCAATTGCAACTCCTGTAGCAGTGTATGTGTATGTACTCACGGTAGCGATAGAAGATGTTACAGAAGCCATCGCAACACCAGCTGTACGCGCAGGATCTCTTCCACAGCGTTTCGCTGGCACTCTCCGGTTCGGTGTCCTTTCTCTTGCGACACTTTCGCGATTGCGATTGCGATTGTCGATTGCAGTAGCGAACCTTCGATTCGACAGATCCTGCATGACAATCACAGTCACTGTGCCCGGACGAGGATATGGAAATTTTTGTTCTCCGCTCGAGTGTTGCTCGACTGTTGTGCATCATTTTCGCCTTCACATACTGCCTCAGATCGAGGTCGAGATCAAGATCCAAGTCCAGAGATTGTTTCTCCTCCAGCTGGTAGACAGAGTGATCCTTCTGACAGTTGCAACGATGATAGTAGAACTGATTGTGACGATAGTCCAGATTGTAACGATCGATTGTATCGGCCGGCTGATAGCAATAGTTGCTCGTCACCTGCTGTTGCTGATGATACAGCTGATTGTTGGTCTTCTGATCGCAAACTGATCGTGTCACGGCACTATATTGCACTGAAGTGTTGTTTGACGTTGTTTGCGCTTGTGTTGTGGTCACGTCTGGTTGTTCAATTGCTGATTGTTTCTGTGGTTGTTCCTGTTGTTGTGGTTGCTCTTGTTGATTGGATTCGCTTAGCATTTGTGCTGATGTCGCTGTATCAACATCGAGTTCATTTGTTGTAATTGCAGCCATTGACAGTAAATGATTTTCTTCGTCGTCTAGTCCATGACCAGATTTCAGTTGATATGGCCGATTGCATACTAATATATCAGACTGACGAATGTGCTTATGATATAAATTTTGAATAATTATATAACCATCATGCAACAGCTGTTGATAGGCAATCACAACAATAATAAGTTTTACAAAAGTTATTGCTATCATAAAATTTAACACTTCACTTGGAAACCGTTTCAATATCAGTATACGTTTCGTATTTAATTGACAATACTCATATGCATCAGCTTGAAGGGAAAAATGCAATTGCCCAGCGATTGCTTTGCAAGTGGAACGTAAACAGTTCGACCACGAACAGCGGTAATTTGTTGAATTTTTATAAATATAATATATTGAATAATCGTAACATGTAATAGCTGCATTAAATAGATGCGTTAAAATGAAGGTTAAACAACTACCAACCGATGAATGTGCCACATTAGTGCGACAAGAACGTTGATGTGCCAACGACGGTTTTATTGGATTTTTAATTTTTATTTTATTTCTAGTATTATTTGTGTTTGCTCGTGTATCGGTGACATTTGACAAGATCAGTGCACCATTATTGTAGGCATCCGTATGACAGTCAGTTTGGCACATCAAAATAATATCAGTACCTGAATGGGTGAACTTGCTGTCGGCCACCTCATTTGTTATGGATACGTTGTTTATTTTGATTAATGTAAGTATGAGTAAAAATACTGCGGCTACCACAAAGTGGGTGGATTTTTCTTTCATTACCGAATGGAGGAAATTTTGGTTTCAAATAGTTGTTTGGCTTTTTGCTTTGATTGCTTGTTTTTTTTGTTTTTAAATAAATTTAAATATTTTATGTATATATGATTTATTGCTTTTTTGTTTGTCTATATTTGTTGTTGATATTTGCGATAAAACGCACTTTACTCTTTCTCTATAAATTTCTAATTTACTTCAATTCATTACATCAGTTGTTGTTTCGTTGTTGTTGATTTTTTTGAATTTTTTTTTTTTGAGGTGCGATTAAATGGTTGTTATTTTGACGTTTTTGTTTTTGGTTGAAAAAAATTCCAAATTGCAAATGAAAATAATAAAATGAAATGAAAGAACTTCGCGCAAAACACATAGACCGTTAGATTCACGCTAAAAAAACCTTTACACTACACACTCATATAAACGGAAAAGAAAATCTGTCTTAAAATTGTTGTCGTTTCTTGTTGCTTTTTTTCCGGATTTAATTGTTGTTATTTTCTGTTTGCTTGTCTTGTCAGTTATGGACAGTGATTATAAGATGAAAACATTTTCTTTTATTCGAAACACTAAACAGACATTTAACTAGGTGATGATTGTTCATATTCTTTCTAGATGAGCTCGTCGATATCGCTGTGACTTTGGTCGTCTATAAAATTCATATTGCTTTTACTTTGCAATGTTGCTGTTTTTTTTTGGTTACTTAAGTATAATTTATTTAAAGGAAATATTTTGTTTGTCTATATAATTAATTTATTTATTTTTTGTGTTTTTTTTTTTTTTTGTTTTGCTTAACTTTTTCGTTGTCTTCTGGACGGATAGTGGTTATTAATCGTATGGCATTGATATTAAATAATTTGTTTTACTTCTATAATTGATTTAATTTATATGTAAGTAGTCAGCTCAGCTTGTGTTTGCTTGTCGCGCCGAAGTGAGCAGGACTTGACGTTAAATGCTGATGGTTTTTAAAACTGAATTTTTTTTTGTTTGCTTTAGTTGTCTCGTTTTTTGTTGGTTTAAATCGCTTCACATATTTGCGTGGTGGTGACAAATATGCTCGTGAATATGTTAGGCACTTAATGTTCTAAAAATCTTTGTTTGTGCTGTAAATTCGGAAAAAACAGAAAAAACGATTAAATGGCGAAGGTTTCAAGGCCCAACCAGGCTTAAGCCCAAGCAATCGTTGAGTTTCGTTCAATTTAGACTACTCTTGTCATAAGCCGTGGTTGGGTCTTAAAGTCCGCCGTGAAGTTGTGCACGTCTCTACAAAAAACCAAGGACAAGGTAAAGATTGTCGTTTGGTTGGATTTTAAACCCCTCTCGTAAATGTATGTACATCTTAAAAAACAAACGATAAAGTGCAGAATTTCATTAAGTTTCCTTCAACCTTGCCATAACCCGTGATTGGGTCCTAAAACCCTGCCGTAAAGAACAACAAAAAAAAAAAACACCGCCAATCGACTAGGTGCACCCTACTCCTCCCACTCCCACCCCCACCCCCACCTCCATAAATGCACTCGTATCCGTCTTCGCAGTCGTAAAATTTGAATGGGAATACGTATCGTTGATTAAATCACCTTTGACGTGGGACCAACCACGAGAGGACATCGATACACAACGTGAATGAGATCAAGTACATTTGCGATTCGACAAGGGGAATGAACATTTTATGTGTCATCATCGCGTGTTGTTATGCAAATTAGGTGGACGATACAGGAGGACCGACTCGGACGAAGGACCCAATGCAGCCGTGCATGGACTGGGTGGCCTTTGTTCGGTATTTATGGTGATTGAATCGAAATTGCATGGATTTAGAGTTCATTAATTTATTGATTCCATCAAGTTGTCAGAAAGCAATTGCCCGCTGGGGTGGTCGGAGTGAATACGTGCGGTATGCTAATTTGGTCTGTAGAGGTCAGGGTGGCAATGTTGACTATGGTAGGTTGGAGTGCGGATTGTGTAGGATTTGGACGGATTGATGGAGGGACTGATGGATGAGGTGACGAATGCACGAATGGACTGATGGACTGATGGACGAGTTGACGAATGGACGAATGGACGAATGGACGAATGGACGAATGGACGAATGGACTGATGGACTGATGGACTGATGGACGAGTTGACGAATGAACGTGTGGACGAATGGACGTGTGGACGAATGGACGTGTCTACGAACGGACGAATGGACGAATGGACTGATGGACTGATGGACTGATGGACTGATGGACTGATGAACTGATGGACTGATGGACTGATGGATGAACGAACGGATGCACTGATTGATGGTTAGACTGATAGATGGACTGGACCTTAGGCACACTGATGGATGGTTAAACAGTTGAATGGATAGACTCACCAAATGCCTCACCATTCCACTTAACTCGACTAAAATCTGCTGCGTATCCGCACAATTAATCACATCACCGCAATGAGACCCCACAACTTAAAGCCATCCGAACAACTAAATTCAATTCAAAATCAATCAAATTCGCCGCAAATGAAAGTTTCTCACAGTTTTGAATGCGAAATGAAACAATTCAAGATACCGTCCAAGACTACCCCAGTATGTGTACCCATCGCAATAAAAATGCGATCAAGAAATAAGGCGGATACACACATCTTTCTTTCTCCCAAAAAGGACCCCACACACAAAAAAATCAAAGGAATAATAAATAGAGAAACTTTACACAAGCCACAGCGGCGATAGTTACTGCCTCGTAGTTTTCATTTGTAAAGTTGTCTATTTCATGTGCGTTGCGAGTGTGTGTTGTGTTATATAAAAAAAAAAAAAAAACCGAAAGAAGAATCTGTCTTCAGATAGTTTTGGTACAACAGTCTTGTGTACATATTTACTCTCTACACCCTATTCGAACATTGTGTATCTATCGTATCGTCTCCGTATCGTATCGCATCTATACACATGTACACCACACATAGTATATCGTCTTCTTCTTCGTATTCATTTTTTTCCCCGGTTTTGATGTACTTGTATCTGATTTAAGGATGAATTCAACCGACTAGGACTATGAAGGTGATGGAAACCTCTCAAGAAGATAGATACAGACGACAAGATTTGCCCCCAACCGCAGGCGACAAAGCACTGAAAACAAGATTCAATCGAATGGGAAAAGAAACAAAAAACGTAAAGAAATGAAAGAAAAATCAAAAAGAAAAACCGCAGAAGAACTTTAAGATTATACTTCATGTCGTGTATGTCTCTTCTCTTTTGTGTATCTGATGTGTGTTCCTTGTTGGAATCTTAAAATCTGCAATGCGTTTCGCAACAAAAAAAAAAAAAAACGCAGAATTCAATGAAACGAAATGGTTATCTTTTTTGTTAGTTAGGTCGGCTTTCATTAACATTTGATTGTGTCATAGTACACACTTAGTCAGCGTTCCTTTCCTCGTCCGTTTTCATCTCATGACGCGCAGAGCAGAGGAATAGATCTCAGATAAAGAAGGACTACCGAGATGTGGGACCGTAATCAACCAAATGGACAGTGGATACATTTGCATTCACTTAAAGGGCGACACCAAGTGCGTACAAAAGGAAAAACTGGATCCGAATGAAGTCATCCATGCAAGACACAAGGCAAGCTCATCTCACAGCTCGTCTGACGGATGAGATTTCGAACATTTTCCGATTGTACACCTCACGTGTGCAAAAAGAAGTCCTCTTCATTGGGGGGGGGGGGGAACAAAAAAAAAACCCAAAATTCCATCTAGAGTACACACAGATCTCGCTCACACGGCTCAGATGTACATACGTATATGCTGGTAAATCGTATACAAATTCCAGTCTACTTCAAGGAATACATACTATATGTGCTCTGGGAAATGTACACGTACATGTTCAAGGTAAGCACGTGGTTTGTATAATTTAAGATTTTTTTTTTTCCCTTTTTGACTTTACTCTCTTTTCGGATGTAGCAATAAATTAAGTTGTTGTTATTTTTTGAAAATCTAATTTAACACCTTGGAGGAGGAAAAAAACATGCATTCGTTTCCTTCCGCACAGAAAAACTTAAAATTCGTTTTTTTTTTCCAGCACATATAGATTTTGTGAAGGTTTTTTGGTTTTTTTTTTTAAATTTGCACTTAAACTTTTCGTCAGAATTTTGATTTATTTATTTTTGAATTTCTTGCACAGGCGACACTTGATTTATATAGATTGAGTGGAAACTATAAGAGAGACTAGGCCTACTGTCCGGTTTCTTATACGTTTTTTCTTTTTTCTTATTTGTTGTTTAATTCATTTCTTTAACACTCCAACCTCTTGGATCGACTTCTTGTGAAATTCGAAATATCCATGTCTGGGGTTTTTTTTTTCTTTCAAACTTAAGATGATGTTTTATTTTTCGGTTAACAAAATTTATCAAAAAACCACACAGAATAGCATCACAAAAAGACTACTATACTCGACAACAGTAAAACAAAAATGCATAAGAGGACAGAGACAAAATGAGATGAATTTTTTTCAAATTCGCATTACTTCTCGTTTTTTGGTTATTTTTTTTTTATTTAAAAAAAATATTATTTTGTTTGGTTTTTTTGCTATTTTTTACTTTTTCTTTTTTTTTGTATTATTATTAAATATTATTTTATTTTTTTTTTGTGTAGTTCTCAGGACGAACAACTGAATATAAGACCGTACCGAAAGTTTCTGAAAAGCTTTAATCGTATCCAATCGTAATCAACTGCTGCAGACCGATAGAATCAAAACGGTTTTTCACCACCACCATGTGAAAAAGAAGAACATGACAAATTCTCAACAAAAACAAAATATTATCACTTTAGGTACTCTTTTGCAGAAATCGCTAAGCCAAAAGGGGCAGGTCTGGTAAGGTTCGTTTGTTGGTGTGTTGTTGTTGTTGTTGTTGTTGCCTTTTTTTTCCCTCTCACAGTGTCGCCACACACACTCACACAGTGGGGGGTTGATTTCGAAAAAAGATGGTCGGGAGGAAACCGGATAAACACAAAAACAAACAATATTTTCACCACTAATATTTTTCTTCTGAAGAGAAATCATGTCGTTGTTGGTGGTTTCGGTTTCTTTTTTTTGCTTTGGTTTTGTGTGTTTCCTTTTTTTTTTTTTGTTTGCAACTCTTAAGGGAGATAAAGAGAAACACCAATGTGGGACACAATTGAACCGGGAATTGGGTTGAAAAAAGGATTGTTTTTGCTTCACAGCGACTTCGGTCGGTTAGTCGTCGTCCAAGACGGTCTTGGTCTCTTCAATTCGAACCTTGATTGGGGTCTTGCTGATGCCCGGGTCGTATTGACGGCAACGAGACAGAAGAGTACTGATTTGTGGCGTTTTGGTCGCAACGCGAAGCGAAGAGTTTCGAACTCGTGCTCACCATCGCTTTCGTTTCAATAATTGACTTAGCATTGAAGGCACTATTTCCACCCTTAACTGACACAGCCGAGGTTAAAGAGATTTGAAAGATATTTGACTACAGTGCCTCACAGGTTGAGCGGAGTTGGAGTTGTTCTTTTTTTGACTCAAATTTTTATGAGAGGATCCTCGGAGTCGGGGCGCACACAAGTTAAAAAGGACCTCAACCAGCAACTGGTGTGCGCAACTGGAGGCAGCTGACATGTTGGTTGAAGCCCAGGTCCACCCCGGAAGAAGATCCTCGGAGTCGAGGCTTTCCTTGTGGTCGGTTTCAGTCACCCACGCAGCCAACACAGAGCTGTGACCGGCCTGGACCAGCTAGCCGATGCATCCAAGCAACCAGCCTTGCTGCAAGGACAACCTCAAGTCAGAGCTGGTTCGCCTAAAGCTGTGAAACAAAGCCTTCTTCCACCTCTTTCTGTGGCGATTTGATCTCTGACTAGCTGCCTCTCTTCCACATCGCTGCGCCACTTACCTCGTGGACAACCTTCCTTCCCTCTGTCCATGTCCCAACCCTTGGACGTTGCACGCTCATGTTCGTGCTTGAATCTCGGGAAGCAGCTGATGCTCACACTCAAACCCCCGTAAAAGCATGAGAATCAAGAAGTACGGTGGTCAACCGAAAGAGCAGCCTGTTGACGAGACATCGCTTTGCCATGACCAAAGATCGCACGCAGAGCTCTCCAAGGTCTCTTAAGGGGATCAAAGACAAAGAGATGTCCACGATCAAGGACTGCTGGGACGATCGGTGCATTCAATAGAGTCAACATGGTGCTTCCAGAGACTGCCGGTTGATGAGAGTTGTTCTGCGTGTGTTGTCGGGGAGCCATTAGGGAGTCATCACGGCTTGAGAAAGCTACTGGAGTAGTCCTGGTGGAGCGACGAACTCGCCGCGCCTACTGACCACCACTCAGTCGTACCAAAGAAGGCGAAGCTTATGAAGAGCCTGCCACACAGCAGACTTGAGCTTGTGGCGCTTGTCTTCTCTTTGAAATTCAACCTCCTGTTGTAGGCACAGTCTCAGTGCTCCCCCATCAGCCTGCCCCAGACTTACAGACGAAGCTGGATCAACACAGGACACGTTCATCAGTTTATCCCGTTCAATCAAAGAACTCCCCCAACAAAATCAACTCTGAACGACTGTACCCAGTGGGACAGCTCTCTTTCGACGGCAATCCTCCCCGCAAATGTATCGGGCATTTGTATCGGTTTTCGCATCGCACTTGTATCGCACTCGCAGTCGGATGTGTGTATCTCCCCAGCGCGACCATATTGATTTGGGGCGAAAATTTCTCGTCCCAGCCTTATCGCCAGACTCATGTTCGACATGAAATTGATTTCCTTAGCCAGCCCCAGTCCGCCCCCCTCCCCCTCCGACCCCTTCGATGGACAGTGGTAAAATCTTGTGTGAAACATCAGAAGGCAGAGAATCGCTGGCATGCACAACGGAAAAGAGTAAATAACTAAGTGTACGCAGTGCTTGTGTGTACGGTTGCCGCTCTCGGGTGGTTGGTAGCTGATGGCTCCTTCTTCTCTGCGAGAGCATCCGTTTGCCAATTCACATGAGAAATGTGTGTCCTCGTGCTGGAGCCAACCCCTAATAATGTGCGTCGGTGTGTGCCCATGGAGGGGTGTGTGTGTGTGATTCAATCGAATGCATCTCCCAGTGGACCGGGGGAATCCTTGGTTTGGATGGACGGACAATGTTCAATCAGCCTGGAGAGGTTGAACAGGATGCAAGTTTATGGAATTTCCGGGGAATTGGACACGGGACTCAATGGCCGAGTGGAGGTCTTTCTAAGAAGCTAGAGTGGATGGAGGTAGAGTCACTGTTGCCAGTGGACCACCGGCGAGTCCACTAGAAAGTTGCCCACTGTCCCCACGTGCGTCTGGTCTAGAGGAGAATTCCACTGATTCGAAGGATCTCAAGCAGTCTCCACGTGACCCTCTTCGGAACCTACAAACTTTTCTATTGAAACCAAAAGAGGGTCAACATAAAAGATTCTTTGACTTGCTTTTGGAGGCTGACAACAGTGTGTCGCACTCCGTTTATTCAATTCTTATGTGTGACCTTACAACTAACTTAACCTAACTTAAAACTAAATCAAGTTGCGAGAGAGGGCTAAGCGAGGCTAGCCTGTGCTTGAGCCAGGGCCAGAGCCAGAGCCAGAGCCAGAGCCAGAGCCAGAGCCAGAGCCAGAGCCAGAGCCAGAGCCAGAGCCAGCAGCCAGAGCCAGAGCCAGAGCCAGAGCCAGAGCCAGAGCCAGAGCCAGAGCCAGAGCCAGTGCCAGAGCCAGAGCCAGAGCCAGAGCCAGAGCCAGAGCCAGAGCCAGAGCCAGAGCCAGAGTCGAAACCAGAGCTCGAGACGGCGTCACTGTGTGCTTCATTACTTCATCGTAACCGCGTCGTTGCCTGCCCCTCCACACGCAGTGCCTGCCAAGGACAATTGCGAGGACATTCTTGTAAAAGCACCAAGATCGCCTATGCATTCCCAAGTGTCTCTCGTACTTATGTCAACCCCCGTGCTGACTCCTCCCCAATGAGGGACTCTTAAGCGATGACCTGTGCAGACGGTTTATGGTTAATTAATTCGCCTCGGCCAGTTGCAGTCAACCGGTTGAAGCGCAGGTCCACCCCGGCCCCGGTCGACTGACCACCTGCACTCTCTTAGTCGGATACCTGCACTCAACCACGAGACGGTACATTTTGTTCAGTCTTCCCGCGCCACACCGAGCAGGATGTACACGTGGCCCGTCAGTGCGAGCTAAGTTCTACTGCTTCCACTTCCATCGGCTGACGCGAGTCTGACCATGGTTCGATTTGCTTATTTCCACGTCGCGACAACTCTGCCCCGTCTCCCGTCCCACTGGTGCTCATGGTCCATGGCCACACACCCACAAAAGCCATCCGTACCACACCCCTGCGGCACATAGTAAAGCTCTCCTCAGCCTTCTGTCGAATTCCATGTGAGAACATCATACGACCTTGAAGCAGGTCGAGGATATGAGATTAAATCTGAAGGAAAAAAAAAGAACCCCAAAGCATCCCTTGTGCTTTGAGCAGCTTTGCGCTACGAACGCGGATACTCGAGCTGTGTGGACGCACAGTGTTGTGGCCCGCAGTGTTTTTTTTTTTTTTGGCTACATTCCTTCTAGAGACGTACAAAAGCTCCCACTCAACGTCGAGCTTTTGGAATGGCTGGCCGGTGGGCCGGGCTGACCGGGGAAGGAAGGACGGACGACGCAAACGATAGTTATGCATAACTAATGTAGACACAGGCGTCTACACTCCAGGACATGTCTGTGGAGACTCTTACTCTTAGTGCCACGTGGTGTCGGTCGCGCCCGGTTCCAGTAGTACTAGATATTGTCTCACAACCTTTTTGAAAGGTCGTTGCTGGTGTTCAATTGTATGCGTGAGTGTGGCTATCTGTGTGTGTGTTGGGGGGTTGGCCGGGAGGATGGATGGAATATGGTTAAGTATGACATTGAGAATGGAATTGTAGTTGGAACATTCTTGAACAAATGTCTCTTTGAGATGATGTCTCCCAAGGAAGAGGGTGTCGCCGGCACTCGGTGACGACGGCGGCCTGATAAACTGGGGCGTCAACTAAGGAGCCTCTTCCTTTTAGGTTGAAATGCCGGCTTTCAAACTTCAGTGCGGGTACTCTTTTGTGATGTCCCTTTGCGTCGAGGCCTTTCAAGGCAGCCTGATGCAGGAGTTCTCTCTCCAGCTGACGCCAGTTAGGTACACCGAGGGAACTGGCCCAAATCTACAGCCAATCAGGTGCCAGAATGCTTCCTAGCCCACTTGTTAGCAGTTTTCCCATAAATCTGTCTGAAATTTGTCAAGGCAGCAAAAAGGAACTCCCTTTGCTATGCAATGGAGTCTCCAGCTGCACAGGAAGTTGAGTCATTCCGTGCTCGACATGACAGCTGACGGAAATGTCAGAAGTTGCATACTTTCAGGTGTCCTCTCATGACCATACGTCAAACGACGCAACAGCTGGGAGGAAATATGGGAGATATATGGAAAGTTGCTTACGCACTCATCGAAACCCCTCTAATTCCAATTGAAATGGGAAAATCTTTAACATTCAATGAAAAATCCTCCAAAAATTCACGATTTCACAATTCTTCCATATTCTCAAAAAAAAAAACGAACAGAAATGTCACCTACCGTCGGTAATGACAAGCCAGCACGTCGATAATGTGAATCGCATGTGTTTCGGTTCATGTCGCCGATAGAACGTGTCAAATCTCGAGTCTATGTTTTCTCGTGTGATTTCGTCAATTTTGACAAGAACAAAACGAAAATTAAAAAGAATTCCTTCAATTTGAAATGATTTGTGATCGCAATCGTTGTTTGATTTTGCAAACGAGCAGTATGGCGCTTCGGTGTTACATAACAGGACCGGTTGCCGTGCATGTGTGCTCCCATTACGAAACACCGCAGCGACCGGAATCTGACGTGAGTCCCACCATCATGCCGGACGGATGGGTAGTCAAAAATGATGTGTATCACATCGCGAAGAGATGATTTTCATTTTGCCATCAAGTAAGTGAGAATATGAGTAGTCATCCCGCATATTGCAACCGCCCGCAGTTCCCTTGCCCCGTGCACACCGACAATCGGTCGCATTCAAGACAACAAATTGATTCACTGACAATCTAACGCTTGCCCCTGTGCATGTGTGCACATCGCGCGCGCACACAAAGACCGAATTCAATAAGATTTTGTGTTCTTTTTGTTTTTGCGCTGCGCGACCGAAAAAAAAAACGAAAATGAAAATGAAGTACCCACCTATGAATTGGGGATTTGTCAGCATAACATTCTGACCAGAAGTGAGTGAGCCCATCCAAGCAGTAGCACGCTTCCACTTGGCGTTTTCCGTGTTCCGACCAATCGAACTCATTCCTCTGCGTATTTTTTTTTTTCGTTTTTTTTTTTTTTTTTCATGTGCTGCTGCTGAACGGTGTTGTTAGTTAGTTGTTAATAATCGTTATGATGAGTAGTGGTGGCGGTGGAGTGGAGTGCTGTGATTCGATTGACGGGAGTATTAAATAAGAGCATTTGGCATTTTGTGTGTTTCAATTCGATTTTCGGTGGAACGTTGTGCTGCGATTCATTACACATTACTTGCAACTTACGTATGTGTGTATATTTTTGGTAGTCTATTTATTTATTTGTTTCTCTTGTACCTACAACAAGGCTGTAATCCTCATCTCAGTGTCATCTCTAGAGCGCTCTGGTGGATGATTTGTTGTTTGGGGGGGTTTACAAATGTGTTTTGATTTTACAACAATCGCAGAGGGCCCTCCTCAATGGTGTGTAGTTTAAAATCGATTTCTTCAGTGCAACGGAGCGGTGAATAATTTGAGTTTGAAAAGAGTGTGTGCTTTCCGGTCGGCATCGTATGTTGTGTCTGTTGTGCTGTCGTGCTGTACATTTGAACAAGTGTGAAATCCGAGGAAACACAAAGATTTGCTTGTTAAACACCCGAAATTGTGTGTGTGTGTGTCGGCGTGGGGCGAAGGAACGTGAACCTACAGAGGCAGCCTCTCCAGTCAGTCCTCAGTCCTTATGTCGAGAGATTCGGGTAAGATCCTTGACCCTCTGTTCTCTATCTGGTCATATGTAAACTTTGAACATCACATCTCTTATCTAGCAGTCCCTCCCTTGATTGAATGGTTAGATTTGAATCGAAAAGAATTGATGTCAAGCAACGTCGCGCAACAAAGCGACACACAAAAGTGAAAGGAACTCATGATAAAATAGAAACGAGCGCTTTGTAAATAATGAATTATTTTTGAAATCACATTACCTTGACCCAGTTCTGAATAGTGAACGATTAACACGGTGTCGCGGTGTCGCGGTGTCGCTGTGCCAGTCGCTGTGCCAGTCACTATCAACCATATGCACTGGCTCTTCGTCGTCCGGTTGCATATTTATCCTTCCAAGGATCAGTACGACCGCCACAGTCAGGTCAGGTGAGCCCTGAGAGAGGACGTGTTGTATGACTCGACGGCTATTATCGTTGATCGATGAGTGGTTAGAACTGAATTCGTAATGCAGCGTAGTGACACTGTCTGCCTGGTCGTAATTGAGTATGCATCTTGAATTCGTTTGAATAAATTAAGAGAAAATGTGGGTTTGTTGCGTCAGGTGGAGACAGTGCTCATTTGGCGTGTGCAACAACTGGAGATTTTTATTTTAATCGTGCACTTTGTCTCGCATCGATCTTGGGGTTGCCTGGTTTTTTCTTGAATTGCGTCAGCAACAAGTGTAGAGGACGTGGTCAGGATTCTCTCATGGGTGGGCGCGGGTGTGTGTGTGTTTTATTAGCACGTGTCACCCATCGATTCGGCAACAAGTAGGATGTCTAGTCTTATCTAGGACCCGTCGATTCGCGTGCATTGGTGACGTCAGTCGTCAGCAGAAGGAGGCTTGTCTTTTACTCACATCTTATTTTCTATAACTTACCTTAAGTCAGCTTTGGCTCGTCGTTGATGGTCGCAGGACGGTTCGATTATCACTTTCACAACACTTTACTGAAGATGAGAAGCAAGCAAAACTGCGTAGAAGACTGATAGAGTGTCACTCCGAGGAGGAGGTTATATAGGAGCAGATACTCGTTCTAATTGCATGCCTTAGCACGGACCAGGAGATAACAGGTGTCAAGTGCATGTCGCTGCATAAGTGGAGAGAGCCGCAGACCAACGGTCATCGACTGCACCCAATAGATCACAACGAGATCATGAGGGCAACACCCGCGGAAGTGATGCTCATCCAGCCAGCGCATCCATTGGGTCATAAAATCACCGTCAGTCTGGGTGGGTTCAACCGATTATGCAGGAGCATGCACAGACTGCACCCGTTCTCTCATAACCGCGACGTGACTGTCGTGAGGTTTGATTGATTTCACTGCACCTAGGGCATCCAATGGGCAATAACGTCAACGTAAGTGGCACTCCGTAAGTCCGGGTGCCTGGGTGAGTTAAAGTCCATCCAGGGATCACCTTTATTGATTCAACGGGCCATAACCTCATTATGAGTGTCACAGCGAATGTGAGGACGTGGCAATAACGTCGTCGCTTGCGAACTTTATTGGTTCACCGGATTAAGGAGCAAGTGCATCCGTTGGGTCGTAAATCCGCGTGGTTCGCTTCTGCATCCAACAGGCCATAACCACGTCGAGAGTGTCCGCCCGGTTTGAATGATTCCACGGCGCATGTTAAGACATCAACCAAATCGTCATAATAGTCAATAACATCGTCGCTTAATAGGTGCCTCGCCATTATCTGGATGCGCGCTTAATTATTTCACCGGATTACGTCGAGAATGAGGAGCAAGTGTATCTGCTGGGTCATAACTCCGCATGATTCGCCGGATTGCCTTTGTGCATCCAATGGGCCATAACCTCGTCGAGAGTGTCCGCCCGATTCGACTGATACCACGGCGTATGCTAAGACATCAGCCGTGGTATTCGTCATAATAGCCAATAACGTCGTCGCTCAGTAAGTGCCGCGCCATTCTCGCATGCGCGGTTTATTATTTCACCAGATTACGTTAAGAACTAGGAACCGCATGTGTTGTGCATCCAATCGGCCGTAACCTCGTCGAACCATGGCGAATAGCCAATAACGCTGCATGGGTGGCAACAGGAGATTACGCGAGTCCTTGCACTGGGTCATAACCTCGCCAATCGAGCTGCATTTCCAGGTGGGATTTATTTAACCACCACCAGCGGCATTTGATTTCACGGTACAACCGTCATAAATGTCTGCACTGCTCGCTGCATACCAGCGATTTAATGACGTCATCATGAGAGGTTATTAGAAAAGCACACCCCATCCGTGTCGCATCTAGTGACTCATCAAGACACCAAGCATGACCCGGCTGCACTCAAGAGCGTGTAATAAATCCACTTGGGCTTCCGCACTCTCGCCCCTCCAGCGAGTGTGTGTGTGAGTGAAAACTGCAGCAGCATGCAATAATTTGTGCCAAAAAAAAGCTGCATAGCGATGACACTGCTTATGACTCGTTCGCCGATTTCCACGAAAGCATTCCTTGCGCATCTGACTCACACTGCTGTCCGATCGATATCCTCATGAGAGGGCTTAATTGATTTCAATGAGCAAACAGAACCGCCTGTGTACTGTGTACATGCGTGCTTCAGATCAAGCACCTAGGTCAGAAGGGAATTAACCCATTTACTGGCCCCGGACCCCGGTCTAGGGCGTGTGGGCTGTGCTGTGTGCGCGCATCCCTCCCTCCAGAGTGTGCGGCTATTGTGGCCAATTAAATTTTTGACTTTACGCCACGAACTGGCACATTTCTATTGTTTGCTCGCGTATCACATTCTGCTTTGGGGCGACGTGACAAAGTTCCGATGCGAGTTTATCGCTCGGTATGCATGCGCGCCGCCAAGAGAATTTTTGTAATCACCTAAGCTCACGCAAACTACAAACTCGTCTGCCATTTCGCGGGGAGTTCGGGTGTGCGGTTGCGGGCGCCCTTGTGTTTGTTTTCCTGGAAGTGAGCTGCATCGTGTACACCCGTTGAACGGGCTAAAAGGCAGCGGCATGCCGCTCGCGCTGTCAAATCGATTGGCAGTAAATTGAAGGCGGATTGTGTGTGTTTCACAACGAGACGATTACACTCGTGGTGGGCAGGGGTGTGAAGATGACATTGGTCACCTTTGGGGCTAACATTTGGCAAGCGGGATGGCGGGGCTTACAGCGTGCTACTGAAATGAAACGCCAAGGAAGTGGACGCTTTGCTGACACGCTCTTTGAGAGAAGCTATCTTGGACTGTGGATGCTTTTCTGGCACGCTCACCTTAAGCAGCAGGTGTCAGGTCCTCCGGTCTAGGTACACGTGCCGCTCTTCTTTCTCGAGTGGATTGCTTCGTGCCATGCCTCCATTCGGTTCCAAAAAAGCATTAAATTTCATTCCTATTACTCTGACCGCAAGCCATTAGCTGCCGCCAAGGTCAGCTTGACATTCAGTGGCGTTCCGATTCTGCGGCCGAAGGGCAGGGTCGCGATTCCAAAGTCTGAAGCGGCTCAGTCACGCTGAGTCCACTGCTTCGTCGTGTGCGCAAACGAGTCACAACGACGGCGACGACGTCGAGGGTGACGCATGCAGTCAGTCAAAGCTGAAGCGCTGTGCCAAAGCGGTCCTCATTTCAGAAGTCGGCAATGCAGCTTCGCAGAAATGAACCGCAAGACTGTGAAATGAAAAAGGCAAACCGACGACGATGCAAGGTTACGTCGAGTCCATGCCTTTCTGTCGTGAGTTCATTTGACAAATTCTACGCGATAACAACATCAGCAACTCCACACATTCCACACACATTCCTCGCACAGAACAGCAAAGGAAACCAGTTGAAGCAAGCAACACAGCGCAGACCTTGAACCGTGGTGAAATTATATAAACTTTATCAGTCGTGAAGCGATGATTAGGCAAAACTACGGCGACACGACTGCATTGTAATTAGGGGGTAGCGCAATTGATTGGCTATGTACAAAGTGTTTTATAAGTAATTGAAGTACGATACGGAATCGTCAAGCTCGTCGACTCATTCCGTCGTCGTTGCCCGCCCCCGTGCCGGCGCGGCGCTATATTTTAATCGACTTGAGCGTCTCAGTCTGTGAGTCGATTTGTGTGTCTGTTTGCTGGTTTTTTTTTTCGCCCCCCAACGCGTCGCACTGCTTGACCAAGAGGTGTGCTTGCGGCGACTAAGCCGGGGGGAACCACCTGTCATCTTGTGCCGTGCTGCTAAGGAGTATCAGTTCCTTGCCGCAAATTAAACACTTTCACTCCACGGGCGTTTGCATGCGAACTTTTATTGGTTTAGTGTTCGTCCTCGTCGTCGTTGCTACCGCGGTGGGTATCCTCGCGGTCTGGCGTGTGCACTTGTTGCGTGTCCGGTACTTTCGTTTTCTGTGCTACGATCGCGCACTTGAGTCTAATCAGAATCTGATACCGAGGGGTAATAGACTTTCGCTTTTGATAAGAAGGACGAGCCACGGCACCTTAGGCGATGTTTGCCGTGTGTTGGGGAGTTGTTGTTCAAATTTAATTGCGACTGTTGGTGTGTGAGTCACAAGTGGGGGCATGGGTGGTGCCGTGGCGGCGATTTCTGAATCATCGCACAGTTTGGACTTAGGCGGCGTTCCGACTACAGTGGTAGCCTGCTCCTCTGATGCTTCTTCTGGCGAGACTGCTGCCCGTCCCATTAGTTCGAGAGTCTTCGACACGGAGCCATTGGGACAGCGCAACAGAGGACGTCCTCGCAGTAGATGGCGCACACAAGTGGAAAAGGACCTCAACCAACTTGGTGTGCGCAACTGGAGGCAGGTGACGTGTTGGTTGAGGCCCAGGTCCACCCCGGACTGTAGCGCCAATCAAAGATGAATGATTCTTAGCCTAGCCGGAGCCTGCAGGACTTCTCTCGCTAAGGGGCTTTCTTTGGTCTTACCCCAGTCGGCTTTATGGACCATGTCCGGATCACTGTTACAAGCTTTTCCATTGCCATTCATCCCAAGACACGGTAGTTCACACCTGGGTGCTCGAACTATTTCACTCTAGAGCAGTAGGTTGTGGCCAATTGTCCCGTGAATCCAGGAAACTCATTACCCTCGCAGTAGGCGCCGCAAGTCAGTCCTTCCCTGTTTCCACGACACCTGTTGCTTGCCGCATTGGTTTCGGAGTCGATGACATGACGTCGTAATCTCCTCCAAAAAATACCCAACCTCTTAAGCCACACAATCCTCTCCCCTTCCGGGAAATGATGTGAAATTTAGAGGAGAACTTCCGCCTGCGGTTGGGGGGTAGCCGGCATTATTTCACACCCACTCGCTGAGGGGAAGGGCCTCCGTCACGTGCCATCCCCCGCCGAGTGCACATCGGCTCATTTCATATGGGACACATTTCTTTTCCCTCGGAGGGGTTTGCGTTCGAGCCCAGTGCCATCTGCAAACGATGCGACGTGTGATGGTGCCGCTGACGCACGTTGTGGCCTGCTGAGTGAGTGTCTGTTATGCAATGAGTCATAGGCCACTGGCTAAGGATGCCACTGTCACATGAGTGTCTGGGGGTTTTTTTTTTGTGTCAGCTTCAGTCGATCTGTGGGCGTGTGAAAATGCCTGTTGGGGTGTGGATTGCGTAGGGAGCTTGGTCTTCGATTGCTGCCAGGGGTGAGATCGGTGTTCGGTGCTCCACGCATCGACTTAAAGTTTGTTTCACTCCACGAACGGCATTCATCCAGCTCCAGCCAATGACTAGGAACATGTGACAGCCCACGAGTGAGGTCCCCCGGGAAGAGAGCTCCAGCTCTCGGCATCGCCTTGAAATCTTCGTTATGCATGGTTCGCTCGGGCAGTGGCCACTGTCACATGCGACGAGACTTCCTGGATTGTGCCGAGTGCTCCAGCTCCCCTCGAACGACATTCTCCAGGACGGAGCGGACATAAAGCGTCCCCTGTGACTACACGCATCGAGGTTACTTCTGTTCCCTTCCGTCAGTCGGTCGGTTTTATTACACAATCAACCTTGCACAGCCTCGCATGCGTTCTCTTGCCCTTCCGATCGACATGAACACTATCTCGGCCACTTGCGAACGAATCCGTCAAACGAGTCACACACTGCAACGAATGCATCATATCACAGTTGCCTTGGCGGAGGTCTCTACAGATTGTGCAACAGCGAGTGACGGGCGGCTGGCTAGTCTGTTATTTGCTCAACCCGACTAATGCAAACAGCCGGCCTGGCCTCCCCATCAGATATCAATCCACGATACATTAGCGAACGGAGAACCGAACAAATGAAAAAAAATGCATTGAAATTCATCAAATCGAAAATAATGGGCAATTAATTCAAACAGCAAATGTGCTCCCAGTGCAGTGACACTGACACGCAGACCTAGAATAATTGCTTTCCTTCGCTCATTTACGTTCGTCATGCAAGCGGTCATAATCGCAAACGCGGAGCCGGGCTGCTGGCTTGACGGGGTGACGATGAAATCCGCATTCTGAAGCACTGCCTGGGAACGGGGGTGGCGGTGACGGTGACGGTGACGGTGGTGGCGGTGCTGGTGGTGGTGGTGAGATTATCTAAACTTTAAACTATGCGCAGTCGCATCGTGAACTATATTCAGTGGCGACGCGGATTGTATCCAGCATCACCGCGGAGTGAAATGGACGCAGTTAATCGCGGCAGTTGCAAGAAGACAGTTCGGAGCTCGGAACACATTCAGGTACTCCCCTCTGCACTTGTGCATATTTCTCAGTGTGATTTGCTGGCCGAAAGGGGTCTGCTTTCCTCAAGTATTTTAGTGTCTGTTTTTGGTGGTTCCTCGCGGCAGTGTGTGTGTGTGTGTGTTCAGTGTCCGGCCATAAACTTGCCGATCAATCAATAAAACCACACGATCTCTCAATCTTCAAGGCGCGCCATTAAATCAGAGACCCCGGCATGTTGGAAGTCTGTTCAGTTTCAATCTCCGCCGAATCTAACGAACTCTCGCGCGTTCCCTCTCTGACCGTGACTTTGGCGCGGGCGGCTTACCCATCGGCAGAACTTAATTAACAAAGCACTTGCGATGAGTTCCGCGAAACTCGATCGGAATCACGCTCACTCGTTTGCAATGTTTATGAACCGACAGATTGTTTGGTCTCGCCGGTGCACGTGAAGCTGAAACTCCACGCGAACACTCGTTAGCGAGACACTTGTCCGTCAGAAACTTCTGTACTTCTGGACTTGACCACTTCGCGGATCGAGTCGACGTCTAAGCGCTCTCGCTCAGTCAGTCTTGGCAGTTCAGCGGCGTCGGCAGGAAGTGTAGCTCGGAATAGTTTCGTGCGTGAATCAGTGTAGACGCTTAAGCTTGTGTTTGTAAATTGATGATGTGAGTGTTAGCTGCACTGTCGCGACGGGGAATTTCCTTCGAACTTAAGATTATTTCGTGATTGATCCTTCATAGAAGTGCGCTCGTTTCGTTCGCGTTTGGTTTTCCACACATCGGGGCTGTGAATCTGGTCAGCTTCTCCGACATGCTCCCCTATTTTGTCCTTGCATTTGCACGCCGAATCAAATGCATCAAGCCGCATCGCAAAACAAACGAAGCGCTTGGGAGATATGTCCGATGTTCCGGAGTACCCTGCCTCAGGGCACTCAGCTTCTACTGGTGGTGGCCTGGTTATGCTGATACTTACCAATATCGTGGCCCTGACAAGGACCGTTTGTGTGTGGTTTACATTTTGTGTCGCAGACCTCTGGCACCTGCCGGGTCGAGCAGATTTGTGCTGCTGACCCAGACAGGCGTGCCTGCGTTTAATGTGGCAGGATTCGGGCCCAGTTGCATTTAGCATTTTCCAACATTGACGACACGTCACAGCGCAACGCTGCAAACGTGCAGTGCTCTCAAAAAGCACAGTCTTGTCGTCAAATCCGTTTCAAAACTTGATCCGTGCGAATTGAATCGTCTCCTAATGCAGACGACCTTCCCCGTCGTCTTTAAGTGCTTCCCGACAGATGAGTACATCTTAGAGGCAATTTTCGACGTAGTTAAAGGCACGACAAAGTCCCCAAAAACCACCTGTAGATCTAAGGAACGAGGCAGAACAGATCTCAAATCTGCTCCGTAACACGCCAAACTTACCACCCTCACTCTGGAGTCAAAGAAAACCGGTCTCCACGCGATGGGTGGAGCCGTCAAACCGCCAAAAACCAGCCGAAAACGGCTCAAAAACGCCACCCCGCCCACCTCCGACCACGCCCCCACACACGTCGACCACGAAAAGCCGAGAGAAAAATCCAAAAACGGGGGAAAAAATCGAAAAAACCGAAAAAACCGAAAAATGTCGACTGATCCCCCGGCGGGGTGACCGAGACTATAAAGGGATGCCACCCGGTTGGGAAAATGTTCAGTCTATTAGTGGTCGTCGCGGGGTGCACATCGGGGAGTCGGGAGTGCATTTTTTTTTCGAATTTGTTTTTGTGACTTTGGTTATTGTGCACCCACCCACGCGTGTGCAAGCGTACCTCCCGCACCCACCCTCTCCCATCGCCGCCACAGGGGTTGACATTTTTTCGGGGATTTTTTTTCTCTCTTTCTCCGAAAGGATGACCACTTGTGGGCAACCGGATGCATGTTGGCCAGTTTGAGGGATGTTGGGACAACGCATGCTGCTGGTGGAGGGGGATGCGCGCACGGGTTCATGCTTCGAAATGATCTTATGCATATTCCTGGGCTTATTTTTTTTGTGTTCTCCTTGTGATGGGTTGACTTCTGGAATTGGTTGGTTCGTTTGTTGTGGCACGTCTCTCATCACGCGTCGTTCAATTGGGCTCTTCTCTCGAATGTGTGCACATTGACGATATCCACCGTCTTCTCAAATTCATGATCGGTTGCAAGCATGAATTCCTGCCCCATCCCTCGCACATTGACGTTGCTTTGATTTTCGCATTTTCCAACCGATTTCCTTCAAATTTTCGATGCAGACTTCTGTATCCACCTCCACTCACGCTATTCCATCCAACTTTCACCGAAAAACCAGTCGAAATTTCCCAAAAATGGATTTTCAAAAATCTGCATGCTCGCAGCAGAAAAAGTCGACCCGCCGGCTTTGCTTTTTACTGCATTTTTTGGGGCAAAAATATGCGTTTTTCAATTTTCCACGGATTTTCACGGAAAATGCTTTCGGTTCACAGGTTCGATTGTCCCATCAACGATTCCACCGATTTCAAGTGAATCGTGGGCAGCTTTCGTGGAAAATCCACGATTTAAAGTTGAATCCTCTCGCTCTGGCGTCACCGATGACGCTCTGCTGAGGTGAGTGTCCGTTCTTTCTATTATACTTTTCGTCCTTCTACTGGTGTTTTCTTAAAGGACGCGTCGTTGCTTCCTGAATAATTGGTTTGTATGTCTTTTGAAGAAAAAACCAACCGATTTTCCAAGATAAACGACTTTAGGTCACCTTCGGGCACTTTTAAGGGGCTTTCTCCTCAGCTACTGATCGCAGCGGCATGGTGGAAGACGCGTCGTCTCGTGCATGTCGTTTTCTTTTTTCAACTCAGCTCTTCAGCGAATCCCCAGCCAGCGACGATCCTTACTTGCACCCTTCCGCTTGTGTCGTTGTCTTGTTGAATCGGTTTCTTAAACCTTTTCCTATCTTCTCCTAGCCGTAGTGGGATGGTTGAGGGCTTAAAAGAAACGTCCTCCTGTCCCCTACAGACCCGAGACGATTTTCCATTTCAATGTGTCCTCTCGCCTCCTGCCTGGGGTAGAGCTAAGAATGTCTCATCGAAGTTGAAAATCATTGAAAGTGTCCACAAAAGGACGGATTCCTCTGCCTCTCCGCTGGAAGAGAAAGGCCACCCATTCCCATCAACCATTTCCCCCCTCACTCAGCCACTCGTTAACACATTCAAAAAATTGTCCGATCCAAAAGAAGGGCTAATTAGGGATTACGTAACGCAACGCGACATTAAATCCCTTATCAAGATCCACCAAGAACACGCATGCATCCGCTGGGGGAGGGGGAGAAGGGAAATGATTTCAAAATTCCAAACAGATTTGCTTTTTAACGACTCCACCAGAATGAAGGTCTGCAGCCCTCGCGAGCACCGACAAACGCGTCCACCGTCGGTCGTTGGCAGATACGATCCAAAGTGTAACGATAACATCCACACCTCATCCATAAACATTCATAGAATATGCAAATAGCCACGCGGTTGGCTTTTGCCCATTCTGGACGAGCAGCACTTTTGCGTGACCTTCTTAACGGAGTGTCATCGTCGGACTTGGCGCGCCACCTGACACAATTGTGCCACGCACGGATGTCGTCGGCGCGACGCTCGTATCGGTATCGGTATCGCTATCGAGGGAATGTGTTAATTGCTGAGATACCGATAAAACATAATTATGTCGTTCTTTCAGATTTTATGTTCGATCGGTATTGCGGAAATTGCTAATTGTGCTGCGTCACCGTGTGTGACATGACTTTGAGGACGTTGTCTGAAATGATTTATTACTCAACGGCTGCGACGGCGACGCCGTGATATGCTTTAAATGTGCTTATCGCCGGGGCGACGACGTGAGCAATTAGTTCCTCTTCCGTGGTAAATGCTGATAGTGCCTTCATTCATATTTTGTCACACGTTCGATTATGAATTCTATTCGAGTGCAGTGGGGAACAGTGACGACACAGTTCGCATCATCATTTGATTGTGTTCTTGACTGCAGGCATATCCTTGTGTTCCACTGGGACTCGTGTTCGTTCCGACGTCCACCCGACCGGCTGGTGTACATTCGTGTGTGCATGCAATTCGATTTCTCTTGACGGGGGGAGGCCACTGCGTGCGTAATTGGAAAACATGCCGACTCACCGAGTACCGATTGTCGTGGTTGACGTCGTTGGGCCGGCCTCTCAGGATCTAGGATCTTCTTAAGGGTGAGAGGGGGTGAGGAACCTTCCTCTCACTCACCCAAACTCAGTTTTCATCTTGCAATGTGAAACCAAATTTAGTGGATTATTTATTTCCCTCAGGTGAAGGTGAGGCATTCGTCCACTTGCCGACGTCGGTAATGCAGACTGCAGTTGAACGCAGACGGTCATTCCTCTTGTGCGAAAGTGTCGGAGCTCAATGTACGTCCGTTCCAGTGCTGTGCCCCGTCGAGTCTGCGATTTTTCAGGCTGAAAATGTTGGATTTTTGACGCTCCAACGAATTAGTAAGGCATTTCTGCTGGATTTCAACGCTCATCTTCCAGCAGCCACGGCGGCCCTTTTAGGGCTACCAGCGACTTGCGGACAATTTTCTGCATGTCCTGGAGTGTCTATTAATCGATCCTGAGAGTTTGGGGTGCATCCGGCAACATTGAGATTTTGACCCCAAAATCCAAGCAGTGGTTAGTAAGGCATTTCTGCTGGATTTCAACGCTCATCTTCCAGCAGCCACGGCGGCCCTATTAGGGCTACCAGCGACTTGCGGACAATTTTCTGCATGTCCTGGAGTGTCTATTAATCGATCCTGAGAGTTTGGGGTGCATCCGGCAACATTGAGATTTTGACCCCAAAATCCAAGCAGTGGTTAGTAAGGCATTTCTGCTGGATTTCAACGCTCAATGGCTGTCAAGGTCACTTTCTCTGACAATTTTTCCTACTTTCTACCGATCGTAGCCGCGTGGTAATGGGTGCCTAGGAGTGTTTTTTCATGCTGAATCCATTGCAACAAACGGCATTTGAAACAACCGCACGGTTTAGGAGATATGGCCGATTTTCAAAAAAATATACCTTTTCGGTCACTTTTTCCTACCTTCTACTGGTCGTAGCGGCATGAAATTATGCTTAAAAGAAGCGTCTGACCGTCGCGCATGTATTTCAAAAATACTGGAACAAAAGCAAAATCGCCGAAAAACGCTTAGTTTTCGAGATATGAGCGATTTTGTAAAATTTGTTATTTTCGGTCACTTTCTCCCGTATTTTTCCCCACTTTCTTCTTACCGCAGCGGGACAAATATGGGCTCAAAAGAAGCGTGCTTGCGTGCTGAATCGTTTGCTTTTGAAATGAACAAAAAAAAGCCAATACTTTCCGAGATATGCCCGATTTTCCAAAATATGTGACCTCAGGTCGCACATTCCGCACTTTCGAGCGAATTTCTCCGGACCTACTGGTCGCAGCGGCGTGAATGAGGGCTCGAAAGACGCGTCTTTGCGTGCTGAATAAGTAGCATTTTAAATCAACTGAAACAAGGGAACCGTTTTCGAGATATGTCCGATTTTCCAAAATAAACGACTTTAAGTCACGTTTCGGCACTCTCAAGCGGATATCTCCTGACCTACTTGTCGCAGCGGCATGGGGGTGGGCTCTAAAGACGCGTCTTTTCATGCAGAAAAAAACGGATTTTTGCCTCAGCTGTCCAGCGCATACCCTTCACCCCCGACTGTTCTTAGACAGAGTGTTAAAATCAACTTTAAACCGTCAGTTAACCCGTTCCACGTAAAGTGCCCACCATTCACTTCAAATCGATGGAATCGTGGATGGGACAGTCGAACCTGTGATCCGAAAGCATTTTCCGTGAAAATCCGAGGAAAATCGGAAAACGCATGATTTCGCCCCAAAAAATGCAGTAAAAAGCAAAGCCGGCGGGTCGACTTTTTTCGCTGCGAGCGTGCAAATTTCAAAAAGTGTGATTTTTTGAAATTTGGGCCGTTTTTTGGGTGAAAGTTCGTTGGAATGGAGTGAGGGCGGTGGGATTATGAAGTGTACATCGAAAATTTGAAGCGAATCGACGCGGAAATGCGAAAATGACACGGAGTCGGGTCGTTGAGGGAACCTTCTCCGACATTTTTTCATAATTTCTACCGACCGCAGCGGCATGGGTGGGTGGCGGCTTGAAAGAAGCGATACTTACCAATCTCGTGGCCCTGACAAGGACCGTTTGTGTGTGGTTTACATTTGGGTTTACTTTTTCTGTTGCAGGCGTCTAGCACCTGCCGAGTCGAGCAGATTTACGCTACTGACCCGGACAGGCGTGCCTGCGTTTGAACTTACCATCTCCAGACGGATAGAGCACTTGCCAGATGAGTCTGCGTAGTCGCAGTCAGTCTTTGCCGGTTCATCGGCGTCGACAGCGATCTCTCCGATTCCGATTCAGAACGTTTCCGTGCGTGATTCAGTGCAGACCCCCTAAGCCAGTGCTGTGAGTGTCTCAAGATCTAAATGACCCTAACGTCCTTACGCGACGATTGTGGATGTTCAGAAGTTTTCCATTGACTCGAAAAACCAAACTCCTTCGCTGCTAACTGACGGGACCTTGACATTTAAATTGCAATCATTGATCAATTCTGCGCTTGGACACTGATTGGCGAATGGGTTACGATTCAATTGGAAGCGCGGCACCGACCGCATGCCATTCGACGATGGCGAACCGAATGAATAATCGAATGTGCACGAATTAAGCTTCTGTGATAAATTCAATTTAATTTAATGTGACTGCAGGCACTTAAACCCCATCAATTCAGATTTGAAGAATTCTTAGCAGATTGGCTGGCTGGCTGACTGGCTGACTGGCTGACTGGCTGACTGGACTGCTTTCAATCCAGCAGTGTGGAATGTCTTGCATTTATGTGGGTCAAGTGAAGATATTTAACAGCAGCCGAGCAAAAAGTCCTTTTTCAGTTCGACACGAGCGCATACGAACACAGCCCCTCAGTGCCGGCAGTCGGAGTTTTTGTTTCGGCCTCCCGTTCGACCATTCGATCGGTTTCATTAACACACCCTGCAACTGATTCACCTCAACGAACGTGCAACAATTAATTACTCTTCATTCCTTTATGGTTATAAATAAAGCCATGCTGTTATATGACGCATGACCGTGAAGTGTTAACAATTAGCTCCTTCAATTAGACAACGTGCACAGCGCAGTGGAATACACGATATATTCGTATCGTTGAGCATACCGATCTCCTCTGGTGTACAATTATCTACTTAATTTTAATTGATTGTAATTATATGTATACGTCGCCGAGAGTCCGAGAGCGAGAGATGCATCGGAAGAAATGATGTGGTGTGTTTTTTTTTTGTGAAAGGGTGCAGTTGCATATACACCAGTGATTGGCACTTAACTGGATTTCATTCGGCGCAAACGGACTGATTGAAGTGATTCGCTGTGCTTGGAGAAAAACCATATCTTAGCCTTGAAGTGAATTTCTTTTGTGTTGTCCCCTCAGTCCGTTGATGGAGTGTGTTTATTAATCAAAGAAAAAACCCTGTGTTCTCTTCTTTCTTTGCAGCCACACTCAAGGTTGTCGTAGAAGGTGCTTCAAATATCCCAACTGTTAAATAACTAAGGAGCAATGTTTTCCCCCGAAAATGACGATAATCGACGAACGAATTTCTGTTACTCTATCGGTGGTAAGTTACCCATCCCCCCATTTAACACCCAAATTTCATCTGTATTCTCTTCACCAGCTAAAGTTCCATCACGACTTGTGCTTTATTTTCTCTCGTGGTCCGGATTCCTAGTCTCGTTCATGATGAGAAACGACATTAATTTCGCCCTAATTGCGATGGTACGGTCCAATGAAACGGCGACAATGCCATCCATGCTGAATGCAAACATATCGTCAAACGATATGCTTGACACCCTGACTACTTCACAATCATTTTCATCATCGAATTTAACCAACTACAATGGCCTTAACTATAGCGATAGCAGCAGAGACATGATCACAAATAGCACTAAGGGAAGCGACACTGTAAGCTGTTCTATTTGTCCCAATCGACACTCGTTACTGATCTCCATCTAATTTCAGATCAAGCCAAAGTTCAATCAGTACGATTGGAGTTCAACAACAAAGGGAGCGATTCTAAGCTCGTTCTACTGGTGCTACGTCCTCTCACAAGTACGTCCCGTCACTCGTCCACTTGACCACCATCTCACCATCTCACATCTCGTATGGTTTTCTTCTAGGTTGCCGGTGGAATAGCAACACAATACTTTGGTACAAAGAAAGTCTTCGGCTGGTCACAGTTCGCCACTGGATGCTGTAGTTTTCTAATTCCCTACGCGGCCGACATTCATTATACGGCCGTTGTAGCATTACGTTCCATACAGGGCTTCGCGTCCGGCCTGACCTGGCCCGCGATGTACGCGCTCGTCGGCTTCTGGATACCGCTGGCCGAACGCAGTCGCTTCATGTCCAGTTTTCAGGGTTTCAGCATTGGCATCGGCTTAACCTATCCCCTGTGCGGCTTCATCATCGATCACTTCGGCTGGCCGTACGTCTTCTACACCACCGGCAGTCTGGCGATGATCTGGTGCCTGATCTGGTATCTGTTGGCATTCAACAGTCCCAAGGAACATCCGCGAATATCCCCCTCCGAGCTGGAGTACATCGAGGTGAACGTCAGTCGGGAGGTGAAGGAATCTCAGGGCGCCAAGGTGCCATGGAAGAGCATCTTCGTATCGCTGCCAGTCTGGGCGATTGGCGTCACAACATTCGGTCGCATCTGGGTGCACTATCACTTCATTCTGTCCGGTCCCATATACATGCAGAAAATACTGCACTTCAGCTATCAGTCCAACGGACTGCTGTCCGGTACACCATTCCTCTGCTCGTACCTATCGTCGGTGTTCTTCTGTTATGCTGCTGATAAGCTGGTGTCCAAGCGGATACTCAGCCTAACGAACGTGCGCAAAATCTTCACCGCCATTTCGCAAATCATTCCGGGAGTTCTTCTTCTGCTCATTGGCTACCTCGAGAATATAATCGCTGTCCTGGTCGTGTGGTTCATTGCGGTCACCTATGTGACCGCCTCCTATGCCGGTGCCATGGCTAGCATTGTCGATATAGCACCGAATTTCGCCGGACCCGTACTGGCATTTGCACAAACAATTCATATGTCTGCATCATTCTTATCGCCTGTGATAACCGGAGTAATCGTTACAAATGAGGTGAGTTAAGCGAACATTTACCATGTCCCAGGCCTGATCAGAGCATCTGTTCTCCTTCTGCAGGGATCAATCGATCAGTGGCGTCAAGTCTTTGGCCTGTCGTGTATTATAACAATCTGTACTTACGTTATGTTTCAAATCTATGGCACTGCCGAGGTACAGCCGTGGAACAATTTCGAAAGGAGGGGGGCCGGCGATCCCGAGGAGGACAGTGATATGCTAAAGAAGTCCGATAAGCGTCCCAAAGATAGTGACTAGTATACTTAACAACCGTTCTGTTTTCGTTCTCTCGTTATGTTCAAATTAAATTATGATTTATTTTTTTTAATATTTACATTTATATACTTTATATATATATATACGATATACACAGAAATCTACTTCTTTTGGCAAGCAAATAAAGCAAAAACAAAAATGTTGATCAACTGTTTATACATGCGTAGAAATAAATGAACTCTAAACTGAATGTTACTGCATGGCAAAATGTACTTCTAGTGCGACAAGAAAACCAAACAAACAAACAAACAAACAATTATATAAAGATGTTAGAAAGAGCACATGTATCTCGTTTAAGTCACCCATCATTGACGAACTCAATAATGTTGCACAATTTTTAAATGAAAACAAAGAAAACCAAGAACCTAATGTAAGAACAAGCAAAAGAAGAGGGAAAGGAGCAACTCAACTGTGTCAGTAGTGTTTTGTTTTTTTCTTTTTTTGTGTATTTGCATTCTTGTATACAAGCAAACAAACTTAAATATACATATGTTCCTCTGAAGGTTATTCGAATGTACGTTGAAATTGAATAATTCTCTTAAAGATCTTTTTGTCGTCCTTAAAAGGACGATTGTTGACAGCAATTGTCAAAGGAAACAACAACGTTCTTAAAAGGACGATTGTTGATCATAAAACAAAAACAATTGCAAAATGTCCTTCCAAATAAAAGTGAGGCACATCCGCTGGACGAGCAGTTGTCAATCTGCTCGCTCCAGTGGATGCTAGAAGCCTTCAACAAACAAAACAGTCAATCCCAAATGTAAACAAAAAAACCCACACAAACAGTCCTTTTCAGGATCATTTCAGGTCAGGGTAAGTAACCAGCAGTTGTCCCTCACAATCGCAACCACCCATTCCACCCACCCACCCACATGGCAAAATCACTCGATTTCATGCAAAATCCCAGCAAAATACTAGTCGCGCAGAAATGCAGAAAAAGCAGTAGGTATCCGCATTTTTTCGCCCGGACGATATGCAACGATTTTCGGCTGGGTCACATGACCGGACCGGGACGAATTTCATTGCATACCCTCGGGTCACATGACCGCACCGGGACGAATTTCATTGCATACCCTCGGGTCACATGTCCGGGCCGGGACGAATTTCATTGCATACCTTCGGGTCACATGACCGGGCCGGGACGAATTTCATTGCATACCCTCGGGTCACATGACTGGGCCGAGACGAGTTTCATTGCATACCCTCGGGTCACATGACCTGGTCGGCCAAATATCGTTGCATACCGCCCGGCTGAAAATTGAGGATACCTACTGCATTTTCTGCATTTCTGGTGGCCTGGTGTTTCAGCTGGATTTTACCCGAAAAATTGGTGACTCCGGTCAGTTGTACCAGAGTGCGGTGGCAAAAATGGATTTTGCAATATCGTCGTCGTGAGTGGGTGGTGGGTGTTGGGTGTATGGGGTGATTTTACGATTTCTGTAATTTTGTTGGTGTTTTGTGTATACTTACCTCGACTTACTTACCTTGTATTTCCGATCCTAAGAAGGACCTTTTAAGTCTGATCCTTAAAAGGACGTTTTGTTTGTTTTTGTATTTTACAAGTAGGTTGACATAAAGGAAAATGCATTTTTTTTTATTTTTTGTGCGTTTTTTATTGAATTCTTAAGTGGATACATGAGAAATTGATTTTACAATTTAGGGAGTACATCAAAAATAAGTGTAAATATTCGGCATTATTCGGCAACTGGCGGTTCTGCATGGCAGGCTGAAGGGCAGGACGGTGCTGGCTCCTGTTTTGCTGGTGGATCCTGGCCGTGCTCCTTCCCCGTTGTTGGCTATTGTATCTTATTCTTATTAAGATTCGATTTCACATTAAATGGAGGCACATCTGTCGAGGTCAGTTGCTTAAATCTGCTCGACCTCACAGATGCTAGTAGAATTCAACGTGTAAAGTCAATCTAAATGTAAATTAGAAAATCCAAGCAGTAAGGCATTTCTGATGGATTTCAGCGCTCATCTTCCAGCAGCCACGGCGGCCCTATTAGGGCTACCAGCGACTTGCGGACAATTTTCTGCATGTCCTGGAGTGTCTATTAATCGATCCCGAGAGTTTGGAGTGAATCCGGCAACATTGAGATTTTGACCCCAAAATCCAAGCAGTGGTTAGTAAGGCATTTCTGCTGGATTTCAACGCTCATCTTCCAGCAGCCACAGCGGCCCTATTAGGGCTACCAGCGACTTGCGGACATTTTTCCGCATGTCCTGGGGAGTGTATTAATCGATCCTGAGAGTTTGGGGTGCATCCGGCAACATTGAGATTTTGACCCCAAAATCCAAGCAGTGGTTAGTAAGGCATTTCTGCTGGATTTCAACGCTCATCTTCCAGCTGCCACGGCGGCCCTATTAGGGCTACCAGCGACTTGCGGACAATTTTCTGCATGTCGTGGAGTGTCTATTAATCGATCCTGAGAGTTTGGGGTGCATCCGGCAACATTGAGATTTTGACCCCAAAATCCAAGCAGTGGTTAGTAAGGCATTTCTGCTGGATTTCAACGCTCATCTTCCAGCAGCCACAGCGGCCCTATTAGGGCTACCAGCGACTTGCGGACATTTTTCCGCATGTCCTGGGGAGTGTATTAATCGATCCTGAGAGTTTGGGGTGCATCCGGCAACATTGAGATTTTGACCCCAAAATCCAAGCAGTGGTTAGTAAGGCATTTCTGCTGGATTTCAACGCTCATCTTCCAGCTGCCACGGCGGCCCTATTAGGGCTACCAGCGACTTGCGGACAATTTTCTGCATGTCGTGGAGTGTCTATTAATCGATCCTGAGAGTTTGGGGTGCATCCGGCAACATTGAGATTTTGACCCCAAAATCCAAGCAGTGGTTAGTAAGGCATTTCTGCTGGATTTCAACGCTCAATGGCTGTCAAGGTCACTTTCTCTGACAATTTTTCCTACTTTCTACCGATCGTAGCCGCGTGGTAATGGGTGCCTAGGAGTGTTTTTTCATGCTGAATCCATTGCAACAAACGGCATTTGAAACAACCGCACGGTTTAGGAGATATGGCCGATTTTCAAAAAAATATACCTTTTCGGTCACTTTTTCCTACCTTCTACTGGTCGTAGCGGCATGAAATTATGCTTAAAAGAAGCGTCTGACCGTCGCGCATGTATTTCAAAAATACTGGAACAAAAGCAAAATCGCCGAAAAACGCTTAGTTTTCGAGATATGAGCGATTTTGTAAAATTTGTTATTTTCGGTCACTTTCTCCCGTATTTTTCCCCACTTTCTTCTTACCGCAGCGGGACAAATATGGGCTCAAAAGAAGCGTGCTTGCGTGCTGAATCGTTTGCTTTTGAAATGAACAAAAAAAAAGCCAATACTTTCCGAGATATGCCCGATTTTCCAAAATATGTGACCTCAGGTCGCACATTCCGCACTTTCGAGCGAATTTCTCCGGACCTACTGGTCGCAGCGGCGTGAATGAAGGCTCAAAAGACGCGTCTTTGCGTGCTGAATAAGTAGCATTTTAAATCAACTGAAACAAGGAAACCGTTTTCGAGATATGTCCGATTTTCCAAAATAAACGACTTTAAGTCACGTTTCGGCACTCTCAAGCGGATATCTCCTGACCTACTTGTCGTAGCTGCATGGGGGTTGGCTCTAAAGACGCGCCTTTTCATGCAGAAAAAAACGGATTTTTGCCTCAGCTCTCCAACGAATTCCCACCCCAAAAATCCAAGCAGTGGTTAGTAAGGCATTTCTGCTGGATTTCAACGCTCATCTTCCAGCAGCCACAGCGGCCCTATTAGGGCTACCAGCGACTTGCGGACATTTTTCCGCATGTCCTGGGGAGTGTATTAATCGATCCTGAGAGTTTGGGGTGCATCCGGCAACATTGAGATTTTGACCGTAAAATCCAAGCAGTGGTTAGTAAGGCATTTCTGCTGGATTTCAACGCTCATCTTCCAGCAGCCACAGCGGCCCTATTAGGGCTACCAGCGACTTGCGGACATTTTTCCGCATGTCCTGGGGAGTGTATTAATCGATCCTGAGAGTTTGGGGTGCATCCGGCAACATTGAGATTTTGACCGTAAAATCCAAGCAGTGGTTAGTAAGGCATTTCTGCTGGATTTCAACGCTCATCTTCCAGCAGCCACGGCGGCCCTATTGGGGCTACCAGCGACTTGCGGACAATTTTCTGCATGTCGTGGAGTGTCTATTAATCGATCCTGAGAGTTTGGAGTGAATCCGGCAACATTGAGTTTTTGACCCCAAAATCCAAGCAGTGGTTAGTAAGGCATTTCTGCTGGATTTCAACGCTCATCTTCCAGCAGCCACAGCGGCCCTATTAGGGCTACCAGCGACTTGCGGACATTTTTCCGCATGTCCTGGGGAGTGTATTAATCGATCCTGAGAGTTTGGGGTGCATCCGGCAACATTGAGATTTTGACCGTAAAATCCAAGCAGTGGTTAGTAAGGCATTTCTGCTGGATTTCAACGCTCATCTTCCAGCAGCCACAGCGGCCCTATTAGGGCTACCAGCGACTTGCGGACATTTTTCCGCATGTCCTGGGGAGTGTATTAATCGATCCTGAGAGTTTGGGGTGCATCCGGCAACATTGAGATTTTGACCCCAAAATCCAAGCAGTGGTTAGTAAGGCATTTCTGCTGGATTTCAACGCTCATCTTCCAGCTGCCACGGCGGCCCTATTAGGGCTACCAGCGACTTGCGGACAATTTTCTGCATGTCGTGGAGTGTCTATTAATTGATCCTGCCACGGCGGTCCTATTAGGGCTACCAGCGACTTGCGGACAATTTTCTGCACGTCCTGGAGTGTCTATTAATCGATCCTGAGAGTTTGGGGTGCATCCGGCAACATTGAGATTTTGACCCCAAAATCCAAGCAGTGGTTAGTAAGGCATTTCTGCTGGACTTCAACGCTCATCTTCCAGCAGCCACGGCGGCCCTATTGGGGCTACCAGTGACTTGCGCACACCGTTTTGCATGTCCTGGGGTGCGTATAAATCGATCCTGAGAGTTTGGAGTGAATCCGGCAACATTGAGATTTTGACCCCAAAATCCAAGCAGTGGTTAGTAAGGCATTTCTGCTGGATTTCAACGCTCATCTTCCAGCAGCCACAGCGGCCCTATTAGGGCTACCAGCGACTTGCGGACATTTTTCCGCATGTCCTGGGGAGTGTATTAATCGATCCTGAGAGTTTGGGGTGCATCCGGCAACATTGAGATTTTGACCGTAAAATCCAAGCAGTGGTTAGTAAGGCATTTCTGCTGGATTTCAACGCTCATCTTCCAGCAGCCACAGCGGCCCTATTAGGGCTACCAGCGACTTGCGGACATTTTTCCGCATGTCCTGGGGAGTGTATTAATCGATCCTGAGAGTTTGGGGTGCATCCGGCAACATTGAGATTTTGACCCCAAAATCCAAGCAGTGGTTAGTAAGGCATTTCTGCTGGATTTCAACGCTCATCTTCCAGCTGCCACGGCGGCCCTATTAGGGCTACCAGCGACTTGCGGACAATTTTCTGCATGTCGTGGAGTGTCTATTAATTGATCCTGCCACGGCGGTCCTATTAGGGCTACCAGCGACTTGCGGACAATTTTCTGCACGTCCTGGAGTGTCTATTAATCGATCCTGAGAGTTTGGGGTGCATCCGGCAACATTGAGATTTTGACCCCAAAATCCAAGCAGTGGTTAGTAAGGCATTTCTGCTGGATTTCAACGCTCATCTTCCAGCAGCCACAGCGGCCCTATTAAGGCTACCAGCGACTTGCGGACATTTTTCCGCATGTCCTGGGGAGTGTATTAATCGATCCTGAGAGTTTGGGGTGCATCCGGCAACATTGAGATTTTGACCCCAAAATCCAAGCAGTGGTTAGTAAGGCATTTCTGCTGGATTTCAACGCTCATCTTCTAGCTGCCACGGCGGCCCTATTAGGGCTACCAGCGACTTGCGGACAATTTTCTGCACGTCCTGGAGTGTCTATTAATCGATCCTGAGAGTTTGGGGTGCATCCGGCAACATTGAGATTTTGACCCCAAAATCCAAGCAGTGGTTAGTAAGGCATTTCTGCTGGATTTCAACGCTCAATGGCTGTCAAGGTCACTTTCTCTGACAATTTTTCCTACTTTCTACCGATCGTAGCCGCGTGTTAATGGGTGCCTAGGAGTGTTTTTTCATGCTGAATCCATTGCAACAAACGGCATTTGAAACAACCGCACGGTTTAGGAGATATGGCCGATTTTCAAAAAAATATACCTTTTCGGTCACTTTTTCCTACCTTCTACTGGTCGTAGCGGCATGAAATTATTCTTAAAAGAAGCGTCTGACCGTCGCGCATGTATTTCAAAAATACTGGAACAAAAGCAAAATCGCCGAAAAACGCTTAGTTTTCGAGATATGAGCGATTTTGTAAAATTTGTTATTTTCGGTCACTTTCTCCCGTATTTTTCCCCACTTTCTTCTTACCGCAGCGGGACAAATATGGGCTCAAAAGAAGCGTGCTTGCGTGCTGAATCGTTTGCTTTTGAAATGAACAAAAAAAAGCCAATACTTTCCGAGATATGCCCGATTTTCCAAAATATGTGACCTCAGGTCGCACATTCCGCACTTTCGAGCGAATTTCTCCGGACCTACTGGTCGCAGCGGCGTGAATGAGGGCTCGAAAGACGCGTCTTTGCGTGCTGAATAAGTAGCATTTTAAATCAACTGAAACAAGGAAACCGTTTTCGAGATATGTCCAATTTTCCAAAATAAACGACTTTAAGTCACGTTTCGGCACTCTCAAGCGGATATCTCCTGACCTACTTGTCGTAGCTGCATGGGGGTTGGCTCTAAAGACGCGCCTTTTCATGCAGAAAAAAAACGGATTTTTGCCTCAGCTCTCCAACAAATTCCCACCCCAAGAATCCAAGCAGTGGTTAGTAAGGCATTTCTGCTGGATTTCAACGCTCATCTTCCAGCAGCCACAGCGGCCCTATTAGGGCTACCAGCGACTTGCGGACATTTTTCCGCATGTCCTGGGGAGTGTATTAATCGATCCTGAGAGTTTGGCGTGAATCCGGCAACATTGAGTTTTTGACCCCAAAATCCAAGCAGTGGTTAGTAAGGCATTTCTGCTGGATTTCAACGCTCATCTTCCAGCAGCCACAGCGGCCCTATTAGGGCTACCAGCGATTTGCGGACATTTTTCCGCATGTCCTGGGGAGTGTATTAATCGATCCTGAGAGTTTGGGGTGCATCCGGCAACATTGAGATTTTGACCCCAAAATCCAAGCAGTGGTTAGTAAGGCATTTCTGCTGGATTTCAACGCTCATCTTCCAGCTGCCACGGTGGCCCTATTAGGGCTACCAGCGACTTGCGGACAATTTTCTGCATGTCCTGGAGTGTCTATTAATCGATCCTGAGAGTTTGGGGTGCATCCGGCAACATTGAGATTTTGACCCCAAAATCCAAGCAGTGGTTAGTAAGGCATTTCTGCTGGATTTCAACGCTCATCTTCCAGCAGCCACAGCGGCCCTATTAGGGCTACCAGCGACTTGCGGACATTTTTCCGCATGTCCTGGGGAGTGTATTAATCGATCCTGAGAGTTTGGCGTGAATCCGGCAACATTGAGTTTTTGACCCCAAAATCCAAGCAGTGGTTAGTAAGGCATTTCTGCTGGATTTCAACGCTCATCTTCCAGCAGCCACGGCGGCCCTATTAGGGCTACCAGCGACTTGCGGACATTTTTCCGCATGTCCTGGGGAATGTATTAATCGATCCTGAGAGTTTGGCGTGAATCCGGCAACATTGAGTTTTTGACCCCAAAATCCAAGCAGTGGTTAGTAAGGCATTTCTGCTGGATTTCAACGCTCATCTTCCAGCAGCCACAGCGGCCCTATTAGGGCTACCAGCGACTTGTGGACAATTTTCTGCACGTCCTGGAGTGTCTATTAATCGATTCTGAGAGTTTGGGGTGCATCCGGCAACATTGAGATTTTGACCCCAAAATCCAAGCAGTGGTTAGTAAGGCATTTCTGCTGGATTTCAACGCTCATCTTCCAGCAGCCACAGCGGCCCTATTAGGGCTACCAGCGACTTGCGGACATTTTTCCGCATGTCCTGGGGTGCGTATAAATCGATCCTGAGAGTTTGGAGTGAATCCGGCAACATTGAGATTTTGACCCCAAAATCCAAGCAGTGGTTAGTAAGGCATTTCTGCTGGATTTCAACGCTCATCTTCCAGCAGCCACAGCGGCCCTATTAGGGCTACCAGCGACTTGCGGACATTTTTCCGCATGTCCTGGGGAGTGTATTAATCGATCCTGAGAGTTTGGGGTGCATCCGGCAACATTGAGATTTTGACCGTAAAATCCAAGCAGTGGTTAGTAAGGCATTTCTGCTGGATTTCAACGCTCATCTTCCAGCAGCCACAGCGGCCCTATTAGGGCTACCAGCGACTTGCGGACATTTTTCCGCATGTCCTGGGGAGTGTATTAATCGATCCTGAGAGTTTGGGGTGCATCCGGCAACATTGAGATTTTGACCCCAAAATCCAAGCAGTGGTTAGTAAGGCATTTCTGCTGGATTTCAACGCTCATCTTCCAGCTGCCACGGCGGCCCTATTAGGGCTACCAGCGACTTGCTGACAATTTTCTGCATGTCCTGGAGTGTCTATTAATCGATCCTGAGAGTTTGGAGTGCATCCGACAACATTGAGATTTTGACCCCAAGATCCAAGCAGTGGTTAGTAAGGCATTTCTGATGGATTTCAACGCTCAATGGCTGTCAAGGTCACTTTCTCTGACAATTTTTCCTACTTTCTACCGATCGTAGCCGCGTGGTAATGGGTGCCTAGGAGTGTTTTTTCATGCTGAATCCATTGCAACAAACGGCATTTGAAACAACCGCACGGTTTAGGAGATATGGCCGATTTTCAAAAAAATATACCTTTTCGGTCACTTTTTCCTACCTTCTACTGGTCGTAGCGGCATGAAATTATGCTTAAAAGAAGCGTCTGACCGTCGCGCATGTATTTCAAAAATACTGGAACAAAAGCAAAATCGCCGAAAAACGCTTAGTTTTCGAGATATGAGCGATTTTGTAAAATTTGTTATTTTCGGTCACTTTCTCCCGTATTTTTCCCCACTTTCTTCTTACCGCAGCGGGACAAATATGGGCTCAAAAGAAGCGTGCTTGCGTGCTGAATCGTTTGCTTTTGAAATGAACAAAAAAAAGCCAATACTTTCCGAGATATGCCCGATTTTCCAAAATATGTGACCTCAGGTCGCACATTCCGCACTTTCGAGCGAATTTCTCCGGACCTACTGGTCGCAGCGGCGTGAATGAGGGCTCGAAAGACGCGTCTTTGCGTGCTGAATAAGTAGCATTTTAAATCAACTGAAACAAGGAAACCGTTTTCGAGATATGTCCGATTTTCCAAAATAAACGACTTTAAGTCACGTTTCGGCACTCTCAAGCGGATATCTCCTGACCTACTTGTCGTAGCTGCATGGGGGTTGGCTCTAAAGACGCGCCTTTTCATGCAGAAAAAAACGGATTTTTGCCTCAGCTCTCCAACGAATTCCCACCCCAAAAATCCAAGCAGTGGTTAGTAAGGCATTTCTGCTGGATTTCAACGCTCATCTTCCAGCAGCCACGGCGGCCCTATTAGGGCTACCAGCGACTTGCGGACATTTTTCCGCATGTCCTGGGGAGTGTATTAATCGATCCTGAGAGTTTGGGGTGCATCCGGCAACATTGAGATTTTGACCCCAAAATCCAAGCAGTGGTTAGTAAGGCATTTCTGCTGGATTTCAACGCTCATCTTCCAGCTGCCACGGCGGTCCTATTAGGGCTACCAGCGACTTGCGGACAATTTTCTGCACGTCCTGGAGTGTCTATTAATCGATCCTGAGAGTTTGGGGTGCATCCGGCAACATTGAGATTTTGACCCCAAAATCCAAGCAGTGGTTAGTAAGGCATTTCTGCTGGATTTCAACGCTCATCTTCCAGCAGCCACGGCGGCCCTATTAGGGCTACCAGCGACTTGCGGACAATTTTCTGCACGTCCTGGAGTGTCTATTAATCGATCCTGAGAGTTTGGGGTGCATCCGGCAACATTGAGATTTTGACCCCAAAATCCAAGCAGTGGTTAGTAAGGCATTTCTGCTGGATTTCAACGCTCATCTTCCAGCAGCCACAGCGGCCCTATTAGGGCTACCGGCGACTTGCGGACATTTTTCCGCATGTCCTGGGGAGTGTATTAATCGATCCTGAGAGTTTGGCGTGAATCCGGCAACATTGAGTTTTTGACCCCAAAATCCAAGCAGTGGTTAGTAAGGCATTTCTGCTGGATTTCAACGCTCATCTTCTAGCTGCCACGGCGGCCCTATTAGGGCTACCAGCGACTTGCGGACAATTTTCTGCACGTCCTGGAGTGTCTATTAATCGATCCTGAGAGTTTGGGGTGCATCCGGCAACATTGAGATTTTGACCCCAAAATCCAAGCAGTGGTTAGTAAGGCATTTCTGCTGGATTTCAACGCTCATCTTCCAGCAGCCACAGCGGCCCTATTAGGGCTACCAGCGACTTGCGGACATTTTTCCGCATGTCCTGGGGAGTGTATTAATCGATCCTGAGAGTTTGGGGTGCATCCGGCAACATTGAGATTTTGACCCCAAAATCCAAGCAGTGGTTAGTAAGGCATTTCTGCTGGATTTCAACGCTCATCTTCCAGCTGCCACGGCGGCCCTATTAGGGCTACCAGCGACTTGCGGACAATTTTCTGCATGTCCTGGAGTGTCTATTAATCGATCCTGAGAGTTTGGGGTGCATCCGGCAACATTGAGATTTTGACCCCAAAATCCAAGCAGTGGTTAGTAAGGCATTTCTGCTGGATTTCAACGCTCAATGGCTGTCAAGGTCACTTTCTCTGACAATTTTTCCTACTTTCTACCGATCGTAGCCGCGTGTTAATGGGTGCCTAGGAGTGTTTTTTCATGCTGAATCCATTGCAACAAACGGCATTTGAAACAACCGCACGGTTTAGGAGATATGGCCGATTTTCAAAAAAATATACCTTTTCGGTCACTTTTTCCTACCTTCTACTGGTCGTAGCGGCATGAAATTATTCTTAAAAGAAGCGTCTGACCGTCGCGCATGTATTTCAAAAATACTGGAACAAAAGCAAAATCGCCGAAAAACGCTTAGTTTTCGAGATATGAGCGATTTTGTAAAATTTGTTATTTTCGGTCACTTTCTCCCGTATTTTTCCCCACTTTCTTCTTACCGCAGCGGGACAAATATGGGCTCAAAAGAAGCGTGCTTGCGTGCTGAATCGTTTGCTTTTGAAATGAACAAAAAATAGCCAATACTTTCCGAGATATGCCCGATTTTCCAAAATATGTGACCTCAGGTCGCACATTCCGCACTTTCGAGCGAATTTCTCCGGACCTACTGGTCGCAGCGGCGTGAATGAGGGCTCGAAAGACGCGTCTTTGCGTGCTGAATAAGTAGCATTTTAAATCAACTGAAACAAGGAAACCGTTTTCGAGATATGTCCAATTTTCCAAAATAAACGACTTTAAGTCACGTTTCGGCACTCTCAAGCGGATATCTCCTGACCTACTTGTCGTAGCTGCATGGGGGTTGGCTCTAAAGACGCGCCTTTTCATGCAGAAAAAAACGGATTTTTGCCTCAGCTCTCCAACGAATTCCCACCCCAAGAATCCAAGCAGTGGTTAGTAAGGCATTTCTGCTGGATTTCAACGCTCATCTTCCAGCAGCCACAGCGGCCCTATTAGGGCTACCAGCGACTTGCGGACATTTTTCCGCATGTCCTGGGGAGTGTATTAATCGATCCTGAGAGTTTGGCGTGAATCCGGCAACATTGAGTTTTTGACCCCAAAATCCAAGCAGTGGTTAGTAAGGCATTTCTGCTGGATTTCAACGCTCATCTTCCAGCAGCCACAGCGGCCCTATTAGGGCTACCAGCGACTTGCGGACATTTTTCCGCATGTCCTGGGGAGTGTATTAATCGATCCTGAGAGTTTGGCGTGAATCCGGCAACATTGAGTTTTTGACCCCAAAATCCAAGCAGTGGTTAGTAAGGCATTTCTGCTGGATTTCAACGCTCATCTTCCAGCAGCCACAGCGGCCCTATTAGGGCTACCAGCGATTTGCGGACATTTTTCCGCATGTCCTGGGGAGTGTATTAATCGATCCTGAGAGTTTGGGGTGCATCCGGCAACATTGAGATTTTGACCGTAAAATCCAAGCAGTGGTTAGTAAGGCATTTCTGCTGGATTTCAACGCTCATCTTCCAGCTGCCACGGCGGCCCTATTAGGGCTACCAGCGACTTGCGGACAATTTTCTGCATGTCCTGGAGTGTCTATTAATCGATCCTGAGAGTTTGGGGTGCATCCGGCAACATTGAGATTTTGACCCCAAAATCCAAGCAGTGGTTAGTAAGGCATTTCTGCTGGATTTCAACGCTCATCTTCCAGCAGCCACAGCGGCCCTATTAGGGCTACCAGCGACTTGCGGACATTTTTCCGCATGTCCTGGGGAGTGTATTAATCGATCCTGAGAGTTTGGGGTGCATCCGGCAACATTGAGATTTTGACCCCAAAATCCAAGCAGTGGTTAGTAAGGCATTTCTGCTGGATTTCAACGCTCATCTTCCAGCAGCCACAGCGGCCCTATTAGGGCTACCGGCGACTTGCGGACATTTTTCCGCATGTCCTGGGGAGTGTATTAATCGATCCTGAGAGTTTGGCGTGAATCCGGCAACATTGAGTTTTTGACCCCAAAATCCAAGCAGTGGTTAGTAAGGCATTTCTGCTGGATTTCAACGCTCATCTTCCAGCTGCCACGGCGGTCCTATTAGGGCTACCAGCGACTTGCGGACAATTTTCTGCACGTCCTGGAGTGTCTATTAATCGATCCTGAGAGTTTGGGGTACATCCGCCAACATTGAGATTTTGACCCCAAAATCCAAGCAGTGGTTAGTAAGGCATTTCTGCTGGATTTCAACGCTCATCTTCCAGCAGCCACAGCGGCCCTATTAGGGCTACCGGCGACTTGCGGACATTTTTCCGCATGTCCTGGGGAGTGTATTAATCGATCCTGAGAGTTTGGCGTGAATCCGGCAACATTGAGTTTTTGACCCCAAAATCCAAGCAGTGGTTAGTAAGGCATTTCTGCTGGATTTCAACGCTCATCTTCCAGCTGCCACGGCGGTCCTATTAGGGCTACCAGCGACTTGCGGACAATTTTCTGCACGTCCTGGAGTGTCTATTAATCGATCCTGAGAGTTTGGGGTACATCCGCCAACATTGAGATTTTGACCCCAAAATCCAAGCAGTGGTTAGTAAGGCATTTCTGCTGGATTTCAACGCTCATCTTCCAGCAGCCACAGCGGCCCTATTAGGGCTACCAGCGACTTGCGGACATTTTTCCGCATGTCCTGGGGAGTGTATTAATCGATCCTGAGAGTTTGGGGTGCATCCGGCAACATTGAGATTTTGACCCCAAAATCCAAGCAGTGGTTAGTAAGGCATTTCTGATGGATTTCAACGCTCAATGGCTGTCAAGGTCACTTTCTCTGACAATTTTTCCTACTTTCTACCGATCGTAGCCGCGTGGTAATGGGTGCCTAGGAGTGTTTTTTCATGCTGAATCCATTGCAACAAACGGCATTTGAAACAACCGCACGGTTTAGGAGATATGGCCGATTTTCAAAAAAATATACCTTTTCGGTCACTTTTTCCTACCTTCTACTGGTCGTAGCGGCATGAAATTATGCTTAAAAGAAGCGTCTGACCGTCGCGCATGTATTTCAAAAATACTGGAACAAAAGCAAAATCGCCGAAAAACGCTTAGTTTTCGAGATATGAGCGATTTTGTAAAATTTGTTATTTTCGGTCACTTTCTCCCGTATTTTTCCCCACTTTCTTCTTACCGCAGCGGGACAAATATGGGCTCAAAAGAAGCGTGCTTGCGTGCTGAATCGTTTGCTTTTGAAATGAACAAAAAAAAGCCAATACTTTCCGAGATATGCCCGATTTTCCAAAATATGTGACCTCAGGTCGCACATTCCGCACTTTCGAGCGAATTTCTCCGGACCTACTGGTCGCAGCGGCGTGAATGAGGGCTCGAAAGACGCGTCTTTGCGTGCTGAATAAGTAGCATTTTAAATCAACTGAAACAAGGAAACCGTTTTCGAGATATGTCCAATTTTCCAAAATAAACGACTTTAAGTCACGTTTCGGCACTCTCAAGCGGATATCTCCTGACCTACTTGTCGTAGCTGCATGGGGGTTGGCTCTAAAGACGCGCCTTTTCATGCAGAAAAAAACGGATTTTTGCCTCAGCTCTCCAACGAATTCCCACCCCAAAAATCCAAGCAGTGGTTAGTAAGGCATTTCTGCTGGATTTCAACGCTCATCTTCCAGCAGCCACGGCGGCCCTATTAGGGCTACCAGCGACTTGCGGACATTTTTCCGCATGTCCTGGGGAATGTATTAATCGATCCTGAGAGTTTGGCGTGAATCCGGCAACATTGAGTTTTTGACCCCAAAATCCAAGCAGTGGTTAGTAAGGCATTTCTGCTGGATTTCAACGCTCATCTTCCAGCAGCCACGGCGGCCCTATTAGGGCTACCAGCGACTTGCGGACAATTTTCTGCACGTCCTGGAGTGTCTATTAATCGATCCTGAGAGTTTGGGGTGCATCCGGCAACATTGAGATTTTGACCCCAAAATCCAAGCAGTGGTTAGTAAGGCATTTCTGCTGGATTTCAACGCTCATCTTCCAGCTGCCACGGCGGCCCTATTAGGGCTACCAGCGACTTGCGGACATTTTTCCGCATGTCCTGGGGAGTGTATTAATCGATCCTGAGAGTTTGGCGTGAATCCGGCAACATTGAGTTTTTGACCCCAAAATCCAAGCAGTGGTTAGTAAGGCATTTCTGCTGGATTTCAACGCTCATCTTCCAGCAGCCACAGCGGCCCTATTAGGGCTACCAGCGACTTGCGGACAATTTTCTGCATGTCCTGGAGTGTCTATTAATCGATCCTGAGAGTTTGGGGTGCATCCGGCAACATTGAGATTTTGACCCCAAAATCCAAGCAGTGGTTAGTAAGGCATTTCTGATGGATTTCAACGCTCAATGGCTGTCAAGGTCACTTTCTCTGACAATTTTTCCTACTTTCTACCGATCGTAGCCGCGTGGTAATGGGTGCCTAGGAGTGTTTTTTCATGCTGAATCCATTGCAACAAACGGCATTTGAAACAACCGCACGGTTTAGGAGATATGGCCGATTTTCAAAAAAATATACCTTTTCGGTCACTTTTTCCTACCTTCTACTGGTCGTAGCGGCATGAAATTATGCTTAAAAGAAGCGTCTGACCGTCGCGCATGTATTTCAAAAATACTGGAACAAAAGCAAAATCGCCGAAAAACGCTTAGTTTTCGAGATATGAGCGATTTTGTAAAATTTGTTATTTTCGGTCACTTTCTCCCGTATTTTTCCCCACTTTCTTCTTACCGCAGCGGGACAAATATGGGCTCAAAAGAAGCGTGCTTGCGTGCTGAATCGTTTGCTTTTGAAATGAACAAAAAAAAGCCAATACTTTCCGAGATATGCCCGATTTTCCAAAATATGTGACCTCAGGTCGCACATTCCGCACTTTCGAGCGAATTTCTCCGGACCTACTGGTCGCAGCGGCGTGAATGAGGGCTCGAAAGACGCGTCTTTGCGTCCTGAATAAGTAGCATTTTAAATCAACTGAAACAAGGAAACCGTTTTCGAGATATGTCCAATTTTCCAAAATAAACGACTTTAAGTCACGTTTCGGCACTCTCAAGCGGATATCTCCTGACCTACTTGTCGTAGCTGCATGGGGGTTGGCTCTAAAGACGCGCCTTTTCATGCAGAAAAAAACGGATTTTTGCCTCAGCTCTCCAACGAATTCCCACCCCAAAAATCCAAGCACATTCCGCACTTTCGAGCGAATTTCTCCGGACCTACTGGTCGCAGCGGCGTGAATGAGGGCTCGAAAGACGCGTCTTTGCGTGCTGAATAAGTAGCATTTTAAATCAACTGAAACAAGGAAACCGTTTTCGAGATATGTCCAATTTTCCAAAATAAACGACTTTAAGTCACGTTTCGGCACTCTCAAGCGGATATCTCCTGACCTACTTGTCGTAGCTGCATGGGGGTTGGCTCTAAAGACGCGCCTTTTCATGCAGAAAAAAACGGATTTTTGCCTCAGCTCTCCAACGAATTCCCACCCCAAAAATCCAAGCAGTGGTTAGTAAGGCATTTCTGCTGGATTTCAACGCTCATCTTCCAGCAGCCACGGCGGCCCTATTAGGGCTACCAGCGACTTGCGGACATTTTTCCGCATGTCCTGGGGAATGTATTAATCGATCCTGAGAGTTTGGCGTGAATCCGGCAACATTGAGTTTTTGACCCCAAAATCCAAGCAGTGGTTAGTAAGGCATTTCTGCTGGATTTCAACGCTCATCTTCCAGCAGCCACAGCGGCCCTATTAGGGCTACCAGCGACTTGCGGACAATTTTCTGCATGTCCTGGAGTGTCTATTAATCGATCCTGAGAGTTTGGGGTGCATCCGGCAACATTGAGATTTTGACCCCAAAATCCAAGCAGTGGTTAGTAAGGCATTTCTGATGGATTTCAACGCTCAATGGCTGTCAAGGTCACTTTCTCTGACAATTTTTCCTACTTTCTACCGATCGTAGCCGCGTGGTAATGGGTGCCTAGGAGTGTTTTTTCATGCTGAATCCATTGCAACAAACGGCATTTGAAACAACCGCACGGTTTAGGAGATATGGCCGATTTTCAAAAAAATATACCTTTTCGGTCACTTTTTCCTACCTTCTACTGGTCGTAGCGGCATGAAATTATGCTTAAAAGAAGCGTCTGACCGTCGCGCATGTATTTCAAAAATACTGGAACAAAAGCAAAATCGCCGAAAAACGCTTAGTTTTCGAGATATGAGCGATTTTGTAAAATTTGTTATTTTCGGTCACTTTCTCCCGTATTTTTCCCCACTTTCTTCTTACCGCAGCGGGACAAATATGGGCTCAAAAGAAGCGTGCTTGCGTGCTGAATCGTTTGCTTTTGAAATGAACAAAAAAAAGCCAATACTTTCCGAGATATGCCCGATTTTCCAAAATATGTGACCTCAGGTCGCACATTCCGCACTTTCGAGCGAATTTCTCCGGACCTACTGGTCGCAGCGGCGTGAATGAGGGCTCGAAAGACGCGTCTTTGCGTGCTGAATAAGTAGCATTTTAAATCAACTGAAACAAGGAAACCGTTTTCGAGATATGTCCAATTTTCCAAAATAAACGACTTTAAGTCACGTTTCGGCACTCTCAAGCGGATATCTCCTGACCTACTTGTCGTAGCTGCATGGGGGTTGGCTCTAAAGACGCGCCTTTTCATGCAGAAAAAAACGGATTTTTGCCTCAGCTCTCCAACGAATTCCCACCCCAAAAATCCAAGCAGTGGTTAGTAAGGCATTTCTGCTGGATTTCAACGCTCATCTTCCAGCTGCCACGGCGGTCCTATTAGGGCTACCAGCGACTTGCGGACAATTTTCTGCACGTCCTGGAGTGTCTATTAATCGATCCTGAGAGTTTGGGGTGCATCCGCCAACATTGAGATTTTGACCCCAAAATCCAAGCAGTGGTTAGTAAGGCATTTCTGCTGGATTTCAACGCTCATCTTCCAGCAGCCACAGCGGCCCTATTAGGGCTACCAGCGACTTGCGGACATTTTTCCGCATGTCCTGGGGAGTGTATTAATCGATCCTGAGAGTTTGGGGTGCATCCGGCAACATTGAGATTTTGACCCCAAAATCCAAGCAGTGGTTAGTAAGGCATTTCTGCTGGATTTCAACGCTCATCTTCCAGCTGCCACGGCGGCCCTAGTAGGGCTACCAGCGACTTGCGGACAATTTTCTGCATGTCCTGGAGTGTCTATTAATCGATCCTGAGAGTTTGGGGTGCATCCGGCAACATTGAGATTTTGACCCCAAAATCCAAGCAGTGGTTAGTAAGGCATTTCTGCTGGATTTCAACGCTCATCTTCTAGCTGCCACGGCGGCCCTATTAGGGCTACCAGCGACTTGCGGACAATTTTCTGCACGTCCTGGAGTGTCTATTAATCGATCCTGAGAGTTTGGGGTGCATCCGGCAACATTGAGATTTTGACCCCAAAATCCAAGCAGTGGTTAGTAAGGCATTTCTGCTGGATTTCAACGCTCAATGGCTGTCAAGGTCACTTTCTCTGACAATTTTTCCTACTTTCTACCGATCGTAGCCGCGTGTTAATGGGTGCCTAGGAGTGTTTTTTCATGCTGAATCCATTGCAACAAACGGCATTTGAAACAACCGCACGGTTTAGGAGATATGGCCGATTTTCAAAAAAATATACCTTTTCGGTCACTTTTTCCTACCTTCTACTGGTCGTAGCGGCATGAAATTATTCTTAAAAGAAGCGTCTGACCGTCGCGCATGTATTTCAAAAATACTGGAACAAAAGCAAAATCGCCGAAAAACGCTTAGTTTTCGAGATATGAGCGATTTTGTAAAATTTGTTATTTTCGGTCACTTTCTCCCGTATTTTTCCCCACTTTCTTCTTACCGCAGCGGGACAAATATGGGCTCAAAAGAAGCGTGCTTGCGTGCTGAATCGTTTGCTTTTGAAATGAACAAAAAAAAGCCAATACTTTCCGAGATATGCCCGATTTTCCAAAATATGTGACCTCAGGTAGCACATTCCGCACTTTCGAGCGAATTTCTCCGGACCTACTGGTCGCAGCGGCGTGAATGAGGGCTCGAAAGACGCGTCTTTGCGTGCTGAATAAGTAGCATTTTAAATCAACTGAAACAAGGAAACCGTTTTCGAGATATGTCCGATTTTCCAAAATAAACGACTTTAAGTCACGTTTCGGCACTCTCAAGCGGATATCTCCTGACCTACTTGTCGTAGCTGCATGGGGGTTGGCTCTAAATACGCGCCTTTTCATGCAGAAAAAAACGGATTTTTGCCTCAGCTCTCCAACGAATTCCCACCCCAAAAATCCAAGCAGTGGTTAGTAAGGCATTTCTGCTGGATTTCAACGCTCATCTTCCAGCAGCCACAGCGGCCCTATTAGGGCTACCAGCGACTTGCGGACATTTTTCCGCATGTCCTGGGGAGTGTATTAATCGATCCTGAGAGTTTGGCGTGAATCCGGCAACATTGAGTTTTTGACCCCAAAATCCAAGCAGTGGTTAGTAAGGCATTTCTGCTGGATTTCAACGCTCATCTTCCAGCAGCCACAGCGGCCCTATTAGGGCTACCAGCGATTTGCGGACATTTTTCCGCATGTCCTGGGGAGTGTATTAATCGATCCTGAGAGTTTGGGGTGCATCCGGCAACATTGAGTTTTTGACCCCAAAATCCAAGCAGTGGTTAGTAAGGCATTTCTGCTGGATTTCAACGCTCATCTTCCAGCTGCCACGGCGGCCCTATTAGGGCTACCAGCGACTTGCGGACAATTTTCTGCATGTCCTGGAGTGTCTATTAATCGATCCTGAGAGTTTGGGGTGCATCCGGCAACATTGAGATTTTGACCCCAAAATCCAAGCAGTGGTTAGTAAGGCATTTCTGCTGGATTTCAACGCTCATCTTCCAGCAGCCACAGCGGCCCTATTAGGGCTACCGGCGACTTGCGGACATTTTTCCGCATGTCCTGGGGAGTGTATTAATCGATCCTGAGAGTTTGGCGTGAATCCGGCAACATTGAGTTTTTGACCCCAAAATCCAAGCAGTGGTTAGTAAGGCATTTCTGCTGGATTTCAACGCTCATCTTCCAGCTGCCACGGCGGTCCTATTAGGGCTACCAGCGACTTGCGGACAATTTTCTGCACGTCCTGGAGTGTCTATTAATCGATCCTGAGAGTTTGGGGTACATCCGCCAACATTGAGATTTTGACCCCAAAATCCAAGCAGTGGTTAGTAAGGCATTTCTGCTGGATTTCAACGCTCATCTTCCAGCAGCCACAGCGGCCCTATTAGGGCTACCAGCGACTTGCGGACATTTTTCCGCATGTCCTGGGGAGTGTATTAATCGATCCTGAGAGTTTGGGGTGCATCCGGCAACATTGAGATTTTGACCCCAAAATCCAAGCAGTGGTTAGTAAGGCATTTCTGCTGGATTTCAACGCTCAATGGCTGTCAAGGTCACTTTCTCTGACAATTTTTCCTACTTTCTACCGATCGTAGCCGCGTGGTAATGGGTGCCTAGGAGTGTTTTTTCATGCTGAATCCATTGCAACAAACGGCATTTGAAACAACCGCACGGTTTAGGAGATATGGCCGATTTTCAAAAAAATATACCTTTTCGGTCACTTTTTCCTACCTTCTACTGGTCGTAGCGGCATGAAATTATGCTTAAAAGAAGCGTCTGACCGTCGCGCATGTATTTCAAAAATACTGGAACAAAAGCAAAATCGCCGAAAAACGCTTAGTTTTCGAGATATGAGCGATTTTGTAAAATTTGTTATTTTCGGTCACTTTCTCCCGTATTTTTCCCCACTTTCTTCTTACCGCAGCGGGACAAATATGGGCTCAAAAGAAGCGTGCTTGCGTGCTGAATCGTTTGCTTTTGAAATGAACAAAAAAAAGCCAATACTTTCCGAGATATGCCCGATTTTCCAAAATATGTGACCTCAGGTCGCACATTCCGCACTTTCGAGCGAATTTCTCCGGACCTACTGGTCGCAGCGGCGTGAATGAGGGCTCAAAAGACGCGTCTTTGCGTGCTGAATAAGTAGCATTTTAAATCAACTGAAACAAGGAAACCGTTTTCGAGATATGTCCGATTTTCCAAAATAAACGACTTTAAGTCACGTTTCGGCACTCTCAAGCGGATATCTCCTGACCTACTTGTCGTAGCTGCATGGGGGTTGACTCAAAAGACGCGTCTTTTCATGCAGAAAAAAACGGATTTTTGCCTCAGCTGTCCAGCGCATACCCTTCACCCCGCGACTGTTCTTAGATAGAGTGTTAAAATCAACTTTAAACCGTCAGTTAACCCGTTCCACGTAAAGTGCCCACCATTCACTTCAAATCGATGGAAACGTGGATGGAACAGTCGAACCTGTGATCCGAAAGCATTTTCCGTGAAAATCCGAGGAAAATCGGAAAACGCATGATTTCGCCCCAAAAAATGCAGTCAAATGCGAAGCCGACGGGTCGACTTTTTCTGCTGCGAGCGTGCACATTTTTGAAAATCGATTTTTGGGAAATTTCGACCGTGTTTTTTATGAAAATCGGCTGGAATGGCTTGAGTGGAGGTGGATACAGAAGTCTGTATCGAAAATTTGAAGAAAATCGACGATTCCGTCGTCGGATTGAATGCATGCAGGAGGACGTCTCAGATTTACTCGATTTTTTCCAAAATTTCCGAGTGCTTTGTGGGGAAATTGGATGGAAGAGGGTGGAGGGAGATGGAATGTGAAGCAGTCGAACTGAGCGCGGTGGTGGAGGCAACGCAATCGATTCCCAAAGACGCTTCCTTAAGCGGCTTTGCGTGCTGAATCCTTCCAACTGCAACAGCGGCCCTACTATGCGTACCTGTGACCTCTGTACACTTGTTTCCATGCTTTCGAACTTCTGAATGTTTGCTGATTCTGAACTGCTTGCCAACAACACAAAGGTCCTTCTGAGGACCCATACAAAATGAAGGCGCGTCCACTGGACGAGCAGTTGCAATCTGCTCGATCCAGTGGATGCTAGATGCCTCCGACAAATAACGTCAATCCAAATGTAAACAAAAACACACGCCAAAGGTCCTTTTCAGGATCATTTCAGGTCTGGTAGTCGCTCATTTTCAGGTTGAACCAAAAATCCCTCGATCGACCCGAAACACCAGGCCACCAGAAGCAGTAGACAACAGACGCGGCCACTCCTCTTAGCACATATGTACCATATTTATTTATTTCAAGTAACGCGTCACACCGCAAGTATTTGCTTAAATTTCACAAGAATTGCAGGCACTCAGTTCACCTGGACCAGCTCATCGCCCTGACTGTACAGCAGCGAGGCTGTGTCGATCTGTGCATTGTCGCGGTTGTATATCCGTATCCGCTTCCACGTGCGATGGTATTTCAGCACGACACCCATCGCAGCGATGATGACGATTCCAACGGCTGTAGCTGTCAAAATCAGCCAAAGTGGACTCTTGCTGGAATGCTGCTTCACCGTCGGTGCTTCCCAGGAAATTATTTTCTCTGCAAGAAGAAAATGACGATCGCTGCGATCAAGGAGGATACACAAGCGATGGTACGTACCTCGCTGGACGATTGGTTGCTTAGCATTCAATTGGGGGTCCTCGGTGGAGGGTTCTTCCTCGTCCGTTTCGATGACGTCTTCGGCACTCGAACTTTCCTTGGGCGACAGCTCTGTTATCAAGTCTTGTGACTTGGTGGTCGCATTCGAGTTATTTGCGGGGACCTTCGTTGCTGCGGGGGCTGCCGGCACTGCTGTCGAAGGCGATGACGTCGTCGTTGTCGTTGTCGTTGTGGTCGTGGTTGACGTCGTCGTTGGTGGGGTTGAGGTTTTTGTGGTTATCAGCCGCTTAGCTGTGCTCGCTTTGGTCGAGGTTGATGTTGCGGGTGTCGTCGATGTTGTGATGGCAACCGTAGTGGTTGTAGTTAAAAGAGTGGGCTTCGTTGGTGGCTTCGTTGGTGGTTTTGTTGGCGGCTTCATTGTTGTTGTCGTCGTTGTGGTGATCGTTGTCGTCGAGCTAGTGGTTGTGGGGGTTGTTGCGGTTGTCGTTGGCTTCGTGACCGCCACCGACGAACTTAGGTCGGACAGCTCCGTGGAGCTCTCCGATGCGCCTACAGAAATCACATTTCATTACAAACCCCTTGGTTACGAATTTGCGAACAAACCGGACTCACCCATTTCACACACTGACTGATAGTTTGGACAGCATGTATTCAGCTCCTCGCATTCGCTGTGACAGTGGCAGTTCTTGAAGAACTGTCCATTCTTCTGCGCTATGCCGTAGTTGGTTATGTTGCTTTCGCCACAGCGTCCCTCACACGACTGGACGTCGTATATTGCAGGCTCTAAAATGACAGGACAGTGGCAGCATTTCGTCCAAGGATTCAGTCCTTCAACTCACCGACAAACTCAGGCTCTGCAGTGGTCGAGGACATTTGTTCGCCGTAGCACTCGGCATAGGTCATCAGGTGGACGTCGTCGATGGCGATGTCGCTCAGGTGGTTGGTGCCCGTCGTCCCCTCGATGATGATCTGGAAGTCTTCCGACATCTCGTCGATGTTGAAGTGCCCCTCGTACCAGACGTTCTTCTGGTTTCCGCTCTTCAGGAAGTGCCGATACCTGAAACGGACCGATTTGATTACTCCCCCGGGCAAAAGGACAACGCGTCCTGAGCGTTCTTACGTGCTCTTGATCTGATTGTTCTTCAACTGTATCAGTGCGTCAAAGTTCACCGATACCGGCCGGATGTACACACTCAGGTTGCCGACGGTGGCGCCGTACATAAAGTAGTAGAACTTAAAGCACGCCGACTTCGCTGTGATGCTCTTCGAGTAGATGGGCGACATCAGGCGTGCCACGGACGTGGACACTTGATCGAAGCTCTCCATCAGCATGTAGTGTCCAGCGTTAGCCGACAGCGTGGTATGATCGGTCAGCGGACCGGTGCGCAGCTTGCTGAACGTATTCCCCGCCATGATGCGTTTCCAGTCGAAGTCGTGCGTCTCATCGTGACTCCAGCCGCACAGGTCCTCCGTTTCGAAGTCACACGACAGCTGAACCTTGTCAGGACTTTCTGAAATTGAATGCAGAACCAAATGAAAATTCCCTCGACTAGAGGTGCTTCCGGGGACAGACCTCGACAGGTGCCAAGCGGCCGATCCCAGTGCGTTCCGTTGCAGTACGTCACCCGGCCGCCGGCCAATCGGTAGCCCTCCCTGCAGTACAGATGGGCTTGCTGGCGCTTGTTCGACATTATATCACCATTCGCTGGGCTCTCGATGTCTTTACATCCTGCCTCTGTGGGGGGAAAAAATTTAACTGAGTCAGTATTCCGATGAACACAACAACAAGGACGATCCCATGATCGATAAGCACGCTCAGCGCCACAAGCAAAAAAAAAAACGCAATCTCAATGTAAAGACGGCGCCCACAAGTCGGCGTGTTAACGGCGCAACATCCGCTTTATCTGGAACCTCAAGAACGTTGCGTGGCGGAAACCGCGATTCAGAACTGCGATTAGAACTCCCGATAACCGCTCACAGCACCGTCACCAGACAGAAACAGAAACCGTTCCCAGGTCCCATTGCATCCAAGCTAGACTAGACAAGACTCCTCGAATCTACTCACTTGCGCAGACCGGAAGGGCAGCGTTCCACTTGCCCATCTCGCACAGCACGTAGTTGCCGCCGTACAGCACGTACCCGGGTGCACAGTTGACGCGCATGATCTTAAAGTTCGATCTGTAGCTCAGCTCTGCATTGGGTATCTCGACCTTTGGACAAATCCGCACTCGACGTCGCAACACTCTATCGGCGCAAGAACTCGACGAAAACCACAAAATCACTGCTGCAATGACCAGTGTATTGCATTTGATTGGCCAACTTTTTGGATGCATTTTTTTGGTTGCTGTTGTTGTTGGTTCTTATTTTTTCACTTCAGCTTCTAAACACGTTCACTGTGAATTTGTAGCGACTAGTGGCGTTGTGCGATGATTTCAAACTGAAACGACAAAAATTACAAACGCTGATGGAACGATGACAGTGTCGTTTTATCAACACACTTCATGAAGGCGGAACCGAGCTGAGCTGTGTATTACCCCAAATCGTGTGTTGTTTCTCCGCTCCTGGGTGGACTTTTGTGAATGGAATTTTTTCTTTTTTTTTTTTTTGTTTTTCGGTTTCCTTTCTTAATGTGTGGTGGTAGATTATAGTGTGTTATCGCAGAAAGAAGAAGAAGAAAACGAATGTGGAACGTTACAGGGAAACAAATATAGAAAATGTTGCCGTAGACACTCGGATACCGGCCTAATCAGTATTCGCTGGAATTATTTTTGCACGCTTGTGAAGGGCATCGAGCGTCCAAGGACGATCGGGAGGCTGGACATGCAGACCGGCTTGATGAGACACTGCGCCTATCGATCGCCCACGGATCACACACCAACTGGGACCGAATGTCTCAGTCGACAGCTATTATTTTGAGGTATGACATCAGACCGGAGGTACGGTCCGGAATCACCCTTGGCAACAGTCTGTCGAATCAACTGGTCGTTTGCCCTGGAAGCCTCATGCTTGCGAGGGAAGTGTGGCCACGCCCGCTTGCTCCCTTGAGAGTTGCAAGGATCTGTGAATCTGCCGGTTCTGCTTTATGAAGGTGAAGGCTGGACGCTAGGCAAAACTGCAGAGATGATTCTTGCAACGTCGAATATATGGTCCCGTCTGCGAGGATCAACCGCGAACTCTACGAGTTGTGCCAAGGTACGGATGTAGTCCGGCAGGCACTGACATTGGCTCAGCCACATACGAGCGCAGATAAAACAACGCTCCAGCAAGGAGGATCGCCGAAAGCGAGCATCCCAAACACTGCTCCAGCAAGGAGGGTCTTTGAAAGGGAGCCTCCAGGTGCGAGATGTAAGACAAAGGTGGAGCAACGAATCCATAGTCCACAGACTGTGAACAGATGGATCAAGAAGTCACTGTAGGAACAGCGGCGGATGTATTTGCACCCCGGTGCCACCATCTTTCAGGCATGCGTCCATAGACTGATGCGCTCAAATAAATCCTGACAGGAAACACATATATCAGCTGTGACAAGGCCATAGTGTCGGACAGTCGTGCCGCTGGTGTGGGAATGCCTATAGAAGCTTAAGAAGCTGAGCAGGTCCACTCCATCGCTGGAAAAGGACACCGGAACCCTCATTAGGCTCCGAACCATTCTGCACTGTGGGAGATCATGTCCTCATGAAAGAGCTTAGAGATCAAGAAAGAAGGAACCGAGCAGAAACCAAGAGCAACGGTCATGGCATGAATCAGGCGAAGAAACGTCTGGATCAACCGGAAGAGGTTTGAGGCATGTGTCCAGAATCATTAGCAAGAACAACCTCCGTATTCAGGACACTGTAGGCACAGGCAGCACCTAAGGAAGAAGGTCTGTGCAGATTCTGCGGAGCCCACAAACTACAAAGATGTCTGGACAAGCACCTTATTTCAGAGGAAGACAACCAGGTCTCATTCTCAGGCAATCTCCCCAGGACCACACTCTCTGAACTGTATCTGAGGGGAGCTGTGAAGAATGCAAAGCTATGCAAGGGAGCACAATAGATAGGATATGAGAATAATAATAATTCCGCAACAGGACAAGTAGCTTAGCTACGTTCAGTTAAGTGAATCTTCAGCTCATCACGATATTGCGTGCACACCCTGCGCTGGAAGACATGGCGGCTACTCCTCTAAGACCTGAGACCAGGCTAAGGCACCTTCCCTTCATCTTTGCCCAGCCCAGTAATGCTTCCCAGCCAGACAAGACAGATTGAAGAAACACACAGAAATTGATTGGCACCAAAAATGAACCAGAGACAATCAACTTCCTTCCTTGCCCACGCACACATATGAATGTTCGAAAAAAGGGGTGAAAACACACATGTGTGCATGAACACACACATTGCTGCGAAGTTTGCATCCCCGGAAACCTCATGCTGGCGAGTGAAGTGTGGCAAAAATGGCCACGTCCGCTTGCTCCCAAGAAACTGTGATGTTTCTAGTCTAGTTCAATTTTGGATAAGCATCTCCATCGTTCGCATCCGAAATGAAGTTTGTTCTCGCCGCACAAGCACCTTCATCCAATACGTCGCCACAAAGGATGGAATATTTGACATCCACGAGACGATGCGAAATGTAATCGGCACAAAAATACAACCGTTTTCCATTAAAATGAATAAAACGCACGGAAAATCACGCTAAAAAATGTTAAAATAAATGTGATACGTCAAAAACCATCCTCAACAAAAGTCGTGCATCATTGAACGCACCCCCGGCAAAGTAGCCCAGCTGTCACAAATGAACTTCCGAAAAATTAAGAATACAAGAGTACGTCGTCGTCGTCGGCTGGGTAATTGGCGTGGCAGCATATTTATTTGTGTTTAAAGTCAATTTGACAGTATTTTACTTGTAGGTATCTATTTTCCTCATCCTCGAAAGGTTCAACAAAAAATTTAAATACACATTTCCCATCCAAAGTAAAGTGAATCAATCCTCAAACAAACAAAAAAAAATCCATTAATCTGTGCAAAACAAGAACAAAAAAAAAAAAAAAATATATATATAAGAGAAAAGTTCCACGAACAAACAATGATACTCCTCAAGCCAAGTGTTCAATTGTAAAAGAGAAGAAAAAAACCCACAAAAACCAAAAAAAAAAATACCCTAATTCGCAAATAAACAGCGATATCGAGCGAGTGAAATTTATATATTTTATTTTCCTTCCAAAGATTCCAACTCGAGTCGGTTTTGGCGTCAGAACAGAACAAGTGAATAGTAAGTTGAAACCAAAAGCAGAACAAGAACTCAAAAAAATGTACATATTTTCTTAAGGCTTTGTTATTGCTTTAATGTGTATTTTGCCATCGGTTTTTTCTCTTTTTTTTTTTCTGTTCCAAGAAATCTCCGATCGATGTGTAGAATCACCAAATGTCTCAAGACAAGAAAATCAAAAAAAAATGAAAGAAAACTAGTCAATTGGAGATTTTTGTATCTAATAGACAAAGAGAAAGTGTCAAACAAAAAAAAAATGTCCAAGAATTTCTTTTTTTGTGCGAAAAATAAAAATGCAAACAATTACGACGATGAATAACACACCTTGGGCGATCGTATGTTTCAATTAAGATTAGATATTTTTTTTGTGTCCTCCTTTGCATGTGTAAGCTCTCTCATTTATGTATGGCCTGGCCGTTGGGTTGTTGTTTTTTTTTTCTCTCCTTTCGGGCACTTTCTGAGAAATGGGACAGAAGCTCCAGTGCAGAGACGGGGCTACGCTATTGAATAATGATTGAATTCTGTGCCTTGTTGGAGCTCAGAGTGCTTCATTAAGCGGGAATGATAGCTTCTTGTGTGTATCACAACGTTCATGTCAACAACAAAGACGTGGTCACTGAGTGTAAAGTGTAAGCTTGCATTGTATTCATAAATCGCAGCGCACAGGTTGTGTTAATTTAATTGAGTGCAACAAAGGATTTTCCATTTAATGCTGCGGCGTTTCGTTTTGCAAACGTTTTTGCATTTCAATTCATCACTCAATGGTGCCATGAACTCTTTCAAGCGATGGGTTTTCGTTTTCGTTTTTTTTGTTTGTGGATAATTTTGAGTATCGCGTCGTGTACGTGACTCGGGAGAAAAAAACTTCTTAACGTCTTCTACCTCAGAGACACCTAACGGCTGGTTCAACACACACACGCACTCATTGTGCCTCGTTTCCACGTAACCCTTTCAAGAAAGAATTCAATTTCACGATCAACCATGAATGAATGGCCATTGCGATCCCTTCATCTTCGAGACAGACGCTTTTGCGCTTTCACAGCCAGTTTCATCTTCTTTAACTTTAACCCCATCATCATTCGTGGTGGTTTGCTTGTGTGCATGCGCTTCTTAAGTTTCCGATCATTCCCATTAGCGGCGAATAGAAATCTAAAGAAACATCGTTGACCTCGTATTCGCGGCGGGTTTCAGCTGTAGAATGGAGTTGTGAATATTTTTTTTGGCTGAGTTTCACTGGCACTTCATGAATATGAATCCTGGTCTGATCGCTGTTCACAAGTGAATGACACTGCCGTCTGACATCACATCTGATGACCATTAGTGGCAGAGCATGACTCAGCTGGGAGTACCGACATGGATAGAGTTCCACTATGAGCTGCATAGTTTGACGCTCGACACTTATAAATAGTTCGCGACATCTTGGTCTCTTTTGCGCCCCTCCGCCTATCTATTCTTCCAATGCCTGTGACTGTCGGAAAAAAAATATGCCGCGTAGGAAAGCACTTCGCGCATCGCACGTATGAGAATGCGAAGCGGATAACAGAATTAAATTGGTTTTTCGATTAAAATGACAGCGCAGCTCGTGTTGAGCGATACGTGGCGGTGGCGGCACGGTAGATTCCCTATCGTAGCCGCAAGACATTCTGCACAGATTTCCCATCGAAGACGCACAGTCTCTGTCCTGTCTGTCTTGTCTCAGCGAGGGACCAGCTGAGGATGCAACAAAATTGAATTGCTTCTCGCTTAAAATGACAGCACAGTTCTAACGTGGCACTGGCGGCAAGGTAAGTGCACCAGTATCCAGCCAGTCACTAGTCTCCGGCCACTTTTTGCTAAACGCCCAATAGGGAGGGAATTGAACATTTTTTCGTTTTCAAATGAAAGCTTATAACTTGCTCAAAAGGACAAGAAACAATTTAAGTCAAGGACAAAAGAAAATCGGCTTCAGAATGCAATGAACCAGGTCGTGTGGCCTGAGTTCAGTTTTCCATGGAAAAACGGACTTTCTTAAAAAGCCATCCATTCCAGACGTGCTCGAACCCTCTCCGGTACAGCCTACAGTACCTGCAGGAACTTTTAGAAACGCCTAGAAACACCGAAGAAGATCGGTTCCTTCTGATGCGGTTGTTGATCAAAGCTTCACTTTCAACTCCGATTCCTGCCACCTGGTGCCCTTATCCTTTCCTGAACAGATTCCCTATCGGGGGCTCAAGACATTCCGCATAGATTCCCCATCGAGGGCTCAAGACATTCCGCATAGATTCCCCATCGAGGGCTCAAGACATTCCGCATAGATTCCCCATCGAGGGCTCAAGACATTCCGCATAGATTCCCTATCGAGGGCTCAAGACATTCCGCATAGATTCCCCATCAGAGGCACAGTCCCTGTCCTGCTTCCAGTCCTGTCTTGTCTCAGACGAACGACCAGGCTGAGGACATACTCTTGCCACGTCTGACCCAACTCGAAAACCACGAACGAACACAACTGGATTTCCAGCCAAAATCCACCCCAAGAACCAACGTCATTGCATCGGTCCCATCTGTCTGCGTTTCTGTGCCAGGCGGCCTTATGGTGACGCAGGACAAGCACACCTGGCAGTGGTGAGTTTTGTCTTCAAAACACGACGACGACGACGCACGGTGGGGAGACAACAAACAAACAACAATAAAAACGGCAACCCTGCCGGGCTGGAAGGAAGCAAAAGAAAGCAGACAACCCAGCCACAGCGCACAGAGCAACAAAAAGAAGAAGAGAAACGAAAAAAAAAAACACCACCACCACCATCAGATACATATATTCGTTTGTTTTCGCTTCCAAAAACCAAACTGATACCTTTAACAGATGGGTGTATCTAATTTCAGCACATGAATCGAAAGAGGACGACCAACGACGACGCACGAGAGACGGCGGCTATCCATCGCGGCGTTCGTACTCTCTCGCACCGGTTGGATGTTGCATTTTTTTTTTTTTTTGTGTTGTTCTTGTCCGCTTGTAAGTGTATATTTTTTTCTCGAGCTTGCGCACTTCGTTTCGGATCAAAACATTGCACATGGAGAGATTACTGCCTGCTGCTGGTAACATTTTCAAGAAACATTTTTTTCTTCTTGTTTCTCAGCCATGAGATTCTAATAGTCGAACTAGACGAAAGCGAGAAGAATGTATAGAACCAACTGACCTTCCGCAAGTGTGTGTTTTTCTTTTCCCATAATCTCCCATTTCGTCTTCACTCAGAACTCCAGATGAATGTGGCACAGTGCGTAGTAAGAAGTGAGAAATCTCCGTGACAGTTGATGTCGCTGTTGAAAAATTGAATCGTTGGTGCTGGTTCGTGTTTTCTTTCGAGAGCGAGTTCCGGGCAAGTGAAGAAACCATCCGCGGTGGTGAATTGGAAGAGGAAAAAACTAGTTTCTGGCCTAATGCTATGATCCACGCGTAAATCCACGCTCTAGCCTGTGCTGTTGTGTTTTTCTATTTCGCATTTACACACATCGAGCGCACACGTATTTTTTTCTTTTCCCTTCGTGAGATATTTCTTCT